>OY728133.1:1573034409-1574284409 GCA_963277665.1 Viscum album
TTCATTAAGATAAATTATATTAGAAACCCGGTACATGCATGTCCTACTTAATATGAGAGGGATGGATGACTCGCTGCCTATCATATTTAATTTAATAATAAATTAACAAAGACTCATGTATTAAAATTTAATTAAATAAAACCAGAATATACATATTTATGATCAAAGCTCATGATCGATCATACAGATGAAAAGAATACAAAAAATTACAATGGATTGCATTCACTTCAATTCATTATGTATTATTAAGATAAATGTTCTTGTATTAATTAATTCTCATCATCTTAATAACTATCAAAAGTCTCTTGGAGATACCCATAATAAATGCATTCATGGAAAATAAACAACATGACCATTAATTTCTTATAATTATAATAACTTTAGGAATTATTTATTAATTCATGAAAACCCTTATTACATTTTTTTACAATTCTAATAGAAACTGCGTTATTAGGTTTTAATGTTTCAATTCATTATTTTAATGTAATTTAATTTTTTCCTTTTTCGAAAATTATATGGTGTGAATTATGAGAAACAATACATGTTCCTTATTTTCCATGTGTTCTGTATAAATGTATTATGTCTCAGCATATATCATAGATGAATTACACAAAAGTGTACGAACTAGATACACAACTTGTCATTAACTTTTTTTTTGTCAGTGTAAGCCACAAATTGACTTGATGTGTTCTTAAAATGGGTAAATTTATTTTGTTACGCACTATGTAGCCTAGCTACATACCTTGTGTTTCATTTATTATTCAAGCTATCTGTCTCACAAGCTTAGAAACTATTTATTTTAAGACACAATTAGCATGAATGTTCCCATTATAACGTTTAGTGTACATGGATTGTACATCAGCTACACACTATGTTATAAGAAAAACCATGTTCTAAGTTGACCTAGTCTACATGTGGTGTGAAATAAATGCACCGACTGTAATAACTACTCAGTGTTTCATATATCCTACATCACAACTAGGTGCAGGGAACTTGGGTACTCATTTTGTACACTAGATACACAAAATATAACCCAATAATCGAGTGAAAAATATTTGGCACCTTCTGATGTAATCTCTAATCATCCCCCATATCGTATTTCTCTCTATGAAATTATGAATCCTGATCTAATAAAATTAAAACATGGAAAGAATGCTTATTACACATTGGATTAAAGAATTAATATTCTAGAAATAAAATATCTAACCACTATTTTTCATGATCAATCAACTATCAAAATAAATAATTATAAATTTAATCATGACCATAATAATCCCATTCGAATGTTCTGGAAAAACAGAAGCATCTAGTGGGAGAATATTCATTAAGGTTATTTTGGATTAAATGGATCATTCACCCATTCTACATGATTTAAATTTCATGAAAAATTAAACATTTTCATTTAATATTGACATATAAAGCTCAGAACCAGGGGATGAACTTTTGAACGTAAAATTTATAAATAAAATAAATTTGTTATGAAGAAATATTACCTCATCTTAGATACTTTTTTTTGATAAAGATGTTGATTTCCCTAAATCCATTTTCGGTTATCATCCTCACATAGGGAGGACCCAAAGCAGAGTCTCTCTATTAGTGATTTACACGTGGTCCATTAATTTTTAAACAACACTAGTTAAATGTCAAGTGATAGAACAAAAAATTTATCATCTTGTATGCTTTTAGATCTTTCAATATTGAATGATTATCTGTTGTTATAATTTTTCTTGGGGGTATTAGATAGGGGAATCAAAACAAAAATATTTTGTGCATAATGATTCTCATTTCTCTATGAACCATACACAATAGACATAGAAATATATTTATTGAGTTACGATTTAGTTATTAATATTATTTAACAACCCAATAACCCTTAAATAATACAATAAATCTTATCTAACATCATGTTGTATAATATTATTGTTATTATTATGTTATGGATTGTTATATATATAATTAATAAATATTATTTTACTAGATTGAAGATTAATATTTATCACTAGAAACAATCATGATTCACTCATCCTCATCAACATTTATCGAACACTGAAATCAATATTTATTAAATATTAATTCATAAATAAATATCATATTCACATTATGGAGAATAAATATTTATTAATTATTCACAAAATAAATTAAAATATTTATTAATGAATAATAATTAGTTGTTACATTATGAATATTTTCAATTAATTAGTCTTGAATAAAATTATTCCTTGGTGTAGAGAATAATAGTATTCCATTAATTAAATTAAATTATAATTTAATTGAGTTAAAAGAAAACTCTTGGTGTGGGATCATCAAGGATTCCTTCTCATTGACATTAGATGGTCTTCGATAAAATCCAAGATTAATTTTTATGAACAGTTTAAGGCCCCCAATGGAATGATGTTAATGACAAAACATCGATAACCACACACAAACACTTACTGTGTAATATAATCCCTTGGTCATAATATCTCATCAAATGTGTTGAACTCTTATGTCATTAACATAAATTTTTTATATGTCATTCTTGACTATCTAAAATGAACTCATCGTTACACTAGTTTCATAGAATTTAATGTAATAGTTTCATTTCAATCAGAGGGTCAAGATATCCACATCCATTAATATGTTAGGAAAAATTAATTCCCCATATTATTAATTAATAACATGTTATTCATGACACACCAAACATAACCCACTTCTTGTGAACATATGGATTCATAGTTTTGATTAGTATATCAAATTATGTGATACATGAGAAGCATGAAGAATAATATTAAAGTATAAGGACTATTACACACACTCGCATATAAGAATATCAAATGACACATAAAGATGAAAAATTCCTATAGGTGGGTTTGTTTCAATAATATCTTATCTTATAGATTACGAATTGTGTACTTAATGATAAGCCTTATCTACTTATGAGTAATTTCACCTAATAGTAAAAATTAGAAATGTCTCCCTTAGAATGTTATCTAACCATATAACTGTATTTAATTATTTTATCATGGAATTTCAGGGTTCTTATCATAGCAGGTGTCACGAACCAACCCGATTCGGCCCTTAACCGGTCACCCGAACCGGTTCTTGATATGGGCAAAGGGTGGTCCCGATCCCCATGATCTGGAAATAGTGATGGGCATTATAAACTAATCACTGTGAATGATTTGGCCGAAAAAGTTAAATAAATAGCATAAAATAAAGAGAACAATAAAACTGAACTCGAGTAGCAGGAAAAAAATAAACGGGACTACTCAACATACCTCCATGTGACTATCCAAGTCACCTCCCATCCAAAGGATGAACTTGCTCCAATAATGAAAAACTCAGCCAAGAAAACCTTAACAAATAAAACATGCAACTGAAATGATAAAATTTTCATGTGCAATAAAAATGACCAGTAGGGTTTCCAAGATAAGCCACAAAATTCAATAATCCTACTCTTGAAAACCATCCAATGAAACAGTATTGAAATACAATCATAAAAGTAGGGTTTTCCCATTTTAAAAAAAGAAACATGAATTTCCAATTCATAAATCTATCAGGCGCTACATCATATTTAAATAAAACCATTTTTCGTTTTATAAACAAAACCTGAAATAAAATATACAAAAGCGTGGGTAAAATAATATAGGTAAACAAGGCAATCATGATATAAAATTGTACCACATAATGTAAAAAACCAATATAAATACATGTGTATCTATGGGGGATCATAAAAATCCCTAGAATACCCATGGACGTACTTGGTTTTAGAACCACCTTTCAGCGTATGGTGAAGCTCCTATGTCTATAACCAATTGGCCTCCCTTTGCTAACCAATTAAGTGGAAAAGCCTACCGGGACTAACTACAAATACAATGACTACCAACCCGTCTAATCAGGGATCGTCAACAACCGTAACATGATCATCTAAAATAAACCCAGGAAACCATGGTGGTTCTAATAATACTATGTGTGTAGGAAGCCCTCGCATGGGTGACTCATCTCACCCCACATGCCTACCCAAAACATGAACACTCTATATGATAATCTATAAATAGATATCCCCCCAATAGAGGTTCCCCACATATATATATATCATATCATCAAAGGTTCTAACCTGGCTTCTATTCTATATAATCATTCAAATATTTCATAAAAAAATTTGGGTTTCCAATCAGGCACACACACTTGTCATGGTATAATCTTTTCTAAAATCCCATACAAACATCCCTTTAAAATTTAATGTGAAAAACGGGACTTGGAGTTGACATGTCCAAAAAAAACCTTCATAATATTAAGTAAACACCACTTTTACATTTGCAAGACAAACAGATCAACCTTGATATAAAAATTTAAAAACCAAACGTTTCAAAATGCATTAGGCAACACTTTATATAACTCATCTAAAAATTTCTTTAAAAATGCCACAAGAAATCCAAATTTGTTTGGAAACTAAAAATAAAAAATAAGTTTTTAAGAAAAATGTATTACAAATAACTGTCTTCACTAGTGGGCACATCCATGTGTGTACCTCAAGCACCCATGGATGTTCCAACATCCAATGGAATGCTGGGGATCAAAAAAATAGATTTGATACCATTGATAAAAGTCACCACTTCCTTTAAATCAAATCTAACCACACACACATTATTAATAAAACACAACTCATTACTTCAAAACCAAAAAACCATTGCCTTAAGATCATAAAATAATTCCAAATAAATTTAACAAATTTATCATGATATAGAAACATAAAACCATAAACATAACAAAATCCAATTTTGAAATCAAATAAACACTAAGAAATAATTTTAAAGCATTTCCCCTAATATCACCACTTCTCTCACCTTATTTTAAAGGAACGCTAACTAAAAACATGGAATCCATTAAACTCGTACAAATAAGTTTTAACAAAATAACCAATCCATGTTAATAAATCAACAATGTAACTAAAACGTAATAATAATGATACATTTCATGAAGGACCAAGTAGTCCTTAAAGAAATAATGAAATTTAAACAAGTTTTGTGAGTATCATAAAACTAGTCAATTTACATTAAAATTCATCTAGAATATGTTTAAAAAAATGACATGAATTTAAAAATTCTATAATAATTTAAATAAGGGTGTTATAGAGATGCGAATAAACATGATGAATTTATTTAAAATTCCAAGCATCAAAGGAAGGAATTAGGAATGAAAGACATGGAAAGACCTACCTAAAATCCAGAATAGATACAATGACGCATCGACTGAAATATGAACAACACCCAATAGACCAATTTCACACCCTAAAATTGGGAAGAACGTGAAATACAAAACTCCATGTATTAGAATTCATCCAAAACAAATAAGAGCATATCATATGAAATAGAGGAAAAATAAATAAATAAATATACTGGAGTAGGTGGATTCAGCATGATACTGGTAGGTGAAAAAGGGCGAGTCCGGAGCGGTTAAATAGAGTGCGGCTGAAGATGGGGAGTTGAGGGCAGCGGTCAGGAGCCCTCCAGAGTGGAGGGCTAAAGGGGGGATAACTGGGTGGGACATGAACATTTAACGGAAGGCCAATAACTGAAATGGAGTGGTCTAAGGGTGGATGGATAGGTGAGGTGGCCGAGGAGAAGGCTGGAAGAGGATGCCGAGTCGGCAGTAGCGACTGGGCGGGCGGTTGGGTATCGGTGGTCCGAGACGTAACATGGAGGAGGAGGGTGAGGTGGGGACGATGAGCGTGGAGGGAGACATGGTAGAGAGTGAGTGGAGGTGGGGACCTTCTGGGTGGAGCACCACAGACGATGTAGTTGGATGGGGTGGGCACGGAAGATGGCTAAGACGGGTGGTGGCTTGGAGTGTGGGTGGCACTGAAGGTCCTAGAGGGTGGCTGGGCATGGCCAAGATCGGCTGGACAGGGATAGCGGGAAACCAGGAGCCAGGGGCGAAGGTCAGTGTGGAACCAGGGGGCTGGGGGTTAGTGGGCAGCACCACTGCGCTGGAAGGGAGGAGGGGAATGGGAGGTGTTGTCCAGTAGTTATGGTTTCTCTCTTTTTCTCTCACATTTTATATTAATAATTATAATATTAATGAAACCATATAAAATATTAAAAATACAATAATAAAGATAATAATAATAAAAGTAATTATAATAAAAATAATAAAAATAAAAATAATAAAAATAATAACACCTTATTAATAATAATATTATTAATTACATAATACTTTATTATTATTACAATTTAAACAATCAACTCACTATGTCTATGTAAATCATTATTTATACTAAATGTTAGATGTTTGCACGAGCACCTGGTCTGATCGTGCGGCTATCGCCCACCGTGCAGTGACCACACGTGGGTCCGAAACCCACCAATAATATTAAATGTCTAAAAATTTAGACCTTCTTTCAAAACAATCCGCGACAAGAGAACCCAAATCCATGAAAAAAGTAAAATAAAAACAAACGTAAAATTTGGGGTGTTACAATCTCCCCACCATAGTCACTCTCTACCCCCATAAAGTCACCCAGCCAAACAATATACAAAACAAGAATCCATGCCCCATTGAAATCAAAAGCGACCACAATACGAGGGAACCATAGAACATGACATGCCACAAGAACTCAACTAGAGTGGAAATTTTACACCTAAACATACCACCAGGAGAGGGGGGGGGGCTGACACGGGAACTCCAAACTGGATCAAACTAACTTCTATAACATGAGTGAACAACACCTCAGCTGAATCTTGGAACTCTCCACCCAAATAAAAAACCCCCAACACTATATAAAAACCCACCAAGCAAAACATACCCCAAGCAGTGAACCTGAGCATAACCAAAAACATCGATTCTTCGATCAACACTTACATATCCAAACAAGAACAGCTAAACCATGATCAACCTGAACAAGGTCTAAACACACTTTGAAGAGAAAACATAGTTCAAAGAACTACATAAACACAAATAGGACTACATGGATTATAATAGAACGATTCAATCATAACTTCATGAAAAAAAAACAAACTTATAACAACCTAAAAACATTAACATTATACAAACTAGAATGGAAATACTTTAAATGTTCTACTTCCAATTCGGAACATAGAACTCAAAACGAGGCTTCACAACCCTGAAAACTCTTGAAGTGTGCAAGCATCACCCCAAGACCTATGGTAGGGCTTCTGACGGTTGAAGCATCTCTTGCCTCATAGTCAGGCACTGTAATTCCCTCATCACAACATCTTCTTCAGGAGACACTTCCTGCAAAACATCTCCAAGTGGCTCAGATAGCCAATACGATGACACTTCCTCAGAGGGAAGTTACATGACGGCTTCACGTTCCCAAATCAGCCACACAGGTGGCACACCACTGAAAGTTCTGACAAACTGGAATCCAAAACCATTTTAGAGGACTCTTTAGGAACAGTTACCTCAGGAACACCGTGATCGCCAAATGGGGAACCTTCATGAGCAACTGTATATGCTGGATTTCCAACCATCTACACTCCGAGGACCAAATCAGCAAAGAATTCCTCATCCACCATCTTCTGAAAATTATGGTACATATAATGGCGGAATAACTCCTTGATCACTGGACAAAGAACCCCAATGAAGAAAGAAGTCTTCATCAAATCTTGTGATGCTACCTCTGGATAAAAGGACACAAGATCCTTGAAATGGAAAACATATGCTTTGACCATATTTTTTCCTTATTGAATACACATGAGATCTTCTAGTTTCATTGTCATAACTTCTACAAGTATGAACAATCTGATAAAGGAGGATTTAAAGACATCCCACATCATCCCAACTTACAATGATGGCGGGGAAAACAACTTCCATTCGTCCAATGATGGACCTCTAAACTGACCCAAAACGGCATGCACTCGCAATTATTCATGAGTTCCCAATACCCTGAAGATGTGCTCAACCTCTTCAAGCCACTCTACTACCTCTAACGTACCCCAATCACCATGTAGGTCAAACAATGTAAAATAAGAACCAAAAAATGGGCATGAGTTATCAAAAACCGTTGGGACCTTTCTAGGTGATATTTTCTGAACAACATATAAAACACAGATCCAAAACCAATATCAAGCCAAAGAAACATCATTGAAAGTGACTTCATCCAAAAATAGCCAGCTCAAAAACCAAAAAAAAACAAACAAAACCCCAAATTCCCTTTTCATTTTAGATTTCCAGATCGCCTTATTTCAAGTCCACTTTCCAAATATCAAACCAACATTTCAAACCAAATTCAATTTCCAGAATCATTTCTCCTTTTTAAAATCACTTCAAAAAACAAGTTCAATCCTTTAATTCCATGTACACAGCCCAATAATTCCATGAACCATTTCTCATGTTTTCATTCAATTTCATCCACATGCACCAACTTGCACTTTCCATTTATCCCCTCACATGTGAAACTGTTCATAAAGAGTACCCAAGGTTTCACCGAAACTATTTCTCTACCAATACCATGTAAACACCATATTTTTAGACCAAGAGAAATCAGTTTTAAAACCCATTCCACGAATTTAAAGCCATTTAAAAGAAATAATTTTCATTTCAAAATGCCTTTTTTATTTTCAAAAGTGATCATACACCAACGAAAACCAAGACGATACTGAACTTTCATTAGACTATAGGAGTGAGGGACAAGTAGTCAAGATTAACCTAGGGACATGTCATTTGGTCATACCCCATGTAAATATAGACAACTAGGAGGGGCTTAAACCATGTAATTCGACACCACATGTTTCACTACTCCATGAAAATGCATGACATAACATTAGCCTGCCTCTATTCTCATCCCCCAATATAAAACAAACTTGAACGAGACAAGGAATCAATTCTCGGACTACCCCTGGTGACTCAAGGTTCAAAATGGGAGAGTGTTCATAACGTCATACATATACCTACCTCTCGAGTCCTGAAAATCCTAATTTTTATCTACCTGACACCCCAAGTTACAAAGAACTCCATCGATACCATTTTTTCACAAACAACCCACGTCGACACTAAACTGGTCACCCGAGCCGGTCTACGACATAGCCCGAAGGGTGTTCCTAATCCCCACAGCCTAATACCTAGTGTTTGGAATAAAGACATAATCACTGGGAATGATTTGAAAAAAAACATAAATAAATAACCAAGAATAAACCAAATAATAAAACTAAACTCCAGCGGTGAAAAAGACAGAAAAACTCAACATACCTCCACGTGACCTTCTAGGTCACCTCCAAACCAAAGGCAGACCTTTCTCCAATAATGAGAAACTCATCCAAGAAAACAAGACCAGAGAAAACCAACAACTGAAATGATAAAATAGGCATGGGCATTAAAAATGCTGAGTAGGGTTACCAAGATAAGCCACAAAATCCAATAATCCTTAAAGGTGTTCCTCTTGGATTGGTCTGTTTGGATTGAAAATGTAATATTGGTGTTTGTTTAATAGTTTGATGGTGCTTTTTTGGACATGTAGACTTAAAGACCCATTCAGAATTTTCAATTCGAAAGGGATATTTGTATGGGCTTTTAGAACAGAGAGTACCTTAAGAAGTGGGTGTGCCCAGTTGGAGACCCGAAATGTTTTATGAAATATTTGAATGATTATATGGTATAATAGCCTGGTTGGAACCTTTAATGATATGATTTATATATATATATACATATATGTGTGTGGTTCACCTCTATATTGAGGATACCTCTTTATGGGTTATCGTATAGACTGTATGTGTTTGGGGTAGGCATGTACGGTGAGATGAGTCACATGTGATAGGGCCTCATACATACACACTATTATTATAACCACCATGGATTCCTTGGAGTCATTTAGATGATCATGTGATAATTGCTGACCAACCACGATTAGACTGGTTGGTACCCCCTCGATTTGTTATTAGACCAGGCGGGCTTTGCCACTGGATTGGTAATTTTAGGGTGGCCAGTTGGTTATAGACTTTGGAGAATCACCATACGCCGGTAGGTGGTTATGAAACCGAGTATGTCTAGGGTAATTTAGTGATGATTAGGATCACCCATGGTTAATCATGTATTCAATTTCTTGTTTACATTATATTGTACTAGTCTATTACCATCTTACCTTTTTTACATGTATTATTTTATCCCAACTATGGTATCTTTTGTTTTGTGTTTTGTTTATAAAATGAAAAATGATTTTATTGATATATCATGTAGTGTCTTTTGGATTTATAAATGGAAAAAAATCATGTTTCTTATTTTAATATGTGAAAACACTACTTTTATAATTGTATTTAAAACTTGTGTCATTGGATTATTTTGAGGAGTGAAATATTTGGATTTTATGACTTATCATAGCAAACATACTGATCATTTTTAATGTTCATTCCTATTATATAATTTCAGTGGCAAGATTCCTTTGCTGATGATTTCTTGACTAAGTTGTTCATTATTGGAGCAATGTCGGCCTTTGGTTGGGAGGTGACCTAGAAGGTCACGTGGAGGTATGTTGAGTTGTCCTGTTTATTTGTTTTCCATAGCATGAGTTCATTTTTTAAAATTCTATTTATTCGTGGTTATTTATTTATCTTTTTGGGAAAAATCATTCTTAGTGATTATGTTATGATGCTTGACACTAGTTTCCTTCCCATGGGAGTCAAGAATGCCCTCTGGGCCATGTTTCAGACCGAATTAGGTTACCTGTTCATGGTTGACTCGGGTTGGTTCGTGACCGTGGTGTACTGCTATGACCTTACTAGTGAGATAGATAATCTAGGATATTACTACCATGATGCCATGAATAACAATGAACAACATGTAATATGATGTTTTAATAATATTTAAAACATAGAATATACATGTAATCTAACATACATACAGTTTGTTAGAGAACAAAAACTCTAATAGACATCACAACTTTGGTGGGTGAGAGGTTCGAACATCGAGTTGTGACACCAAGAGATAACGATGTTGAATTTTTCCATTTCAATAATTTTATATTGATTTGTTACATGTAATGAGATAAAAAATTAATATGTTCAACCCATTGTATCATTTACTACTCTTAGATGTCCTCGTATGTCATCAAAATTATGCTCATAAAAATAGACACAAACACACAAAAATATATATATAATTTTTATTTTATTATGATTTCACACCCCCAATTTAGAGTCATTCATATTAGAAAATAATTAGATGATACATTAAATCCATGTCCTTATTACCTTCCCCATTTTTTTATAACATTATCATTTCAATTTTATTATTTCATATTTTTTAAAAAATAAATTTGATTAAATTTAATCAATTTTGTTACATGTGTACTCATGTATTCATATTCTGGGACATATATAACCATTAATAACAAACACACCATATTACTGTATTTTTTAATCTATGTATTGTCATTAAATTGATGACACAAAAAATCCAATTACATTTATAATATATTTATAACATTCATAAAATATTAAATCTCATAAAACATCCAATAAAAAACATCAACAAAAATATATTTATTATTGGACTCCATTTGTGAAAAAGATTATCAATTCCGAATTGATTTTGGTTAATCCCATTTATTGGAGGGAGATAAAATCATTATTGGAGAGATTTATCTCTACTATAATAGAGGAGTTTCTCCAATATAAATTAATGGAGTGTTAATTCTAAATATTAATGGATGGGAAAATTAATGTTAACTGCCTTAATTAGAGATATAAATTTGGAGTCTATATAAATGGATATGGTGAAATTGTTTCATTATGACTGATGATTTGTAATAGAGATTGACAAAGGCAGAGGTGGATCCTTTTTTGGGGAAGCCAACCTAGTCACACACAAATCCAAAGCCACCACCACCAAAGGTGATGGTTGAGAGCCACATGGACAGAGGCCATAAGGAGGGAGCCAAAAGATGTGATGACCGAATTATGTTCATGGAAAATCTCATAGTGATATATGTAGAGTTATAGAAGATGGAAATTCTTTTAACCTGTATGTTTCTCTTTATCAAATAGAAGTGACGATGTTGTTCTCCAATTGATGTTGGAAGAAAGTCTGAACCATGTAATCCTGTTGTATATTGTTTTTTACATTGTCCTTCAATTTGTGTTTTCAAGTTGTGAATTTTTGCATTTCATGGAATAAAGACCTCGGGAGGACTAGAACCAGATGCAAGTGTGACTTGGTGTGGTGCCTGTGGTGTTTGGACATCTCATTTCCAAACATTTAAGTCATGGAGTCTCTTTTGGAGCATGTTTCACACTTGTTCCTTCATGATCTGATCCCCAAAATGTTTATAACATTCTCCAGAAGACTCCCCACGACTTTGGTGTCTTGGAATATGAAGTCCCACCACCCCAGCCGCCGTATAGAGTTTTCCTTCCATCTGGTTCCAGTCCTCACAATTCATTCATGACAACAAACCAATGTAGTAAAAGAAAACACACATTAAGGAACAATGTACAAAATAATTCGTAAGATTATTACATTCTTAAAACATTAATCCTACATCCATGGGAGAATGACATCATCACATTAATTCAATGAGGAGAAATATATAGCTTAATATAGATTTTATCTTCTAGAAGTCCACCTAGATCACTTGAAGATGTGCCACCAATACCGTTTGGTCATTACATCTTCTAGCTCCCTCCTTCTGGTCTCTGACCTTGCTGGTCTCGACCTTCACCTGTGGTTCTGGTGCTTTCATCTCTATGTGTGCTCCGAGGTTTGATTCCCCAAAATTGGCCCCGCCTCCAGCTTTTTATAGCCCTATCAATGCTCATCAGTCATACACAACAAATGTCAAAAAATCCATTTATATATACTCCAAATCAATATCTCAAATTAATGCAGTTAAAATTAATTTTTCCATCCATTAATATTTATAACTAACTCTTCATTAATTTTGGTAGGAACTACTCTATTAATGTTGAGATATAAATCTTCATTAATTACTTTCTCTCTATACATTAAATGGGCTTGATCCAACTCAATTTTGACTTTAGAATTATTTTTGTGGGTTGACTCCAACAATCGCCCACTCAAAGACTATTATCATGCTCTCAACTATGTCGAAACTAGTCTAGATTTCATTCACCATTCTTCTACAACACCATCATGGATCTCCACACCATATTGATTCAATTGTCCAGGTTCCCACTAATTAGTACCTCCTCAGTCTTCTAGAACCGCGATATGATCATTCCATGGTCTATACTAAACTAATCTGAATGCCTCCCTGGAAAATATCTTCAATGAAATTAGGTACAAGTTTCCATCCCCCAATTTTGATGAAATTCTCTAAAACAAGTCAGGTCATGCACCATGTCCATGGCCTCACTCTATTGGTCTTCCATGAATGTTAAAAAATTATTCTACGGAGATTGTGCACCACCCAAGAGGTTTTTATACACCGAACACTAGAGATAATATCAGAACAAACCTTCTTTTAGAAACTATAGATTCTAGAAAGTCTTATGTCATCAGCATGTTGTACTCCCACTGAAACTTCAATAATTGAAACCATGTCAGCATGATCATTTTCTCCCACTACATCCAGCCTGGTTCAAACTATTTCAGAGCCCACCTTCATCACATAAGTTCCTTATATTTCTCTATCAACCCTCCCAAATATTGTAGTAATATAGTAGAATGATGAAATAGCCCTTATCTATCAGGAATGTCATGTAGAATAACGGTACCATACAAATGTTCTATCGAATTGAACTGAAAACTGATAACCTCATATCATATCTGCTTTCAGGAAACCGAATCACCTATCACCTAACAAAAAATTCCAAAATAATTCATGAGTGCATTCTATTGTTGTCTTCTATTTATATTTCATTACATAATTTTAGTATCCTTACACTAATATCCAAATGTCACCCAATAAACTAAACATGGCACATGACACATGAATCCATGGAGACTATCAATATTCTAGAAACACCCCTGATACCACCTCCATTTTCTATGACATTCTACGAGATGCTTGATAGACCACCTAACCCAAGTAACCACAATATTATTCTAGCAATCTCTGATTTTCACCAGCAGTAGAACACACCTAATGACTTATTCCAGTCAATAAGACATTTGATATCCTAGAAACACCTCTAGTATCACTGATGTCTTCCAACAATGTCATCCGAGTCCTTCATAAACTGTTATATCAAATTTCTTCCACCATTTTTTCAAATGAAACTATGACAAAAATTGGATTTATCAATGCTCAAAATAGGCTTTATCAGCACTAAAAAATTGCTATAAATCTTAGCGCCGATAAAGGATACCTCTATCAGTGCTAAAAACACGCTGATATAGGATACCTTTATCAATGCTAAAACTGCACTGATAAAGGATCCCTTTATTAGGGATAAAAAATCACTGATAAATGTGTTTTTATTAGCTATATTTTAGAATTGATAAAGATGTATTTTATCAATCATTTTTATCAATGAGAAATTCCATGTCTGTTGCAACAAAAAATTCTGCAGCAACACACCCAAACGACACCTGTAAAAAATTCTGCATCTCAACAAGTAAGTATACCCATACCAAATTTACACATAATTCATAAGTTAATTACACCAAGTATAACCATACAACAAGTATACCCACAAACCATTAACATATAATTCATAAGTAAATTAAATACATAATGAATTCAATTCAGAATTCAGGGGGTTGGGGGCTGTTCAAGGGTTTGGTGTGAATGTCCAAGGGGGGGTATGGGGTGTCTGAGGGGGATGGGGGTGTCCCAGGGGATAGGGGTGTCTAGGGGGTGGGGCGGTCTAGGAGGTTGGGGCTGTCCAAGGTGGGTGGGGTGGTGTCCAAGGGGTGGTGGGGGTTGTCCATGAGGGTGGGGGTGTCGGGGGGGGGGGGGGGTTGTCTAGGGGGTGGTGTGGTTACTAGGATGGGGGTGTCTAGGTGTGGGGGTGGGGGTGGGGGCTATCCATGGGGCTGTCCAGGGGGTGGGATGGTGTCCAAGGGTTCAAGGGTGCATTTAAGGGGTGGGGGTGTCTAGGGGGTGGGGCGGTCTAGGGGGTTGGTGAGGCTATCCAAGGATGATGGGGTGGTTTCCAAGAGGGTGGGATGGGGGTGTCTGGGGGGATAGGGGTGTCCCGGGGGTGGGGGTGTCCCGGGGGTGGGGGCGGTACAGGAGGTTGGGGGCTGTCCAAGGGCGGTGGGTGGTGTTCAGGGGGTGGTGGAGGTTGTCCATGAGGGTGGGGGTGTCCAGGGGGTTGGGGTGTCTTGTGGTGGGGTGGTGTCTAGGAGGGGTGTGGTGTCCAGGTGGGGGGGGGGGTGTCCATGGGGGTGTCTAGGGGGGGTGGGTTGGTGTCCAGGGTTTCGGGGGCTTTCCATATGGTGTGGGGTTCGAGGGGTGGGGGCGGTCCAATGGGTTGGTGGGGCTGTCCACGGGGGGTGGGGTGGTGTCCATGAGGGTGGGGGTGACCGTCCATGGGTGGGGGGTGTCCCGGGGTGGGGGTGTCCTGGTGGTGGGGTGGTGTCTAGGAGGGGTGGGGTGTCGTCCAAGGGGTTGTTGGGTGTCCAGTGTTGTTCGAGGTGTCCACGGGGGGTGGTGTCCAGGGTGGGGGGGGGGGGGGGGGCTGTCCATGGGTGTGTCCAGGGGGGTGTGGGGGTGTCCTGGGGGTTGGGGGGGGGCCTTCAAGGGGGGTGGGGGTGTCCAGAGGGGTTGGGGTGTCCAGGGGGGTGGGGTAGTTTCCAGGTGTGTGGGGATAGTTCAGGGGGATAGTGGGCTATTTAAGGGGGGTGGGGTGGTGTCCATGGGGGTGGGGGTGGCTGTCCATGGGGGTGGGGTGTCCAGGGTGTAGGGGAGGTGTCCAGGTGGTGGGGTGGTGTCTAGGGGGGGTGGGAGCATCGAGGGCCTGGGTGGATCTCCAGGGGTTGGGGGGGGGGGGTTATCCATATATCATTCTCCTAAAATATCAACACAATATGAATGAGTTCGGTCAGATTTGCGTACATCAGTTGTTGTTTTCACTTAAAATTCTGTCTATTTTAAACAAAAGAGAGACACTTTGAGTGATACCGGCCACAATGTGCCTAAAATTGATATAGGGTTGACTCATACACGTCAAAAATGACCCATGTAAAATTCTCCTAAATTATCATCATAATATGAATGCGTTTGGTCAGATTTCTGTATGTCAGTTGTTGGTTTCACTTAAAATTATGTCCATTTTATACAAAAGAGAGACCCTTTGAGTGATACTAGCTACACCATGACCCGGATTGAGACAAGGTTGAAATGTATATGTCACAAAAAACTGATGGACCATTCTCTTAAAGGATCAACATTATCTGAATGCATTTGGTCAGATTTCCGTAGGTCAGTTGTTGTTTTCACATAAATTTATGTCCATTTTAAACAAAAGAGAGACACTTTGGGTGATACCGGCCACACTGTGCCTTGGATTGAGGTGAGGTTGACTCATACATGTCAAAATAACCCATTGATATTTCTCCTAAAGGATAAACCCAATCTAAATGCGTTTGTTCAGATTTCTGTAGCTCAGTTGTTGTTTTCACTTAAAATTCTATCCATTTTAAACAAAAGAGAGACCCTTTGAGTGATACCGGCCACACCGTGCCTCATATTGAGGCATAGTTGACTCGTAAACATCACCAATGCACCCATAGATCGTTGTTCTAACGTATCAGCACAATCTGAATGCTTTTGGTCAGATTTGCGTATGTTAGTTGTTGTTTTCACTTAAAATTCTGTCCATTTTAATCAAAAGAGACACACTCTGAGTGATACCAGCCACAATATACCTTAAAATGAGGTGGGGTTGACTCATACATGTCACAATAGACCAATGGTCCATTCTCCTAAAGGATAAACACAATCTGAATGTGTTTGGTTGGATTTTCATACGTCAGCTATTGTTTTCACTTAAAATTCAGTCCATTTTAAACAAAAGAGAGACCCTTGGAGTGATACCTATCTCACCATGCCTCTAATTGTGTAGGGTTTGACTCTTACATGTCACAAAGGACACATGGATCTTTATACAAAAGGATCAATCCAATCTGAATGCGTTTGGTCAGATTCGCTTACATCTTGTTGTTTTCACTTAAAATTCTCTCAATTTTAAACAAAAGAGAGACACTTTGAGTGATACGAGCCTCATCGTGCCTCATATTGAGGTCGAGATGACTTTTACACATAAACAATGCACCCATAGATCGTTCTCCTAAACTATCAACACAATCTGAATGAATGTATTCATATTTCTATACATCAGTTGTCGTTTTCACTTAAAATTTTGTCCATTTTATACAAAAGAGGGACACTATGAGTGATACCAGACACAACGTGCCTCAGATTGAGGTAGGGTTGACTCATACACATCGACAATGACCCATGAGTCATTATCCTAAAATTTCAACACAATAATAATGTGTTTGGATGGATTTCCATAGGATAGTTGTTGTTTTCACTTAAACTTCTGTCCATTTTAAACAAAAGAGAGACCCTTTGAGTGATACTAGCCACATTGTGGCACAGATTGAGGCAGGGTTTACTTGTACACATCACAAAGGACCCATGTATTGTTCTAATAAAGGATAAAAACAATAATAATGTGTTTGTTTGGATTTCCATACGTCATTTGTGGTTTTCACTTAATATTTCGTCCATTCTAAACAAAAGAAACACACTTTGAGTGACACCGGAAAAGCCATGCCTCAGATTGAGGCGGGGTTGACTGATACACATCACAAATTACCGATGGATCGTTCTAAAAATGGATCAACCCAATACTAATGTGTTTGGTCGGATATTTGTATGTCAGTTTTTGTTTTCACTTAAAGATTTTTCCATTTTAAACAAAAGAGAGACCCTTTGAATGATACTAGCCACATCATGCCTCAGATTGAGGCGGGGTTGACTCGTACACATCACCAACACACCCATGGATCATTATCTTAAAAGATAAACATAATTCTAATGAGTTTGGTGATATTTTAATATGTTACTTGTTGTTTTCACTTAAAATTCTGTCCATTTCAAACAAAATAAAGACACTTTGAGTGATACTGGCCACACTGTGCCTCTGATTGAGGCGGGGTTGACTCTTACTAATCACCACCACACCCATGGATCATTCTCTTAAAGGATCCACACAATATGAATGCATTTTTTTCATATTTTCATATGTTATTTGTGCTTTTCACTTAAAATTTTGTCCATTTTAAACAAAAGAGAGGCCCTTTGAGTGATACTAGTCACACCGTGCCTCGGATTGAGGCGGGGTGGACTCATACACATCACCAACACACCCATGGATTGTTCTTCAAAAGTATCAACACAATATGAATGCTTTTGGTTGGATTATTGTTGGTCGGTTGATGTTTCACTTAAAATTCTGTCCATTTTAAACAAAAGAAAGACCCTTTGAGTGATACCGGCCAAAAAGTTCCTCGGATTGAGATGGGGTTGACTAGTACACCTCACAAATGAACCATGGATCGTTATCCTAAAATATCAACACAATTATAATGCATTTGGTCGGATTTGAATATGTCAATTGTTGTTTTCATTTAAAATTCTGTCTATTTTAAACAAAGGAGAGACACTTTGATTGGTTCATCATTATTGCATGTAGCAAGTGAATTTCAACAATTAAAATGGGAAAATGACTCATTGGAGATTGGATGTTTTATTTAATAACGATTACAATTTTCCTACAAACATTTACATACAACAATGTTTTATCTTTTTATCCCCTTAACCCCTCTCAAAAATGACCGCCAATTGTACACGTTACCAAATCAGATCTTCATACTATTTGTGTACAATCTTCCATCAAGTATGTGGCACACTCATTTCTAAACAACTCTATATCATCTTGTGAGTATGAGGCTTTTCGGCAGTCAGAGTAGTACTTCAAAATATAAATATAATGAATTAATAAATAAAATAAAATAAAATAGTATATTTTGAAAATACACCTGTAGGGATGCTAATTTGGTGATGAAAAATGATATATTTCATAAATTTAAAAACATAATAACCGCAATAATTATTTACTATTTGTTTTGGACACTGCAAAAAAAATTTATCATTAGGAGAATAAGTAACATGTTTTGATATGTGTTCGGATAGTGAAATTTTATTATATATAACCTAAAATTTGTCCAGACGTAGTACTTGCTCGCCTCATTATGCTTAGCCCCATGTCCTCATTCCATTTTTAGATGATAATGATACACCACCCTATCATAACAGAATCCTCAGTAAAAGATAATATCAGCTATATTATTCGATTTTCAGACCTAAAACATAGGATGTGGTGTCTTACAGATTCACAAACACCATCATGTGTGTTTGGTTTGATGGATATCCTTGATTTGAATCCAGAAAATAAATCTTTGGAGTATCCAAGTTCACCTAAATTAGCAGTCAATGTTGCCTAAAAACACAAAAAGGAATAAGTAATAATTGAAGGGAAAATATAATTGATATTCTTAGATCGTAGAGTTTTACCCCTGTATGGTTGGTATTAGGAAGAGTCTATCATCTATAAATTTTCATTCAAATTTTTTCAGCAATCCGTTCACTATTTCATTGTTCTTTGATAGATCTAATTTCGTTAGATGTGTTTATGTGGTATGAGGACTAACGAGCCAGAATTGTGGCTCATGGGGAAATTCCTTCAACTGTTTTTTATATACACGTCTGTCAACAATATAAAATGCATTTAGACATAATTTTCATATTAGATCAGCTTTTAGAAAATAAATTCATGAAAACATACCTCATATATATATTTACAACTATAACGCCTAGCCAACCGTTTTCAGGGACCTCATTTACATTCTCAACTGCAACGAAATCTTGACATTCCTCTCCGTATATATTCTTTTTGAAAACCACTATATGAATACTAACACTTCTTAGCTTCATATCCACATGAGTCTTCAATGCTAGTAAATGTGGATAGAGAACATGTGGTGTTATTGTGCTTTCAGTAGCTCCTTGGGATCGGTTGGTTGATCCTTTAGACAGTTTTGAGCATATATTTGTCACGCCTTCCCTTTCTCCATCTATAATAACATTCAATGGTTCAGACCGTTTTTTCATTAATTGTTAATGGGTTAGCTTAAAAAAAATCAAATAAATACCACTTTGTCTGCATATACTCTTACAAGTTATGAAGGCCATGAAATGAATGTCCCAATAGCCTTTTTGACCATATGAATATCATCATCATAAAGTGGAATAGGTAGCTCTGCATTTGGCTCATGAGATACAGTAATGGTCACATTCAGATGATCTTTTAGAAGAGGTATATTATGGAGCTTGTCATTTGGGATGTTGAACACTGTAGCCCTCACTATAAGGTGATAGGTGGGTGTTCACAGATATAAACCAATGTCATTATCACCCTATAGAAGATCAGTACAAGAAAAGTATCAGTGTTTGTCTGATTCACATTTCATGGGAACAATTATTAGAATATTGATTACCACGTCTAAGACAAATCATTATGGGGAATTGCTCACCTCAAATCTGGTGGGGGGAGGGGCGGGATCTTCACATGCTGGTTGTTCTCGATATGTGTATTCTCCTTGGTTCCCACCCATAAAATTTGATAGCAACTCTCCCTTCCAATACAATCGTTCTTCTAAAGTTTCTAGTCTTTAGCTCATTTCTTTCAATTTTTCATCTCTATCATCCATTTTATTTAATTTCTTAAAATATACTCAGGGTGTCACCCCAAACCCCGCACCTCTGACACGACCGTATTGTTATGGCTACTTCAAAGTCGTCAATAATAGGACTGCATCTGCTACAGGAGTATCTGATTCTTGTAACTATTGAATATAAGAAAATAACTAATTATTTTTATGTAGTGGCAATTTAAAACAATTATTCTTATCGTCGTGTCATACATACACATATTTCCCACACTTTTATTTGTGTTCACATCTACTAGCTTCCCATCATTATTCACACGTTCCTCCTTCCATAGCACATTATGTGCGATCGAAGTGTCTTTGGTTTTACAGTCATCAATCAGATATAAATATATAAAGATAATTATGATGTTGTTTATTGGCACCTAACAATATTACTATAAATTTAAAATATGTACCATTTTCTTTTATAGTGAAGCGTACCCCATCCTTTCATTACGAAAGGGGTATGTCAGTTTTGATGTACGTTCCTTATTTTCAGTACAAATTTTTTGTTTCATTAATTAAATATTGACAATAAAAGTGATGAATACTTTTATCCTCAAACAACGTATTATCACCCACAATGTACCTGAAACTTCTCATTCCCACTGTGGCCAATAAATGAATCCAATGCTTCTTGGGATATCAGGTGAGCGTAGACAATGTGTTGGTGAAGGTTTATTTTACCATTGGAATATTTTACGTGACATTTTGTTTACATAGTGAGAAAACCATGATGAATCCTTCCTGAAATCCTTAATACATAATTATTGTGTGAATCATCTACTACAAATATACTTTTAAAGAGATTAAAAAGAGTAAGAAACTGTTTCATTATTTTAATTTCTAGTAATTTAATGAAATAATATCTCAATGTTAGCTTAATTTATTATCAGATCACAGACTTCATCCCGAACACAACATGGTGCCATGAATCAATGTTGATCAGCACACGTTTCTGAGTGAAAACTCCAATGTAAATACTAAACATAACCTTTTTTGTGATTCAAATGTTGGCCTCGTGTATTCCATCTAACATCAAATTTGATGCCTTTGATTTTTGCATTTAGAACTTTGGCTAACACCGTCAAACTATGACGCAACTATGTTTTCTACAACGTCGGTCCTTCATACCTGACCATTTCATCGATATCAACATCATATATACATTCATCTATAATGGTAGCAACATCATGTGCTGATGGTTGTTGGACCTCAACACTAGGAGCAACAACATGTTCAAAAACATGTTGTCCCTCTGCACTGTGAGCAGCCGCAGTAGGAGCAGCAGCAACAACTGCATGAGAGACTGGTTCAACCTCAAGGTTAGGAGCACCAGAATGTGCAGAAGTCATTATTTGCAAAAGTGGATGAATAGTTAATTTAGATTACATAAATTCAGTATTGATAAGTTAATAACATGAGATAACAAGATCTATATTAAAAAAAATATAACCAGTTTATTGAACTCTCTTTATTTTTTTTCAAAGGATAAAGGGATTTGAGAAATCTATCGATTATCCAAATCCCTTCATTTTGGTCTCCTCTAACATACAAAACATCATCTACATTGGGACCGCTACGAAATTATTGCGACGTACCGCTGAAAGGATTGTCCTCAACTGAATTTTTATCAAACCCTTCAGTAGTTTTTGATGATAACAGAATAATCCAACACTTTCGTTTTGAGGGATATAGAACATAAAAAACTTGTACCGCTAGTGACGCCATTATAAACTGTTCATCTTTGTACCCTTCTTTACTAAAATTAACTTTCAAAAATCCACATTCATCTATTTTAACACCACTATTGTTATCAACCAATTTTCATTGAAAAATTGGCAATTAGAATGTCATATAATCCAACTCCAATATTTTTTTGATAATTCTAAAATATGACATATTTTCATAAATTGGATTTCTATCTTAACTACAAGAAACATGCATCGCTTCACCCACAAGTTTAACTCCACTATTTTTAATGGTACTATCTTCATCATGTTCATTTATATAGAATTTATAACCTTTAATTACATAACCACTGTAAGATAATACATAAACACTTGGTCCGACTACTAGGCATCAAAGTAGTTTTGAAATTGAATTCATATTTTTATCAAAATCCTTAAAAATATGGTCCGGAAACCATCCTATAAACTGGTGATTATTTGTTTTTGATATCCATTTTTCATCCCTTGATGGATTCATCTGCCTATTAATTTCTTTTTGAGTTTAAATATACGGAGAAACCTCCCAACTGTTATGCAAAACATAAAGGTGGGCCCGCTCCGGATTTTTAATACAGATTGTCACAAAATCTTTTCGAGAAATTACCTCACCCTTAATGCGTTCAGTGGGATGAGATTTCGGGAGACCAATGCTTTCCACATCAGATAGGTATTTGGAAAAAAATTAAATGTCTTCCTCAATAATATATTGCACCACTATAAAAACCTCTGTCTGACTTCGATTTTTGACACACCCTTTCAGAATCTTCATATACCGTTCAACGTGTTACATCCATCTATAGTGCACATGACCAAAAGTCGAATATCTCTCACCAAGTGAATCATCAAATTAACCATCATATCAAAGAATGTTGGTGGGAAGAACATTTCTAATTCAAATAATATGATGAAAATTTCTTTTTCCATAGATGGAAATTTCGCAGGGTCTAAAACTATTCTACATATAGATTGGAAAAAGAAACAATGTTTGGTTAACGTTTGATGAACATTCTTGGAAAAAATGCAACGTAAAGCTATAAGAATTAGATCTTGCATCAAAACATGGTAGTCATGTGTTTTCAAACATTTTAAATAAAAATAATTCATTAAAATGATGTTCTAGATATTTGGGGAATACCCCTCTGGATCCTTTACATCATTTATGATGTTGCAAAACTGATAACTCTCCTCCCTAGAGATAGTGTAAGTAGGTGGAGGAAGAAGCATTCGATTTTCACCCTTCACAGGAGCAAACTCTTCTTGTATTCTGATGTCAACCATGTCCAACATTTCCTTAATTCCATCCGCTGTTTTTTCAGGGGAATTTAACAATGTTACGATAACACCGTCACATATATTTTTTTCCATATTCATTACATCAAGAAGATGTCTGACGTACACACAATTCCAGTTTGGTAATTCATAAAAACTAATCTCTTTTTCCCAAAGATTTTCATAAGTATTTTAGAAAATGATTTACCAAAAACAGTGTTCACATCTTTTACTTTCTCAAACATCTGATCACCTGTTAGTGGAGACAGTGCTGCGCATTGTTCTGAAGTTCCATTGAATGATGTCGTAAGAGATAAGTACTTATGCCGATGAGGTAGAAATCTACGATGTCCTAGAAACACAGATTTCGATGAAGGTTTAAACGAAATTGATTTTGTCTCTTCTTGGCCCATGTGACACCCTCAAGTTCCTTTAATGTTATAGCCTAAAAAATTTCCATAAGCAAGGAAATAATTTATAGTCCCATACAACATTGCTCTCAATGTGAAGTATTAACTTTTATAAGAATCATAAAACATGACACCTGAATCTCACAATAACTTCAAATACTCGATTAAAGGATCCAGATAAATATAAATATCATTACCTGGTTGTTTTGGTCATGATATCTATATAGATAACAGGATGAATTTTTACTTCATGCATAACCAGGTTGGCAAGTTATAATTTACCAATATAACAGGCCATGTACTATGAGTGCTGGTTTGAAAACCAATAGGATTCACTCCATCTGTAGATAATGCAAGACGAAGGTTTCTCGGCTCTTTTCCAAATTCAGGATACTCATGATCAATTTTCTTTCCATTGAGGAGAGTTGGACGAAGGACCTAATTTCCGATCTTTATTTCTTTTATCTGAATGTTGCGACAATTATCTTGAAGTTTCTTCAATTCTACATAGACGCCTAAAACATGGAATCATTGGAATGTACAATAAAACTTTCGTAGGATTGGATTCATCTTTCTTTTATTGAGAAGCACCACAATTTGGGAATTCTATAAGTTATTTGTTCTCCTTGAGAAACAATATAGAGTCTTTCGGGAAGGCATGTATTCTTTAAAAAATCATACCCATCGAGTGCAACATTCGTTTAGCTTCATATGTCCTTCTTGGGAGCTCATTATATTCTGGGAGAATGTCATTTAATATAGCAAGTAGTTCTGTAAAACTGACATAACTAAATCAGCTGCCTACTTTAAATTTATACAACTTCAGTACAGCTTGCAATGCTGTATATTTAGTGAAACCAGCATATAATGGCATCTTTGCCCAACTGTTTATCTTCCCTAAAAATATTGGGCAATCACAGAGTTCATCTTCAATTGTCTTTGTCATTTCATCAATATGATCTTCATCATCATTGACATTTTAATCAACTCCTTCAAATGGTCTTCTTCATTATCCATTTTGGTATTTATATTTGATGATCGATGAAACACAGTTTTATCCCATCCAGTAGCTACATTTTCTTTTTCACCGTGTTTGTTCTCACATTTATAACTCTGATCTATTCCATGACATATCAAACATTCTTCCAACTCCTCTGGATTAAGTATTCTAGAATAAAAATAACATAAACATGGAAAAAGGATTTGAGAAGGATCCATTGCGTGATCCTTTGAAAACTTGATGAACTCTTTCACTCCGTTCTCATACTCTATTTCAAACTATTAGCATCCATCCAATCTTTATTCATCTCTATCATATTTAATTATCATATATTTGTTTTTATTGTTCAAATACACAAAAAAAGACTTCCAAATACACTAGAAGAGAACAACTTCCTTATAAAAATAGGGATTAATAGAGCCTAACCATTTCCTATAATGATTTGGAAATCAACAGAACCAGAATATACCCCCATCAAAATCAACATAGTTTCCAAACACAAAGGGGTTCGCGAGGATAATCACTTGTGTCATAGATGGTAAAACTCACATGTCATCATCCTCTATGGCTCATCATCCTCTATTGGGTCAACCCTTCTATAGTCAACAAGTCCATCCTTCTATACCTCACCATCCTAAAATACATATGGATGAAAACCAATAACCATATCTATAAGTAAGGAAATGATTCTCATAATATCTACAATAGGGAAGTCATTAAATATAATTACATTAGATTCATGATAATTTCCTCAAATCTCCCCAGTACAAGCACAATAATAATCAAGAATGATACATCTACCACTCCATGGTCTCTGCCCTATATTCAATATCATCATGCCTAATATTTTTGGTAAGCTCAAGTTATATACTTTAAATCACAGGGGGTAATCACTTGTGTCATAGATGGTCTCCCATGTTACTCCATATAACAATTTTAACAAATATTATTGACCTATCATCCCATTAAATCCTCATGAGTGTCTAATCGAAACTCCATCTTAAGTGTAATATCAAAAGAATATATATTAAAAAATTACCCCACATCCACTTCCCCTCTAATCTGGTCATTCTCACACTCTAATGGAATATTTAATATGCTTCAACCCCTTCTATATTACATCATAACCATATATCCACACATAAACTTGTGAAAAACACATAAAAACCCATATCCACATCACAACAACAAATCACATCCTCATCACAGTGTGATATCGTGAACATGTAGGACATGAACATCATACACTCCTCTTACAATGCACAACACCCACTATGTATCCACACCAAATACACATAGTCATGTCAACAAGAATATATACACTCCAAAACCTAAAATCGTTATAGGTCGTATATATAAACCCAACGTGATCCATCATAACTCATACTTTGTGTGAAGGGGGAGAAGGGAAGAGGGAGTACTTCTATAAGTGTTCCCTCTATAATGTAGATATTGAGAAAAACATTCAGAACCAAGGTACCCATATGGATTTCAATGAGGGTACTCAAATAAAGTGGTGGTGCATAAGAAATAATAAGAATATATAATATGTATATAGTCACACATAAATTTTTCCTAAGGCTTTACACCAAACAAACAACGCAAACACCCCTGTCAACCATTTCCTTGTTACTACCACCCTCTTATAACTACTTCCATTATAATGCCCCATATAATCCCCAAAAAATCACATATGTATCCATATCAACATTACCAACTTCTCATTTCATTTTACATTATAATTTATTGGATTTTTATTACCATATGCATTTCAATGGTAAACCATTTTAATGTAAAATCAATCATTAAATCACTACCCACTATAATCCTTTCATCAATCGTTAATAACATTTATTCTTTCTTTAACCATTTATTAAACATAATTATTCCAATAATTATCATTAATCATTTAACAAACCATCATTTATCATTTCCAACCCATCACCTATTTCGAATTTCATTCATTCAAACCATATTCCATGCCAATAAGATACTGTAACACCACCCAATAACAACTAAATTTTCATGACATAGAATACAACAAAATCAATTATAAAATCCACAAAACCACTTATTTTCTACCTAAATAGCCATATCATTCCTATCATAACCACAAAATAATCCATCCATCACTACTATATTAATTTCCACACCACATGCTCCCATCCATATCAATCAACCATCACCCTTATAATCATAGTGATAAATACCCCATACATATTAGCATGAAAGGGATAACATATAAAAAATTCACACTAAAAACAGACCCTTAAACACTGTATCATATTAAAATAGAATTCGAAATTTAAATATAACACTTTAAATTAATATTTACATACAAAGAATTCATTAACTACCTTAAGTGACTAGAAAATAATGTAAGGTGATTATAACATCTTATTAGTAGTATGAAATTTATTTCACAACATCAAAAATAAATCACTTAGCAACAACACTAATAAATCCAAAAATATATAAGAAATATTATGTATCTTCATAAATCACATGAAAAACTCCCTCTTCACTTTAATTTAATTTAATGTAATTCATTATAGTATTTTGGTTAATCAGTAATATCCATCCAATGGAAACAAAATAACATTATAATTTCACAATTTACACATAATTAAGAAGGAGAAATTTCATTTACCCAACCTAAACTAAAGATTTAAAAGATATTTAATAAGAATGAGAAGAATAGTCAAATAAAACATGACTTAACACATGAGGGTAATCTAAAAGTCCTATGTATGACCATTAACCATTAAAACCTTATAAAAAAGACACAAAAACTGAATCAGTATTGTTGTCACATCCTTCCTAAGAAGAAAGTTAAAGAAGAGAATCAAGAAGAAGAGAAAAGAAATTCACCTTAGAGGAGGATAAGTATGGAACCTTCTATGCTACATTGGGAGGGGAAGGTGTGACCACCGGAGGGGAAGGTGCACGGGAGGATCCGCCAACCATTGAGAAATGGAGGAGTAGGTTTTGCGGGAAGTAGGTTCGAGGAGAGATGAGGAGAAGTAGGTTTTGCAGGGAGGAGAATCTACCGAAGGGGTTCAGGTAGGAGGATAAAGAGACGGCTAGCGGCCGAGGTCCGGAAATGTGAAGATCGGGGGGAGGCAAAGGTCAGACAACGTGAAAATATGGGTGTGGTGGAGGTATGGAAAAGCGATGATCAGGGGGGAGTTTTCGCATGGATACAGTTCTATGAGAGATTTAGGGCGTGATATTCATAGGACACTATGCGACCTGTTTTAAAAAATATGGGACTACAGTTTTATCAGCGGTGAAAAAGCGCTGATAAAGGTAGTCTTTATCAGTGCACTAATTTTAGCGCTCATAAAGGAAGGCATTATCAGCGCTTTTGTAGCACTGATAAAGAGACCCTTTATCATCATTAAAAAACCACTAATAAATTCCTCTTTTACGAACGCTATAATTTAGCACTGATAAAGATAGCCTTTATCATCGCTTCTTTTTTGCTTATAAAGGTTACACTTTTTGAGTGCTAAAACTTTAGCGCTAATACATGGATTCTTTATCAGTGATTTTCTATTGCTAAAAAAGGGATTCGTTATCAGCACTTGACAAGCGCTGATAAAGAGTCCTTGTATCGCTGCTAAAATTTTAGCATTGATAAAGAAGTTATGTATCAGTGCTAAACTTTTAGCGCTGATACAGGGTGGCTCTATCAGCTTATTTTTCTTAGCGCTGATATAAGGTGGCGCTTCCCTTGCCTGTTTTTGTAGTAGTGTGAACACTCCATCCAATCCCTATGATACCACATTTTGGGTATCAGATCTCAGAAGAACACGTGAGAAACTTCTTCTAGAAGTTCTTCCTTGAATCTATGTCAAGTTTAGTGATTGTTGGTTTGAGCTCCGATCCCCAAAATTTATAAATAATAATTATCGAGAGCCAATCCATTTGACGCTCATCGAAAAAGAGAAAAATGTAATATATGTATAAATTACAATAGTTAACAAAACATTTATAAAAAATATAATCCCAAAAAATGTAAACCCATAAAAACACATTATAAAAATATACCTAAGACAAATAAAAAATTTAACATTAAATAAGACTAAAATATCAGTATGTGAGGGTCGATCAATTTGACACTCATCAAAAAAGAGACAACTATTATATAGTTTTAAAATATTCTATTTAACAATATCATTTATAAAAAAAATCAAGAAACCCACTAATAAAATATAATTATAAAATTTTAAAAAAGAAACATTAAATAAAACATTTATAAGTATAAGAAAACCAATAAAAACTCATTATTAAAATATACTTATATAATTTTAAATATATGTATATTATATATACTTATATTAAATTATACTTATATATATCACTAGAGTGTGTCCCCTGCTAGGTCGTCCTCGGGTTTTGGTGTCTCCTGGATGATCCTACAGTGTTGGACGGTGGCCCCTCGTTAGACAATTTGGAATGAGGGGTGTTTTTTTATTTTAATGGTTTTAGGGTGAAACAAACTTGGGAAATGGGGCATTTGAGTGCCACATGAAGTGGCAATCAAAGGATGAGGAGGCCAAGCACAACTTCAAGTGGCGCAAGGCCATTTCGGCCAACCGACTCATCAGCGCCACTTGAAGTGGTGCTGAAGGAATATACTACAAACGGGCAGCGCCACTTGAAGTGCCGCTGATCCTTTGTTCCCTCTCCATTCGACGCCACTTCAAGTGGTGCCGAAATCATCCCCTGCCTATAAATAAGGTCGCTTTTACCTCCCCATTTCCCACCTCCTCACTTCCACCCCACTCTCTCTCAAAGTTATTACCTCTCTAAAAATCCTCGGTTGCTCTGTGCTTTGCCTCTCTGGTTGCTCTGTCTGCATCGCTACGTCTCCACAAATTTGAGGTAAATCTTTCATTAAATTTATTTAATATTTTGATGTAATAATTTAGTTGTTTAATTTATGAATTAGTTTATAATATTTGTATTATATAAATGTTATAGTTTTTTTAAATGTAATTAGGTAATGAAATGATTATAGTTATTTAATAAATTAAGTAATTATAATTAGGTAATTAGTTAATTATAATTAGGTAACTTATTAATTATAAGTATGTAATTAATTAATTATAATTAGGTAATTAATTAATTATAATTAGGTAACTAATTAATTCTAATTATGTTAATAATTAATTCCAATTAGGTAATTAATTAATTATAATTTGGTAATTAATTAATACTAATTAGTTAAATAATTAATTCTAATGAGGTAATTAATTAATTATAATTAGTAATTAATTAATTCTAATTATGTTATTAATTAATTCTAATTAGGTAATTAATTAATTATAATTAGTTTATTACTTAATTATAATTAGGTAATTAATAAATTATAATTATGTTATTAATTAGTTATAATTAGGTTATTAATTAATTATAATTAGCTAATTAATTAATTGTAATTAGGTTAATAGTTAATTATAATTAGGTTAATAATTAATTCTAATTAGGTTAATAATTAATTCTAATTAGGTAATTAATTAATTATAATTAGGCTAATAATTAATTATAACTACATAAATAATTAATTCTAATTAGGATAATAATTAATTATAATTAGGCTAATAATTAATTATAATTATTTAATAATTAATTCTAATTAGGTTAATAATTAATCTAATTAGTTAATTAATTAAATATAATTATCTAATTTATTAGTTCTAATTAGGTAATTAATTAATTCTAATTTGGTAATTGATTAATTATAATTATGTGATTAATTAATTATAATTCAGTTAATAATTATTTTTCAGAAGGTTAAAAATTAATTCTAATTATGTAATTATTTAATTTTTATTATGTAATTAATTAATTCTAATTAAGAAATTTATTAATTCTAATTAGGTAATTTATTAATTATAATTAGGTAATTAATTAATTCTAATTAGGTAATTAATTAACTATAATTACGTTATTAATTAATTATAATTAGGTTAACAATTATTTTTAATTAGTTTAATAATTAATTCTAATTTGGTAATTAATTAATTCTAATTAGGTAATTAATTAATTCTAATTAGGAAATTAATAAATTCTAATTACGTAATTAATTAATTCTAATTAGGTGATTAATTAATTCAAATTAGGCAATTAATTAATTATAATTAGTTTATTTATTAATAATAATTAGGTAATTAATTAATTATAATTAGGTTACTAATTTATTATAAATAGTTATATTAATCAGTAAAGTAGTTACATTAATCAGCGATGTAGTTATATTAATCAGCGAAGTAGTTATATTAATCAGCGAAGTAGTTATATTAATCAGAGATGTAGTTATATTAATTAGCGAAGTAGTTATATTAATTAGAGAAGTAGTTGTAAATTACTACTGGAATATACCTTTTCATTACATTGTAGGTTTGATAATGAATTTAGTTTGAAATCAACGTTGTCCTCAGTTTGTAATGGAAGTTATGAACTAGAATTTAGTAGTTGAAAATATTATTTTCATATTTTGTGTTAGAGTTATCATGAAATGATTGTTCTCTTGAGTAAAGTATCCCTGGGAAGAGGGACTTCGAGTTGGACCATCGAATTTCCTCGAGGATTGCCTTGACTAGGAATGTGAATGGGGTTGGCTATCTGAGCTCCAAGCTTACTCAGGTAGATATTTTCAATTTCATATAATTCCATGATTTTACATGAAGTGTTCATGTACCTCATGCATATAATGCATGTGGATATGTATGAAAATGTTTAACTTCTATTTTTTGGGTAAGTAACACAAACATGTGGGTTGTGTAAATAGATAAACATCAATATGGTTTGAACATATTGATTTGGGGGAGGGATTATGATTCCAACCTATATTACTTGAAGCATGGATACATAAATTGATTCTTTAATCAGATTTAATTAATAACAATAGTTTTTTTAGATAAAAAATATGGTTGTCGATGATATTTGTTGCAACGGTCAAATAACTGAGACAGAACAAGGATGTAGTTATAGTATACATCAAAAATTTGTTCTTATTCTTTGAGGATGTACTACTTTGGAAGCTTTGCAATGGAAAATTCATCAGAAGTTAAAACTATAGAGGAATCAAGTGATAAAGTCCATCACATTCAGACATCTCCAATTTTGGATAGGTTTTTGCATCTTCCCAATTCGGTAATGATGATGATGATTTGGAATATATAATTTAATTGGTTAAGTATATACCTGAGAATCAAATGATGGAGTTGTATGTCACTATAGCGATAATGGAGGTTCCATCAACATTTGAAGTTGACCCATCTCAAATTCATGATACTAGGTCATATTTTACTTCACATCAAAACGTTCCATCAGCATTGGTAGTTGTTCGATCATTTCCATCGGCCACATTTTCAATGGATAGTCCTCCACATAATTTATATGCATTGGTCGATTAATTTGAGGATGATGTCAATTTCGAAGAAGAAGATGAAGAGGAAGTTGAAGAAGAAGAGCATGCAGAAGATCAGTTTGTGCCAACTCATGTGAGGTTCAACCGACCATTGAACCATCCTCCACTATTGGCTTCATGGTCGACTGAAGGCATGAATCGCTTTCCAGAATTTGATTATTCAGTTATTACTCCATGTTCACAATTTATAGGAATCATTGGTGGCACAAATTGAGTGTTAGATAAATGTTTTTTGTATATTGGCAGAGAGTTTGAGAGAAAAAAAGCAATGAAAAATGTGATAAAACAATATCACATTGAAAGACATTACTCAAATGTCGTAGAAGAGTCAAAGAGGTCTTACTATTTGATCTGTTGTGACAAATATGATTCGAACTGTCAAATAGATTTATGAGCTATTATTGATAACGCTTTTCACAGCTGGCGCATCACTAGATTTACTTCACACACCAGTGTGAACCCAAGCTTTTCACATGAACACTCTTCATTAGATTTTGAGTTTGTTTCAACTATTTTTGTTGAAATGATTAGATCATGTCAAGATGTTCTTGTGGTTCTGGTCATTGATCGAATCAAGAAACTTTATGGGTATCAAATCTTTTACTTGAAGGCATGGGAAGCACGAAAAATGGCTATTGTGAATGTGTATGATGATTGGGATGACTCTTATCGAGTTTTTCCGCAATTGTTGGAGCTTCTACGACACAATATTCAAATATTATATCGGTTACATACTGTTGAATAAGTTAACCAACAGAACCAACTTGACTGATCAATGGTTGTGTTTGATAGATTATTTTGGACATTTTACCATGTCTGGTGGCTTTTAGACAATGCAACCAGTTCATATAGATTGATGGCACATTTCTGTATGGAAAGTATACATGAAAATAATTGATTTCTTCCACACAAGATGGAAATCGAGGCTCTCTACCTATAGAATATGCAATTTTGGAGAAAGAGAATTTCTCATCATGGAGCTGGTTTCTGGCCTGTCACTGAGAGTTTGTTATGGATGCAGAAGGGATTTATCTAATTTTTTATTGCCACCGTGCAATCAAGGAGGCGATATGGTCTGAGGTTCACTTGTGGAGATCACCATATGCTCATTATCGATACTGTATTTGACACATTTCTATCAATTTGTGAAAGAACTTCAATAATGAGTCGATGAAGAAGGAAATCGTAAAAATTGATATGAACATCCTTTTCTATTTTAAATTTTAGTGTCAATGTTATTTCCATAGCTGGTCATATGAATTATTGTATGATATCATATGGTCCTCAACAACAAAGGATGGAGGAGCGTCTTCAAGATATTCGCAGAGTGAATCCGGAAGTGTGTGACTACAAGATTCAAATTTCAAAGCAGATATGGTCGTTGGAATATGATGATGGAAGGATATATGGTCCTATGATGACCAACATCGTAGAATGTATAAATGGAGTTTTCAAGGGAGTTCAAAAACTACCTATCACTAGTAAATACGAATATTTTAATATATGTTACTTAGAAGAGCTACTATTGTCATATAATATTTGTATAATGTCGTAAATCTAAATTTCAGGGTTGGTATAAGAGACCTTCTATCGTAGTGTAATGTACCTTCTGGAATGAGGAATGCAGGCTGAAGAGCGCTTGAACAGAGGGAAATGCTATAGACACCATTTCCAACGTGAGGTAAATAAAGTTCGTCAGGAGGCTACAATTTACTGTGTAACTACATTTAATCATCCAGAAAAACGATTTGAGGTCACTAAGACCGGTGATGATGTGGAATGTAGTAATGGTCGTGTGTGAGTTGTTTTACTAGAGAATTGTTATTGTAAATGTGGCAACTTTTAGGAAGTGATATATCCTTGCGGCCATGTGATTGCAGCATATGCTTACGTACACGTATCTTGGGAGCAATTACTTGATCTGGATTATTGACTCGAGAGCATTAAATCATGCTAAAGTACACCATGGATGCTAATCGGAGAATATTAGAATTTTCAGCTGCCTGATGGTGCACCCACACTTCTACTGAACAACAAAAGACTTCGACCTAAATGGAGCCCAAAGTCGACTCGTATTCAGAATGAGGTGTATTGGCCTGGTGAACATCCCGCTGGACACTGGTGAAACATATAATTCTAGGAAGGTCATAAGAAGACATGTTTCCCTAGACACAAAGGGAAATCATCTAATAGTTAAAATGAATCATGTACACTATCATTTACTGTAAAACTTTTTACATGTAATAATTTTTATCATTATCACAATTATTAATCATATTTGTCTTACATGTATATAGGGTAACTTTCAGAAAATCTACCTTGGATTCAATTAACATTATTTGTCGAACTATCAACATTACATTATTTGCTTTAAAAAGACAACACCAACTCAAAAAAAGGAAAGTACCTCTATAAGAAAACATTTATACGTCGTCTGTGGGTTCATTGAAATGATGTATTATGGTTATTTCTGTTGTTGTTTCTACTGATGTAGTGTTTTGGATGAATACTGGTTTTTATTTGGCTTTAGTGATCAATGAATCAAAAACATGGATTGGTTCTGTATCACTCCCAAATTTTATAAACAAACTATAGATTCTCTATGTAGTTCCGTATGGGCGGTTAACTATCACTTAACATAGATTATTAAGCGATAGTTAACCGCCACTAATGAAGTGCACAGAGAATTTGTAGTTTGTTTATTAAATTATGGAGTGATGTAAAACTAATCCATATTTTAGATTCATTGATCAATGAATCCAAATAAATAGTAGTATTCTTCCAACATACTAAATCAGTAGAAACAACAACATAAATATCCAAAAAACATCATTTAAATGCAGCTGCAGACGACACATAAATGCTTTCTTATACTTGTACATTTTTTTGAGTTGTTGTTGTTTGTTTAAAGCTACTCATGCAGTGATAATAAATTTAAAGGTTCACAATCAAAAATAAAAAACCATTTGAACTATTAAATGAAAATGTCATCAGTTAGATATATGGAATGATGAACTTACAGTGGACATAAAACAAAAATGAGGAAACTCAGAAAGTCTTCACCCCAACACCCCAACATGGGAGACAACGACGAACCCAATATTTTTAAGCTCCATTCAATCATTAAATGATAAATTTCATATCTTACATGAAAAATGTCATATCTTACATTAAATTAATGTTTTAATTTTCTCACATTCAGATGGAGAAGCCACTTTAATCTAGCTAGGAGATGCACATGTCGCGTGATTTGATTGAATGACGACATGTTAGACATCTTCATGTTCAGAGAGAGGATCGTTTCCATCATGAGGCACCGCTAGTAGATATTTTTCTATACCTTAGACGTGCTGGCTTTGATGTAGTCTATATGTGTGACTTCAAGAACATTGACAAACATTTGATAGCTGTGTTGGTTGAGAGATGGCGGCCAAAGACACACACATTTAACCTCCTAGAGAGGGAGATGGCTACTACATTAGAGGATGTCACCTACATTCTGGGGTTACCAATCCATAGACATGCAGTTACGGGTTCCACTACTGGCCATTAGGCTGTAGTCATACAGAGTCTGCTAGGCATTGAAGTCATCGGCGCAAGCAGTGTCCTCCAGGGTTCGCGCTTGCGCATGAGGTGGCTTAATCAGTATTTCTACGACATTCTGGATGATGCAGATGAGGAGAAGCTTATTCAGCAGACACATGCATAAATTTTTCGTCTTCTCGGAGGCATGTTGTGTTTCGACTACTCCATCACATTGGTACACATGATGTACCTCCCATTACTTGAGGTTCTGGATCAGACGACAACATACAGTTGGGGGTACGCTATATTAGCACATCTGTACGGATATCTCTACACTAGTTGTCTGGCCAATTCCCATCAGATTGCAGGTTTCATGGTGTTAGTACAGATGTGGGAATGGGAGCATTTTCCATGCATCACTCCTCGAGTTGTCGCACTGCTTGCACCAGAGCTACTTGAGGACTCTCCTCGGGGACGATGGTATGTCTACATCCTTAATTTCATTTATATAGTACTTTTGTTATTGTTTTTTAAAAACATAACACAGAATACTCTTTTTTCACCAGGTGGTGTCAGTCTCAGAAGTTTTCACATACTCCAAGACATAGTGTGCACAGCTTCCGACAGATATTCGACGCCAAAGTGCCAGCTGATGTAAGTTAAACATTACGCTTTTGTAGGAAAATTTGTTTTGTTATCACTATTTTAAGTTATTTCAATATAATCTCTGTAACATTATCATGTTACTATATGAATTATTTTTTGAGTTTACATTTCAGATTTCATGGACTACTTATATAGGTTATGTCTTCGCATCACTTCCACTATACTGCACTGCTATGGTTGGAGATCCTGCTGCAGTAGTGCCAATCATTCACTTCCACATCATTGAGTGGTACCAGTTAGATCAGGTCATTCACCAATTTGGTTTTATACAGCATAGCACCAGGGAACCACAATAGTCTATAGAGTTACCTTCTATTGTGCTTATAGGTAGACAGACGAAAGACTGGTGGCCGCATCATGCATCTTATATCGAGCTTTGGGACAGGTGTGCCTGATTCAGTATCTTTCCACATAAATATACCATAGAACACTCTCAGTTATCTGATCAGGGGGATTACACATACTGGTATCGATGTCAAATAATCATGCACCCTACACGTTATGGGATTGGCATTCAGTAGTTGGTATGTTTACTGAGAATTATTATTTTTTGTTCAACTCATTTTGATATTAATTTGAATGTTATATAATTTGAAGGATGATTCTATTGGTCATCTTACACATTTCACATAGCCTCAAGAGTATTTATATATTCTGTGGGATGTAGATCATCAGAATTTGGTGGCTCTATTCGATCTTCTCTAGTTGATACGTGAAGATTTTTTAATGAGGAGCCACAAATATATGATGATCCATATCTTCAGGTTGAAGCACCTGAGGATGATGATGTCCCTGCTATACCTGCTGAGGAGGATGCACCGCCACCACCGCCGCCAGCTGGAAGATAGAGAAGAGTACATCCGGAGGGGCAGAGGCGATGACATTGACATCTCAGAGCAGCTCCTGTAGATGTCACTACACCAGAGAGAGATTATCTGGCCCAGCTGACTGATGATTTTTCACAATAGGGAGATGCTTATATACCACATATGGCGTCTCTGAAGACTACTATAGACTTTGATATAGGTGAAGTCACATAGCTTATGTCGTCCCCCTCTCCTCCCGACGAGGACTTATTAAGTACCCCATTTCTACCATTTACAGGAGCTTCAGTGCCACATGGAACCCCATATGATTTTGGGACGTCCTCGTCACATGGTTTTGGTCAGTCCTTTACACAGCACCATGGGGAGACACCCGAAGCACTGGAAGAGGAGGTTCCCGAAGATAGGACACTAAAGCGTCACAGAAGTCAGACGCGGAGAGGATGTGAGATTCAGACGCTGCGTTATAGTGCCCAGGGGCATCGTAGTTGATGTTTTTGGAAGCAATGTTGTATAAATTAAATACTTATTTACTATGATAAGTAATTTTTGTTTAAGACAAATAACAAGAAAAGCAAAAGTATAGTAAATAAAAACTGATTTAAATTAGCTATTTAGTTATAATTTACAAGTACAATATAAAAAAATTTGTAACACATACTAAACTACTAATAATTTCTTGAAAAAAGAAAAGAAAGAGATAAATATAGTAATCAAAAAATATTTTACATGACAAATTAAATATTTAAAAACATTACATTTATAATTATAAAATAATAAATATATTTATAAATGTAAATTACTAATTAGTAATTAATTAATTAATAATTAACCATTAATAAATAATTATTATTATGAAGAATAATAATTAATAATTATATTAATAACTAATTAATTATTTTATATTTAATAAATATATTTTATAGGCTATCAAAGTCACATTCTTGAAACATTTAAAAGTTTCAACTAGGTGGTTTCGAAAGACTATAAAATATTTTTTATCGACATTGTTTAAGTAATTTTTATAATTTCATCTAATTATTATATTTTATATCCATGTTTTATGTTTCATTTATTTTGGTCATATAGTTTATAGTTTATAGGCTTTCAATGTCACATACTTGATACATTTTTAAGTTTCAAGTAGGTGGTTTTGAAGGACTATAAATTATTTTATATCGACAATTTTTATGTATTTTTTTTATTGTCATCTATTTAGTATATGTTTAATCCATGTTTTATGTTTCAATTATATTAGTCATATAGTTTATATTTTATAGGCTTTCGAAGGCACATACTTGAAACATTTTTATGTTTAAAGTAGGTGGTTTTGAAATACAATAAATTATTTTTTATCGACATGTTTTACATAATTTTTTTATTTTAATATATTTAGTATATTCATAATCCATGCATTAAGTTATATTAATATGGGTCATATAGTTTATATTTTATAGGGTTTCAAAGTCTCATACTTGAAACACTTTTAAGCTCCAACTAGGTGGTTTTGAGAGACTATAAATTATTTTATATCGACATTGTTTACGTAATTTTTTTAATTTTATCTATTTAGTATATGTTTAATCCGAGTTTTATGATTCATGTATATTGGACATATAGTTTATATTTTATAGGGTTTCGTGACCACAAACATGAAATATTTTTATGTTTTAAGAAGGTGGTTTTGAAAGACTATAAATTATTTCATATCGACATTTTTATGTAATTTTTTTATTTTCATCTATTTAGTATATGCTTAATCCATGTTTTATGTTTCATTTATGTGGGTCATATAGTTTATATTTTATTGTCTTTCAATGTAACATACTTGTAACATTTTTAAGTTTCAACTAGGTGGTTTTGAAAGATTATAAATTTTATTATCAACAATTTTTACGTAATTTTTTTATTTTCATCTATTTAGTATATGTTTAATCCATATTTTAAGTTTAATTCATATTTTTCATATAGAGTATATTTTATAGGCTTTAAAAATCACGTACTTGAATCATTTTTATGTTTCAACAAGGTGGTTTTGAAAGACTATAAATTATTTTATGTCGACATTTTTTGTGTAATTTTTTTATTTTAATCTATTTAGTATATGTTTAATCCATGTTTTAAGTTTCATTTATATTGGTCATATAGTTTATATTTTATAGTCATTCCAAGTCACATAATTGAAACATTTTTACATTTCAAGTAGGTCGTTTTGAAAGACTATAGATTATTTTATATCTACATTTTTTACGTAATTTTTTTATTTTCATCTATTTAGTACAAGTTTAATACATGTTTTAAGTTTCAAATATATTGGTCATATAGTTTATATTTTATAGGCTTTCAAAGTCACATACTTGAAACACTTTAAAGTTTAGACTAGGTGGTTTTGAAAGACTATAAATTATCTTTTATCGACATTTTTTACGTATTTTTTTATTGTCATCTATTTAGTATATGTTTAAACCATTTTCTAAGTTTCATTAATATTGTTCATATATATTATATTTTATAGGCTTTCAAAATCACATAGTTGAATCTTTTTTAAGTTTCAACTAGGTGGTTTTGAAAGCCTATACAATATTTTTTATCGACATTGTTTACGTAATTTTTTTAATTTCATCTATTTAGTATATGTTTAATCCATGTTTTATGTTTCATTTATATTGTACATGTAGTTTATATTATAGGCTTTCAAAGTCACATACTTGAAACATTTTTATGATTCTAGTATGTGGTTTTAAAAGACTATAAATTTTTTTTTATCGACATTGTTTACTTAATTTTTTTAATTCCATATATTTAGTATATGTTTAATCCATTTTTTAAGTTTCATTTATATTGGTCTTGTAGTTTAAATTTTATATTCATCAATAGTACTGTTGTTATTACTATTTTATTATATGTTTAACAATATTTCAAATTTATTTATAAATAATTACTTATAACTATATAAACATAGACTAGTAATTATAGATTTAAAATTATATATATATGTACAATCATATAATTATAAATATATAAGTATAACAATAATTACAATACAATTATAAATATAATTATATATAATTATATATTTATATATGAATATTAAATATATTTATAAATAAATTTTAAATATATATGTGACAATATTTTTATAATTATATATTTATAAATATATTCATATGTATATAATTATATATATTTATTTATAAATATTAGTTTATAATTATATAATTAAAAATATATTTTTTATTTAAAGAATTTTTATAAATAGATTTATATTTATAAATATTTATTTTTAATTATATATATACAAAATTTTATTTATACACACACATATATATATAACTATTTATAATTATCATATTTATAATATGTATATGTAAATATTTAAATAAAACAAACAAATCGGAAAAAAACTCTTATATACTATATAATATTACTATATAAATATAATTAAACCATATATATTTAATTTAATACATTATTTTTATTTAAAAAATTATATATAAATTTTGAAATTTATATAAATAATTATATATAAGGTTTATTTCATTATTTTATTATATAATTAAATCAGGTTTATAACTATATATATATATATATATATATTTATAATTATATAATTATAAATATATTTATAAATATATTTATAAATAAGAAAACATTTATAAATACATATTTATAAGTATATTTTTAAAATTTTAATTATTTATTTTGTAATTATTTATTTTTAAAGGGATGGGGTGCAAAGAAACAAAAAAAAAACAATAAAAGGGAGGGCTGAAAAAAAAGAAAATAATAAAAGGGAGGGGTGAAAAACAAAACAAAACAGTGGAAAAACACCACTTGAAGTGGCGCTAGCCACCCGAAATGTTGAGCGCCAAATGAAGTGGTGCTCAACAGACCCATTACCCTAATTAATTTCACCCTAAACCCATTAAAATAAACAAAACACTTGTGGCCAAATTTTCCCCCCTCGTTCCATCATCAGTTGAAGATTGTGGACTGTGGAGCTTTCCTTGGTGCGGTTGTTTCCCCATATGTGCCTCTACTTTTGTTACCTCACAGATATACTCTCCCTTGATTATGGTCTTCTAGCATGGTCGATCTCCCTCCGATTATGCGTTTCTGGGTAGTGCCTTCTATGTGGCCCGTAAGAATCCCTTGTGTGGCCGTTGGTTTCAGTATCATAATGGATATTTACTCCAGTGAAATCCACTCTCAAGTGTGATGGTTCAGTTTTTGCTGGGCTGGAAGCTTACAACGGTTGGGGCGTGAAGGGTGTTTGTGAATGGCTCACCTCTTGCAGAGATTGGGATGCAAAGGTTTTTCTTGCAAGGGGTTGGGATCATGATGTGAATAGGGGTGTGTGAGGGATGCAAGCTACTTCGAAAGTGTTGTGCTCACATTGTTTTTTCACGCGAAGGATTACTTCACAACACATTATGCTCAAACAACCCAAAGCTTATTGAATCAAAGTGAGGTAATCAGAATCGGTGAATCGTTAGTAGAATCATTCATTGAGAAAGAGAAAAAAGGACCGTATACCCATGGAATAATGAAAAAGATTTCCTTTGTCATTTCATTTTATTTGTGATCATCAAAAAACATATTTTAAAACGGTCCATTATTTTGGTTTCTCTAAGAAACACTCCTAAAATGGTCCTTTAATTAAAGTGTTCTAATAAACACTTTACAAAAATTCTGGAGATTAGAGCAATGAATGATCATAAGAAATGTGGCATGGGACTTTCTTATCTTTGAAATATTCAATGATAGAGATGAATAAATGGTTCTCAAAGGTAGGCCACAGTCATTTGATAACCAAATAATTTTAACGGAGGATCCAAAAGGATGAGAATATATTTTGAAAATTAAAATGACTATTTCACCTTTCTTGATACGAATCAATGGAATTCTATTTCATGATATAATTGAACGAGTTATGTGTGAAATTGGAGTCCACATTGGTAAATATCTGGAATTTTATCATTTCAACCCAATTTAATGGGGACCCATTGTGCCGAACAGATCCTTAATGGATGTTGCACATCCTCTAACGAGTGTCCTATTCTGGGAAAGTGATGACTCAAATGGATTTATATCCTTTGAGTTTGAGAAGCTCCCAATTTTATGCTTTTTTATGAATGTATCAGATATTTAGAGAAAGATTGTGGTTCAAAGAAGGAGGAAAACTAAGGAAATGTTATTATGCAACATACCCCTTGGCTTTGTGGAAAAAATTGTTTGAATGAATTTAATATATGATATAGAAAAAAGGACTAGGATAGACTCACGAAGATTTTTATTAATCATTCTGCACCAAATCGAAATAATATCATTATGCTTCGACCATCAGAGTTCTATTATTGAAATCCAATGAATCCATGGGCGGATGGAGGGACATTGTGTAGAGAAGGTGATCTGGTTGACCGTGGGGAAAATCAATTCAGTCAAGGGAAGGATGTATCATTTAATTCAACTGGGGTCTCAGATTAAGGAAAGGATATTCCTTTACCACCTATTCGGATGAATCCACAATGTGAATAACCCCCAAAAAAAGTGTTTGGGATGGACCATGTTTTTGTCGATCCACTAGACACAATTCTCCCTCCATGTTATGAAACTCCTTCACCCCCCTCTTAGGATGTAAAAGATATGATTGGGATAACAATGTCATATTCTAACAAACATCAAATATTGAGAAGGATTCGTAGAGGGGTCTAAATTTATGATCTAAGAAATGGAAATTCCTGTGTGAAAAACGAAGCTTAGAGGATAGTCAGATGATTGAGTGCCTTTCTAATATGTGAAAAGCGGTAGGTAATAGATATTTTCTTGAAATTACAAAGGCAGAGGTGGGTGTGTCCCAGCCCCTCCTGGAGAAATGAAGATCCTTTGTTTGAACGTTCGGGGGAATGGAAACCCCCGAACAGTTGGTGCACTGTTTTAATGGAGTACCAAACATCAACCTAAAATTGTTTATGTATCTAAAACTGTGTTGGATAACATGTATATTGTCAGTTTGCGTATTAATATTGCCATCAAGAATGTCTTTTTCATTGGAATATTGGGAAACTCTAGCGGTCTATGCCCCTTTTGGAAGGATTTCCATTGTGTTCAAGTTACAAACATTTTGAGTAATCACTTTGGAATGACAATTGCTATTATAGGTTCACCAACTTGATCTTTTTCAGGATTTTTTTTGAATGGCCTGGTTGTCAGGATAAAAAAAAATACTAGATCCTATTGAACCTCTTGTGGAAATCCCTTCCTATCCCTCTACTGGTTGGGGGTGATATCAATGAATTCATTCTTCATCAAGAAAAAGAATGGGGGCTCTTGTGGAGTGGTGTCGCTATGGATGATTTTAGGAATTCTCATGTACATAACTCTCTTCATGATCATAGGTTTTCTAGCTCTCTGTTTACATAGAATCTAGGTCGATCAATGGAAAATTGTATTTTTGAATGGTTGGATATATTTTTGGGAATATGAGAGTGGTAGTCTCTCTTCCATGTTTTTTTATTTTTCATCTTCTTCCTATTGGTTCTGACCATTGTCTGATCATATTGTCAAAAATATCACAATTGGAAAAAAGAGGCATGTGTGTTCCTTTCACTTTCAAAATCTATGGCTCCAGGATAGTTATTATGAGAAGGTTCTTTGGTCAACATGGGAATGGAATTTTTTTTTCCTCAAATCCATTATCTGGAAATACTGCCTCATGTTAACATAAGTGGATTTATGTTAGGTTCGGGGACTTTGACAGATGCATTAATGCTATAGAAAATCACTTAATGAGACTTCACACTTTTCCTTGTTGTGATTCCATTCTATGGGATATCTCATTTGAGAAAACGAATCATAACACAAAATTAAGGGAGAAGGAGAGATTTTGGTTTATGTGGGAAATAGAATACCATATAAGGGATGGTGACCAAAATACTAACATTTTTCACCAATGAATGTCTGCAAGGAGAAGGAAAACCCATATCTCTCAACTTGAAGATCATAATGGGATGCTTCTTTATGATAAAACTGCCATTCACTCGATTTCTCTAAATTTTTTCAGCAACCTCTAAAAAAAATGTATTACCACTTATGATTGTTTCACTAGTTGCATTCTGAGAATTTTCATAGAGGATAAGAACCATAAGTTGGAGAGAGATATATCTGATGATAAATTTATTTGGGTTACCCATACTATTTACTCTTCAAAGTCCCCATGTACTGATGGGTTTCATGCCCTATTTTTCAAATGATTTTGGCATATTGTTGGGTCCAATGTGTTTGCCTTGATGAAGGAATTTAGAGCAGTAATATCTTCTCTTGAAACCCTGAATGAAACTCTTATAACTATCATCCCAAAGACCCAGTGCCTATAGCATGTTATAGAATTTCAACCAATCAGTTTGTGTAATTACGTTGACAAAATATTTTCAAAGATCTTGGAGGCATGAATTAGGGATTACCTCCCACAGCATGTTACTGAAAATCAAAGTTCTTTTGTTTAAATTATATCCAATAATGATTATTTAGTCATTGCATATGCGTTATTCCATTATATAGACACTTTTTCATCATCAAAAAAAGTCATCAAGGTAATGAATCAAGATATGATTAAATCTAATGATAGATTTGAATGTCCCTTTCTTTAACTTGTTCAATCTAGAATGGGATTTACCTGGAAATGTGTTTTTAATATCATAAATTGTGTTACAATACTGTCCTTTATAATTTATAATAATGGCGCCCCTTTAGAGAGTTTTAACCCATCAAGTGGTTTACAAAAATGGGATCCACTCCCCCTATCTTTTTATTCAGGTGGATGATTATTTTTATCATCTACTCTTAAAAGTGATGGTGCAAGGAGTTATCTATAGTGATATTGTTTGCTTAAATGGACCCCTATCTCACATCTTTTTTTTTCAGATGGTAGTATAGTTTTTTCATGTACGACCACACGAGATTGCATTTTAGTATTGAAAATAATTAATTTGTGTGAAAGGGTGTCTGGGTGGTATATTAATCCATTGAATTCAGAATTATATTTCAGTAAAGGGGTGTAAAAAAACAAATGGTTGAATTACAGTGGGATTGTGTTTGCTCTTTGGTTGATAATAATTTAAAATACATGGGCCTCCCAACTATTATCGGTAGATCAAAGAACCAGGTGTTTGCCTCAATCATGGATGGGGTGGATAATTTGATCTACTTATGGTCTAGTAGGAATATCTCTGAGGCATCGAAGGATGTTCTCATAAATTAAGTGACACATGAAATCCCATCTTATGCAATTTTATTATTCGAATTCATATATACTTTTATTAATCAAATCCATTCTCATTTGGCTAACTTTTTTTGGGGATCCCATGATGGAAAACATAAAATCTATTAGATTTATTATGAGAAATTTTTGGTTTCGATGTTCTGTAGAGGTCATGGATTCAGAAACCTCAAATGGTTTAGCTAGGCTCTTCTGGAAAAGAATGTATGGCTTCTTCTCTCCAATCCATATGTCCTTTTTTCATTGGTACTATTTGAAAACTATTTTCCTCATACTAACTTTTTTCATTCCTTGTTTAGAATGCAGCCAAGTTTTTTTATGGAGAAGAATTTGGGGTGCTAAACATCTTCTTGAGATTTCATATGGGAATTATGTTAGTGTTTGGAATGATCCATGGTTTGAAAATGGTGATAACCTTATGGTTTCATCACCTACTACTCTATGTTTCGAAAATGAATGGGTGTGAGATTTTATTAAGGATTTTTTTGGAGAACTCGGATTGGGGAATAATCAGCATATATTTTAATTAGGTTTATATTCATCTCATATTTAGTATTCATCCCATTCTAGGGATGAGTAATGCTCAGATTTTTTGTATGGGGGAATCTTATGGAAGGAAAATCGTTCGATCTGGATACAAAAAGTGAATTCATGGATTAGATCAGGCCCATCCTATTGATTATTTGAATAAGCTTTGGTCATATTCTACTCATCCAATGGATATTTTTTTGGTGGTAGGTTTTCTATGGGGTACTTCAAACTTGCATGTTATGGTAAGACGAAATCATTCAGAGGGAGATAGTTTTCCTCTTTGCCTCCGATAGGTGGAATCTCGTCTGCATGCAATTCTCTTCTATTGTGGGGTTTAAGGGGTGTGAAAAAAAATTTCTGTTAGATGTTAAAATATTATTTGATCCATCTATTGGGTTCGCCCAAAGTCTCAATAAATAGGTGACTTCGTTTGAGTAAATTGTGGTGGGGCTATTATTCCCAATTTCTAGGTTGATTTAGACTCAAAGAAATGAGTATGTTTTCCAAAAAAAAGGTGACTGAATATCATATTTAGATTGAATGGGCCTTTGAATGAATGAATCGCTGGAAATTAAATGATTTGAGACACTCGTTGGGTATTACTCGGTAGGAACCTCATTATTGGGCATTCACAGAGGGTTTTTTCAAAATTAATACTGATATGTTTATCTCTACTAATTCAAGGGTTTGTGTTGGTTTCACTTCCCACTATAGAAATGGCCAGGTTCTGGATGTTCACTGCATAGATTTCCAAGACTCCTAGAGACCTATGGTGGTAGAGTCATATTCCATCCTTCATGGGATCCTTCTTGATAGATTAAAAAATTGAATTATACTTTGGTGGAATAGGATGGCCTTATGGTGATAACTGCATATCAAAGAAGGTGGATGATTTGCAGTCATTTGGCCTCATTATGAGAGAGATTTGTTCACTGACTGATTACTTTATAAAATTTAATTTCTCATTTATCAAACATGGGGTAATCTAGATACTCATCGGTTGGTGCACTATGGGAAATTTTGGGGTGATCATTGTTGGGTTGACTCTTTTCTTGATTAGATTTTTAGTTCTTGTGTTTTCTATTCAGTAATATATTATCTCTATTATCTGAAATATATATATTAAAATATAATTATATTATTAAAATATACATATAAAAATTAATAAATATAACATTAGAGAATGAAAAAAATAACTGAAAGCTACCTATATATAAAAAACCATGTTCTAAAAAAATAAATTGTTTTTATCTGTAGGGAGAGGTAGAAAGTGTATAGATGTCGGATCAAGCTTGATATTAAGAGAGGGAGGCGGTTTATTGATGTGGCCAGGGTTTTGTGTAATGTCTTCAAGGTGATCCTCTCAATGGTGTCTAGTGATGAAGATTGAGGCTCCGCAGATCCTCTGACTAAGATGAAGGGGATGAGCTCTAGATTTTGGATGCATGAAAAATAAAAATAAAAATTTAGAAACCCAACATGAGAAAAATATTAAAATAATAAAAAAAAATTCATAAAATACTATGAATATTAATTATACTTAGATTAATTATAATAATACTATTTATAATTATAATAACTGGATGATCACTACTACATAACTGACCTATCTTAGCATTAGAAATAAGGTTTTCCAGTGAAAAAAATCATTGACAATCAAGGCAATGTTAAAAACATTTCTCTAAAAAAAGAACTCATAAATGTCTCATTTAGTTTAATTTTTGTTTAAACAATGATAAATGTTTATTTTATCTCCACTTTTTTTAGCATAGATAAATTAAGATTTTATCATCATTTTTAGGGTTGATAAATGTGTTTTATCTTTTATTTCTTTTCACTCTAATAAAGGTCATGATAACTGGTGAAAAACATACACCCCAAAATCCACTATAATAGATCCAGGTAAGGGATGCATTAGATTTTATCCACATTATTTAGAAAGCGGTAATAAAAGAGGGCCTTTATCAGCTCCACTGTTTCCTCGGAAAAAAGTTTTTAATAAAAAATATTATTAATGAACATAAAATAATTATATTTATATTAAAAAATTATTTGTATAAATTAAACAAAAAACACATTTTTATAATTAATATATATATTTGTTAATAATTCAAATATATATATAACATTTCAAAAAGAATTTATAGGATTATAAATAAATAAATAAATATATTTACATAATTATAAAAATTTAATATATTTCATTAAATGAAAAATATATTTATTATATTTATAATCATATATTTATAATTATATATAAACACTTTTTAAATATATTTATTTGTAATTTTAATTATATAAATAAATAAATAAATGATTATAGTGAATTTGGTCTATAAATATACTAATGTGTGAATATAATTGACGTTCATATGTTATGTATTCATCATAAATATTCATTTACACATTTTACTCTCATTACTATTCATTTTTTCCATATATATGTGACGACTTGTTTTTTATGATCTAAAATTTACTAGGTATATATTGACATATATTTATAATTATATACAAATATTTATAATTATATTTATAATTATATATATTTTTAAATAATTATAAAACGGTAATAAATATATTTATTATACTTATAATATTATAAATATATATAGTCAAATAAATATATTTATAAATATATGTTTTTTCTAACTTTAATTAATGAAGGTATCCTCGTTTTGTGTTTCAAAAGTGTTTAATCACTAATTTAACGTTTCAATGATTTTTTCATTAAATGAAAGAATTTTTTGAAATAGGTTGGGGACTGGCCCCATTATTAAAAAAAAGAAAAGAAAAACAACGACACCTTTTGAACAGGGATGAGGTAGAACCCATCCCATGCCTGAAGGAAGGAGGGATTCCGTGTTAGATATAATTTCTAGTAGACCATTGATATAGATACCATTATATGTGATCCCAATAAGAGTGTCCATTCTAGCACGAGAGGCCCAATACCCTCCATGATCACTGAAAAACTATAGCCACCACCCAAATCTGCCTTCAATGCCAGAGTACCTGCTCGTCGGTCAACACCACCACCAATGAAGAACCTCAAAACCACATTCCACCATCATAGGGGTCGACTCAATCGGATCCACCATCATCCAAAATGCCTTCTACATTCTAGTTTTTGCTCTATCGCCTACACTCGAGACATGATAATTGAAACAAGGAGACCAAATCTAACAATCCATGACCTGATCTGTGCCACACCAGCACTGAGGCAATGAACATCATTATCAGAAGCACTACCAAACACCTTGACCCACATCGAAGCATATCCATCTATCAATTTCAGCCATAAATCAACACCATCCTTGAATATCAAGGGCAAGCCTCAATCACGATACATAGAGAGCATTCCTCCCCTCCTATCGCCATATGAATGGAGAACACCAGAGCCCCACCACATAATGTTTTGGACCTTCACGATCCATTACATTGTCAGAATTCAATGTTTGAAGTGTTCTAGGGAGTCATAGTGACTAATTTCATTAGTTTTCTAAAAATCTATTTTTCCAATAGTAGGTGGCGTTGTTATGTGATGTTGGTGAGTGACATCTATGACTAGCCATCGATAACTCATGTTAGTGATTCAAGTTAGTGACTCTCTATCTGTAGCTTACATTGTTGACTCGTGTCGGTGAATCACATTAGTGACTCACTATCTATAGAATGTGTCATTGGGTCCCATCGGTGGGTCAGGTCGGCTAGTGTCATCAGTGAGTCACACTGGTGAATCGCGTCGACGATTCACCCAATGTAAAGTTATTTCCAACATTTCCCAGTGTTTCCAATTTCTACCCTCTCATGTTTTATTTGACGTTAATTGAGGATAAAACCATATTTTTGTGTTTTTTATCCGTTTCAAAGGATGTAAAATATATCTTTAATTTCCCAACACTAGGGGGGATTAATTTTGTCAAAAAATTTATTCTTGATTGTGATCTAGCATTAATTGATTTTAAAACCGATTCACCATTGATATAGGATCATAAAGGTCTAATTCTAATATCTTTCCCTTAAGTGTTTCCTATTTCTCTGGATACCAATTTGTCCCCAAATATTTTCTTCCCTGAGTGATCATGTGTTTCTTTTAGTCCTTTGGATCCTGTTTCCATGGTGGTTTTTTCTGGTCCACATGCGCCCACTATTCTCGCTTCAAGGAGAAATTGTTGATATTTTTTTCTCAAGGTAGGGTTCTCTTCATCCATCTTTTATGTGTATCATGTGGGGTTGGTGTATGAAATTCTTCTTGTGGGTATGGATAAAACCGGTTTAAAAAAGATAAATACGGGGATGGGAAGATAATGATAATGATCGTATTGTTTTATATGTTATCGTTGACCCATGTTGTGATTATATTGGTTGTATTCCTTCTAATGATCATGGTCATTGGTGGTCTCTATTTTCATACCTACATGGCATGGGAATACTTGTTCTTTATATTATATAAAATATAGTATGAATGTAAAATTGGATAAACCTCTATATATGGTTAAATAAATGGAATCCCTTGGATCAAACATGTTCATTGATAACCCCTAAATAATCAAAGTGGAATTAAATAATGAGTGTTTGATAACTCTAAATACACCTTGTTTTGTTGGTGTGGATGTTTGTCGTGTGTGGACTTGTTCTTTATTTGTTACCTTCTGTGGTTGTGTGGTGCTAGGGATGAGATCATGGGTTTTTTGGAATGGTATGGGTGGAGAAATGGTATCACGAGTTTATATATTTATTTATTGTGAAATGGATGGGATTTGTTTGGGTAGTGGGGCTATATATTCTGGTTGTTCTATGTCTGTGTTACTTGGTGTGGTGTTGTTATGTTGCGGGGCTTCCAAGAATGTTTGTGATGAGGTGTGTTTTTGGATTTAGATGTAAGTTTGGGGTTTTCTTATTGAGAGAAAGGACATGCCAAAATTACTTCAAATAAAGATAATGGAATTGATTGGATTCTGTGATAAGTGGGGAGAATGTGTGAAGTGGATTGTTTTATCATACTTTTATTCCTCATTATGGATTTTTTTTATACTGGTTCTGTGTTGTGGTTATTATATTCCCAGGTAGGGATGTAAAAATTGGTTAATTCTTAATAACGTCAAAATTATTGGGTGTTAAGCAGTTTTCTTTTATCAACATCGTAAGTGACCACTATTCGTCCTGATATGTGCATTTTCAGGTAGTAGAAAATGTGGAAGTGGTATGGGGATGTTTTTTTCTTGAGAACACATAGGTTGGAATTAGTGTTTAATACATATATATATACTTTTATTTTCTTTTGATTCTATACGCACCCCACCCTAGTTGAGTACTACATGCCAGAAACACCCATTCTCATAGGGTAGGGTGTCTGTTCCAAACATCTTGGTGGGAGGATGGATGTCTGGCCACCCACTCTTCCATGATCCCTCTTCTAGGTGCTGATAACCCAGGAGTATTTAGGAAGGTAGTTGTTGTGAGGCTCAGCTATGTGTGAGCAATTTGTGTTTCTCTATGTGTCTTTGGGATGAAGTGTGTTTTGTTCCCATGTGTGTTCAGGATGTGATTTTGTCTATGAACAATGATTCCATGGGAAAGATGTATTTTTGAGTACTAGGTGTGTGCTAGTGGGATGTGATGTGATATGTGGCCCAGGTGTGTGTGGGTGAGTTATGATGTGTTTCTTTTGAAAGAGGTAGGAGCGCCATGAAATTTGTCATTAGGTTGTGAGAGAGACTGATTAGGAGGAATGTAGTGCAGGGTACCCTATCAAAAATGTTCTTACTATATTACATTACATTAATTGAGTTATATGGTGAGTGTACATTGGTGACATTTTGGGATTGATTTTATACCTTGTTAGGTTCTTTTGGGTTTTGTTATTTTCTCTTAGGGAATTAGTATGTATCCCCCACTTGTGTATGAGATAATTTGAGTTTCCTTAATGATTATACTTATATGATCATACAACCTTTATAAATTTTTTTTGTGGTTTCCAGGATGATTACAGGGACCATGATGGGAATTACTAGCTGAGGTGTTGGGACAGTTGTCATTTCATTGCATATCATTGTCTTTTGGTTTTTATATTAGATCTTTTCATTATATTTCAATAAGTTTTACTTTAAACATGCTTGTGGGATATATTATGGATCATATATATATATATATATATATATATCTCTCTGTGTGTGTGTGTCTTGGAGTTTTTTTGAGTTTGGTACATCTTATCTCATGATCTTGGTTACAATCAAAATGGTAATGCATCCCATTTTGTGGGACATGTATATCCTCGGTGTTGTTCACCACCCTGGGGCCTACTAGAGGTGGTAATCAGGGGGTCATTATATATAATCCTTCGTTTCCAACTTAGGAGGGGTATCATTGGAGGGCGGGTTTGTGAATAAATGGTATTAGAGGTGATGGTTGAGAGATAGGATGATGTTTGGTGTTAGGAAATGTGGGGATTGCACGGGTTGGTTGGGAAACAACGTTAAGTGATCATGGTGTGTGACATAGGCTAGAGATGACCGGCTAGAACACTAGATTTTAGGAAACCCCATGATCTGATGCAAGGAGTCTGAGATTTTAGAAAAACCATGTGAGGTTACATTGTTTTTAGGATAGTCGCCTTATGAAAGGTACATGCATAATGATGACTTGTGTTATTGTCTGAATTGTGCATTTCGTGGAATTTAAAGAATAAAAAGTTAAACTAAATCTTAAATAAAATTCCATAATACTCATGATAAGGAGTTTCTTTTTTACCTTTTAGCTATGCCACTTAGTTGTCGTCTATGAGTGGGTCATACAGTGGAGGTTCAGTAGGCTTATTCGACTGATCAGAGAAGGGTTGATCCAGAGGGAGAGGACAATTAGTGAAAGAGAACATTATGTGCTTTCTACTAACAAACCTTGGGATGGTACAAGGGAATTTTCTCAGACATAGGGTTCGATGGATGGCTCTAGGAGCTTGTGAGAACCTTCAGCCTAACCACGGCTCTGATGGAGTGTTGGTTTCTGTTTGCGGTTAGTTAATTGAGGGGAGTTGCTCGTTATTGGTGCATTCTATACCTGGGGTTGAGAAGAAAGGTTGAAATTATATCGGTCAATTTTGAGAATATGTTTTGGGCATAATTCCTTTTTCGACCATGAAATCTAAGAAGAGTCAAGAGTAACTCTCCCTTTTTGTAGGGGAGTATGTCGGTACAAGAGCTAGGGAATAAGTTCAATGATCTCCATTTTTTCCCCTAGATATTTTTCTGGAGGAAGAGTCACATTCAAGGCACTTTGAGGAGGATCTTTTTTCCTATCTCTAGTATACAATTACTCCCTTCACCATACCAATGTACTTGGATTTCCATAAGAAGGTAGTGGTAGATGAGATAATTCAATCATGAGGAGGTATACCATGAGAGGGGAGTCAGAAGAGTTATTCTAGAGGGAACGTTTCTATCAGTAGGTCTCATGCACCAGGGCCATTGATATTTCAGCCTACAAGTATCTGACCTGAGTAGTTTTTGACTCGACCATATTGTTTTCATGACTTTCTTATGGGCCTTGGGACAATGTGTTTTATATGTAGAGTTCAAGGTAACATTAAGAGCCATTGCTCAAAAGTTGTTCGAGCTCGGTATAGTGGATGGGGCAGGTTCAATGCCCACTTGAGCAGTAGTTGTCAACCATTCCATTTTAGCAGTAGGGAAGGTAGGCTCCTACTCCTCTGAGGAGAGACAATGCATGTTAGCTCTAACCTTAGTGTTTTCCTCAGGCACCTTGACATGGGTATGGTTGAAGAGTTGGTCAACATGAAAGGGGAAAAGGAGAAGGGTGTGGTAAGTTACACGTAGTAGAGACAATAGTTCGAGTAGGGATAGATATTATTTGAGGTATGATCTTTTTGTTCAGTATTCTTACTTGCACTTTGTTTGATTCAAGAGATTCCCACTCCTTTTTCCCTCATTCATGCACATTATCCATGAATAGATGTAGATTTGTTTCTTATTCCTTTGGTGTTAAGTATGCCCGTTAGAGGTCATACCATTTTGATTGATGTGTGTCAGGGATGTGGGATAATGATCGGACAAAATATGCCCCAGGGGGATCCTTTCTTATTATAGATAAAACCATATGATTTTATACTTTTCATTGACTAGTTATACACTGTGCATTCTGTTATTGAATGTTTTCGAAGGAGGGTTTTGTTATCAGAAGTAGATGGACAACATGTTTTTTTCTTCAGTGAGGTGGACATTGGATGTATAAATCCCCTTCTTCCCTGGTTGGATGACCAATCTGTGGAAATGGTGGATTATATGATGGCGGATGTTCCTATAATTTTTGGGGTGTTATTGGATGTCTTCCTGATGGAGGTTGTGACTCAACGCCGTCAACATGATGTTGTGTTCAGGATAAACATGAAACCTGTTGCTTCTCTAATTTCAGTAGCTCCTTATCGGATGTCACCTTAAGAGTTACATGAGATGAAAACATAGATAAATGATATGATTAATAATGGATTCATCTATCCTAATGTGTCTTGTGAGGTTCTCTATTCTTGTTTGAAAAAAAATGCGAATAGTGTACTGAGGGTGTGCATAGACTATCAGACGTTGAACCTACTAACGATGAAGAAACATTACCCTCTCTCGAAAATAGAAGATATTTTATACCAGATGAGGTGAGAATGTTGGTTATCTAATATAGATTTTCATTGTAGGTATCACTTGTTTGGGGTGAAGGAAGTTGATATCTTGAGGACTACTTTTAGGTGCATTTATGGGCACTTTGATTTTGTGATTATGTTGTTTGGAGTTACCAATGCACCATTTGTGGTCATATGGCTTGTGAACTCTATATTCTATGTGTTCGCTTTGATGTTGAGGCAGAATTTCCAAATTGGGGAGTTCTTTGTGGTCTTCACAGATCATAAGTGCTTGAGGTATCTCTTTTCCCAGCGAGACATGACCTTTTGAAAATGGAGGTGGATGTATTTTCTCCAGGAAAATGACATTGAAATATCTTACACCTAAAAAATGCAATATATCATGGCTAATGCTTTGAGATGGAAGTCATGGAAGGAAGTATATTGGGAATCTCCAGATGCTTGGAAGGAGAAGGATGAGTTGGCCACATTTCACATAGATACAAGAATGGATAGCCACAGAGGATGTATATTTTAGATAATAATGCATTCTTCTTTGATATATTACCTGTAGGATTATCATTGGAGAGACTGAGAGGTAGAGGTGATGCGCGATCACGTTGACCATGTTAATTCTCCAGAAGGATGGTCGGAGGATGGCCAGAAATAGGTTTTGTTTCTCAGGAAGTTTTATGTTCTACTGGAAATGAATTTTGGGGTTATCCATGAGTTTCACATCTTTATTTATCGGTACACCTCGAATTTTCCAAGATACACAGTGGATTGATAATGTAGTTTTAGTGGCCTTGACTGAAGCGAACAATGACAGGGTTTGTGGTAATGTTCTTAGTGTTCCACTAGGTGAAGGCTGAGCACCGTGTTCCTGGTGGTTTGTTGCAGACCCTAGATTTTCCAAAGTTTAAGTGGGATTACAAATCTTGATATTGAATCATAGGATTAACCAAGGATAATGGGGGATTTGAAGTAATCTAGGTAGCAGTGGATCGATTTTTAAAATTATCACACTTCATGGAAATCAAGGTGTCGAGCTTTATGGATGCTTTAGCCCGGAGTTATGTGGATGAGGTGGTACGTCTGTATGGGATTCATAGGTCCATTGTCTTAGCCAGGGATACATATTTTTTTACATGAGTCTGGAAAGTAGTTTAGAATTATTTTGGAACTCAATTATTCCTCAACATGTCTTCCACCCTTAGTCATCTTGGAAAATAGAGTGGACCATCCAAACATTATAGGAGATGTTGCGGGCATGTGTCTTAGACTTAGGCAGCTCTTGGGTACGTCTCATGCCCTTGGTAGATTTTTATTACAATATCACCTACCACTCTTCAAATGGAAAGGATCCATTTGAGTCATTGTTTGAGAGACCGTTTCATTCCTTATTATGTTTAAAATAGGTTTGGGAGATAATTTTTCATGGTTCCAAGGTAGTTTAGAGAATGACAGGGAATGTTCAGCTTTTTTGTGATAGGATGAAGTCAACACATGACTGTAAAAATTTGTATGCCAATTTTAGGAGGAGGAACATGGAGATTGAGGTTGGGGACTTTGTGTTCTAGAAGGTTTCCCATCAACGTGGGTAGAATAGGTTCATTAGAGGGAGAAATATTTCTCCGAAGTTCATCAGACCTTTCAATGTTTTGGTGTGAGTTGTAAAAGTGGAATACCATTTGGAATTGCGACCACATTTGGAGAGGACGCAAAAAGTTATTCATGTCTCATAGATTCTTCGGTATCTTCCCGATGACTCCCATGTCATTGACTAAAGAGGGTTGGCTATCGGGGACGACACAAAGTTCATGGAGTGGGTAGTGGATATCCAAGATCATCAGGATAAATTGTTATGTGGATGGATCATTCCTTAGGTTTGTGTATTCTGAAGGCGTGAGGGCTTGAAGGAAGGTACTTGGGCAAGGGAAGTGCATATGTGTTCCCAGTAACTAGAGTTGTTTTCAGTTTTGACATGTGGGTTTTTCGTTTTTATGAAATTATAGAACATTAATTTCTATGAGATGATTTTTTCCCCTATTTTGTGATGTTTGATAATGTCCTAACCATGGGGAGTGTAGAACCCAATTCCGAATCAACATGAATTAATTGAGATGTGATTAAACCTTTACAAGTGATTCTGTTCCATCCAGAGTAGATAATATCTCAACATAGAGGAAATAATTACATGATTAATTTGTCCATACAGTGTGCTTTTTCTGCTCACATGGTGTGTCTTCTAGTCGGTTGGGTTAGTAGTTGTCAAAGGAGGGGTTTTTGGATGTTTATTATCCACTACAAAATTTGAACAACACAAGGTGGTTTATTAGTTAACATTGATGTCATAGCGGTTTTTCAGGTATAGCAGGATCCTTGAGAGGTATCTTATATGGTGGTTTTTTGGACCCCATTTTCTTCTGGGATACGTTTTAAATTATTGAGGGTGGGATTAGTTTGGGAGGTATCTTATGTAATGGTCCAGACATTCCTTGTCAATTACTTCTTTCAAAATTCCATGTTTGAGGAGTTCTCGGAAGTCACAATGAATCATTTAATGAGTTTCCCAAAAATAATGTTTTCCAATGGAAGGTGGTGTTGATAGGTAGCATTGGTAGGTGTCATTAGTGAGTGCTATCTATGACTCCACATCGGTCGCTCACGTTGGCGACTCACACTAGGGACTCACATCAGTGACTCTCCATCGGTAGTTAGCATTGGTGACTCACATCGGTGACTCGAATCAGTGACTCGCTGTCGGTAGGACATGTCAGTGGGTCACTTTAGTGGGTTGCATCAGTGAGTGGCATCAGTGAGTGGCTTCAGTGGGTGGTGTCAGTGTGTTGTGTCAGTGAGTGGAATCAGTTAGTTGCATCAGTGAGTTGTGTCAGTTTCTCTCGTTAGTGACACACCCAACAATGAGTTATTTCCATCTTTTTCCAGTTTCGCCCATATTATGTTTTATTTGACATAAATTGAGTTTAAAACCATATTTTAGTCTTTATAAATACATTTAAAAGGATGTAAAATATATATTTAATTTCTTTAGTCTCAAGGGGGATTATGTTTTTCATAACACATAGTCTTGATCACGATTTGACTTTAATGTCTTTTAAAATCGTTTCCCCAATGATAAAGTATATGGCCTTTCTATAGATGAGATATCTCCCTTGTGTGTTTCCTTTTTCTCTAGATACCGAGGTGTCCCCAATACTTTTCTTCCATGAGTGAACATGTTTTTTATGAGTCCTTTGGACCACATTTCCCTGGTGACATTAGCTGCAGCATGCACACCCATTGTTCTAGTTGTAAGGAGGATTTTCTGATCATATATTTATAGTGGTAGGGATCTCTTTTTCCCTCTTTTATGAGTATCATGTAGGGTAGGTGCATGAAATTATTCTTTTTAGGATGGCTGAAACCAATTAAAAAAAACGAGGGACTAGAAGGATGATAATAATGATTTTATTGTTTTATATGTTATCTTTGATCCATGTTGTGATTGTATTGGTTGTTTTCCTTCATAAAATCATGGGCATTTGTGGTATTATATTTTATACCTGCATGTATTGTGAGTACTTTTTGTTGATCCTCTATGAACTAACATATGAATTTGTAATTGGTTAATCACTTATACTATGTTAAATAAATGTATTCTGTTGGATCAAACATGTTATGTGATAACCGCCGAATTATCAAATTCAAACTAAAGAATGAGTGTTTTTAAAATATTAATACACCATTATATGATGGTGTGGATGTGTGATATATGTGTCCTTGTTCAATATTTGTTTCCTTGAGTGGTGTTGTGGTGATGGGGTTGAGATCATGGGTTGTTATGGGGTGATACGGGTGGAGAAATGGTATATGAAGTTGATAGATAGATTGATTGTTGAATAGAGGGGCAATAGATGGGTATAAAGGCTGCATATTCGGGTTGTGAAATGTTTATGTAACCGGGTATGGGGTCCTTATTTAATAGGTATATTTAGTTTGGTTGTAATTATGTGGGTTTTTGGGTTTAGATGTATGTTTGTGGATTTATTATTAAGAGAAAAACAAGGAATCATTACTTTGAAGAATGATAATGTCAGTGGATGGACTTGGTGTTATGTGGGGGTGAAGTGTGAAGTGGGGTGAATTATCATAGTTTTATTCCTTGGTTTGGCTTGTATATGAGGGTAGTTGTGTGGTGTGGATGTTAGATGTCTATTTTGGGATGTAATAAATGGTAATTATTAATAATGTTAATTTTTTTGGGTGTTAAATGGATTTATTTTATGAACATCTGAAGTGACCATTGATTGTCCTAATATCTGCATTTGGAGAAATCCATAAAGGTGGAAGTGCTATGGTGTGGTTGTTTCCTTGAGAACGAATAGGCCAGGATGAGTGTTTGGTAACTATATATACAGTTCTACTTTCTTGTGATTCTATACACACCCCAACATAGTTGATAAATACATGTCGAACACACCCATTGTCTTGGGGGAGGGTATCTTTAACAAACATCCCAATGGGAGGATGGATGGATAGATACCTGATATTCTATGATCCATCATCAAGGTGGTGATATCCCTAGATTCATTAGGTAGGTATCTGTTGTGAGTCCCAGGTGTGTGCGAGAAAGTTGTGTTTTCCCATGTTTTTGCGAGATGAGGTGTTTATTGTTCCCATGTGTTTTCCAGATGTGATGTGGTGTGTGGCCCAGGTGTCTATGGGAAAGATATAGTATTGATGACAAGGTTTGTGTGGTTGGTATGTGATGTGAATTTGGACCCAAGTGTGTGCAGTTGGTTTGTGACATGTTTCCATCAAAAGAGGTGGGAGCACCATGAAATTTTCTTTTAGGGTGTAAGAGCGACTAATTAGTGGGAAAGTGGTGTAGGGTACCCTAACATCGATGTTCTTACTATATTCCATTACATGACTTGAGTTATTTGGTGAGTGTACCATGGTGAGATTTTGGGATCGATAGTATACCTTGCTTGGTGCTTTTGGGATTTGTTGTTTTCTCATTGGGGAATAACTATGTCCCCCCACTTGTGTGGAAAAGTCTTTGGATTTACCTATAGAGTATACTACTTTTCTCACCCTATGTATATAAAACTATTTTCAGGTTTCCACAAGGACTATGGGGACCATGATGGGAACTACTATCTTGGACATTGGGATAGTTTATGTGTCTCCGCATAGATTTGTTCTTTTGGTATTTACATTAGAAATTTTCATTTTATTTATAGTAGTTTTACTTTAAACACTTATGGGGGTTGGATTATGGTTTATTTTATATATATTTCTTAGAGTTGTTTTAAGGTTGATACATCTTATCTCTTGATCATTGATACTATAAAAGGGTAATACCCCCAATTTTGTGAGATTTGTATACCCTTGGTGATGGTCTCTATCCCAGGGTCTACTATAGGTGGGTCTCGGGGGTCATGATCTATCTCCCTTCTTTGTTAGCTCAGGAGGAGAATCTTTGGAGGGAGGGGGATGTGACATTCGGACTGTATGTGGATTCCTGAAAACACCACCTAACTTGTCACTTGATGCACCACACACCTGATAAAATTCCCATATCCCACGAACGGACGCCCCCATAGGCAAGCTACCTCCAAAGAACCCACAGTTGAAGAGTTGAGGATTAAAAACATAAGAAGCATAAAGAGATGTTGTCTAATTCCAAGATCCCAATGAAGGAAGGATGTTATATTCCTTATACATGATGTGATTTGGTTTATTATTATTTTTTTAAAATAGAAAACTATTATGTTTTAATGTATTTAAATATATTTATTTATAGTTATAATTATATATACATATATATATATATGTAAATAAATATGAAATTATAATAAATATATTTTTTATACTTATAATGTTATAAATATATATAATGAAATATATATATTTATTAATACATAAAAATATTCAAAAATAAATAGAAATGTTTATAATTATTAGTCTCAATAAATACATATATATTCAAATATTTATAAAATTATAATAAATATAATAATTATACATATTTATAAAATTATAAATGAAATATATATTCTTTTTATAATTTTATAATTATATATATATATATATATAGAATTATAACTATAAATATATATATATATATATATTTATAGTTATTAAATAATTATAATATTATAATAAATATATAAAAATATTTACAATTATAATTCAAAATAAATATAGATATTTTGAAATAATTATTAAATTATAATTAAAATATAAATTATGAATATATATATATTTTTTATAAATAAATATATATTTATTATATATATAAATATAAATAAATATTTATTTATTTATAGTTGTTATTATAAATTAATATTTATTTATTTATTATACCTATAATTTTATAAATATATTTATAAAAATAAGAACAATTTATTATCATTATAGTTATATCAGCACTTTTTTAGTTCTCATAAACGATTATCATTATTAGCATTTAAAAAGAACAGATAAAGACATGTTTTATCAGTGCTCTCAATTTTAGCGCGGAAAAAACATACCTTTCTCAATGCTTTATAGATAGCACATGTAAAGGTTTTACCCACTTTTATAAATAATGCTTAATAGTCTCATCCTTCTCTTGCACACGTCAAGCTCCCGAGGTAGCTTACCCGTACCACCACCTTCTCCTCATCCTACCGAATCTTACTCATCCTATACTGCCACAAATCCATCATCTACTACTGTGAATCCCTCCCTTGTCGTGAACATCACATCCTCATTTAAAATCCACCTTTATTGCGAACCTCACCTCAGCCACATGCTGAACCCTACCACCTATGCACGCTAAACCCCACCTCTACTCGGAACCCCTCCTCTACTCCAAACCCACCACATCTATGTACCTCATCTTGTCCACAAAAAGCCACCTTTACTACAAATCCCTCATCCTCTGTGATCCCACCTCCGCTGTGAACCCCTCCTCCTCCAGAAACCCCTCTATGGCCTTCACTGCTGCTTCCACCTACCATGACACTACTACTACTAGAGTAACGAAAACAATAGTCTAAGGCACACTTTTATAGTCTTTCCATTCCTATTATATGCATGTTTCATTTGTATAGAATGAAGATCTCTATTTTGGGATTCTATTAATTGAGTGTAACATGTATTGTTAGATCATTATAAACCTATAAGGTTCAACATAATCTATATTTATATCCATTTGCATTCGTACAATATTCATTTGGACTTCTTCTAAATGTAGTTGATCAACTTCTTATACATTTTTGGATAATATTTTTTGTTGGATCCGATGAATCTGGTTAGTCAAATCATTTACATTGGGTGGATTGACTCATCTATATATGTTATAGTGTCTTAATTTGGTCCGTTGGTTTTCCTTGTAGATTTTTTTTTCTACATATAGAGAATTATAATAATCTTATGGAAAGGATTTAAATTGATTGATTATCTTCATTGGAATCAGATTGATTGACTTCTCAACATATGTAATCTTAAATTTTTTTCTACTGATAACCTGAAATAATTAATTCCATAAATACTATTATGATGAAATATTCATCTTCTTCGGGTGAAATAATATTCTATTTTAAAAAACATATATAATTATACGTGTATATAACCTTATATAATCATCTATTATGGACTTTGAACAATGATATCCTTTAATAATCATCTGGTTTATTAACCATCTTTTAGATTGGTTTTTCTAAGGTCATGGAATAATGGAGATCATTGTGGTATATTTTGATGAATTCACAACCATTCAAAAATTTGGATTATAATTAATTGGATATTGTAATTTTCAATGAATTTGTCATTGAATATGATACCATGATAATAAACCAGGATACCTCGGGTGTATTAAATAAGTTATGATTTCAAATTTCTTCTTGGTTGAACATGAATTATATAATTCTACTGATTACAAAAGAAATATATAGATGGGGTATTACTCAATATTAATACATTAATAATAAGAATAATTATTTTGAGATAACGAATCATAGTAATCATGGTGTTCTTTTGAATTATTATTTTGTAGACAGAATTATATACCATGAAAATTGGCATGATATTAAATTATTAAATATTTAAAAATTTGGAATTTGAGCTCGATTATTTCTTATATTAATTAATTATATAAAAACAGTTCATTATTTTATAAAAAATATATTTTTAATGTAGGAATAACCATATTTCAATTTTAAAGGCTGATAATGGTATGTGGGATGATACAAATGAAGACATTAAGAATTTAATAACATATTCTCTTCAAATAATATTTCCTTCCAACCATAATTTAATATCTAAATATATAAGTTTTTATTTTATTACAACTTAACAAATTATATTAATAAATTATTTAATACTTATGTCCAATGTTATGAAGTGGTCATTGAATTAAGGTAGACGCATCCATCAAAGGCACCTAACTTACATTTTCATTAGGAAAGTTTCTTTAAAATGATCTAGACACTTTTGGGAATCGATGTTTTTAACCTCATGAATGAGTATTTGAGAGTTAAGAAGTCTCTTGAGACTTATAAATATACTCTTAATGCTTTGATTCTGGAGGTTACTTATCTGATTTTAGTTAAGTATTTTTGAATATCTAGTCACTCTAATGTCATATATAATGTCTTTTTGAAGATTTTAGAATATAGACAATGGAAAATCATTCCATTTGATAGTTTAGTACCATAATTTTTTTTTCTTATATTGAAATGAGTCATAATGTACTAAAAAGGAATAGTAAAACAACATAGTTTTTTCAAGTGATGAGTGGCATAGGGAAATTATTTGTGTGAAAGGAATGAAACTTGGGAATTTTTTTATTATGTAATAGGTTCATGATTATATAATTTCATAGGATTATTTATAAATGATGGAAACAATAGTACTTCATGTGAGATACATATACATTATTCTTGGGTGTACAACCAATTGGTTTTTTACGAGCTAATTGTCATAGGGATAATGATGTGTTTTTAGTAAATTGACACATTGGTGTTTCATGGTTGTGAGTGTGTCCATTGAGTATGGAATATATCCATTGGGAATCTTGTTTTGTGGTGAAGGTTAATTGATATAACTAGATAATGGAATCATGTAACATTAAAAAATATAGTATAACTTAAAATAAGGATCATGTTATAAGTTTATTTTTTCTAACTATTTTAGATTATAATTAACATTATATGGGTGAAAATAACATTTTTACAGGATAGAACTTTTTGTACATGGATAAGGGATATTCATTGGTTAGTAGAACCATATCAAATACCTCCAACCTTTGGAATAATGTGATGGAATCATACCACATTAATTGATTTGGGATGAATCGAGGTTTTTTTATGTATGGTTTTATAATATATATTTTAAATTTTAACATGTTTAATTACAGGTGTTGATGTGTCAGTTGATGCTTCAATTGAATTTATACCATCATGACATGATAAAACTTTTATAGATTTATATTTTATGTAATTTTATTTGTTTTTGATTAAAGTATCATTTATAATGTTCTTTTCTTGGGATTTTGTCTCTGTGAAAATGCAGAAGTGTCTCGTTTAGTATGTTTCAAATGTTTTGAAATAATTCATAACAAATTATATGTGTTAAAAATAGCCTTTTTGTTTGTAAATAGGCTTAAAATGGGTTAAACACTTGGCATTGACTTTGGTGGAATGCCAATTGTTTTTCAACTCAACCGATTATCTTTCATAAAGGGATGTTAATGCTTTGAAAGCATATTTAATGCTGGTTTCATTTGATCATGGGGTGTGTGAATATTTAAATGAAAAATTTTAAAATATAGAGGGTTTTAACTCATTTTAAATGAATAATATTATTGGTTCATGAAGATTCCATGAATGCTTTAAAAAATGAATTGTTATTTTGTGAAAAAAATGTTTTGAACTGATAGGTTTATTTTAAATGTTGTGTGTTATTATAAAGTGGAATTTGTGTAAGTGGTTGGGATTTTTATTGGTATTTCAAGTGTTATTTTTGAAATATTTATCAAAGGAATATAGAAATATAGTTGTTCCAATATATTTTATGTTTATATTTTTATATAATTTGAAAAACAATTAAATTATATAGGGAAGACAAGTAGATCAATAATAACATCATGGAATGAGCAAGTCACTAAATCTATACAACCCATAATATATACATCATGACCTCACTCCCTCAAAAGGTGAATTGATATTTAACCCCATTTTAACTCATAATCAAAATTTGTATCCAACATCACCTTCATGGATTAAATTATGAGAGTCCACTACAATTATATCTTATTTCTATTTTGGTGTTAGCTTCTAAGGGGATGAGTCTTAGGGAACAAAATGAAATAATAACTATGATTCAAATTTTGAGTTCCCTATATTTGAAAGGACCCTTATGTGCATTTATTTGGTTAAATATTAATATTTTCCAATCAAATTGAATCAATATGAATAAATAATGGATGTATTCCAATCATATGACAAAAGAGTATGATGATGGAGTAAAAGAGTTCGTCAATTTTTCAAGAGATCATGCTTGGGACCCTTCCCAAGTCCTTTGTCTATGTTTACACTAATTTTATTCAAGATAAGTTAGTACAAATGAGTTTTAAGAACACTTGATCGGTTTTAGAATAGATCTAAGTTTTAAATATTGGAATAAACATGGGAACAAAGAGAACATAGTTATTTCCTAGGATAAAATAGCGTTTTATGAATCATATGACATGATTAGAAGTGTGGACAATGAAAAAGAGCATATTGAGGATGTGATTATAGATTTCTATGATGATGTAGAACATATTGAAAAAATTATTATGACATTTGAAGATGAACATTGTGATTGCCTAAAATTGTTTTAGTAGATAAAGAGTTGTGATAAGATGACATTATATGCTAGTTTCACTAAATATAAAACATTTTCATCCATATTTAACTTGTAAAATTTGAAAGTATGAAGAAAATGTAGTGACACTACTTTTATGGAACTAATTTCTCTCTTGAATGACTTGTTCCAAAAAAATATGAGCTCCCTAGACAAACATACAATTCCAAATGAAGGTTATTCACAATGTTTATGATCTTTGAAAGAATAAAAACCAACCGAAATGGTTGTGTACAATTTATCAAGAACCAAAAACCACTTATAAAATACCAATAGTGTGGTGATTCTTCATTCATGAAAGTCTAATATGATCCTACAAATGTTTTAAGGAATATTCCAATCATTCTATATATTATATTCCTATATAAAAGTGATAAGATGGCAGGGAAATTGACATGGAACATAGTTAAAAGAAATAAATATGGGAAACTATGTCACCTAGAAGACTCTTCTTAGTGTAAGATAATTGACCGTGAGTATCCCAAATTTGGAAATAAGCCGAGAAACCTTCTTCATGCATTATCTACAGATCTAATGAATCCTTCTAGTTTTCAATCCATCGCTTATAGTACATGGCCATTTATGTTGGTAAATTATAACATGCCACTGTGGTTATCCAAGAAATAAAAATACATCATGTTATCTATGCTTATATCAGGACCAAAACAAATGGGTAATGATATTGATGTTTATTTGGCTTCATTGATAGGGGTTTTAAAATTATTGTGGAATTCAGGTGTTATGATGTATGATGCTCATAGAAATACAGATTTTCCACTGAGATCCACGTTGTAAGGGATGATAAATGACTTTCCTTCATTTGAAAATCTATCAGGATATATAATTAAAGTAACTGAAGGGTTTCCCATTTGAAAACAAGGTAAATAGTCTATTTGGAAGAAACATGCACAAAAACCATATTTCAAGGACATAATAGATTTCCACCCCAAAGGTATATCTACAGATCTTGGATGACATCATTTGATGGAAGTCTAAAAAATGTACAACACCATCTCCACTAACAGGTGATCAACTGTTTGAGAAATTAAAACATATGGAAACTAATTTTGGTAAATCATTTTTGAAAAACATTATTTAAACCTGTTGAAAAAAGAGATAATTTTTAAATTACCATAATGGAATTGTTTGTACGTCCGAAATTTCTGTGATGATATGCATATTGAATAGAATTTATATTAGAGTGTCATCGAAGTGATTCTAAATTCTCTTTAAGAAAAGGATAGAATTCATTCTATATTTGACAAGGTTCACGTGGGAACCTGATAAATACTAGTGCTATTAATGGGAGAAAATTTAACTTTTCTGCCTCCAACTACTTTTACTCTTTCAAGGAAAGAGAGTTGTCAGTTTTGAAACTTCTTAGGCTCAATAGTGGTATTCATCGAATTTCAAGAACATAATTTTAATGAAAAATTTAATGTTATAGGGTCTGATATCAATTAATTCCATGATTTCCTGAAGGATCTAATTCATATAGTTTTAAATTTAAATTTTCACTAGAATTTTCATCATACGTTAACCAATCCTTGATTCTTCATTAAAGGTATATATTGCAACTTTATATACCCAGTGAAATTTCCATCTACAGAATGATAAATTTCTATTATATTAGGTGAATTGGAAATTTTCTTCCCAGCCACATTCTTTGATATGATGGTTTATTTTATGTATCACTTGGTGAGGTGGATTTGACTATGTGGTCCTTTATACTATAGATGGATGTAACCTATTTAACTCTATATAATGATTCTTAAAGGGGGTGTATAAACTAAAAGTCGTCCTAAGGGTTGTATTAATGAGAGATATATTGTTGAGGAAGTCATTGAATTTTATACCGAATACCTTCCAGGTGTGGAATGCACTGGTCTACCAAAGACTTGTCACACTAGGTGTCTTGGAGGTGAAAGAATTTCTTGAAGAGATGTTGTCACAATCAATATTATAAATCAAGAGTAGGGCCACGTTTACATTTTTTATAATATTTTTGTTGTTTACCCATATGTTAAAACCCAAAAAAAAATTCTTAGGCATTTGAATCCTTCAAGGAATGATATATGGATATAAAATACACACAATCAATAGTTTATAGGATGGTTTCGGGACATATTTTTAAGGATTTAGATTAATATATGGATTCAATTTCAAAATGACTTCGATGGTTAGTAGGACGATCAAGTGTGCATATATTATCTTATAATGGTTTTGTAATTAATGGTTATACATTCTATACAAATGATCATGATGAAGATCGTGCCTTTCAAAATAGTGGAGTTACACTTGAGGCTAAATTGATGAATGTTTTGAGTACTACGGAAAAAATCCAATTTATGTGAATATGTCATAATTTTGCATCATCAAATTAGTATAAGATATGTATTATAAAACATTCCAAGTGACATTTTTACAATTTTGGTGGGTTGATAATAGGAGTACTGTTAAAATTGATGAATTTGGATTCATGAATGTAGATTTTAGTAAGGAAGGGTATAAAGACAAACTGTTTATAATGGAATCAAAATAAATATATGTATTTTATGTTTCTAGTCCTACAAAATGAATGTTGTAAATTGTACTGTTACCAACCAAAATCACTTAAGGGTTAGATGAAAATTCTACTAAGATGACCCTTTCATTGGTACATCATAATCATTTTGCAGTGGTCCCAATGTTGATGTTGTTTTGTATGTCATATGAGGTCACAATAAAGTGATTTGGATGGTCGATAAAGGGGAAAAATCCATTCAGAAAATAAAAAATAAAAAGGGAGTTAGATAATCAAGTATTTTTTTGTAATATACACCATGTTACCTCATGTTATTATATATTAGTTGCTTCATTTATTTAATCAAAATTAAATATTAAACGAATTCTGCAGACAAGGACATTTGCACATGTTGGTGCTCCCAATATCAAGGCACAATAGGTCTCTCAACTTACTGCGACTCACAGTGTAGAGGGAAAACATGTTTATCGACCTATAATTGCTCCCAGTGTAGAGGTACGATGACCATCTTCACCTGAAAATTCCCCCACTCTAAAGAAACATATTGATGATGTTGAATCCAAGGAAATAGTAGAAGAAGAAATACCAATGACGCAGAAAAAATATAAATTCTATAGTTTAACGGTGTTAATAAAAACTATTATTTTGAAAATAAAATGAAAAAAATACATGGTCATATGGAAAGCACAGGGCCAACATGTTAACCCCAACAAGGCCATGTTTAGTAGTTACATTAGTATAATCATTCGACAACATGTTCCAATTGATGTTGATTTGTGGCACCATGTTGTGCTTGTTCTCAAGAAACCAATGTGGGAAGAGACTAAAATAACATTATGATATCATTTCATTATTTTGAGGTAAAATAAAATAATTAAACATTGACACATTCTTTATCATCCATTATAGAGTGAATTTATAGTGGATAACTCCCACAAAAATATGTATCAATTATTGGTGTATTGATTCATAGAGGATTTTGAATAATTCTAACTAGAAATCAGATTAAACATGATGAAGGAAAAAATAAAAATTCACCCACCACATAACTATGAACATATGATAACCTAAGCATTGTGGTATGTGATTAATGGCCTTTATATATAAATATATATATATATATGTATTTTTAGGTACAATTTGGATAGCAATAAGTTTTTTTTACAATACATATACTTATCACTTTGATTGAAAAGTTTTTATTTATGAAATAGAAATTGAGTGATTGAAATAAGGAATGAGCAGTAAAACTAGCATACCCCTACCGTAAAGTATGGATGGGGAACACTTAACATGAAAAAATGGGATGTACTTTAAATCTACTGTAATACTTATATGTGACATCAAACCACACCATAATTATATTCCTCTATTTATATACAGATTGATGACTCCAAATACAAAGCCACTTCCATCCCATTTCATGTTCTATGGAAGTAGGCATATGTAAATAAAGATGGGATACTAATAGATAAAAACACATAAAAGGTGTGTCAAACATGTGTAAGAATGTCATAATAAAAAATTTTATATTTAAATCACTATTAAATATTAATAATCACTTATTTCCCTATATTTTCTATTATATATAATCAAAGGACTCAATAACACCTGAAAAGGATGAACACATACTATTGTTGTCCATAAAGTGGCCAAAACAGTACAACTGCATCAAAGGTGCAGGTTTTGGGGTAACACCTTAACATATTTTGAGAAAACAAATAGGAAGATCAAAGTGATGAAATGAAACAGATGAGATAAATACTAGCCACCCTTGAAGAATATATCCAATGGTAGAGAGATATGATGGAAGTTTTTATTAGGGGAAGAAAAGGGAAGAAAAAAATCCAGTACAACCACCACGGGGAGATCCCACCCACCCCCACCAAATATGAGGAGAGCCATTCCCATTAAAGATATTTCTTAGCTGATGTAATCATTTTTTAATAAATGTTTGTGTGAAATGTGAATTAGATAGGCACTAATACCATTCCTCTACTGATATTCTATAGGGTGATAATGAAAGTGCTTTATATCTATCAACACCCACCCATATCCTTGTAGTAAGGGTTATGATGTTCAATATCCAAAACAACATTATATATATTAGACATCTACCAACATGTTATGCGAGTTTGTTGATTAGAATATTCCACGAGAAAAGTGAGGAGATACCTATTCCAATTAATGAGAAAGATATTCACATGATCAAAAAATATGTTGAAACATTCAGTGCATGGCCATCATATCTTGCAATGAAACATGTCGATAAGGGGGTATTAATTTCTAATTTACTTTTCAAGATAAAAGCTTAAAAAATAATTAATTTTTTTTGAAATGATAAGTGTTCTTATAGGCATACAAAGGTAAGGGATGAAATGAATGTCCAAATAAAAACCATATAAAGGATTGACCAACATATAAATAATATTAATCAGTGCACCATTACATTGCTCGTTCGATATTGACATTTACTGGATTTTAATGTTCTTATGGATACAAAGATAAAATTTCTTAGTAGTAACATAGATGATTATGAAGAGAATTTGTAAGGAGAGGATGTTTAATACTTCATTGGTATTGAGAATTTAATTGAAATCCTCGGGTATGATTGGCTAGGAGGATCAGTGGTAAAAGTATACACGATATATGTTTTCATGATTTGATTTTCCAAAAGCTTGTATAATTTGTTAATTATGACTAAAAAAATTTCACATTTTGGAATTCGTTTATATGAATATAAATTTAAAGTATTTTCACATTAATGTTTTTGTACTCATTATCCCTCACATCACCACAATAGATCAACCAAGAATAGATTCAAAAAAAGAATAAAATAATGACAGGTTTGATAAAATCGTTTAATAGAAATCTTCTGGATGATATACTTTATTTAAAACAAATGATTCAGGGGTAAAACTATACAATTTAGTCAAATTAAATATATTTGAATTTCATTCATTACTTATTCCTTTTTTAGGTAGCATAGGATGCTCATTAAAGTAAATTTGGATACTCCAAATATTTATTTCCTAGATTCGATGCATGGATATACATCAAACCGTCCACACATGATGGCATTTTTCAATTTGTAATACAGTACAACCAACATTTTTGAAAATAACATGATGTTTTATATTTTATATTATCTTTTAATTAAAATTATGTTATGATAGGGTCGTGCATCAATATCATAAAAAACAAGGAATGAGGCCATGGAATAAGCACATGGACCATGATAAGTTCTACGTATGGATAAGTATCATGGTATATATAATAAAATTACACTATCAAAACACATAACAAAACAAATTACTAATTCCACTAAATGCTTCTTTATATTCTGAAACAATCCAATTGAAAATATTGTGGTTATTATGTGTGTAAATTTATGAGAGAGATCATATTCTATGAACAAACTAGAATCCCGGAAGATGTATTTCCAAAGATAATTAATATTTAATTGAAAATATTTATTATTTCTTTTTATATTTATATTTTTCTAATACTATTATGACTGTCGAAAAGACTCATATTAACAAGATGATATATATCTGCTCTGAAATGAATAGGCAGAATACATTGTGGAAGAATGTAATGAAATATCATGAAGATGTGACTTCCATATAAGTAGTGTATTTTTTCATATTCATGTAAAATTTACTTCTTTTTATTATTACTAACATAATATTTTTTTCTTATATAGGTGGATTCTATTGCTTAGGTTGGGGAGGTTCGTTTTAAATTAATTATGCTAATGAGAGATTGGAATTTGAGGATACAACTCAGAATTCAATGAGAATGTAATGTTTATTTAATATACAATGTTTTTTCTTATAATATTATATATTCTATAGTACATTAACATAATATAAATTAAATGATTGACTGCACATTCAGACAATGTATTTCATAGACTTATTCTCCCTCAAAACCTTGCCACACCTGCATTGTTGACATTTATCAATTCCCTTCAATGGAAGTGGAGGGAGAATTAATGATTTTGATTAATGTTAACAATTCATTATTTCTATTTAGACAAATAAATAAAAACGAAATCATGTTAATGTACGATACGACTAGTGTGACACAATGTGTGACTTTTAATTAATTATTAATTAATTTTTTCATCATTATATCTATTATTTATAAATTAATATACTTATCATTTTTATAAAATACTAATTTAATCCATGAATCATGACTACAGTCTATGATATTCTGGGTATGAATTTTAAATGTCAATATCACCTTCAAACTTCTTCATGCTCATGATATACTTATATAATCATTGATATCTACCTTGTCTACAATTATTGAGCCTCTAATGTCGCCCTTTCTTATGTTTAATATCCCATGTTTATTAAGAATGGTTTTAGTAATTATATATCTATGTAGGTTTCTACTAAATAATAACTTATTGAGATACTCTTATGAACTATTTCTTTATGTTTCTATGTTTTCAAAAGGTGTATACCTTAGCTATTCTTTCATGGATCATTATATTTTGTAAGGAATATTAATCTTCAAATATTTTTTATCTATGCATGAAATTTCTGGGTCAATATAATTAGTATCAGAGTAACTGACCTACTCAAAACCTATCAAAAATTACAGGTGATCGGGGTCACTAAAAGTGTATCTTTTAATTTAAAATTGATATTAATTTTAGAAAAAATAACATGTGAGATACTGAAAAATGATAAAATACATTAGGAATTTTTTGATAATTTAGGAAAACATTCCATGTGTAATTTTTGATGTGTATGATTCATCCTCAGTTCCATATAACATACAATGTGACTGGTAAGACTCCATGTGTGTATTTTTATTTAAAATTGACATTAATTTAAGGAAAAAGAACAAGTGATAGACTGAAAACTGATCAAACACATTAATATTGTTCTGATACATTAGTACAATGATCCATGATTTGTTTGGATTGTGTAGGAATCAACTTCAACTCAATCCAAATCACGGTGTGAATGGTATGACCAAAAGTAACGGTTACAAGTTTAAAATTGGAATTTTATTTCAAAACATGTCACTCACTAAAAACCAAGAAAGTGGGATTTAATTGTCTTTATAATTTATGAATCCAGTTTAATTGTTTTTTTGATGTGTATGAAGCAGTCTCACATCAAATTGATACCTGATGTGACTGATTTGACTCATAATGTGTGTTTATAGTTTGAAATGAGATTTTAGTAAAAAAACAACAGGCATACAGAAAGTTGAGTAAACACATTCTGGTAGTTTTGATACTTTAGGGGAAAAAATTCATGTCATTTGTGACATATAAAAATAATCCAAAACACCATCTGATGTATGATGTGATCGATATGACTCCGAGTGTGTCTTTTTACATAAAATTGACATAAATTTATGTAAAAACAAAAAGGGAAATTCTAAAATCCAATAAAATGCATAAATATTGTTTTTATATTTGAGTAAAACTATCCTTGAGTCATTTTTATGGGTAGGGGTTGACATAACCTCAATAAAATTCATGGTTTGAACAATATAACTCTATATTTTCCTTTTTTCTTTAGAAATGAAATTAATTTATGTAAAAAAGGAGAAATAACATACAGAAAACTGTGAAAATGAATTCATATTGTTTTGGTATTGTAGGGAAATTATACATGAGTCATTTATAAAATGTATGAGTAACATGCAACTCAATATGATATAAAATGAGACATGTATGAATCCATGAATATCTTTTTATTTAAAATTGACATTAATTTAAGTAAAAACAACAAGTGACATTCTGAAAATCAAGAAAACGCATTTAGATTATTTTGATACATTAGGAAACTGATCTATGAGTCATTTTGGATGTGTATAAATCAAAAAATCCTCAATCTTATGTAAAATTTGAACACTATGACTAAAAGCGTCTGTTAATAGTTTACAATTGAGATTTTAGTTCAAAACGTGTCCCTCACTATAAACCAAGAAAAAAAGATCCAACTATCATGATAATCTATGAAAATGATTAATAAGTACTTTTTCATGTGTTTGAAGTAGTCTCACATTAATACAATTCATGATATGACTAATATGAACCATAATGCATGTTTTTAGTTTGAAATGACATTTTAGTAAAAAAAACACGACTTGTATACTGAAAACTAAGCAAACACATTCATATTGTTTTGATACATCAGGAAAATAATATATAAGTTATTTTGGAGGTGTATGAATCATTCGAACCTCAATCTGATGCCCCATAAAACCATTATGATTCCATGTGTTTTTTTATATAAAATTGACACTAATTTAAGTAAAAAAAACAAGTGAAACACAAAAATAATGAGAAAACACACTCATAATTTTTTGATATTTTAGGAAAATGATCCATGGGTCATTTGTGTTATGTAGGATTTAAACACACATCAATAAGATTCATTGTCTGACTAGTATGGCTCAATTTCTATATTTTTATTAAAAATTGATTTTATTTTAAGTAAAAATTAACAATTTTCATATTTAAAACTTAGAAAACACATTCAAATTGTTTTTATATTTCAGGAAAATGTTCCATGAAATTTTTTTGACTTGTAGAAGTCATCTTCTACGCAATAAGGAATACGGTGTGACTGGTATGACTCCATGTGTGTGTTTTTAATTAAAATTGTCATCAGTTTAAGATAGAAGAAGCTCTGGCATACTAAAAACTAATAAAATGCCTTTGGATTGTATTTTTAATTTTGGAAAATGATCCATGATTCATTTTTGACAAGTAGGAATCAATCAAACATCAATACGAGGCATGATGTCACTGATATGACTAAAAGTGTCTCTTATTATTTTAAATATGACATTTCAGTTCAAAATGTGTCACTCACTAAAAACTATGAAAACGTGATTTTACTTTCTTTATAATTTAGAATAGTGATTCATATGTCAATTATGATATGTATGAAGTAGTCTCACATAAAACAGATATGTGATGTGACTAATATAACTCATAATGTGTGCTTTCAGTTTGAAATGAAACTTTAGTAAAAAAACATTTGTCATTATGAAAAAATAGAAAATGAAATCCAATTGTTTTGATACTTTAGGAAAATGATATATAACTCATTTGTAATGATTAGGAATTAGGCTCAACTCAATCTGATGCTTGGTGTGACCTATATGACTCCAAGTCTTTTTTTATTTAAAATTGACATTAATATAAGAAAAAAAAATGAGTGACATACTAAAAACCCTTAAAACACATTCATATTGTTTTGATATATTAGAAAAAATATCCAAAAGTCATTTATGAGGTTTATAAGTCAACCAAACCACAATAAAATGCACAATGTGACTAGTATAACTCCAAATGTGTATTTTTAGTAAATATTGACATTTTATTAATGTATTCTTTCATATTAAAGTTTATTTTATTTAATTATTGTATTAATAATATAATATTTGTTTTATTAAATGGGTGGAATATATTTCTTGTTCTTAGATTATTTTTTTTGGCAAATGATACCATGGGTGGACATTTTTGAGAGGGGATCACAGATATAAAAAGATGAAATATTAATAGTTTTAAATGTCTGTTTGATATTTGTGAATTTAATTATATAAAACATTGTTTGAAATGTAAATATTAGTGTTTTTTATATAAAATGGGTGTAAATTTTTTTATTCATGATGTCAATTGACAATATAGATAAATTTTTGAAATTACAGGGTTTTTCTGGGTGTGATGTTATATTAATAGGGCATTGCAGTCAGCTAGTCCTTTATCAGTGCTGTGATTGAAAGTGGGTTTTTAGCACTATTAGAAACTTGTTTGTATGATGTTAAAGGGAATATGTGTAGTATTGATCATCCCCCTACCATAAAAAATATAATCAAATTGGAATACAAACATTAAAAAAAACCATATTGAAAAATAAATATGACATTTCACTACAATTTCAATTAACTCTTTAGAGACAAAATATTTACATTGATATTATATTTAAAATTAATCAAAAAATTACAATCAATATAAAACATCATAACTCTAATAGTAGTTTTTATCCAATGATCAACCATTTTTTTAAAAAAAATTCGCTACCAAAAAGCCAGTGCTTATTTTAGTAATAAAACCTAAAAAATATACAAATTTTAATTTTAATGTTATATAATCCCTATATGATAAATTAAATTATTAATTACTTAATATGTTAACAATATTATCCATTATATTATTAAATATATTATTATTGATTATATGGTTAATTTTATATTAATAATAAATTATTAATTATATATTTAATTAATATCATTATTATGAATTATTAATTACATTGATAATTAATAATATATATAAATTATATTATTAATTACTGAATATAAAAATTATATTATCAGTTATTAATTATCTTAATTAATATAGTTTTTTTATTAATTATATCTCAAAACAAAAGAGATATTTTCATATTGAAAACACGCACTTGAAGTCATACTAGTCAAATAATCTGTTGGGTTGATGTGCAGTCAATTCCTTCATGCCAAAAAATGAATTATAATTTTATTACTAATGTATAATGACAATATAAGCTCGTGTAATCTATTTTGGCTATTTGATGTTTGTTTTACACTAAAATGACAGCTTTATATTGAAGCAAACACTCGGGTCCATTACTGCCACATCGTGTGTTAGATTGATGTGTGTTCGATTGTTACAAGGAACAAATGAATTATAAATTGTTTTCCATAATTTTCAAAATAATATGATTTTATTGACAGATATTTTACTATGTGATGTGTTCATTATAGTAAAATGCTATTTTTATATAGAAAACCCTCAATTGGAGTCATTTGAACACATTACATTTCATGTTGATGTTCTATTGATTTTTTCACACCACAAATTAATTATAAATCGTTTCCCTAAAGTTTTAAAATAGTATGAAGTAATTTGATCAATTTTGGCTATTTAGGGCACATTATACAATAAAATGGCTATTTAATATTGAATACACAAACATAGACTCATACCGGTCACAACATGTGTTAGATTAATGTGTGGTCAATTTGAATATGTCACTGATGATTTATGGGTCATTTTCCCAATGTTTGAAAACAATATGAGATTATTTTCCCAATTTTAGCTATGTGACACATGTTTTATTTAATGATCTAAATAATTGGGCATTAGATACAATGATAATTTCGAGATGAAAACAATGTGTAAAAATGAAAAAATTAAAATGAACACCAGATGTAATGTGGAAAAACTCCCAAATGAAGGATGTAAAAAACCATGGACAATAGAAGGATTTAACTATGCTAAAATGAGGATGCATACTCCCTCTCAATTAAAAGAGGATAACATTCCAAATATTATCTCTAGAATAAATAGAAGAACACCTCACAAAATACAACAATCAAAGATAAAACCAAAAGATAGCATGTTTCCTGAGAAGTCAATGATAAAAATTGTCAAGGGGGATCCCCTTTTCTAAGCTTCCAAAACCCTCCTTTGGTCTCCCATCAAATAAATGATTTTTTCCAAATTAATTAAGGGAAATTTTTCTATGGATCTTCCCTTTTGAGTGAATAAAAAGGTGAAACCATTTTCTCCTATAATGTCTTTCGACATATCTCACACTTCGATATTTTTTTGAGAACCAACCACATCTCCATAGATATTTTCTATCTATTAAATATGATTCTCATGTCTCTATAAGGCTGCTTGGGTATTTTCATCATCTAAACATATTATAACCAATCACATTTTCCATAAAGTCTTCTAGATTTTCATTAGTGTCATATTTTTTCATACCCAAACATCATTCATACTCCTTATCTAAAACAAAAAGATATTGTATGCTAATGTTTGTTTCCCTGAAATGAAAATATGGATTCCTTGCATTGTGAAAGACACTCTGTCTGGCACAAAACATTTAAATCCTATCCTGTCTATTCCTAAGCTACTCCAAAAATATTTTCATTTAATTGTCCACTTTGAAAGCAATTGTATCTATCATTTACTCTACCTTAGTCATGGATAAAGCCAAAATAAATTGTAATTTGAAAATCCAGCTCACAGAAAATCCTATTAGAGTATAAACATAACTAGTGGTGGATTTACAATAGTCAACATCACCAAAAAAATATTAAACAATATATCCTATGATTGTTAAATCTGACCCTCCATAACATAGTGAAACATCTGAGGTCTCATTGATATATCTCAGGATCCTCTTCACTGTATTCCAATACCCCCATCCAGGATTTTCCATTTAATGACAAACTACTCCTACTTTATGTGAAATTCTAGGTCTAGTTAAAACTACAACAAACAATAGACTCCCCACTACTAATGCAAAAGACACCCAAGACATTTCCCTCCTCCCTACTTCATTACTAGGAATCATCGTGGAGGATAAAATGAAATTAATGGTATGAGGGGTAGATATTGGCTTAAAATAGTTCATGTTGAATCATTTAAAAAAATCCCTTAAGTAATTATTCTATGATATCCAAACATTCCTATTATTTCTATCTTGATGGATCTGTACACAAATAATATTGTTTATGGGACCGAAGTTCTTTATATCGAATTCCCTAGTCAATTGTGGCTTCATGTCCTGGATTTGGTCATTTTTGGGGCATGAAACCAACATTTCATCCACATATAAAAGTATAATTATAAAATAATTTCCATCTATACACTTAAAACATGAATATGTATATGATTTATGTCTATCATTTCCAAGACTCATGATATAGGAATCAAATATATTTTGTAAACAACGTGTTGCCTACTTGAGGCCGTATAAGTATTTGTTTATCCTAAAAGAAATGTTATATTTACATTCTTTAGAAAAAACATTTTCTTAGAGAATAAATATTTATTCATCAAGATGATAATGGTGAAAAGATATTTTCATATATTTCTTCACTAGATATAGAGTATATGTAGCACCCATCTCTATAACTACCCTACTAGTAGTCATTAGAATAACTGGAGATAATATTTCATTGAAATCAATTTCTTCCTTCTTATTATATCATTTAAAAACCGATCTCACATTATATCTTTCCATATAGTCTTTTTTTATCCCACATTCTCTGGTAGATTGATTTGTTCACAATGACCATACTTCCATGATCTAATGGAACAAGATCCCAACTCTTTCTCTTATATAGGGATTCATGTTCCTTTTTCATCACCGCTATCCATGATGATAATTCCATAATCCAGGTCTCCTATATAATAAATTATAGTTCTATATCCTCTATAAATAAGAAATACATAGCATTTGTCTGAGTGACATAATCTAAGTTCCATATTTGTGCTCTTTTCTATCGAATTGATCGTCTTAGTCTAGGGTCATATGATACTTGATCATCTTTCTCTTGTAATTCCGTATTGGAAATTGGTTCTTCCTTAGTTTTATTCTCCCCCTCAAAAGATGTAGAATATGCACTCTCATTCTCTTTTTTTTATCCATCGTTATTTTCACCCTATCTTCTAAAAAATGACATCCCTACTGATGATAAATTTGAATGAAATAGGATCCCAAAAATGGAACCCCTTCACACCATCAATATATCCCTACAAGAATCATTTCCTGGATATAGAGTCCCACATTGAACACTACTAGTCATTAAAAGTGAATACATCGGACTTTTAATATTATGAAAATGAGAATAGTTACTGGGTATACAATTGCACATCTCCATTAGTGTTTTCAGATCAATTGACACTAAATGATACAGACTGATCACATAACATGCTATATTCCCATCTTATTCCTATAATGTCTTAGAAAATCCAACATTCATCAACATCACCCTTATTCTATCCAATAATGTTCTATTCATCCATTTTTACATTCTATTTTTTGAGGAGTATTTGCCACCATAAACAATAACATGATGCCTTCTTGTTGAAAAAATAATCAAACTATTAATCGTATATTCTACAACATTTTCAGTCCTAAAACACTTTATATTGTTGACAAATTCAATCTCATTCTATTATTTTAATGATTTTAAGATTTCAAAAAAATCTACTTTTCTCATTATTGGAATCCCCCAAAATTTCCCAGAATAGTCATCAATGAATGATATAATGTACTTTTCCCCTCCCATTGATACAATATGTGCTTTCCAAAAGTCGGAATGAACACACTCCATGATCTACATATTCCTCACTGTTGGCATTCAAAACATAAACCTATGTTTCATACTGAAAACACAATGCTTACAAAATGTCAAGGATAACTTCGTAAGCCTAGACAACAACATCTGATCAGAAAGAATCTTCATGCCTCATTCAGAGATATGGAAAATCTTTTGATTTCATAACATCATCAGCACATTCGTTGAGGTAGTTAACATGATGACCATATCCACATCCTTGTACATTTCACCCATAAGAACATACAAGTTCTTTGATATCTTATCCACATTTATTACTACAAGAAAACGAAGCACAATCCATATAACCCTTATCTGGAGTTGAGTACTGCATTTGATATCATCAAATTATCCCAAGGAAAAAAATTTATTCTTAAGGACGTTTACATGTAATAATCCTTGAACAATTTGAATGATGTTATCATTAATATTAATTTTGAGGGTGTCAAATATAATGATCTTAAATGTATGATCATTCCACATGCACACAAGTCCTTCTGGGATAATATCTAACTAATAAAACCACTCTCACCTAGATATCATGTTCTATGTTTCTCCTGAGTCGATAATTTATGCACCCATGAGAAGCTCTATACCTTTAGTATTTAATACCACTTCACTAACAAGTACATATTTATTTCTAGAGGTACTCACCACATTTCCTAGATACTTCTTCTCACTGCAATTTTTATTACAATAGTATTTACTGACATTCCCCCTCTTATCTCAATTATATAATCTTGTGTTTTTTTCTCTTTTATTTATACCTTCCATGAATTTATCTCCCACTAAAACCAAACTCCATAATTATTAAAATTTTCATTAACATACAATTTTCAAAGTGATATTTTTTGTGTTTTTATTAATTGTTCTTATACTGACTTTTTTCTCATTAAATGAAGTTATAATGTCATTCAGTAGAAACATATCCATTAGGATATTGTTAGTGAGGTTGATAAGAGGTTGATCATATGAATCTATAAAGATATTTATCAAAATTTCCACATGATTAGTATCGAAAATTTTGTATCCCTATGTCATAAGATGAGAAAATAGGGTATTGAGGGTGTTGATGTGGTTGATCACTAATGATGAATACACCATTCAAAAAGTGTATAATCATCTCATCCTAAAAATTTTGTACTGGAGTGACGTATCCACATACATTATTGTCAATGTATCTCCGATTTCCTTTAGATCTTTTCATACACTATTATTGACAAGAAATTTTATACCCAAGACAATCAAATGTTGGAAATGTCATTCCAATCCATGTTATTCCATTAAACCTCATTTACACCCGTCTAGTTCTCACCAATCACCAGTAGGAAATTATATTTTCATAACGCTCCTTGCACCATTGTTTTCCAAAATAAAAAATTATTTCCATTGAAAATTTTCAATATTAAACTTTTCCACCATTTGGACATGCTATAAATCCAGAATCCCATAGGCCAGAACCTCATCTTTGATACCGCATGTTAGGATATGAAAAAATTTACCCCTTAATAGAACGATTCTTGTGACATAAAAATAATTTTAAAAAAAATAAAAAAATTAAAAGGGATGCCATATGTAACATGGTAAACACCCAAATGGAAGGGTAAAAAATCATGGGCATATAAAAGGACTTCACTATGGTAAAATTCTGATATAGGCTACATATAAATTAAAATGGTAAAACAGTCAAAATAGTCTCACTTGAATAAATATAGAAACCCATCACAATATAGCACACTCAGAAATGAATCTAGATTATAATGTGTTTCTTGAGAAGCTGATAATAAAAACTATTATAAGGGATCCCCTATTACAGGTTTCCAAGACCCTCCTTTTTCATCCCGTAAAATAGATTCCTTTAAAAAAATTAATTGGGGTAAATAAAGGTAGGGATCCACCCACATTGATTGAATTTAGTTATATAAACGTTAATTTTTTTCTCTCTCCCCAAAAGTATTTAGACATTGTAATCTAAAATGAAATTTTAAAATGAAAACATTCCATTTGAGTGATATAGGACATATCTTGTACTAGACTAGAATGGGGAAATTTATATACATGTTAAATGAATTATAGACCATTTTTATAATGTTTTAAAATAACATAATCTTATTTTCCTAGGATTGGCAAGGCGATACATGTTTTATACTATAATGAAACTTTTTATATCGAGAACACACACTTTGAGTAATACTTTCCACATCCTGTGTCTGATTGACATATAGTTGATTCTTGATGAATATGATCTAATATAATTAATTAGAACATTTAATTTATGTGAATTTATCTTCCACATAGTTTCATCAATAATAATAGGTTATGAATTGATTAAATAGATTGAATATTCATTGAATAGAATTCAATAAATTATTGAAAATGAGAATAAATATATTTGGATACATAAATAAGGATAACATGTTTCATTTAATGAAATGTTTCATGGATGGATGTATAAATGGATGTGATCCCTCCTTTTGTTGACAAATGATTATAAGAAAGCCTCGAAAATCACTCTTCTTCCCATACTATTGTTCATCACCTGGGATAAAGCCGCTAGCACTCCTTCTACATTCATGTATCCGCATGATTAGATCATGGATAAATTTCCCGATGTTCCCCTTTAAGAGGAAGGGTTCTCTTATTAATTTCTTTAGGATATTTATCAATCAAACTATATCACCAAGGAAGAACAATACTGTTGTTGTTGGCATTTTTGAGGTACTATATTTGTGAAGATTGTTTTACACATTGATTATGGAAAACAGATCTGCCTGTGTTTGGGTTTCTTCCAGTACATATGGTCACATGATGATCATAAAAAGGTCATTAGTTGTACCAGAAGGATAAAATTTTTTGACAAACCAATTTGTTTATTATTTCATTTAAAACATGTTCCAATTTTAAAATGATATTTTTCATTCTTTAAAATACATCTGAAAAATTTAAATTTAGTAATTTCAAAAAATATTTATTTAATCAATTTTTTGATTCTTATTTATATAATAGTTTATCAAATTTGAATAACATTAAAAATAAAGGATTAATATTTTTTATTGATATTTTTCATAAACTAAAAGTTCATATTTATTAATCTTGTTTGTGATAATAAATAAAGCCTTTATTTTAATTGAGTTAATTATGAAATGAATTATATTATTTATAATATTTTTTTTAAAATGAAATATATATTTTAAAGTATTTAGAAAAAATTTATCAAAATTATTCAGAGAATAATTACAAAATAAAATGCTAATGGTTAATTGATATATATTTTAAAAAAAACACATTTTAGAAAATTAAATGGCATTCATTATGATATATAAATAAAATTTTTATTTAGAAATAATAATATATTATTTATAAAGTACTTATAAAATAAAACATATATGATATTAAAAATGTATCAGAATATTTATATAATAGATATTTATTTTTAAAATGTATATAAATCAAAAAATATTATATAAATGATGTTTAGTATAAAATATGAAGGGGTTCATATTGAAAGGAATATAAAATGTTTATATTCCTTATAATTAATTTTTTTTTTAAATTATCATTTATTTATGAATAGTTTATAAATGAATCCTTTTTTGGAAAATAAAAAAATGGTTTACTTATTTATTAATTTCCTTGATATTCATCATTAGTTCATAATTAATAAACTTGTAATTATTCAAATTATAGTGGATTTATTTAGCTATTATTTAAGTCACATCCAAAATATTTTTATGAATGATATGATCAATGATTAAATAATAATTTTTCATATGATATTTAGATTATGAAAAATGTTTACAAAATAGAAATTGATTTTTAAATTGTCTATAATTCATATAATAACATTTATCTTAAAAGGAAATAACATATAATGTAAAATATGAAGGTGTTCATCGTAGAAAGAATACAAAGTGTTTATTTTCAAAATTATCAAATGTCCATAATGTTAAATCTGTAATTATAAAAGAGTATGTAATTTTAATTTATTTATGAAATCATTCATAAATGTTTATCTCATTTTTAAATAATTTAATTCTTCATTTATTTAAATGATATTCCTCATTTTATTAATTTTAATAAATTATTAATATTATGAATGATTTCATGCCAATGTCTATGTAGAACATAACTTATAGGATAGAGCCATTTAAATGATTCTAGGCATAATATAACAGAATTTAGTTCTCATCCACCTCATCTATGGTTTGTAATTTCAGTTATGAGAATCAAAATAATTATTGGGCATAGTTTGTGAATAGTGGATGTGCAAATTATCCTTGGGTAGAGGGACTTAGGGTTGAACAACCCACAATACTAAAGGCTTTCAATGTATAAGAATGTGAATGATGTTAGTTATTGATAACTCTGGGATTATTCATCTGGATTTTTACAATCTCTTATAACTCTATGCTTTTTTCATGAATCAATCTTGTACATTATGAATATGATGCATTTAGATATGTATGAATATCCTTGAATTCTATTTTTTGGTTGTTTAACATAGATTTGTGGGTTTTTAAGGAGTTACACATTGTAGTGGTGTAAACACCGTAATTTGGTGGTTGTAATAGTGATTCCAAAACTAAATCACAAGAAGAATGCATACAAAGAAAGGGAATATGACATGGAACGATAATTATTACATATGTTGTAATAGTTATGAATTTAATATGCATGTTATGTATATTAAACTTATGAATGATTAAAAGAAAATCCCACAAATAATAACTGGGAGATTCATTCCAAATAAACACTTCTCAATACCTTGATCATTCAATTGGGTAGGTTATTCTAAAGAAGGGTGGCCCTGAGTTATATTTTTTATGGAAAATAAGTAATTATTGAAACTGGGTCATCCTTGGGTTTTTTATTCTAATGTAGGGTTCCCATGGTCTGTACATCATTAATATATTTTTATGTTTTCTATGGGTAACATTTAACTAGGAAACCCTTTGGAAGAATACCATAGCAATGATGATGCGTTTATACATATAATGGATTTTGATAGTGGATTTTACGCTCAACTATCTGAGAGTCAAAACTATTTTGATTAGGATGTGTCCCAACCTAAATAATTATATAATGAGAGGAATGTAAAAGTATACACATTGGATAGTGAAATATGGATATTGTCTTACTAAATAGATATGATGTAAGGGGTTATCATTTTTTAGTGGGAGAACTATCATTAAAATTATTTAATGGAAAGTTATATGACATGATAATCATATGATAAAATTTTCTATTGTAGATAAATCAATCATCCTCACAAAACTAAAATTTATATTAATTCGAAAAATGATAATCCAAATGTAAGGAACTACTGAGACAAGAAGCTTAAGAACTGTTCTTTAGGAAGTGAAATATTCTATGTGTTATAAAAATTCCTTCTTGAGTAACTAATTGTTGAAGTTATTCTATAAGAAAATAATTATACATATAGAAGAATGTAGTTATTCAATTATGGTTTCAAAGGAATTTAATGGATAATGAACCTGTGTAGTTCTAGTCTTATATACTTGATAGTATTGTTTATGTCCATGATATTCAATATGATCAAATGTGTTTGGAAAGAATAAATAATTTTTTATGGTTTTTTATTATTAGTGTAATTATCTTAATGTCAATAATGGAAATAATATGTAAAGATGAATGGATTCAAGATAAGTTTACCTAATATTATCAAATTGTTTATAATAGATCAACTGGGTATATGATGGATTTGTTATGGTACTGTATAGATATTATAAGGTGATAAATGTTCAAAACTGTAAGAGGAAATGTTTAAAAGTACAATAATATTTCATCAAGAACTCAATTATGGTTGAAAAGGCCTAGAAAATTCCATATAATTTTTTTAAAATTTTTTGAGAGTATTATGAGTCTGTGAAAATTGACGATGCTTGATTCCGAGGCCCAGTGTGCCATGAATGGATTTTTGAAAATTTTTAAGGTACGTTTAGTTAATTTACGAGCATCATTTTTTATCTTTTGACACAATGTTCAGATAAAAAATCTGAGGCTACCATAGAATCCATATTTCCTGGATTCACTTTAGGGAGGCATAATTTCAACTGTTTTCAGTCAAGAGAAAATGTGTGTTTTCGGAATTTTTAAAGAATAATAAAATGGCATAAAATTAATATTTTTTTATTCTACAAATGGCTGAGTGGTGGCGGTGGGACCGCTACGTTTTTAGGCCATTTAATGGATTGAATATTTTTTTTGTAACCAAACTGTTGAATGATTAAGTGGTTCATTCATTAATGAACCTAATCAACCTAATGTTACGTTAATCACCTTTCCATGTGTATTTAAATGGGGCTCGGGTTTGGGTTTTTGACATAGTTGTGAGGAACCTTTGGTGAAGTACCAGGAAATCTTCCACCAATGATGAATGGAGGTTAAAACGATGTCATTGCAGTAATCGATCTGGGATTGATGAACTCAACTCTGATGGCATCATCAAGTGTGGATTCTTATTCCACAACCAGGACATCACCTCTGATTCCTAGGTAGGGGTTATATTTAAATTCAAGTGAATTTGTTTATTTTTCTATTTCTTGAAATGAATGATGAATCGAGGAAGTAATAGTTTGTCTATGTCGAATTAATTGCTACCCACTTGTTATGAGGATAACGCGGAGGGTTCATGCCAAACGAACACGGCCTGGACCCTCCGCCACTTCGGTTTTGTCACGTTCTTCATGGGCGTAGTTTAAACTCAACGAAAATATGAATTTGGGAGCCACACAGTGAAAGAAATAACTCATGAGGCTCGTAGGAATGTTAAAAAAGAAAAATGGACAACCGGAGCACACTCGGTGGCCCACGAATGATTTTCCGGTGCAGCACTGGCGACCGGTGCCAGCAAGCGATGATGGATGCCTGCATTGGCCGGCCGTGGTGGCAGTGTGTGATGAACACCATGAAAAGGAGTTGTGGCATCGAGTCGTGGTGACAATAGGGGTGACCGACTCTCAGTCTGCCATGTTTGTTGAAGGCAGCGCACCGTCGCGATTTGCATTGTGGACACCGCCACATCTAAGCCATAGTGGAGGCGGAGGGGACCCATGCCCTATGGGTCCCACTGACAGAAGGGGGGCACCATGTGGCTCTGCTAATTAATACCCCGAATTGCATTGCCTTTCGAAAAGGGATAGTGACCGCACGTAGTCGCATGGCTGGTGGACCGCACCAACAGTTTTCCTGGGTTGCCCAGTGGACAGTGCCATGTTGAGGTGGGTTGGGCCGGTTAGTGAACTATTTGGTCGAGCACATGTCCCAGCCCACTTGGTCTGGACCATCCAGTTTAGTCTGGGTCGAGTCAGACCTGGGTCGACCCGAACATGGTCATGTAGACCCCGGATGGGGCGAGCTGGGTCGGTCCTACTGGGCGGACCGGACATGGACCCTTTCGGACTAATTACTCTTAAAAGGTCATACCTCACAAACTAGACGTCTGTTTGATAAACCGTCTACGACGCCGAAATCATAGGAAAGATACAATCCTTATGTGATACTCCACCAGAGTTTTTCAGAATGTTGGAGTATGGCCAGGTTGGATTGAACCCCAATCCAACAGGGCCCTCGGCAACAAAATTCCTAGAACTCAAATACCCAGCATCCGAATCATGCATCGTCTATCTCATTGGGAGCCTTACAACATGTTGATTCATTGTGTTACTCCTTTGTGGAATTTCGTGGCAGTTTAGGCACTACTAATATCTTGATGAGAAGATACTGTGTATGTTGTGAACACCAGGTACGGAGAATCCTATAGCAAGCTGTCAATTGAAGAGCGGCCCATTGTGGATCAGCATCATAGAAAACCTGTGTGGATCAGCATCATAGTGACCCTATGCTGATAAGCATCATAGTTAATCTATATGGATCAACGTCATAGTGACCCTGGGTGGATCAATATCATATCGAACCTGTATAGATCAGCATCTTAAGGACCCTGTGTGTATCAACATTATAGAGACTCAGTGTGGATCAACATCACAGCGACCCTTTGTTGATCTGCATTCTAGAGACCTTTTGTGGGTCAGTAGTGCACAACCCGATGAGGACCAGCCGTAGAGAGACCTATCATGGATCAGCGACATACGACCATGTTTGGATGGACAATGGAACAACTTCTTCTTGGTTCAGTTTTGGAAAATTCTAATGGAATAAAATGATATAGCTTATGAGTAATCATCATTATTCCTGATCTCTGAGTTGTATACATTGTTTTAACTGAGCCTTTTGCTTTGTGATTTTTTATTGAGATCCGGATTTTTTTTAATTTGTGGAATTTTAAGAGACCATAAGGGGTCTCGGATTCCCTAATAGGTATTTTTATTCTCACCCCTACACGGGATTCACCCACAACATGTAATGTCTTGTGAAGATGATGAGCAGCTTGTCTAAGACATTTGAGAGCCAGGACAAGGTGGTACACGAAGGTGAATGGTTGATGTGGAGAGCTGTAGAGATGAGATGTAACTTCCCTTTAGGTAGGATCAATTGTGGATGATCTCAAGAGATGATTTCAGTTGTTGTTGTATCTTTTCAGTTAGGATTTTATTCCAACACCTTTAATTTCAGTACACACTTTTACTACTACATTTTTACTATGTGGTTTGCATCGTGTCAGGTTTTTGATCTATGTGTTTGCAGTATTGAAGGCAATGGATTCCCACATTTAGGGATATGCCTTTCCAGTGCTGGTTTCCATCCTATGGCATGTAGAAGGCAGGCTTGGGGTATTCACAGAATAGGCCCCGGGGGACGGGTGGTGACAAAGGTTATTCGAAACATGATTGTATTATAAGGATGATGTGATTATTCCATAATATGGTATTATTTAAAATATCGTGATGGGTTTGGGAACTCCAATTAATGTCTTTGCTAATATTAATGTTATATGAGTTAATTATCCCTTTAAAAGTGTATGTGATAATGAGTGTCTGTTTATAAGTTTTGTAATTATACATGAGTTCAAAAAAAATTTAATAATTTATTAATCTGGTAGTTTATATTAATGAGATTATGCGAATAATTTCTTCATCATGAATATTAATGTTAAGTAATCTTTCAAGATCAGATGAATATAAGAAAAATATGTGTATCTTTATATACATTCTATTATATGATAAGAGAGTATGTTTGATAAAAATGGTTTTTATGAGAATATTAATTGTATACACATTTTTATGAGTCATCCAATTATATAACATGATCTTTGAAGAAACATTGAATATAAGTGTTTATCTAGGAAAAAAGTGTTTATCCACTAATTTTTCAATATAAAAAGGACCATGTTCCCACCACCCATCAATGATATATTTTAATAAAGAATTATTTTAAAATAATTTTTTTTAACACATATACTTCCATATATGATATTGAAACAATATTTTATTTTTAAAATATTCTTACTAAAAATGAAATAAATGTTATTTCCTAATAGAAAAGGGTTTGTGTATCTTAGTTTGATATTATGAAAAAAATATAGTATATAAGATGCTAGTGGGAGTATGTTTCTACATTGAGATGTTCAAAATTAATAGAAATAATATAAAACAAATCTTATGTTTATGTGCTTTTTCTACATGATACCCTAAAATGTGTAGGATATATTTTTGTTAAGAAAATTATGATGTGTTACATTTAGTTACAATTTTAAAAGTGGATATCACTATTTTCAATGATTAAAGTGTTTTAACATAATATAATAAAAGAGTTTAGGATATGTTATGATAAAGAAAAATTTAAAGGGTAACATTTAGTTATCGTGAAAAATAAAAGACACCATTTCTTAAAAAAACAATACCAGTAAAAATGAAAAATTGAAATACAATTGATATACTAAAATAATTTTGGGTATAATGGAAAAGATAAATTTAAATATTTACAGTATCTAATTTAAAAAGGGTTAGCACTTTATCATAAAAGTGTTTAGGAGAAGTGACTGTAAAGAAAAATCTAAAAAGTTAAATTCAGTTATTGTTGAAATGATAATATTACTGTTAATCCAGATTATTTACAATGTGAAATTAAATTTTTTCCATAAATGTTTTAGAAAAAAATAGTAAATAGTATTATAAATAGTTACATATGTTTTCCATAATGAAGTGAATGTAAATTTTACCTAAAAGTTTTTAGGATGAGCTAGTAAAGTGATAATATATATTGATACATTATTTACAAAATATTTCATGAAAAAAGTGTGATTAAAATGGTTCCAAGAATATCGATGGTATACATAAAAATATTTCAATGTAGACAACATAATATAACATTATAATATTTGATTTTATGGAGTAAAGTTGTATGAATATAATTTCAAATAGTTAAACCGAAAGAAAAAAATTCCTATGTCTCACCATTATTCAAATTATATTTATAAAGACCCATACATTACATACATTGTTAGTACTTCAAAAATTGAAGCACACTTATTACAACATATAACAAAACCAGGAAAGGACCATATAGGCATAGAGTCTTTAGAAACTGGGAAACATAAACAACTGGTTCATAAAGCATCAACTTTGCCTCCCACTTATTTCATAATATCTAGAGTCCCTTTTTGGAATATCCTACTTAATAACCTTCTTCCTGACTTGGGGAAATAAAACAAACAAAAGAATGAGCTCAAATGCCCAGTAAGGGTAAACAAAAGAAATATCAATCACATCATATACTTAAGAACATAACTTTTGGAAATCTTAACCTGCAAAAGAGATCGTAATTTCATAACATGGGATAAATCATAGTAGTGAAATGTAATCCCAATAATCATAACAAAAAACACGAAGCTTTGTGGAATACACACATAATCATAGAGAATCATTTCATGTTAGTCAAGACTCAATGCCAAGACTATCTTAGTGGACAAAGTCCATTTCTGAACCGAGTTCACTCCTCGTTTCAGTCCTGTTTCACTGAACCGGTTTAACCTGCCGTTCCAGCCATGTCTATCTCATGAGATATAAAATCATTACCCAATTAATTGGAGGAAGATATAGGTCCCACCCATCTCATAATGATACCATTCTTATGTGTACCACAAAATCATAAATCATACATCATTGCATAACCCATGTAATAAAAATGGGATTCTCAAACTAAATGACATCATAAAACAATTCATATAAGACAATGGAATTCATAAAAACAATTCCATCACAACATAATCAAATCAATGTAATAATAGGGATAGAAATGGAACCCTATATTATCTTTGATGGAAAATAATTTTAATAAAACACTTGAACTCCATTCTTGAGGAAAATATCCTTTCTAAAACATTTATCCATTCTTAACTTGTCATAAAATTTTAAAATAAAAGAAGTTTATTAAATATAATCTTGAAACATGTAAAGGATGCTTCTTGGAAATATTTTTTTAAAAATTCATTCATGCCGTATAAGTTAAAAAACATTCTTCTCGTACTTTTGTCGGAAAAGTCAAAAAGTACCTCGTACGAAAAATGACAAAAGATCCCTTTCATATCTTTTACAAAAAACTCACCGAAGGTTAAAATTTGATATAAAATATTGTAGAAGAATATAAATATTACATATTGAGGAAACATGGATGTGGATGATAAAATACACCCCAGTAAATACCAAAGAATAATCATTCTTGGATAAAAATGAGATTGTGATATCTCCCTTACCTTAGGTCTGATTTGCTTCGTAAGTATCCGAACCTCCTTTATAATGATTTAAATAATGTTATTGAATTATTACAGAATAATACATATTGTTATGATATCATTTATGGTCATATTCTTAGCTTCTTATTAGTAATATTTCATTACTACTTGTTATTCGGGTGTTTATTACTTTTTGTTCTTAGGCGTGTTTTGTCGAATAAATTCTTATTCATCTCTTTAGGTTATAGATACCTCATTTCCAGAATATTATTAGTGTAATATATATCATTTTAATTAATTAAATTCATTTATATAATCATTATTCAATGAAGATCATGTAGAACAAGTCGCATCACATCGTGGAGACGGTATTCCGTACGTACGCACGAGTGATGATATCGTTCCTATGATCGTGTAATTGTATTGGAGTGTATGTATACTATTTCAGAATAAATATCACTTTATAATAGTCATATATAGTCATAATTTACACCATTATACCCATCCAAGTAAGGTGGTGGTGTAAAATAGATTACACCACGGTGTGGAGACGGTATTCCGTACGTACGCACGCGCGGTGATTTCTTTTTCCGTAGGATGGATAGATGGTGAAATTGGGTTGTTTCATACATATATTAACATATCTGTATATGAGTGATACTAATGTAATTACTTCATAATGAAACAACTAAATAAGAAGAAGTTGAAAAATAAATAAATATGAAAGAATCGATAACAGGCATTACCTCTTCTTTGAAGTTCTTCTTTGAGACCTCCTTTTAGAGAACTAAAATAGGTCTTTGAAGAAGACCAGAACCTCTAGGATGTTTCTAGGGAAGTGGAGAGGAGAAATTGGCAGGGGTTGGCCGAGCTTTAAGGCTCAGAGTGGTGTGAGGAATAGGGGGAGGAGGTGCTCTTTTATAAAGGAGGAGAGGGGTACCTTTGGAATAACTAAAACTATTATTTTATTATAAAGTCAAATTCGGTTTTAAATAGCTCCAAATTGATTTTTTTCGAAGCTAAGGTAATGATGGGTCGAAAACCTCTCATCCAATAGAATTTAGACAAATTTAGTTTCCTATTTTAACCTTATCATTTAGAATTAACATTAAGTTAAATAATTTTACTTTTACCGTGTCTTCTTGTGTTCTTATACAATAAAGTTAATAAAATTACTATAAGCAGCCAAACGAACCACAAGTTGTTTATTATTAAATTATATAACCTTATAAAAGTCATTTGGCTGAACCTTAGATTTCTAGGAATAAAATAAAAATTACTAATATAATATTTGTTTCAAAAACTATTTTATGTCAATTTTAACACTATTTAGTAATTTATTTTTAAGAAAATCACAACAGAATGATTAGTTCAAACAAAGATAATTAAATCAATACTAAAATGTCATATTAACCTATAAAATTATTGTAATTCATAAAAATTCTCAAATTACATTTATTTGGGTATTTATAACATCAATTATGTAAATATTTCACTAATAAGATAATTACTGCATCATATTTGTGTCATAAATAAATTAAATTATATAACGTCTAAAAATTAAAAATAAAATATCATTATGCATGAAATCTTCTTATCTTTCTAATTAATATTTATAGTCGATTTTATCTTATGTATAACCATATATTAAAAATGATTTTCTTATTAAACTTTGATTTTAACTATTTTAACCCTTCTTTAAATAAATTAATAATAAATGTCATAATCTAATCCAAGTGGGCCAAAATGATCATATGCTATTCCTAAGATTGTTTTTGGTCGAATTACACTTATCCAACAGAATTAGGACATGTGTTAGGGTAATAATAATATCATTTGTACCCTTAATTACCCTATTTACTTTTAACCGTGGTAAAAAAAAGTAAAAAGTTACTATTCACCAAAAAGTATTTTCATCTCATTGAACCACATTTTACTTAGTGAAATCAATCGTGTCTCTTTGATTTTCGAAATTCCACTCACAGAAGCGGTAAAAATAAATTTTATGAAAAATTTAGTTTTTTAACTACCACTTAGTGGTTTCACTATTCATCAATAATTGAAAGTTTTCAGAAAAATACCAAAATTTCACCCTAGGCTAATTTCGATATTCCGAATCCAAAACTGAAGTCCATTTTGAAAAATAAAATTTATAAAATTTCAATAATTGGTTATTACTATTCATAATTGGTAGTTTTAATAATATTTTAATAGCATATCATTGTTTAGTGAAACTCGGTATTGTGTACGACACAAGCTATCGAGGAAGGCTGCAGTTGCGTGTAAAGCAAGCCAAGATAGTGTTGTGTGTAGTGAAAGATTCCTTTGATGATTTATATAACAATAAAACAAAATATTTCACATAAAAGTCTCGGGTGTCACATTCTACCCCCCTTAAAATGAATTTCGCCCTCGAAATTCATCACTTTGTGACAAATAGATGAGGATACCTCTCCCCCATAATATCCTCAAGATCCCATGTAGCTTCTTCTAATTGGTGGTTCTTCTGTAAAACATTCACCAATCGAGTGGTCTTGTTTCGTAGGACTTTTTCGCAACGATCTAGAATCTCTATCGACTATTTTTCATAAGAAAGATCTTGCTCTAGTGGTACAACTTTTGAGCTAAGTACATGTGAAGGATTAGGTATGTACTTTCTCAGGAGAGATACATGGAACACATCGTGAACTTGAGAGAGATTCAGTGGAAGCGCCAATCGGTAGGCTACCATCCCGACACGATCCAGTATTTCGAAAGGACCATTATATCTAGGGCTCAACTTCCCCTTCTTTCCAAATCTCATGACCCTCTTCCAGGGAGATATTCGTAAGAACACTTTATCACCCACTTCAAACTCTAGGTCTTTTCTTCGGTTTTCGGAATAACTTTTCTTTCTACTCTGAGCTTCTCTTATGTGTTGTTTAATAGATCTGACCTTTTCTTCCATTTCATCAACGAGATCAGTCTCTAATAGCTTTCTTTCCCCAACTTCATCCCAGCAAGTTGGAGTCCTGCATTTCTTTCCCTAGAGAGCTTCATAAGAAGCCATCTAAATACTGGAGTGAAAGCTATTATTATAAGAAAACTCCACCAAAGGTAGGTGTTGATCCCAACCAGCTTTCAAATCCATAGAGCATGCTCTCAGCATATCTTCTAGAGTTTGAAATGTTCTCTCAGACTGACCGTCTGTTTGAGGATGATAAGCAGTGCTGAAACTCAACTCTGTATCCAGAGTATGCTGGAGACTTCGCCAGAACTTTGAGGTAAACCTCGGATCCCGATCAGATATAATAGAAAGTGGTACTCCATGCAATCTTACCATTTACTTCACATATATCCTGGCAAGTTGATCCAGAGATAAATCTTCTCTAATAGCGATGAAGTGTGTAGACATTGTAAGACGATCAACTATGACCCAGATAGCATTATTGCCTTTATATGTTTTATGAAGTCCCGTGAAAAAGTCAATATTGATGTTTTCCCATTTCCATTTGGGTATGGGTAATGGTTGTAACATCCACTTAGAGTTCTATATCTCATCTTTAACATGCTGACAAACCAAGCATCGAGAGACATATTCAGCAACATCTCTTTTCATGCCATCCCACTAGAAGTACTCTTTCAGGTCCCTATACATCTTCGTGCTTCCAGGATGAATAGAGAATGAAGAACTATTAGCCTCATCCTGTAGCTCTTTCTTTAATTTCAGGATGGGAGGAACACAAACCCAATTCTTGAACTTTATTATCCCATCACAATCAAGGATGAATTCAGGAACATTTCTCACCATCTTTTGTAACTTGAAATCTTGTTTCTGTGCCTCTTTAATCTTCACATGTATAGATGGTTGATCATTCATTTGAGAAAGATAAGATTTTTCCCCTTCCATTATAATTCCAAGATCCATCCTTTGTAAATCCATAAATATTGGATCTTTTGTGATCCTCATCATGGATAAACTGGCATGGTCTTGTCGACTTAATGCATCTACCACCTTGTTTTCTTTCCCAGGGTGGTAATGGATTGAGTAGTCATAATCCATAATTAGCTCCAACCATCTTCTTTGGCGCATATTCAGCTCCTTTTGTGTGAAAATATACTTTAAACTTTTATGATCAGTATAAACATCACAGCTTTCACCATAAATATAATGTCTCCAAATCTTTAATGCAAAGATTACCGCAGCTAACTCCAAATCATGAGTTGGGTAATTTTGCTCATGGATTTTCAACTATCGTGAGGCATAATCTATCACTATATCATTTTGCATAAGAACACACCCCAATACCTTCTCAGATGCATCACTGTAGATCACAAACCTTTCTCCAATACAAGGTAGTATCAGCACAGGTGAACTGGATAACCTTCTTTTAAACTCCTTGAAATTCTCTTCACATTCCTCCGTCCAGACAAACTTAACTCCTTTCCGAGTCAACTTGGTGAGTGGATTAGATAATAGTGAAAAATCATTCACAAAACCCCGATAATATCCAGCCAAACCAAGAAAACTTTGGATCTCAGTTATTGTTGTCGGTCTCGACCATCTTTCGATAACCTCTGTTTTTGATGGATCCATAGATATCCCCTCTTTTCAGATTATGTGCCCCAAAATGCAACTTTTTGAAGCCAAAATTCACACTTGGTAAATTTGGCTTAAAGCTTCTCCTTTCATAGGGTCTTCAATATAATTCTCAAGTGATCTTGATGTTATTCCTTGCTCTTTGAATATACCAGAATATCATTTATAAATACTACCACAAACTGATCAAGATAGTCTCTAAAGACTCTATTCATCTGATCCATGAAGATAGAAGGGGCATTAGTAAGACCAAACGACATCACTATAAATTAATAGAGTCCATACCTTGTACGGAAAGCTGCCTTTGGTATATCCTCCCTTTTGACCCTTAATTGATGATACCCTGAACGAAGATCAATCTTGGAAAAGTATTGGGCTCCTCGTAGTTGGTCAAATAAGTCACAATGCATGGGAGAGGATATTTGTTCTTGATAGTGATCTTGTTAAGTTCTTGATAATCAATACAGAGTCTCATTGATCCATCTTTCTTCTCAACAAACAGAACAGGTGCTCCCCAAGGTAACACACTAGGGCATATGAACCCCTTATCAGGATTCTCTTGGAGTTGCTTCTTCAATTCCTGCAACTCAATTGTGGCCATTCTATAAGGTGTCTTTGAAATAGGCAAAGCACCCGGTACGAGTTCTATTGAAAACTCAACTTCAAGATTTGGTGGAAGACCCGGTAATTCCTCCGGAAAGACATCATCAAACTCTCGAACAATGGGAATATTCTTAATCGTGAGTTTCTCACCAACCCTTTGAGATAAATAACCTTCATTTAGTGGAATCAATACCCATAAGATGGAAGGAATTTCCACTGGATGGTTATGTTCATCCTTGCATTGATAGACGATCATAGATTGATCTGGAATATGAAATGTGACTTCCCTTCGTTGGGAATTGATATGAGCTCCATATAAATAAAGCCAATCGATGTCAAGAATCACATCAAATTGCACTATAGGAAGGATCACAATATTTGCAGGAAGCACTTTCCCACAAACTTCGATCGGAGAAGAATTATAAATTGTTGATGCGACTGTTGTGCCATTAGGGGTTGTCACAGCTAACTCAACATCTAATTGTTGAGGTAATACGGTGATATACTTAGAAAATTCTTCAGAAATAAAAGAGTCGGTGGATCCAGAATCAAATAAATCATTTGCTACTTTAGAGTGGATGGTAAGTGTACCTTTCAGCACATCGTTATCGTACTCCACATCGCTGATAGAAATTTCATGTGACATTCCATTATCTTTAGCCTTAAGAGTTTGTTGACGTTGACCATCATCATCAACCCTTGGATTTGGGAATTGATTGGCATAATGCCCCATCTCCTTGCACTTGGAACATTGAAGTGTAGTAGGTTCATTCTGTGTATCTGTTCCTTTATTTGCATCATTAGACATCTGCTTCCCATCATTTCAGCATTCAAATGCCCGATGACCTTCTTTTCCACATTCGAAACATTTACTTGTCCCTTTAAGACAACTCCCTCCATGTTTCTTTCCACACTTTGAGCATAAGAGGAAGCTCATCTTCTTTTTAGTGTGCTCTTTAGATTTTCCTTTGAATTCCATTTTCCTCTTCTTATCAAACCCATATGACTGATGGGTTACTCCAATCTTCATCTCGACTTTGAGAGCACATCAAACGATTTCCTCATAGCTATTAAAGTCCCTTATGGATAACGCCCTTCGAAGACTTGATTTTACGCCACTAAAGAATCGATCGTTCTTACTCTCAGGTAGGATAATAATACCAGAAGCGTACCTTGCAAGTCTGGTAAAATTTTTTTCATAGGTACCAACAGATTCATCATCCCTTTGCTTCAGTTCATGAAACTCTTTCTCCATATTTGTTCGGAGAATACGAGGGATGTACTTATTGAAAAATAAGTTCTTGAACTCGTCCCATTCCATGGACTCAATTTCATCCCATTGCCTCATATTCTTAATAAGATTCCACCATTGATCAGCATCACCTTCCAAACGATACACTGCTAAGATGACTTTATCATGCACAGAACATTGAAGAACTGAAAACATCTTTTCAGTAGTACAAATCCATTGTTCAGCAACTAATGGATCAGTAGACCCGCTGAATGAAGGTGGACGCTGTCTCATGAAAGATTCAATAGAATGTTGCTCCTTCCTTTGCTCATTTGGAATTCCTGCATGATTCATAGCTTGAGAAAGTTGTGTGAGCATGGCAAAAAGATTTTGCATTCCAGCTCCCATAACGTTTGGTTTCTCATGGGGACAATCATTGCATTTGCCGTCTCATTCCGCACTAACACGGTTCCTTCGGGTTCTAGCCATTGACTAAAACCAAGAAGAATAGTGTGAGCAACACTAATTATAATAGGAAAACCACATAATCAATAATAAAATTTCACACTTAATGTCTTATCATTGGTTATTCATGGCCATTTCTAAAACACTAAGATTGTGTTCTATGCTTAGACTTATCCTTAGGGTCTTACTAAGGCATTCACATCCTAGTTTCCAAAGGTTGACTATACCTTTCCTCTGATACCAATTATAACGACCCATATTTTACATACATTTTTAGTACTTCAAAAATTGAAGCACGCTTATTACAACATATAACAAAACCAGGAAAGGACCGTATAGGTATAGAGTCTTTAGAAACTGGGAAACATAAACAACTGGTTCATAAAGCATCAACTTTGCCTCCCACTTATTTAATAATATCTAGAGTCCCTTTTTGGCATATCCTACTTAATAACCTTCTTCCTGACCTGGGAAAATAAAAAAAACAAAAGAATGAGCTCAAATGCCCAGTAAGGGTAAACAAAAGAAATATCAATCACATCATATACTTAAGAACATAACTTTTGGAAATCTTAACCTTCAAAAGAGATCGTAATTTCATAACATGGGATAAATCATAGTAGTGAAATGTAATCCCAATAATCATAACAAAAAACATGAAACTTTGTGGAATACACACATAATCATAGAGAATCATTTCATGTTAGTCAAGACTCAATGCCAAGACTATCTTAGTGGACAATGTTCATTTCTGATCTGAGTTCACTCCTCGTTTCAGTCCTGTTTCACTGAACCGGTTTAACCTACCGTTCCAGCCATGTCTATCTCATGAGATATAAAATCTTTACCCAATACATTGGAGGGAGATATAGGTCCCACCCATCTCTTAATGATACCATTCTTATGTGTGCCACAAAATCATAAATCAAACCTCATTGCATAACCCATGTAAAAAAAATGGGATTCTTAAACTACATAACATCATAAAACAATTCATATAAGATAATAGAATTCATAAAAATAATTACATCACAACATAATCAAATCAATTTAATAATAGGGATAGAAATAGAGCCCTATATTATCTTAGATGGAAAATAATTTTCATAAAACACTTGAACTCCATTCTTGAGAAAATTATCCTTTCTAAAACATTTTTCCTTTCTTAACATGTCATACAATTTTAAAATAAAAGAAGTTGATTAAAAATTAACTTGAAACATGTAAAAGAAGCTTCATGGAAATAATTTTTTAAAAATCCATTCATTCCGTATAAGTTAAAAAAACATTCTTCACGTACTTTTGTAGGAAAAGTCAAAAAGTACCTCGTACGAAAAACGACAAAAGATCCCTTTAATATCTTTTACTAAAAACTCACCAAAGGGTAAAATTTGATATAAACTATTGTAGAAGGATATAAATATGACATATTGAGTAAAAATGGATGTGGATGATAAAATACACCCCAGTAAATACCAAAGAATAATCAATCCCGGATAAAAATGACATTGTGATATTTCCCTTACCTTAGGTCTAATTTGCTTCGTAAGTGTCTGAACCTCCTATATAATGATTTAAATAATGTTATTCACTTATTACAGAATCATAATTATTGTTATGATAACATATATGGTCATATTATTACCTTTTTATTTGTAATATTTCATTACTACTTGTTATTCGGGTGTTTATTACTTTTTGTTCTTATGCGTGTTTTGTCGAATAAATTATTATTATTCTATTTAGTTTATAGATACCTCATTTCTAGAATGGTATTATTGTAATATATATCATATTAAATCATTCAACAAAATTTATATAATCATTATTCAATGAAGATCATGTAGAACGAGTCGCATCACATCATGGAGACGGTATTCTGTACGTACACACGAGTGATGATATCATTCCTATGATTGTGGAATTGTATTGAAGTGTATGTATACTATTTCAGAATCAATATCACTTTATAATAGTCATATATAGTCATTATATACACCATTATACCCATCCAAGTAAGGTGGTGGTGGATAATAGATTACACCACGGCGTGGAGACAGTATTCCGTACGTACGCATGCACGGTGATTTGTTTTTTCGTAGGATTGATAGATGGTGAAATAGGGTTGTTCAATATTATAATAACATATCAGTATATGAGTGATATTGATTTATTACTTCATAATGAAACAACTAAATAATAAGAAGTGGAAGAATAAATAAAGATGAAAGAATCGATAACGGGCATTACCTCTTCATTGAAGTGCTTCTTTGAGACCTCCTTTAAGGGCACTAAAATTGGTCTTTATAGAATACCAGAACCTCTAGGATGTTTCTAGGAAAGTGTAGAGGAGAAATTTTCAGTGGTTGGCCGAGATTTAAGGCTCAAAGTGGTGTGAGGAAGATGGGGAGGAGGTGCCCTTTTATAAGGGAGGAGAGGGGTACCTTTGGAATAACTAAAACTATTATTTTATTATAAAGTCAAATTCAGTTTTAAATAGCTCCAAATAAATTTATTTCGAAGATAAGGTAGGGATGGGTCTAAATACTATCATCAAATAGAATTTAGACAAGTTTAGGTTCCTATTTTAACCTTATCATTTATATTTAACATTGAGTTAAATAGTTTTACTTTTACTGTGTCTTCTTGTGTTCTTATACAATAAGGTTAATAAACATTCAATAAGCAGCCAAAAAAACCCTAAGTTGTTGATTATTAATATATATAACCTTATCTAAGTAATTTGGCTGAACCTTAGATTTTTAGGAATAAAAGAACAATTACTAATATAATATTTGTTTTAAAACCTATTTTATGTCAATTTTGACACTATTTACTAATTGATTTTTGTGAAAATCATAACAGAACGATTAATTCTAAAAGAGTTAAGTAAATCAATACTAACATGTCATAATAACCTAGAAAATTATTGCAATTCATAAAAAGTCTGAAATTATATTTATTTGGGTATTTATAACATCAATTATGTAAATATTTCATTAATAAGATAATTACTGCATCATATTTGTGTCATAAATAAATTAAATTATATAATGTCTAAAAATTACAAATAAAATATCATTATGTAGGAAATAGTTTTGGATTTATAATTAATATTTATTGTCGATTTTATCTTATGTATAACCCTATATTAAAAATGATTTTCTTATTAAACTTTGATTTTAACTATTTTAACCCTTCTTTAAATAAATTAATAATAAATGTCCTAATCTAATCCAAGGTGGCCTAAATGGTAATATTTTATTCCTAAGGTTGTTTTTGGTCGAATTAGACTTGTCTAATAGAATTAGGACACGTGTTAGGGTAATAATAATATCATTTTTACCCTTAATTACCCTATTTACTTTAAACCGTGGTAAAAAAAAGTAAGAAGTTACTATTCACCAAAAATTATTTTCATCTCATTGAATCACATTTACTCACTGACATCAAACGTGTCTCTCGGATTTTTGAAATTCCACTCTCAGAAGCGGTAAAATTATGTTTTATGAAAAATTCAGTTTTTTAACTACCACTTAGTGGTTTCACTATTCATCAAAAATTGAATGTTTTCAGAAAAATACCAAAATTTTACCCTAGGCTAATTTTGATATTCCGAATCCAAAAATGAAGTCCATTTTGAAAAATAAAATTTATAAAATTTATAAAATTGGTTATTACTACTCATAACGGCTAGTTTTAATAATATTTTAATAGCATATCATTGTTTACTGAAACTCGGTATTGCGTATGACGCAAGCTATCAAGGAAGGTTGCAGTTGCGTGTAAAAAAAGCCAAGATAGTGTTGTGTCTAGTGAAAGATTCCTTTGATGATTTATATAACAATAAAACAAAATATTTCACATAAAATTTTCAGGTGTTACAATATTTCTTCATAAATAATACTCACTAAGAGGTTAGTTGGAGTATTTTATCATATGGTCACATAGAGAGGTGATAGAAATTACATATGGACATAATTTTCAAAAAAAAAATTAATCCATTACTGTATTAATTGCATGAGGACCATGTTATATCTCTATAATTGAATGATTTTAATAGATTTAAACATATCTTGTATTTATAATAATGGAAATATCCAATTATCATTCATTAATGTGTGCTGCAAATTTACTATACATGATTAGTTGAATTATAAATATCCCCTCAATGTACAAATTTTGAGGTGTCCCTAACCGATGATCATCATGGAGTATAATAAGTTGTGATGGTATGTAAAAGTTATGATGAATAAATTATTATTTCTAAAAAAATGGATGTATATGAGATATTAAATAATATATTATTTAGGTAATATGTAGGGACTTATCACTTGGACTGATCCACTAAAGTATATCTCATGGAATGTAATATTTTCATAGATATACTTAGAGATGAATGCTTGCATTCATTTTTTATTTCATGAGTTTTGTGAGATAACAACATTTATATAATTCCTAATTTGATCACCTAATTGTGTATTTCAACATACAAACATATATAACAAGGGGTGGTAGGGTATGTAGCAGTTCATGTCATCCTTTAGAGTGAAACCAATATGTGGTTTTTTAACGTGTATGATAAGAAAATACATCCGAACCTTCATCTAAATAGACTAAATAAATGAATTTCCATCCTTAGTTATTTGTCATATGATGTGTTCAACTACATAGATATGTGACATGTGATCTTCTTATCAGATATATGAATTACATGTGATATATTCATCTATATGGTCATTTTTTATAGAATCATGAAAAATTGTGAGAAGGATATACTAGATTGACATGTTATCTGTCTATTTTTCACTCAATGTCAATGAAAAAGATATTATATAAGATATATTTGACAAATATGATACACCTTGTAGTGGACATGTTTTTATAGAGATATGGGTATGTTTGATGGAGATCCCACCAGACCCCTTAAAAGATTGAGAAGCATCGATTCTTTTCAACATGATTCTATTTTCTTACATCTATAAAATAGTGATTTCGTAGTTGTTTTTGAATTATTTTAAGGGATATAGGACCCCATATTTAGTCCCTTGGATAAGTATAAAATTTTATATAATTTTATTCTTCGAAATGGGGACAGTTTTATGAAAATCCATATCCAAAAGAGTTTTGATGGATTCATAAAGAGCTGTGATGTTAGGTACAAGGTCCTTATGAATTTTAGTGTATATTGGAGATTGTTGAGTATGAACTAAAATAACTAAATTGAATATTTAATTTTGCTACATTTATCTACAATTCTGATTCATCAATAAAAATTCATTAAGAATTGATTAAATAGATTTAATATTAAATTAGTATGATTCAATGATTTAATGACAATGGGAATAAATGTATATAGATTCATAAATATGGAAGGAACATCTCATTTAATGAAATACTTATTGGATAGAAGATAAAATGGATGTGATTACTATTGTTTTTGATAACCAATTATGATTAAGCTTCTTAATTATTCCTTCTTCCCATACTGAAGTTCACCGTCAGATATGAAGTCACTGAAACTCCTTCAAAATCCAAGTATCCTCAAAATATCATCACATATCTATTTCCTAGTATTCTCCCCTAGGCGTTAGGGAATTTTCATTTCATATTGATCTTTACCATGTACTATCCTTCAAAAGAGAAGAATAAAACTGATGTTTGAATTTTCTAGGTACACTATTTTAATAATTTTATTTACACATGGATTCTTGAAGATATATTTTCATATATTTGGGTTGTCTTCCACTGAATATCATAATGTGATGATCATATGAAACCCATCAATTCATATATATATAAAATGAATTATGAATTTGTTTCCTAATGTATGAAAACAATATGATATCGTTTGGTATGTTTTAATAATGTGATGCACATTCTCAATAAAAATGCTACTGCTATACTAGAAACACACACATAGATTCACAAAAGATATATCTTGTTTTTTATTGATGTGTGGTCGATTCATAAATTCCAAAAATGAAATATGGATCATTGATATAATTTTTCAAGGAAATATGATCTTATGTACATAGTTTTAGCCATGTTAAATTAATTTTTAAAAAAATGACACTTTTAGATTGAAAACAAACACTTGGAGTCATGTCAGAGACATCGTGTGTCATATTGATGCAGGAACAATTCCTATACTCCAAAAATGAATTATTGATCAACTTACCAATGTTTGAAAATAATTGAAGATCATTTTCCCATTTATGGTTTTGTTATGCACATTTATACGAAAATGATACATTTTATTGGAAACCCATTCTTGTAGGCATATTGGACATATTGTGTGGATGATTAATGTGAGGCCAATTTATGCATGTCAAAAATAAATTACGAATCAGTTTCATATTCCTTAAAAATAATAAAAGCTTATTTTATCAGGTATGGCTATTTAACACATGTCTTTAACTAAAATGAAACTTATACATTGAAAACACTCACATTGAGTCATACTGGACACATCATGTTTCAGATTGAAATGAAGTCCATTAATACATATCCAAAATGAATCGTGTATCACATTCCTACTATTTGAAAATAATACGTGTTTTTATCTCTCAGATTGGATATCTAATGTGTTGAGTCAATAAGGTTTTCTTTATTACTTTTCCATTCCTTCTTATTTGAAAATCAAAAAAACCTTATCTTTAAGGAAAATTGCTTTTATAAGGAAAACTGCTTTTGTAAGAAAAATTATTCTTATCATATTTTCATCCATATATTTCTTGAGTATAAGATTCGGATTCATTTCTATATTCTCGGAATCGTTTGAAACTTTGATATGAAGCATTCTGTTTTAGGTTCCGAATTCTGGATGAGAAATGTAATAAAGTTCTACTCCAAATTCTGGATACAAATTCTCATTACGAATTCTGATGACAAATTCTCATTATGAATTCTGATGATGAATTCTCATTACGAATTCTGATGACGAATTCTCATTCCGAATTCTCATTCTGAATTCACCTATTAAACATAATCTGATCATATTTGTTTTATAGAATCTGAATTTATTTAGACTCCAAAAACTATTTTTGGTTAGACTCCGAACTTTTTTTTTTCTTACACTTTTATAATTTGTCTACACTTTGATTTTTCTTACACTCTGAACCTTCACTCCGAATCTTCACTCCGAACTTTTCAGTTAAGAGTTAAAACGATGTCGTACATTCTGTTACACTTGTTTTGTTATAAAACGATGTTGTCTATTCTATTATAAACTAACCATTGGTTTTGTTACACGTGTACAGGTCCCTCCAATTTTAAGTAAAATATGACCGTTGGAAGGGAAGCCGACCTTGCCTATAAATAGGAGCTTATTTGAAAGAGCTCATGTAGAGAAAAGAGAGATAACATAGAGAAGTTGGTTGATCTAAAGACCACACGCTGCTAAGGTGATTTCTAGAGAGAAAAAGCTTTTCATGCCTTGTGTGTACTGAATCGCTTGTTCATTTTTTGCTTCGTGCGACACCGAATATTGGTGATTACATTCGAGGACTTCCGGGGATAGGAAGACAGAGGATTCTAACACCTTGAAGTTGAGGGATTCCTTGTTGAGGAAGACAAAGGTTTCCAACTACCTTGAAGTTGAGGGCTTGCAGGGATAACAAGACAGAGACTCCGATCTTCGTATCGAGGGCTTACCCTGGTGTGGGTAAGAAAGACTTGCTTGAATGTATAAATCAAGGGACCTTTATCCAAGGTTGTTGGATACCCTTCTCTTTTGGTTAAAAGACTTATATCTTGTTACTTGTAGTTATACTACTCATTTATTTCCACATCATTTTATATTATAAGGAATGTATAACATTATTATACTTCCCTACTTGTACTCAAATTCATTTAGATTCTATACGCTTTAAGATGTAATCTCATATTGTAATCTTTTTTTAAGTTTCAATTTCTAGAACGATATTTCTGGAACCTACTTTCAGAATCACTTTCCAGTTTTAAGAAAGTTCATAGGACTTGAAGTTTATAACTTCATTCCTTATTCCATGTTTTCATTTGGTGTTAGAGGTGTTGGGAATTTTCTTAGTTTAAACTTTGTTAAACTTAGCCCTTTCTGTTGCTTAAGGAAAACATAGTTATTCGCAACCAACTTTAAAGGTTCCAAAGGAATTTCTAAAGAGTACAATTCACCCCCCTCATGTATATTGAGCATCTACAACATTATTTCGATCCTAAAATTGGTATCAGAGGAGGTCTCTGAAATAATTGTACTCATGTATATGTTTTTCTTGCTCACTTTATCATTCTGAACTTTCTCATTCCTAATTTTGTCATTCCGAAATTTGTTATTATAAAAATAAAATTCTAACAAGTTTGTGTGCCAAAGGTTATTTTAAGTATGACAGGAATTAATGTTGGTTCCATTGATAATCTAAATCCTACAAGACCACCAATCTTTGATGGTAATGATTATGAGTACTGGAGAGATCTAATGAAGACTTTTGTTATCAATACTATAGAGGACAACTTTTTTATGCTTACTGGTGATTATAAAATTCCTGATAAGGACGTTAGAACTTTTACTAACCAGGAAAAGCAAGAGTATCAACTCAATTATAAGGTACGCAATACTTTGCTTTGTTCAATGACTAGAAATATATATAGCCAAATTTCTTCTTGTGAAGCAGCTAATTGTATTTGGATGAAGTTAGAGGTTACACACTTCAGAACTTCTAAAGTGATTGAAACTAGGAGAGCTATGATTTGAGCTGAATATCATGGCTTCAATTTTCTTTGTGGTGAACCAATATGTAAAGTTCAATAGAGAATTATGACTATTGTAAACAATTTACAGTCTATGGGAGAAAAAAGGTTATATGATGAATCACTTGTGGATAAGATAATTGATATTATGCCCATCAGTGGGAATCCAAAAGAACTGCTACAGATGATAACAGGAAGGTCACTCAAATTTCTCTTGATGAGTTATTTGGAACTCTTCTCCAACATGAAACCAGAATGAGGAGAGATACTGACAACATCAAAAAGAAAAATGGGAATGGTACTGTTGCTTTTATAACAACATTAAATCACATGAAAGCTAAGACTCCTGAGAGAGTAACCAGATCCACGTCTAAGAAGATAGTTGTTTAATTAGATTCTAGTGAAAGTGAAATCTCTGAAAATGAATTATAAAATCTTGCTCGAAGGATGAACAAGATAGCTGGTCAGAGAAATTTACAATCCAAGTATAAGAAAAAGGAAAGGAAATATAAGAAAGATGGAGAAGTTACATGTTATGAATGCAAGAGAGCTGGACATATTAGACCATATTGACCTTTGCTAAAAAAGAAATAAAGGAAAGAAAGGAATTCAGACAAGAACAGAAATAATTATTATAAATCCAAAGATAAGAAAGTTCTGAAAGCTAGTGTCACCTGGAGTGCCATTGGTGGTGATTCTTCAGATGAATCATCTGATTACAAATCTTCAGGATAGAATAATCTTGGTCTTATAGCCATATTACTTATTGATAATCATTTTTTTATGGCTAAGGTACGAAATGCTGAATCATTGACCAATGTTTCTTTAAATTCTAATGATAGTGAGTATTATAACTCTTTTGATGAATAATCCTCTTATGATGAAGAAAATATGTTACCTACTTATGAAGAAGTCTCTAGGATTGTAGAACTTCTTGAGTTTGAGAATTCTAAACTCAATAAGAAACTTGATAAGGAAAACTCTAGGAATTCTATTCTTACAAAAGAGATATCAGATCTTTCTAAAGATCTTTATAGGAAAAATGACGATTTTAAAAGTATTTCAAAAAATCTTGAGGAAGTAAGTTCTGAGAAAAACCAACTTTCTAAAGAGTTAGAAAAAGTAATTTCTACGGAAAATGTTTTTGAGCCTAGCTCTAGTTCTAAAACTAATGATTTTGAGGATAAAAACTTGGTTATAAACTCAATTCCGAAATTTTTTCCTTAAAGAAGTGTTTATCAAACTTTACTCATGGTAAGAAAATTTTTGATAAAATGTATTCCCAAATACTACCTTTAAGAAATAAATCTGGATTTGGTTATACCCATGCAAAACCAATTTTTAGTAACAATTATTTTGTTCCTCAAAGTGCCCCATTTTGTACTAAGTGTCAATGTGGTGGCCACTGGGCAAAGAATTATTCCTTAAACAAAACTCAATATCTAGGATTTCACAAAGCTTATTTCTCTAAGAAGTTGTGGGTACCTAAAATTTTGTTATCTGGAAATCTCGGATCCAAACAAGTTTGGATTCCGAAAGTCTAAATCTCTTCTTGATTTCAGGAAAATATAGAGAGTACCAGCAACAATACATGGTACATGGATAGTGGATGTTCCCGGAACATGACTGGTAACAAAATATATTTTGAAAAGATTATTAAAATGAAAGGAGGAAAGGTAACTTTCGGAGACAATGCTAAGGGAGAGATTGTTGGTATTGGTAATATTGTTCTTCTTGGTAAAACCTTGATTTCAAATCTTCTTTTTGTTAAGGGTCTTAAGAACAACCTCATTAGCATATGTCAGTTATGTGATGAAGGTTACCTTGTGAATTTTAGGAATGATAAGTGCTTAGTTCACAATTCCAAGGAAGAATTTATTCTCTCAGCCAATAGGAAAGAGAATGTTTAAACTTTGTACCTAGAAGACCTTAGGAGCCAAGATTTACCTTGCCTAAGTGCAATGGAAGATCATTCCTGGTTATGGCATAAAAGACTAGGTCACTGTAACCTTAGAAACTTATGTAAACTCTCTAAGAAGAAACTATTTAAGGATCTACTGGAGCATAGATTTGATTCTCCTAAAGTTTGTGATCCTTGTCAATATGGAAAGAAACATAAATCTAGTTTTAAATCAATTGGTGAAGTCTCAACAACTGATGCATTGCAGATAGTGCACATGGATCTTTTTGATCCAATACAAACAGGAAGTATTGGAGGCAAATACTATGTGTCTGTTCTAGTTGATGATTACACTAGATTTACTTGGGTTTATTTTCTAGAAAAGAAGTATGAAGCTTTTTCTTATTTCAAAAGTTATAGAGCTCAAGTTAAAAACGTGAAAAACCTTCCATTGAAAACTATTCATAGTGATCATGGAGGAGAATTTCAAAATTCTGATTTTGAAACTTTTTGTAGTATATAAGGTATTACTCACAATTTTTCAGCACCTAGAACTCCTCAACAAAAAGGTGTAGTTGAGGGAAGAAATAGAATTCTTAAAGAGATAACTAGAACCATGATGAGTGAATATTCTATAGCTAGACATTTTTGGGATGAAGCTGTATGTACTGCTTGCTATACTATAAATCGAGTTTTGATTAGACCTTTTCTTAATAAAACTCTTTATGAGTTATGGAATGGTAGAAAACCAATACTATCCTACATCAAGGTTTGTGGTTGCAAAGAATTCATTTTGAATACTAATAATAACCTACATAAATTCACACCAAAATATGATGAAGGAATTTTATTAGGTTATTCCACAACTTCTAAGGCTTACAGAGTTTTTAATAAAAATACTTGTACTGTTGAAGAAACAGTACATGTAAAATTTGATGAGTTTGATCCTTTTGTTTTTAAACCGTCCCAGCCTACATCCTCAGATGTGTTTTCAAAAACTGATTGTCAACCTTTGATAGAAGAACCTTATGATATGGATAATGTTCAAGAAGATACTTCTAAAACATTTACCCCAGATGACTTTCTACCCTATGTTGATGAACAGGCTTTTCAAAACCCAAATCAGGTGTTTCTTAAGAATCATCCCAGTGATAGTATCATTGGTGATGTAAATCAAACTATATGGAATAGAAGTTCATTAATAAATGAAGTAGAACATCTAGAATTTCTTTCCCAATAAAAACCTAAAAGCACTGATGAAGCTTTAGGTGATGATGATTGGATCAAAGCCATGAAAGATGAACTAAATTAATTTGAAAGGAATGAAGTCCGGACATTGGTTAAAAGACCTAAGGAAACTTCTATTATTGGAGTAAAATGGGTTTTCAGAAACAAATGTCATGAAAATGGAGACATAGTAAGAAAAAAATCTAGACTTGTTGCTAAAGGATATAATCAGCAAGAGGGAATAGACTATGAAGAAACCTATGCTCCAATAGCTAGACTTGAATCTATCCGTATTCTACATGCCTTTGCAACTTTCATTAATTTCAAACTTTTTCAAAAGGATGTGAAATGATCTTTTCTTAATGGTTATGTACAAGAGGATGTTTTTGTTAAACAACCTCTTTGCTTTGAAGATACAAAACATCCTGGTCATGTTTTTAGACTTACCAAAGCTCTATATGGCCTTAAACAATCCCCACGAGCATGGTATGATAGACTCACTGGATTTTTTCTTCAAAATAACTATTTTAAGGGAAATTAAAATCCAAGCCTTTTTATAAAGAAAGATAAGAAAAATATTTTTATTTTATAAAATTTATGTTGATGACAACATATTTGGTTCAACTCAGCAACCTCTAACCGACTCTTTTGCAAGTCTAATGAAATCCGAGTTTGAAAAGAGTATGATGGGTGAGTTAACCTTTTTCCTTGGTTTTCAAATTTCTCAAAAACCAGAAGGAACCTACATATCTCAGCATAAGTATATTAATGATCTTCTTAAAAAGTATGGTTACGACAACTCTATGAGTATAAGTACACCTATTGGTACTTCAATCTCTTTAGATCATGATGAAGCTGGGAAACCAGTAGATCAAACATCTTTTAGAGGTATTATAGGATGTTTACTTTACATAACATCTAGTCGACCAGACTTAATGTTCTCAGTATGCTTATGTGCAAGATATCAATCCAATCCTAAGGAATCTCACTTAAAGGCAGTAAAAAGAATTTTTCGCTAACTTAAGGGAACCATGGATCTAGGATTATTTCATACATATGGAAATGATTTTGTTCTAAAAAGATTTTCTGATGCTGACGTTGGTGGATGTATAATGGATAGAAAGAGTACATCCGGAGATTGTCATTTCTTAGGAGATTCATTAGTTTCTTGGTCCTGCAAGAAGAAACATTCTGTAGCACTCTCCACTGCTGAAGCCGAATATGTAGCAGCTGGAAGTTGTTGTTCTCAAGTGTTGTGGATGCAACACACACTCACAGACTATGGATTTCGTTTGACTAAAACTCAAATTTTGTGTGATAACACAAGTGCCATTTCCTTAAGTAAGAACCCTGCAAATCACTCTCGTGAAAAACACATAGATATTTTGCATCACTTTCTTAGGGATCACACACTAAAAGGAGATATCATTCTTCAGTTTATCGGAACACAAGATCAACTTGCTGATATTTTCACTAAATCATTGCCTTCTGATAGATTGGAATACATTAAATAGGATTTAGGAATGATAACTGTAAGGTAATCTTTTTTAATTAACTTTCTATTGAAAAAAAATCTCCTTACAGTATTAAAATCCTTTTTATAGGGGGAGTACATTTGTTTGTTAGAGTAACTAAGTTTTTCAAAGTTTTTTTTCAAACTTTTCGGATCTAAATTTCCGGTATGGGAATTTCCAGAATAGAAATTTTTCTAGAATGGATATTTTCGTATAGAAAAACTCTGGAATGGAAATTTTCGTATTGAAGACATCCGGAATGGAAAATTTCTTACTGGTATTTCCATAATGAGATTTTCGTACTGAGAATTTCATAATAAGTTTTTCAATTTTTTAACTTATGTAATGAAATTTTCATACTAAAATCCTTATAATGTTTTTCGTACTGAGTTTTCCATACTGAGTTTGTTTTTCGTATTGTGTTTTGCATTTTTTTCGTAGTTTTCTTATTACCCTTTACGAATAATCCTCCTAAGCCAATCCAAAAGGTATGATTTCCTTACTCAAGTTTTCGTAGTCATACTTTACATGCTGACATTTTCTTATATATTGTTTTCGGATTATATTTTTCTTAAATTTTTGTTTTAATAAAAACCTCAAAAGATCAGATTCAAGTTTTATTGAGAATTAGTTTTCAACCGTCAGATCTGATCTCAGCTTGTCACAACTCTTCGATCAACTAAGGAAGTTGAACTGTCTTCTCATTTCCTATATAAATGGGACCCCAAATGGTTGTCCCACATCAGTTTTCAAGCTCCAGCATCCCGAAGCTCTGCCTATCTATTTTAAAACCATTCCAAACATCAGAAATCTCCATTCCGAACTTCTCAGAGGTCTTCAGATCCGAATGTTTGTGGAAGTAGCTTCTCAAGACATATCGTCCTCTAAGCCGATATTTAAGTGGTTAGTATATAGAGAAAGGTTGGTTCATCCTGATTTCTTCAACATGTATTATTCTCTTATATCCAAGAACATTAAGCTTAATGGATGGGAAGATGTTGCTGTGTCTAATCCTTGGAATCAAGATGAAGTATTTTTGGATTTACTTATAGAATTCTATGAGACAGTTTTCTTTTGTATGGAAGATGGCAGGGACAAATTATCATTTAATTCTTATGGAAAGACTTATAAGCTTTCTTATGCCAAGGAATCCATATTGGTAGGGCTGAACAATGAAGGAGAAGCTGAGTTTATTTATCATGTTTTGCTGGATTCAAAGGGAAGCTTCGACAAGGAAAAATCTTTGGAAACTCTCGGACTGTCAGATGATAAGGCTCCAAAGATTGCTTCATGGCCTACAAATTTCCGGATTCTAGAGCTATGGGTACAAGGCCTTATCGTACCAAGAAAGGGTGACAAAGATAGTTTGAAGAAGAGTGAGATCTACATCCTAGATTTTCTGATAAATCTGAGGAAGTTTAATCTGATGAAACATATTCTTATTAACCTTGAGAATGTTAAGAAAGGGATGGATGGGGAAAAAGGAGAAGAATAAGTAGCTTATCATGCATAGGAAGAACAACTTCTACATGATATTTCTCAAATGGAGAATGTAAGGGATGTTGCTCAGAAAGTTGCTGATGAGGAAGACAATGTTGTTCAAGTGTCTGACAGTGAAAAAAGAACTCCGGAACAGGAATCCATTCTGAAAAAGGACAATGGAAAACAACTTGTTGTTGATACCCCGAGCTCAGTGGTTTTAAAGAAAAGGGATGTTGGTGATTCTTCTAAAAAAAAGTTGAGCATTTTGAAGAAGAAAATTCTACAAGCAATGTCTCGGATTTGGATTCATCTTCGTTGGGGCATGATTTTGTTGTTCAATCATTAAAGAAGTTGGTGGGTACTATTTCGACATTCTCATGTATTGATTCAAGATTCCAGATGCTCCAACATGATTTGAATCAGAAAACAGACTTCGTATCCATGGTTATGAAAAAATGTGTTGAGATAGAGGCTTAGTTCAAAACATTCTTTGTCGGCTATAAAGCCCACAAAAGATCATGCATGAGGATGACTACTGGTCAAGGAATACTCTAGAAGAGATGAGGCTCTTTGATGAATTCCAAGATAATGTGAAGGATGCCTTTGAGACAGAATACAGGTAGATAAATGAACATACTTTATCCTTTGAAGAAAAGTTGAAAGATGAAAAGAACATCCGAATTCAAGAAGTCAAAGATCTAAATGGGAAGCTTAATTCTGTTTCTCAAAACTGGAAGTATGAAAGGGGTCATCGGATTGAGTTTGAAGAATAGTTGTTAAAGCAAGAACAAATCTTGAAGGCTCAGGAAGAAATGCTTCAGGCTCACGAAGAAAAGCTTCAAGCCCAGGAAGAAAAGATTAAAGCTCAAAGTGCAAGAATTTTTGTGTTAGAGAAGCAAGTCGAGGAAGACCATAAATAATTGAAGAAGATAAAGACTATTCTTAAGGGTCTCATGGTGAAGGAAAAAATTTCCAAAATAGACAGATCCGATCTTTTGTTGTATCTAATCTTCTTTGTTGTTGAGCTTTCCAACTTAATGAAAATTGTGCTTGCTCGTTTCTTTTGTTGTTGCTATTTTTTTTCAGGTACTTTGTTATATTTTCCATTCCCTCGAATTCTTTTTGAAAATCACAAAGGGGGAGAAGGAAAAGAACCCTAATAAAGGGAAAAAGAATCTTAACAAAGGGTGAGAAAGAAAACAAACTCTAATAGAGTTTATCTAAGGGGGGAGTTTTTCATTAAAGAAGACTTTCTTATTCATAATGAAATATCATTCCATAAATCTAGAATACGATCCTTAGAGTTTCAAAGCCTAAGGGGGAGTTAGTCGTATTCATCAATATCCTTAAAGCAAAGGGAGAAAAGCCTTAATGTTTTCTTTCTTCTTAAAATTTATATTTTGTAAGGATGTTTGTGCTTTCCAAAAAGGGGGAGATTGTTGAGTCAATATGGTTTTCATTATGAATTTTCCATTCTTTCTTATTTTGAAAATCAAAAACACCTTATCTTTAAGGAAAATTGATTTTATAAGGAAAATCTATTTTATAAAGAAAATTGATTTTATAAGGAAAACTGGTTTTGTAAGAAAAATTATTCTTATCATATTTTCATCCATATATTTCTTGAGTATAAGATTCAGATTCATTTCTATATTCTCATAATCGTTTGAAACTTTGATATGAAGCATTCTGTTTTAGGTTCCGAATTTTGGATGAGAACTGTAATAAAGTTCTACTCTGAATTCTGGATACTAATTCTCATTACGAATTCTGATGACAAATTCTCATTACGAATTCTGATGACGAATTCTCATTACAAATTCTAATGACAAATTGTCATTCCGAATTCTCATTCCGAATTCACCTATTAAACAGAATCTGATCATCTTTGTTTTATACACTCCGAATTTATTTAGTATCCGAAAATTATTTTTGGTTAGACTCCAAACATTCTTTTTTTCTTACACTTTTATAATTTTCCTACACTTTGACTTTTCTTACTCTCCGATCCTTCACTTTGAATCTTCACTCGGAAATTTTTAGTTAAGAATTAAAACGATGTTTTACATTCTGTTACACTTGTTTTGTTATAAAACGATGTCGTCTATTCTATTATAAACTGACCGTTGGTTAAGTTACATGTGTACAGGTCCCTCTGATTTTTAAGGAAAATATGACCGTTGGAAGGGAGGCTGACCTTGCCTATAAATAGGAGCTCATTTGAAAGAGCTCATGTAGTGAAAAGAGAGAGAACATAGAGTAGTTGATCGATCGAGAGACCACACACTGCTAAGTTGACTTTTAGAGAGAGAAAACTTTTCATGCCTTGTGCGTACTGAATCGCTCGTTCAGTTTTTTCTTTGTGTGACTCCAAATGTTGGTGATTACATTCAAGTACTTCCGGGGATAGGAAGATAGAGGTTTCCAACACCTTAAAGTTGAGGGCTTACTTGCTGAGGAAGACAGAGGTTGCCAACTACCTTGAAGTTGAGGGCTTGCGGGGATAGCAAGACAGAGACTCTGATCTTCATATCGGGGGCTTACCCTGGTGTGGGTAAGACAGACTTGCTTGAAAGTATAAATCAAGGGACCTTTATCCAAGGTTGTTGGATACCCTTCTCTTCGGGTTAAAAGACTTATATCTTGTTCATTGTAGTTATACTACTCGTTTATTTCCGCAGAATTTTATATTATAAGGAAAATATAACTTTCTTATACTTCCCTACTTGTACTCAGATTCATTTAGATTCTATACACTTTAAGATAGAATCTTTTATTGTAATATTTGGTTAAGTTTCAATTTCCGGAACCATATTTCTGGAACCTACAATCAGAATCTATTTCCAGTTTTAAGAAAGGTCATAGTACTTGAAGTTTATAACTTCATTACTTATTCCAAGTTTTCATTTGGTGTCAGAGGTGTTGTGAATTTTCTTAGTTTAAACTTTCTTAAACTTAGCCCTTTCCTTTTCTTAAGGAAAACATAGTAATTCGTAACTAATTATAAAGGTTCCAAAGGATTTTTTAAAGAGTACAACTCACCCCCCCTCTTGTATATTGAGCATCTACAATATTATTTTGATCCTACATGATGTATGTTTTAAAATAAAATGACTATTTTATATTTAAAAAATTCACTTTGAGTAAAAATAGACACATCATGATATTGACTGACATGTGGTCAATTCATATACATAAAAAATTATTTATCTTTTATTTTTCTAAAGCATAAAAATAATATGATCTTTTTTTATTGTTTCTGAAGAAGTGATGCATGTGTTAAAAAATGAATCCTTTATATTAAAAACAAAAACCTAGAGTAGAAGTGGCCACATTGTGTGTTGGATTTATGTTTGGTATATTACTACATTCTAAAAATAAATTATGGATTATTTTCCAAAATTTCTAATATAATCTAGTTTTGTTTACTTAGTTTCGGCTATGCAACAATTATTTTACACTAAAATGAATCATTTGTATTAAAAACACACACTTGGAGTCATATTTTCCCCATCATGTGTCAGAATGATGTGAATTAAATACCTACATAACATAAATGATTTAGGGAGTCTTTTCCTAAATTTTGAAAATAATATAAGCCAATCTGCTCTATTTTGACTATGTGACAAATGTTTTAAATGAAAATGATACCTTTATATTGAAAAATAAACACATTTATCATACATGACACATCATGTGCCAAATTTATGCGTGGTTAATTCCAATATCTCTCAAATCAATTGTAAATACTTTTACTAATGTTTTAAAATATTAAATTCTTTTTTGTCAATTATTTCTATGGGACACACACTTTAATCTAAAATGAGACATTTATATTGAAAATATGATATTTGTGTCATATCTGCAATATTGTGTGTCAAATTGATGTATAGTACATTTCTACATGTCAAAAAATAATTATGAATAATTTCACTAATGTTTAAAAATCAGTCAAGCTATTTTTCATAGTTTTGATAATGTAATGCCCATTTTTAAACTAAAATGACATTTTTTTACCTAGATATCACTTTCATGGAGTCATATTGGACACATAATGCATTGCATTGGAATGATGTTAATTAATAAACACAAAAATGAATTATAGACCATATTTCTAATGATTTAAGATAAATATAGATTTTTTACCTAGTTTTGGCACTTTCACATAAATTTTACACTAAAATGAAACTTTTATATTGATAAGACGAACATTGAGTCATAAAGACAAAATATTTTTCAAATAGATAATTAGTTCATTCCTATATATATGAAATGAATAATGGGTCATTAGAAATTTTTTTTGAAATAATCTGAGATAAATTTATCAGTTTTGGGAATGTGACAAGTTTTAAGATAAAATGATATTAAAAAAACACTTTGAGTCCCACCATCCACATTGTTTGTTAAAAATATTGGCGGTAAATTCCTATGCATGAAAAGGGAATTATTTATAATATTCCTAAATTTTCATGAAAATATGTGCTCATTTACTTATTTTGGCTATATGACATGTGTTTTATACTAAAATGATAGTTTTCTATTGAAAAAACACACTTTGAGTTTTATCGACAACATCATGTGTCATATTTATGTACGATTGATCAATATACATTTAATATGAATTGTAGATTTCTTTCCTAAATTTTGAAAACATCCCAGGATAATTTCTCAGTTTTTTTATGTCATTCTTGTTTAAACTAAAATGACAATTTTTTTTTAAAAACACACACTTTGAGTCATAACAACCACATCATCTTTTATATTCATAAAAGGTTGATTACTACATGTAAAAAATAAATTATGGATTATTTTCTTAATGTTTGAATAAAATTTTATGTAATTTTCTTATCTTTGTCTTCGTGATGCACATTTTAACTGAAATGACACTTTTACATTAAAAACGTACAATTTGAGTCATACCAACCATATCATGAATTACATTAATGAGTGGTCAATTCCCACAAATCAAAAATTACAATTTTTTTGGTTATAAAGGATAAAAAACCATATGATAACTTTTTCTTCATTTTTACAATATAACATCTTTTTTAAACTAAATTTCCTTATTGAGATCAACTGATGTCCCAAAATTTTCAACATCGATACCTAGTTCAACTTCATTCATAGTTATTTACATGATTTTTTAAAAATAATTGGATTAGGATATCAGAGATGCATATATATTATTTTTTATAGGATCTTTCGTTGTCATGTCATTGGTTGAATCAATTTTGAAAGTAAATGAATTAAGCTTTCCTCTTCATTATTGAGGTGGAATTAACTGGAATAAGGAACAAACTAATTTTCAAAAATCATCAAAATAAAAAAAAACGCCAAATGAAAGTGATGAGGCTATGAGAATAGAAGTACCTTCACCAAAAATTGGTAATATGTCTTCCGATTTGTGGGTAGAATGATCCTTAATTCACCCCCATTATCAAAGTTGCATCCCTGAAATCGAATCTCTCATAAGCCTGAGAATATTTTGAAATACTAATATCTCTACCAGAATTCATATAATGTTACCCTTTTTAATAATTCTCTTTGAGAGATTTCTCAAATATTTCTTTCATTAATGGTTCATCACTAAAGTGTTTTTTTGTTTTTACTATCTCATTCTAACCCAAAATGCAAGGAAATTATGAGTCAATTGACTATTATTTTTTCCAAAATAATATCAAATCATTATGATATAAATTATTCACATTAAAAATGTATAAATATGTTAATATCCTTTACTTGATCACATAAATTATAGGTAATCATCTCAACTTGAGGTTGGAAAACCTTTTGAAACCGTGCTCCCAGCCCACTTATCTCTAAAAAAATTCACTCCTCTATTTAAGTATATTTGTCACCACCCAAGACAACGGGGCACGAGTAGTGACTCTCAATGTCCTCCTCCATTATCCAGAATCTAGTGACCAATTCTGAGTAGGATATCACACACATGGTCGACATTAGTCTAAGGTAACTATATACACACACCAACATACACCTCTATGCAGCAGTGTAATTATATATATATTGAAATGAAAGTGAAGGAATAAATCTATCGCAAACTAGAGTAAAATATACGTAAAAATGGAAAAATACAATCCCAACAAGAGAAAATTATAAAATCATCCAACATTCTCAGATGGGGGGTCATTATTAAAGTCACACACTAAAAATCTCATCAGAAATGCTCTGATAAACATCCTGGTTGGCCTAGATCACTAAGATCCACCAACTATGAGTTATCCTAGGAATCTATATAATGGAATGTGGTTGATAAAAGAAACAAAACATGTGGGAAAATTCCATTCAGAGGGCATGTATAAAGATACTAGGTAGGCACCCCAAAAACCTAAAATAAAAGGGAGAAACTAAAATGAAATAGTTCATTAGACCATGAAAAAGGGAACACAAAAGAGGGAGAAACTTCATCTCAAGACCATCTAGCTTTATTCATGACTAGTCATCTCATACCAAATTGATTTTTACCCATGATGTGAGTACAATTCACAGAAAACTAGATATATGCATATATCCACTCATCTCAGATAGCAATTCTCGTGAGGTTCTGACCTCATTGCTGGTGATAGGTTTGACTTGAGGCTTGGAGGTAAACACTCATCCAAGATCACATGATCCATGAACTCTATCCACGTTGGTGAAACTCATCTTATAGATAATAGTCCATCATTTACAACTGAACCATCACTGATTGAACCTCCAAGAGCTACCACTCAATCAAGTATCACAAGTCCAATGACACAACAACACCATCATGATGGGGAATGCATGTGAGAGATCATTCTCATCAGATATAGACACTCATAAAATTAATAATGGAACTGAGTGGATATCAATACCCAGATAGGGGATCTCACCCATCCTAGATGGTGGATGCTAAAAACTGTATCATAACCTAGAAAGGTGTCAATCCTCTGAAAGGGTATCCCTCCTAGGGACCTCTGGGGTCACTACAAACTTAGTCTGGGAAACCATAAACCACAAACCTCAGAGAGGGGATCACTCCTAGGTCCTTCTGGGTGAAACCACTAGGGAAATTTGTTGTCACATTGATCTCTCTTAGAGAGGGTACCGCTCTTATGATCCACTGGGGGATACCACAACTCGATATGATGTCAAGGGGATCATAACAATCAAATAGAGGATCATAGCCCATGTAGTGTTGGTCATGATTATTCCAAAAACACCATCTTGAATAATCCTTATAGTAGGGTACAGTTCAATCTATTATTCCAAAAACACTATATTAAACATCTTCTAAGTAGGGGATCATATAAAAAAAGATACCACAATCCAACTCAATCTGCCCACTAAGTACGAGATCATACTCTTGATGATACCAAAAACCCTATAGTGCTATCCTTCTTGAAAGGGTATCATCTCTGGTGTAGTGTTGGTCAAATAGATTCTAAGAACCTAATTTAGGGAACCCATATGCAAGAGGATCCCACCGCATATTCTGTGGAGGTATACAATAACTCTTACAAATGATAGATGATCCCGCCCAGGCCTCTTTGGAGGGATGATACAAATCTATCCATTATCACCCTATAGAGGGGATTTCCATCCCATAATGAGGATGTAATACCAAACAAAACCTCATAGGGATGGATCAAGGTATGTTTCTCAACCACTTTTGGTATAAACATCACTATCCCAAGAAATGCACAACATCGCCTCAACTCACTTCTCCTAGGCCCAAACGGGGGCCACCAACACATTCTATGTGGAAAACTAATGAGGATAGGATACTGTTAGTTATGAATCGGATCCCCAAAGGAAGATATTCAGAAGGTAGAAAATCCATTAAGAGGATATTACACAACATGTAAGGGGGTCTATACAGCATGTGACCCCACCTTAACACCTGATTATGTCCTCTTCCCTCCCGGATTGGATGGGAATGTAGGACCACATGGCGTGTATATGTGGTACACAATGTGTGTTGTCTCACCAAAGCACGAGACACATATTTCCATCACACGAATCATCAAATCGTTTTCACAACATGGCATGTATCACCTGGTACCTGGAGTGTCCTGACTACATGCCACCACGGTTTTCATGACCCATCCCTTGGGGCCCGTTCCATGACTTCCCCAAGCCCACATTCCATAGGCCAGGGGTTGGCGACTAGAACTGAAATGATGTATCCCTTAAATGGGAAGACATTTCATTTAATCCTGTAAAAACACATAGTCCATGAACACAACAAGATGCAACCAAGAAGTAAAACTGTATTATTAAAAGTGAGTACTAAAAGTAGAGGGGCCAAAATATTAACCCAACATAAAGATACCACTACAATAGAAAACAGATCCAGAGATCATCCACCATATATCCTACCTGAAGGGTAGGTATATATCATCTCTATTGATCTCCACATCAATAAGTCATCTTTGTACACCATCATGTCCTGGCTTCATAAAACATAGTCCAACCTGCTCGTTGTCTGCACAAGACACAACAAGTTGCGGGCGATGCCAGTGTAGGGGTGAATATAACAATACCTAGTTGGGACCCTGAGACCCACAAAATTCTCTCATAATTATACAAAGGAAAGAAACAAAGCATGATCTCAATCACAAAACACAAAGCAAAAGACTCAACTCAAACTAGGTATAAGTAAAGCACAGAAGTACATATGATTTTTCGAAAAGGTAGATCATCTTATTTAGTCGAGGGGAACTGATACTAACCATAGGGAGTCTGAAACACAAAAAATAGGTAGGTACTATCCCCTGTGAGACCCACACAGGACCCGACCCCCCCCAGAGTCGATAGGTACAAACACCCAAAAACCCCACATGGTATTTGAACCACATAGGATCAGTAAAAATATACTTCTTTGCTTCCTGGAAAAAATAAAACATAGAATGGGGTGAGATCTGATGACTAGTAAGGATAACAAAATAGAAGAAACATTCATAAATAAGAATAAACATTTTAAGGAAATTTATAGAACTAAGTCAAAAGCCATTTCAACATAAACATCATCATAATATGGAAAATATAATTCAAAATAATGTCATTTAAATACTCTCATGGATCTTATACTAGTAGAATAATCACATGGAATATCAATATCCACTTTCATAATGATGGAATGCATAATTCCAGACTTTCATAATCAATAGTCAAGGCCTTGTACGAAGACTACAAATAGGATTTTTTAAAGGCCCTATGTCAAGACACTTGTCTGTCTCATGAGAAATACCGATGCATCGAGGAGCTATAGAAGGCTCCACCCGTCACTTACTACATCCAATGTATTCCTCATCTGAAAAGGATGAATCATAATATGAACATTCGTACTAAAACCAGCATACTAAATGTCAATATTTTAACCACAAACAATGAATGGTATGAAAATAGCACATCCACAGTCAAAAATTACTCGTTCAATTCAGATAGAATATTTTATTATAATATATAAACCTCAATATAGAATAATGAAAGATATTGACATAAAATAATCATAAAAACTATTTGAGAGAAATATCCCCCTTTTTATTGAAAAACATTTAACAGTCTCACAATTTATCCAGAATCCATTTAAAATAGATTTTTGAATCAAAGTGTCCCATACCACTTTGAAACTTTTAAAGAGAATTTCATTTTAAAAACATTAATGTCCATATAAAAAAAATCCTTAAATCCATTTTTAAAACATGGAAATTAATGAGAATGATTTAGAATAATAAATCTTTAAAACATTTTAAAATGATATTTTAGTTAGAGTTCTTAACGAAAAGGGAGACACTTGAATTAAAATAATTCAATTAATCAAAAAATTATAATATCATGGGAATAAAGGGATTCATGATATACTACGGCAAAGTACATTATATACACCATATAAAAGTGAATTGGTGTATAACAACAAAGTCTCAATGGAATGTAAATTAAGATGAAATCTCTTATAAAGATTGTATCATTGGGATTAGGATAAATCAACGACATAATTATGTGTGAAAGATATAAATACACTTAATATTATTGGGTATTCAGTTTAAATCAATCAGAGGAAATTCACACATATTCTTGTAAAAACTACACCAATGAATTTGATTTCTAACTCAATAAATGGAGATTGAGTTAAAATTACTCTTATCAAGTTCATATCATTGACTTGAGAATTTATGAAAGGAGTGATTATGTGTATCAAAATAATATCCATGTAAAGGGTAGTGGAAATTACTACACAATTAATTAATAATTATTCCACACATAATCATGGAGTAAAAAAATCAATGAAGTATTCTTAAAGCCAAATGAGTGGAAATTTAAATTTGAAATTCCCTTACCAATTTGGTAACTTACGAAACATAAATCCCATGAAAGATGGATCATAAAATCAAGATTTAATTACTCCTAAATTAAGGTAAATTACACAATGAATAAAATCATTGGGAAGCACATACACCACTCAAAAGGAAACATTGGTAGTATGGCATGAATCTCATTGAAATAGTATGTGAGATGAAAACCCTTACATTGTTGTAATCAATCGAGTCGTATGGCCAAAAGTTAATAACAATAAAATGAATCACAGAATACCATGAATATAAAAAGAATCATGATAATATATATATATATATATATTAAATGACAGTACACAATTAATCATTATCGTGTTATATTTATTATTTACATAAATTAATCATCATTATTATATCCATTTTCCTTTTTATGATTTGTTTCGTAACTAGTGTTTGTTATGAATAGGATATATCTTATTCAAATTTAGAATTATATTAAGTCTTTAAACATTATTTTTAATCATCTAAAGAAAATTAGTTTTGAATGGATACAATGGGGAATGGATCTCATCACGTTCGTGGAGATGGTAATCCGTACATACGCACGAGCGGCAATATCATTATATTGATATTAAAATAATATATAATTGGATGGTATATCATATATAATTAATAATTATCATGTTATATTTATTATTTACATAAATTAATCATCATTATTATATCCATCCAAATAATAATGTATTGAATAACAATTACACCACGAAGTGCAGACTGTAAGCCGTACGTACGCACGTATGGTGACATATCATTCAAAGGATGGTATGTCACAATGAATATTGTTGTACCATATTTATATTAAAATCAAATTATATATAATATACTAGTGTTATTTTTTTATAATTGAAAAAACAATGAAATAGGAAGTGGGAGAAGAAAGGAACTTGAAAGAGGTGATGAAATATTTACCTTTTCTTCGGGTTCTTCCTTTTGATTTGATCAAAAGGGCTCCTTATGATATCTTTCTGACTAAAGGAAGGCCTCTAGGATGAAGAGAGGACAGTTAAGAGGGAATTTGGGCAGGGTTTGGCCAGGCCAAATGGCTTTGAAGGTTTGAATTTTAGAGAAGGGAGAGTGCCTATTTATATGAGGAATGAGCGACACCTTAGGGAAAGCTAGAAATATTATTTTATAATAAAACAATTTATTGTTTATAATCACTCAAAAGTAGATTATTTAAATTATAAGGCATGGATGAGTTAAAAAACACTCAAACAGTATGTTTTAGATAGGTTTTGGTTACTATATTAACCTTATCATATAGATTTAACTCTTTGTTAAATAGTTTGACATTTACCATGTCTCTTTGTATTATTATATTATATGGTTAATAAACATACTATATACTACCAAGCAAACCCCGAGTGTTTAATTAATGATAAAAATATCACTATATAAGTCTTTTGGATGAAAAATATAATATTTAGAATAGAATATCAATAAATAATAAAATATTTGTTTCAAAAAATCTTTTATGTCAATTTGGACACTGTTTGGTATTTTGATTTTCATAAATTCATAACAACATTATTTCTTTGAAAAAAATTAATCTAAAAAACCCTAATATTCCATATTAACCTATAAAATTAATTTAATTCATAAAAAGTGTCAAATTATATTTATTTGTATATTTATAATATCAATTATTTTTATATTTCATTAATTAGGTAATCAATGAATCATCATTGTATCATAATTAAATTAAATTATTTAATGTCTAAAATATATAAACAAAATAACAATAGGTATGAAATATTTTTATATTTATAATGAGTATTTATAGTCGAATTTATCTTATATGTAACCCTATAATAAAAATGGTTTAGTTATTAAACATTTAATTTAACTTTTTTAACTCTTGTTTTAATTAAATAATAATAAATGTCCTAATCTAATCCAAATAGACCAAAGAGGTTAATATTTTATTCCTAATATTTTTTTGGTCAAATTATATTTATCCAATAGAATTTTTACATGTGTTAGGGTAATAGTAATACAATTTTTAACTTTAATTTCCCTATTTTCTTTTAACCGTGGTAAATAAAAGATAAATGTTACTATTCAACAAAAATTATTTTTATCTTATTGAACCAAATTTTACTCCTTGATATTTACCGTGTGTCTTGAATTTAAAAAATTAAACTCATCGAACCAGTAAAATTTGTTTTATGTAAAGTTCCAAATCCTCCTAGGAGGTGGGTAAAAGACTTTGAAAAGATCAATAAAATTTTATATATCTAATATTATTAAAAAATGAATCCAATAAATTACTTTGAACATATATAGTTATTATTTATCTATTTTTTACCTAAAATAAGTTTATATAATATAATTAAATATTTAAATAAAAATTCTGTTTTAAATTATACTCAGTGTTTCTCACTATTCATCAAAAATGGAAATTTTTGGGAAAAATAAAAAAAATTCACCCTAAGCTAATTTCAATATTACGAATCCAATAATGAAGTCCATATTAAAATAGCAAATTTATTAAATTTCAAAAAATGGGTATTACTATTCATAACAGCTAGTTTGAATGGTCGTAGTGTGTTAGAATCTCGATGTTGCATACAATGCAAGCTATTACATTATTCAAAGGAAAATGTATTGTGGAAGATTGGGGTGTTACATTGCCTACCGCTTCTCCCATCCACTGGTGCTGGTCGCCAATGCCACCCTACTGGTGTTCCACCAGTGCTTCATTCGTGGGGCTCTGACGATGCTCTAGTGCTCCGTTTTCACTTCTGATCGTGCATTTGGGATCCCTGGGATGCATCTATTTCTGTGTGGATCTCGGATATCATATTATGATTAGTTGAAGAATTTTCCCCTAAAGAATGCAACAGGAAAAAAGTGGTTGAGGGTCTGAACATTATTAGTTTGGCCCGCACCCTCCATGTTAACATGAAAACAAGCAGAAGGAAAAATAAATAATTCCTTGTTGAATAATATAATGAAAATTAACGTCCGACCTCGTGATTCATTGGAGGTATCTCAGTCTTTGGTGGGAGGAGAGTCCTCATTTGAGTGAGGTCGTCGGCGTTCATCAGTCTCGTATTTTCACTGCCCAAGCTTCTATCTGATATCAATGGAAGTTGACGCACAATTTCACTAGAGGTTTCTTTTTTGATAAAGCCATGTCCAAACTCGACCCCCGAGCTACATTAAAATAGAAGCGGAAACCACCCATGTTTCATGTCATTAATGCGGTGCATTTATGAATTGTAATTAATGCTGCAATGTTGAGGTTACAATGTTGGAGGTTCAAGCCATCAATTGGATTGACAACCCATCGGTCTCACCACCGCCGATCATCCACTGGAGAAAAAGAAATAAAATAACATGTTATTTTATTTTATTATTTTTATATAAAGTCCAAAATTTAACTTCTTTTCCTGAACTACTATGGTTTAAGTGATGTTTCCATTAAGTGAATCCCAGCATTTCAGATTCAATGGTGTTCTCAAATTCTAATTCTGAGCACCTGTTAAAAATATAGAAAATTCCGCCAGTGCGTTTACTGAACGTACCATTAAAAAGAAGCTCAAAAATTCATTCCGAGCACACCTGGCCTTGGAATCACACCCCATCAATTTTTATATACTCATAATAATTCCAAATAATGATAAAAATAGTTACATGGAAATTTAGGTCATTACATTCTCTCCTCCATTGTGATTTCTATCCCCGAAAGTGACAAAAAAAAACTAGGGAATCAAATGGTGGTATTTAGAACGATCTTTGCCTCTCGCTCCCATGTGCCCTCTTGGAGGTTCCCAGGCTACCAATGAACTTACACCAGAGGAATAAACCACCCACGAAGGAGACACTCTTGTCGATCACCTATCTCCACCGAGAACACTCCAAAAGTCACCCCATCATCGATGTCTAGCTTGCCCCAATTGATAACGTGTGCAAGATCATGCACATATCTCCTCAGCTGTGTCATGTGGTAAATATTATGCACCCGGTGCATCTGTGGGGGAACATCTAGACGGTATGCCACCTCACCTACCTTGCGGATGATCTGGAAGGGTCCGATAAACCTCATAGATAGCTTGCCGGCTTGGCCAAACCTCTTTAAACCTCGTCAGGGTGAGTCATGTAGGAAGACATGGTATTCAACGTCAAACTCCAAGGGTATTTGTTACATGTCTTTATTGGAATTATACTAGATCTATGCAGTATTAATCCACTCCTAGATGATCTACACCTTCTCTGAGTTATCATATACTAACTGTATACCCATAAGTGCTGACTCCCCTGGGTTTGTCCAGCAATGAGGTGATCTACATGGTCGTCCGTACAAGGCCTCAAATGGATCTATGCCGATTGTGGAGTGAAAACTATTGTTGTATTCGAAATCCACTAGTGGCTGGTGGTCCTCCCAACTATGGAAAAAATTGAAGACACAAGCACAAAGCATCTCCTTGAGTGTATGTATGGTCGACATGGTCTAATAATCTATCCGAGGATGAAAGGAAGTTCTCAAGCATAGTTGTGTTCCAAATCCCTCCTACAATCCCTTTCACAAGTGGGATGAAAAACGAGCATCGTTATCTGAGACGATATTTGATGGATCCCCCATGAATTCGTACAATCTCATCTACGTAGAGACGTCCCAAGCTCTCTACTGAGCCCTGCTCTTGGAGGGGTAGGCCGTGGGACGACTTGGTGAGTCAGTCAACGACCACCCAGATGGAATCGTGCCCCCTTGAAGTACATGGTAGCTTCGTCACACATACCATAGACATACCATCCCACTTCCACTCTAGTAACTCATATGTCTGATCTAATCCCTTTGGTACCTGATTCTCGGCCTTCACTTGCTGACAAGTGAGGCATCAGGATAAAAACTATGCCACTTCCTTCTTCATCCCTGACTACCACTACTGACACCGGAGGTCCTGGTATATGTTCTCCACTCTAGGATATATTGTGAAAGGGGATGTACAGAACTCCATCAACATCTCCACCCATAGAGTCACTGGTGCTATAGTGCATCCTCTGAAGTGGGTGACTTTCTCCCCACATTTAAAAAATCCATTAGGATCCTATCTAGAGGATATCTGAGCATGTCGGGTCTCACAGTCTACATCCCCAAGATGAGCCTCCAGAACTCGCTGAAAATTTGGTGGAGTGACAGTCATAGACTAGAGGTAAGCTGCTCCATCTCTATCCGTGAAGGATACTTACAACGCGTCCAGCAGTTATGTCGCCTCACTCAGCAGCTATAGACTAGACCTCTCGCTCAATACATCTTCTACTACATTACCCTTCCCAGGATTAGAGACTATCTCAAAGTCGTAGTCCTCGAGAAATAATATCTATGAACACTATCTCATGTTCATTCAACTTTATGAGAAGATATATCTGAGACACTTGTGATCAGAGTAAATAGTAAACTGTTCACCCATCATGTAGTGCCACCACATCTTCACCACAAAGACCACTACCACTAACTCTAGGTCATGGGTTGTGTAGTTCTACTCATAATATCTCAACTGTTGTGAGACATAGGCCATCACCACTCTATCATACATCAGTACACAACCTAGTCTAGTCCCTATTGAATCATGGTAGACTACGTCCTCAACACCCTCTTCTGGTAGACACAATATGGGGGCATTCGTCAATCTTTTCCTCAGCTCCTGAAACTCTTCTGACACTTCTACGTCCACTGGAAAGGCGGTCCCTTCATTGTAAAAGCTGAAAAGGGTCTCGATACCCTAGAGAAGTCATGTATGTATCTCCGGTAGTACCCATCCAATTCCAGAAAAGACCACACATCAGTCACACTCCTAGGTGGATCCCAATAAATAACTGTCTCTATCTTCACCAAATCCACAACAACTCTAGCCCTTGAGAGAAATACCCCAAGAAGTGGACTTCCCATATCCAGAACTAGAACTTTGAGGGAATTCCTTAATGTTGGTGCTCTCCGAGTGTATCCAGGACTATTTTTATGTATGTTTCCTACTCCTCCTCCGACATCGAGTATATCAAGATGTCGTAGATGAAGACAACCATAGCGAGATCAAGGTATGGCTGAAATATCCTTTTCACGAGGCCCATGAGCACTGCCAGAGCGTTGTTCATGCCAAAACGCATCACCATGAACTTGTAATGGACATACCGACATATTAAAGCTGTCCTCAATATGTCTTCATCCCATACTCTGAGCTGATGATAACCTGATCTGAGGTCTATCTTTGAAAACCATCGACCTCCCTTCAGCTGGTCGAAGAGAACATCGATCCTCAGGAGTGAATACTTGTTCTTCATGTTCACCTGGTCATGAACTGATAGTATACAAAATGCATCAAGCTCCCATACAACTTCTTGGTGAAAAATATTAGGGATTACCAAGGAGAAACCATGGGCCTTATGAACCCCTTTCCCTATACATCTTCCATCTATACCCGCAACTCCTGATGCTCCACAGAATCCATCTGATATACTAGTGTAGATATCGGTGTCATATCGGGTTATTGGTTGATGTAAAAGTCTACTTATCGGCGTGGAGGTAGTCCCAGAACATCATTAGGAAACACATTAGCATACTGATCCACTAATACTGGATATCTTGGACTCCTCACACCAACTGCTCTGAGGGTGGGGCTATCCAACTTGTGAGTGATCAGCATCACCCTCCTATTTGAAAGACCATCCTATGCTACAATGGTCTCCTTCTCACTGTTGAATGAGAAACTGATACCATCCTCATGGACACACCTAACTTTTCCACAAAAAAAATCATTTTGAGCATGGACTGAGGTTAGCCAGTCTATACCATAGATGAAATCGTAAGACCTCGACGCTTCTACTAGAAGATCCAAACCAAAGCTCTTGCCTCTTAGATGAAGCTCACATTTTTTTCACCAGGGTGTAATTATAGTATCCTCTTCCGTAGGACTCTCTAATCGTAAGGATCGAGCCAAAGGCTCAATCAGAATCTCCATGCTCCCAACGACTACCATGGAAATTAAAGAGTGACTAGAAAGTGAGTCTATAAGTACTGCAGCTAGGGTGATATAGACACAGATCGTACCACAAATCATCTTTGGAGTGTCGTGATTGTAGGACTCAACTGCTTGAAGCTGTGATCACCCCATTTCACCTTATCCCTGTGGTCAGGGTGGACCTCCTAGAGGTGGTGGTGGTAGAACATCAAGTCGTCACCCACCACCTGCTGCACGACCTTCTCCTCAGCCTCTTCCACCAGCCTATGGTCCTCCTCGCTCAAATCACTACCTATTCATTGGAAGTCATTATACTATATCCAAGTCATCAGTATGGTGGGTCGGGAAGTCATGAGATATGTGGACCTTCCCGCCACATGTGAAGCACATTCTTCCTCCCAGCAGACATTCTCTGCCTTGCGAGCTCCGCACCTCCGACCCTACATCCCAAGTTCCTTCACCAGTGGTTATGGCCCACTTGGACCTCCACATCATCTATCTAATGCCTCCTGTAGATTACTCAACTACCTATTGTCTAGTGGTGGCTCTCACTATCAGTGCCTTATCTACTATGAAGCTCTTCACCAATAATGATTGATCAAGCACTCCAGCCTACGTCGGGATATTCAGCGATATCATTGATGCTCTAATTTCCCATCAGAGATACTTCTAAATGGTTCGAGCCCATAATAATGGGTCTCGTAACATTTCGGTGGATTATCCTGAGAGTTCAGTGAATCTCGTCCACTTCTAGCGTACTGTGAGGCTACCCTACTGTAAGTGCCAAAGCACCTGAATACGCACAGAGCGTAGTTTTTCTGGAACAAACTTCACCCTGATGAGGCTCTTAATGTATGTCTATGTGAGGGTTTCCTCATCATGTGTCTAGGTCATCATGATCCACCATCTCCCTATTGTTACATGGAAAAGGGTAGCAGCTAGGATAACCATATACTCTGCTCGTGTCTCAACCAAAAGAAAAACTCTATCCAGAACCACCATCTAGTCCTCACCTGCTTGGGGATCTATCTCGCCTCGAAACCTTAGAGGCCTCTGTCTCTGGAACTCATGAGATACGCTATATTGGAGGGCATGGTCTAATGGTTGGTATGGTGGCATCTATATCCCAACGGGTGGTGGTGGGGCTGGTTCACCACTAGAAGGTGCTACCAACGTGAGAGGGGCCTACACCGAAACCTCATCGCTCGGTGGGTCATCATTGTGTACTCTCTCGAGAATCCTGGATGGTAGTCTACATGGTTGCATACGAAAAGGAAATAGGTAAACCACGAATAATAAGTTATACCATTTGATCTCACTCAAAAGAGATCAAAGTAAAAAACATTTCCAAACACACACAATCAGTGTTTTCGTGCACCGAGTCATAAATCAATATTCACAGTCTTGGTGTATCAATACGTTGGCTGCCGCACCAACACTGGACTCCCAAAACTGAAAACCATACACAAAACACATAACAATAATTCACCATTAATAAGATCATATTCCTAGTTCAATGGTAGAACCAACTCATCTGATACCACATTGTCATGAACCGTCCCCAGGGCCCATGTCGTGACCACCCCAAGCCCACCTTCCATAGGCCATGATTTGGTTAGTAGAACCGGAAATGTTTATCCCTAAAATGGGAAGGAATTCCCTATAAAGACGTAAAAAAAATTTCTATGAACATAATAAGATGAAACTATGAAGTAAAACTACAGTAGTAAAAGTGTGTACAGAAAGTAAAGGGGTGAGAATACAATCCCAACTGAATGATACAACTACAATATAAAACAGATCCTGAGATTTTCCACCAAAGTTCATATATGAAGGGTAGGTACATATCGTATCCATAGATCTCCAAACCAACCAGTAACCTTTGTACATCGTCTAGTCCTTGATCCTTTGAGACTCAGTCAAAGCTGTCTGTCGTCTGCACAAGACACAACAAGGTGCGGGGGAAGCCCATACATGGGTGAGTATAATAATACCTCGAAGGGACCCCGAGACCCTCTAATCCCTCTCAAAATACTACCAAAAAAACCAAAAAGAATGATCTCAATCACAAAGTACAAAACAGAGAAATTAGCTCAAACCGGGTATAAGTAAAGCAAAAAGTACAAATGATTTGTCAAGAAGCTATATAATATTATTCTGTTGAGATGCACTACGACTAACCAAATGGATTATGAACCACACATAATCGATAGGTACTAACCCCCGAATGACCCACATAGGATCCGACCCACCCAGATTCCATAGGCACTAACCCTCACAATACCCACACATGAGCTGTCCCACACATGATTGGTATGTCTCTGATCCTCAACAGGCCGCTCTAAGGCTGGTCCTTGTCGAGTTGTGTACTACTAAACCACATAGGATCCATAGGTGATGATCCACGTATGCTCTGTTGGTACTGAACCACACAAGATCACTAGGTGCTAACCTACACACGATCGCTCAGTACTAACCTCCGTATGTTCTGTCTCCAACCTCTGCCCAATGGACAACCACAAGATTTCCGCTCATAGTACGATTAATTATGGGATAACCTCTACTCAATCCATCAGTCATATTTCAATAGGCATTAAGTGCCACAAATATGTAGGTTGATGATTCATCACATCATATGGGTTTCAACGCAACAGATGTCGCATCAACCGGATGCCCGACCTATAAGTTATATGCATTTTAGAGCCGAGGGTTTTGTTGTTTTTGGGGTAGATCCAACCTAGCCATAGTCCAAATTTCACCAAAACGTTCATGGAGTGTCTCAAAAGGACTCTCTCACTCTAAATATCCCAGCGATGTAGATAGTTCATCCAACGGATGTCTCGTTTTCCATATACGGTCACTTAAGAATAACTTGGCCCGAGAGGGGTCTTCGTCTGGTCCGACCCAGCCCAACCTAGTCTGGGCTAACCCGATTATGTTATGGTCTTTACTAACCTCCTTGGGTCTGGCCTGACCGAACCTGATCTTTCCTGGACAAGATCGGTTTAGTCGGGCTGTAGATTGGCCAGACCCGCCAGCCACCACGACCCACGCGGGGTCACACGGTCCACTTCTTCTAAACGACTAAAAGGATATGTTCTAATCCATTAATTGGTGGTTCCACAAGGCACCACCTTGTCACCTCTAGGTCCCGCATGGGGTGGGTCCCTCACTAGCTCTATCGCAGCTTTGAAGCCGCAAATTCCTTTAGTGTGACGCGTCCCCTCCACCTCTTCAGGCCACCACTTCCAGTGGCTTGTCCGATGGCCACGGCTCCGAGAGGCACCGATCTTCCACCCTGACTGGCGATTGCTAGCTGCCTCTCTAATGCTCCAGCACTGGTCACTAGTGGCGTCACCCCGGTGCTAAGTAGGTGCTTCTTCCGCAGGGCTCATGCGACGTTCCGGAGCTCCATTTTCACTTCCACTCATGCCTATGGGATCCTTGGGATGCCTCCACCACTGTGAGGCTCCCAGATTCTATATTCTAACGTTTTAATAAATTATCCCCTAAAGAACGCCACAAGAACAAAGCAGCGTAGGGTCCAGGCCTTGTGTGTTTAGCCCACACCATCAGCGTTAACATCATAATAAGCCGAAGGAAAAATAAATAATTAATCATAGATAATTATAATAAAAATAAACCCCTTACCTTGTGATTTTTTAAAGAGTTATTAGTCATTGGTGGGAGGAGAGTCCTCATCGGAGTGAGGTCATCGGCGTTCGTCGGTCCTGGATCGTCGCCGCATAAGCATCCATCCCTTGTCTATGGAAGGTTCCTAGAACATCGCCAGAGGTTCCTTGATTGATGAATCCATGTCAAGACCCCACCCCGAGCTCCATTCAAATTGAAGGGGAAACCACTTTTGTTTTGTGTCATTAATATGGTTAATTTATGAATTGTAATTAATGCTACAATTTTTAGGATACAATGTTAGAGGGTGAAGTAATTAATTGTCTTGACAACCGATCGGTCCCACCACCATCGCTCATCCATTGGAGAAAAAGAAATAAAACAACTTGTTATGTTGTTTTATTATTTTTATGTTAAGTACAATATTTATCTTTTTCTCATGACCGACTATGATCAAAGTAAAACTTCCCTAAATCGACTCCCGACACTCTAGATTCATTGGTGTTCTCAGATTTTAATTTCGAACACTAGTTCATAAGAGAGAAAACATTGCTTGCACGTTTAATAAAAGTACCTTTAAAACAAATTCAAAAATTCATTCTAGGCACATCAGGCCTCAGAATCATGCACCAGCAATTTTAGCAGACTTCTAATAATTCCAAATAATTTAAAAAAAACTTTCATGGAATTTATGGTTCTTTACATTGGTCATTTCTCTGGATCGTGTCATCCACACGACTTCTATGGACATGTCCACATGCCACACAACATGGGGTCACTATAAGAAATTTAACTATGGTAAATTGTGTTTAGTCCTCAAAGATCATATTCTCCGATCCAAAGGAACACATGCAGTGTAAATGAAAAAATTCGTCAGAAATTCCATACAAGAAGCCCCGATCGGCCTGTTCCCCCAAAACACATAGATTAACCCTAATGATGTCCCTATCAATCATATAAGTTCTCTAAAACCGTAAAAATATGAATAACAAGGGGATCAAGACTTAAGAAAAAAACATGTTCCTCCAGATGAAACGATAAAGCTTCTATGTCAGATAAAAGATCAAAAGTTGCTGAAACACTATTAGAGAGTGATCTCCGTTAAGATCGGAGATTGGTGACATATAGTTTCCTCAAATCCCAATTTAAACACTATATGGGTCAAAATTTTGGTAGAGAGGATTTATATCCTCCTATTTATGAACTAAAGGGGTGGGTTAAACGGGTATTGTTTTTAAATTTTATTAAAACCATGTTCTTCACACAACTCCCCATTGCTTACTCACCTCTGACTGGAAACCCAGTGCCGAAAAAGTTTATGTTGTGCTAAGGAGAAACACTATGTTTTGAACTCAACCGTGGTATTAGAATTTCGATTTGAGAATCCAGTTAGAATTTTTTCCATGTTTCTTCGGAAAATTATCGCATGTGCTGAACTATCATTAATATTTTATTATCTTTATATTGTGGCTCTCCCGTACCCAAACCTCCACATAGACTCTGTTTCTGGCTTTGGAAATGCTATTAGGAATAGTAGAAAGTCTTAAAAAGAAATTCTAGTCAGTAAATCCTACCCAACATAAAAATTTTCATTCTTAAAAGATAAATCATAGGCATGAGAGATGAAATCCATCTCTCAATTGGGACTCCAATTCTAGCTAGCTCTATAAGACCACAAAGAAGGCCAACCGGGATTCCCTTATTGCTAACAAGAAAAAAATTAGGGAAACCAAAATGTAAAGCACACCCATGTCCATATCAAACTGTTTTAAATCATATAATTTCTGGGCACATGTCTCCTCAGCTTTGAGAGGGAAAAAAACCTAGCACATAGTCCATCTACAGTCATAGGGTCTAGAGGAACACCCCACATTATCCTAACATAGACACCATTTAAACCCTACACCAAACAAACAAGTTAAAGGAACTCATCTATTTTACCCTGATACTATCCTCTTTTTGTGGCATAGATTCACTCACCTAATTTTGTATCACATCTCAAGAATGCATCTTAGTGGGGAAAACATAGATATTTCTTGTGATTCTGATGCCAAATCTAACTGAACAACGAACTCCTCATGAGTTTTGTGTACAATTCCAACAAAAAACATATGAGGCTACCCATTAAAAATGGGGCTTTCTAAGAACAGAAACTAGGTCATACCAGGCCCTTGACAAAAGCTCTGACACACCACCCTTACCCAAATTATCCAGTCAGAGCGACTCGTCCACCAAACCTCGAAACTATTCGATTTGTGAATAATTGACTCACCCTAATGGTTTTTATCAAGTCAAAAAACTTGTTTCAGTGTGGAATGAATATATCTTCCTCATTCATGTAGAGATATGTTGAAAAACACCAACATAGCATCTCATCGAAACCCTGCATCACCCTAAACAAAACTCATGAAAGAAGAAGAAAGAAAGAGTACCTCACAATAGTGTCTATCAATATCACTACAAAAATGTAGTAAGGAAATAGAGAATAGCTTTATCCCTCAGAGCCCCTGGCCAAATGATTTTTTGTCCTGTAGGTATCCTCTCCCTCATCCTCCATCTCCCTGATCATGGTAAGAACTACATGGGGGTGTTGGTGGAAACATGTATCATATTCCACCTCGTACTGCTCCACCCGCTCCTCTGCCACATCCACTGCCTTGCGGACCTCCATGTTTTAAAAATTACCTCTTCCAAGGTGGTCTATCGACCATCTACCTCCAAGCATAATGTTGTGTTAAAAATCCATAGCAAGATGTCCCCAACCATCCCAAGCATAATAATATCTCTCCTGTGGTAGACCAAAATCATCCTAGAACCCCTAAGTACCAAAACCTATATCTTGGGATGACTTCCTAATGTGTTGTGAATGTTAAGATCACTAATACTAACATTTAATACTGTCTTTGGAACACCATTTCTAGGTCTTAGCTCCCACATATCAAACACCGACAGTTGAGTCTACGTTTCCAAAAATCACTTCATGAACAATTCACACTCTATCACTCCATCATCGGTGGGAATAAACAACGACACCAATGAAATTCTGATCTCATAGTGCAAGACCAACTCATTGTCCTATTATCAGAAGAATGGATCTAAAACCATATCCAGGGAGTAAAGTTATAGGTCTCTGAACTGCACTAAGTACTCCAACATAGTCATACTATCTTTTCGTAGCTATAGAAGCTCTTAGATACACACTGACATCATAATGGCCCAATGGAAATCGTCCCTAAAAATCTTCTCAAACTCAACCGAAGAGAACGTCCACTCATTGTGGGTTTACATCACTAGACGTCACCATCACCTGAACTAAGAATACAAAAGACTCACTTCTAGGACCACAATTTGATAGGATGGTTTCCCCACAAGGTAGAAAAATTCATAATTTCCTCAAGAAATTATTCATCTTCCTGGGGTCTAGACCCACCCTTAACCTCCATGGTCACTACCTATGGAACCTTTACAATGAACTCGACCTATGAGAATCCACAAACTACAATACTGGATCAAACTACGGCTTAATGGGTTGTGGCTTGACTGGTAGACCACCTAGAGGTCCATACTCATAACCAGTTCCCTACACAGAAGCCCCAACATTGGGAGGATTTTCACCATATTCCCACCATAGAACATCGTCTAGATGTCATCATGGGGGATCTCAAAACACAATCAAGACACATGATGATCAAAGAGTACATATTGGTAGATTATTCAAGAAGGACTAGAAAAACAAAAAATCCAGTTTATTTGATGCATGTACCATGATCTACCCTTGTCTAGTGTCTCAATGTATGGAGTCAAAAACCAGGTTGTCAATGTCCTGGTGAATTGATACATCAGTTTCCTCACATGCACTGGAGTCATTGTCCTAAAATCCGAATTTGAAATATCATAACTCTCTCTCTATGGAGCCCAAACCTTGATCATGAAACTATAGACCAAAACTAGAACCCACTCTGATTCCAATATATCACGACCCAACCCAATGGGGCTCGATCCGTGACACACTAAGCCTGCCTCCATAGGCTAGGGGCTAACAACCAGTGGTGAGTAGGCTATCCCACACATGGGAAGCCCTATCCTAAGGTACCTATATACCCACACCCACGTACACCTATATGAAACATAATAGATATATATAAATAGATAATAAAATTCATTCATTCAACTATCCAAAACTAGAGTATAACATAATTAAAAAATTTAAAAATACACACCCACCAAAATAAAATTGTAAAGGATTCTAACCTGCTTAGATAGAGGGGATCACTATCAAAAGAACATGCCATAAATCTCCTCAGCCATTCTCTTGTAAACACCCTAGTCCATCTAGCTCACGAATCTCCGGCTACCCCACATCCTCCTAGGACTCCATAGAAAGGACTATAGTATGACAAGACACAACATGTATCAAAAATATGTAACTATTCAATAAGTAAACCCAGATATACACCCAAATATTCGATACTCAAACACCAAGTCTCATGTGGATCTGACCTCATAGCCAGCATTTGGTTCCACTTATAGTGGGATGGTAAAAAATCATCCAAGAGCACATTCTACACGAGCCCTATCCTCTAAGATGAAAATTATAAAAGGGATAAAACTCCATCTGGTACAACCTAGCCATCCCAAATGGAAAATATGAGAGATACCACTAAATCATGTATTAAAAAAATGATGAAACAAAACTGACAACCTGAAGGTTCATAAATCCATGAGATCACGTGCATTGAAATTATCCACTTATATAAATCATGTTAGAACCTAACATATCATGATACTCATATTGGGGATGTCACCCATCCCAGATGTAGGATGCAAGAAACCCTAATGGAACAAATAAATTTATCGATTCTCAGAAAGGGGATCACTCCCTAGAACTAGTAGGGGAAACTAAAAGCCCAATTTGGAAAACCATAGACCACAACTCTCCAAATAGGGGATCACTTGAAGGATCCACTAGAGGATACCCGAATCTGATTTCAGTATCACAATGATCTTGCTCAGAGAGGGGACCACACTTAGGATCTGCTAGGGGATACCACAACCAAGTTTGATATCTTGAATATCTTTTCTATTAGATAGAGGATTCTAACACAAGTAGTGTTGGTCATGACGATTACAAAAAACCCATATCTCTTAATCCATATAGTAGGGGATCATACTATAGTTGATGCCAAAAACCCTATATAAAACATCTCCAAAGTAGGGGATTTTAAAATAGAGGATACAACAACCCCATTGAAACTACCTGCTATGTAGGGGATCATACTCTTAATGATACAAAAAAACCTAAAGGGATATCCTTCTAGATAGTAGATCATGGCATGTGTAGTGTATGTAATGATTATTCCAAGAACCCTATATAGGGAAACAATATGATAGAGGATCCCACCACAACCTCTCTGGAGGGATAAAACAACTCTAGCAAAATAATATATGATCCTTCCCTGGAATATCTATAAGGATTCTATAAATTTATACCTGATCAACCAATAAAGGGTATTATAATATTTTACCAAGAATGCAATACCATATAATCCCCCATAGGAACAAATAAAGGGACCTCATTCAACCACCAATAGTCCAAACATCAGTAACCCAATATATACACCACATCTTTTCACCTCGCATATATTAGACCCAAACCATGGTCACCATCGTGTTATATATGGTCAACTACTTGGGATAGGATTCTAGTAGGTCTAATTCTGATCTATGAATAAGGTGGTATAGAAGGTGGAAACACTTCCAAGAGGAGACTACATGGATGTGTAAGGGGTTTTACATGGTGTTTTACCCCATCTTAACAGCCAGACATGTCCTCTTCCTACATGAACTGGTTAGGAATGTAAGCCTCCACAATGTTTACCAATGGTAAATGATGTGTCTCGCCTCACTAAGGCCCCGACCGTGTATTTACTTCACACGAATCATCGAACCGTGTTCACCACAAAACGTGTACTCCCTGGTACATGGGGTTTCCTAGCTACACAACCACATGGCCATTTCTGTTTCCCATGTCATCCACATGACTTCCCTATCCATATCCAAAGGACAAATTACATTGGGTCAAAACATGAATTTTACCTTAGGTACATGGTTTGTAGTCCCCAATGCTCATCTTCCCTTAATGATATGAAAACAAAGTGCATTCCACTAATCTACACACCGTATAGATGTTAAGATCCTTCAGAAATTTCTTATGAAGATCCCAGATCACCCCCGAAACACATAGATCAACCCTCAAGAGGTACCTATAATGAGTATAAGGGATCTACAACCTTAAATCATGAATAAACAAGGGTATAGAGACTTAAATCATTAACCTAATATATTGGGGTGAAAATCTAAATCATTGAGATTGAATTGGAACATAGAAGTTGATGCAACACCACTTGGGGGAAATTGCCATCACAATTCGAGATTAATAGAGAATAATTTCCTTGATTCACTCTTCAGGTCATTGATGGGATGAAAGAGGGGCAGAGGGGATTTGGGACCTCCTACATTCACAAAAAATGGGTGGGTTAGAGGGGTATTGTTTTATTTTTTATTAAAAAAAATGTTCTTCACTCTACTCCCCATCACTTGGTCACCTATGAATGGGAACCTAGTGCCAACAAAATAATATCATGACCCAGGGAAACACACTGTTTTTAACTCAATTGCAGTATTAGAATTTTTATTTGAGTCTCCAATCAAGAGTTATTCCACATTTCAAATGAATCTATGCATGTCGGTTAAAATATATTTAATATTTTTATTATCTTTATTCCATGGCTCTATAGGCCATGGAAAGCCATGCTGACTGAGTGCCTGAATTTAGAAATATTCCCATGAATATTTCAAAGTCTTATATGTTATACTCGATTCACTACAATATAAACTATTGTCAGTCTTTCTAGTAATTAGGAAACATATAAAAAAATTCAAAAAATTTAAATGAAATTTAACCATTGTAAATTTCATGTCTGAGGATGCTAATTTATTGATGGTATATAATATCCTTCATAAATATGTAAACATAATATCCATAATCATTGCTATTATTTTCTTTCACAAACTATATAAACATTGACTGAAATAAGTAATTTTTTAAATATTTTTCATTAGTAAAATGGTACTACATATACCACAATTTTTTTTCTATTTGAACAAATCCATCTGCCTTTTTGTTTTTTCAACTATCACATACCATGATTTAGCTGATATCTATATATCACACAAATATAAAATATTTTTTGGTAAAACACAATGTAAAATATATAATTTGAATTTTATCTAAAATTTTTTATTTAATTTCATCATAAATTAATAATGAACATCATGTGTGGTTGATTTGATGGAAATCCATGCTTTGGATACAATAAACAAACATTCAGGGTATCTAAATTGATATCAATTATCATCCATTAGTTCCTAAAAAAATAAATAAAAATATGTATTGAAATAGGGAATAATATTTTTATAGGATTATATTTTAGTTTTTTACCCTTGTATTGTTGGTATTAGGAGTCTGTAATTTACAGTTTTATTTTCAAAAATCATGGTTATGCCACCTTTTTTTCATTTTTTTCATTTCCAAAGAGACAGTTTCCATAGAAATGATATATGTATTAATGAGGATGAATCATGATTCCATTGATTTTTCATTTATATTTTTTTAACATATAGGACAATAGAAAATATGAATTATGACCACATTATATCATTTTATTGAAAAAAAGATTATGAAAATGTGCCTCTTGTATGTATTCATAACTGAGATTCTTAGAGATTGAAACATGATAATTTAATTTAAAATCTTGAATCCAACCACTTTTAATGTTGTCCATTCATATATTTTTTCCTTAAATTCAATGTAGGAAATATTTTCTTCTTTGAATGTTCTATCCACATGAACTTGTAATGTTAATATATGTAATAGTGAAACAGGTGGGGGTGATGGTACTCTCAAAAGTTATTTTTGATTTCATTATTGATCCTCTAGATTATAATGATTTTACTTTCTTTTTACCCTTCATTTTGTACATTTGTAATATTATACCCCATTTTGGAAATTTTTCCTCAACTATTAATGGTTTTTCATTAGAAAAAATTTGTTAGAGACATACATCATGCATTTTTTTAAGATTAAATGGCCATTATAAAAAGGGTCTAGTATTATTATCGACCACGGTAACATCCACCAGTCATCAATAAGAATAGGAAACTCAGAACTCACCTCAAGATCTACTTCAATCTCCACTATCATGTGATCTCATGGGAGTTTTTTATTATGTATCAATTCTTCATGGGATATTTTACATAATAATTATCACAACAAGGTGATGTTTGTGTTTTGATAGATATAAATCATATAATATTTCACCCTATAAAATTTTAGTAATATAATGTTATCAGAAGCTATTTGATTAAAATATAGAAGAAATAGTTATGAAAAAACCGATTACCTTATGTATGGCAGGAGGTTGAGGGGAATAGCTGGAATTAATGTTATTGGGGCCATGCAGTTTTTATATAATGATCATTTTCTACTATTGGTTAACATTTTTCCTTTCACAAATATGGGATTGAAAAACAAAAACAGAAAATAATATCTTTCAAAGTAACTATCTATGCCTACATACCTTTTATCATCTCATATGTATCTCCTTGCAGATTTGTCTTCTCAATATATGTATGAGTTGACACTCCAAATCCGACACCTTTAACATGACCATATTATTATATCCATTTTAAATATACTACAATTAGTTTTTCTTTAGGTACAATTGATGTACATTATTGTGTCCAAAAATTTTAAAAATCATATGAACATTAATATATATTTTTATATAATGAAGTTAAAAATCATAAAATATTACAATGATATCATACTTACACATGATTCCTATACAGCTTGTGAGTTTTCATCTACTAATTTTCGCTATTTATTTACACGGTCCTCCTTCCATAAAAAATGAATTGATATGGAAGTGGATTTTTATTCTGATTAATCAATCTACATATAAAAAAGTGGAATATGGTAATTTTTATCACAAATTTTTTTACTTTAGATTTATAATAGATTCCATTTTATATTAAAGTGAAGAATACCCAATCCCGGTATTATGATAGGGATATATTGGTTTTTTACTTATTTATTATTTTCAACCCTCATTTTCTATTTCATAGATTGATAATATTCAATTAAAGTGGATAAAATAAATAATCTCAAATAAATATTATTGACTACAATACACCTAAACTGATTTCCTGTCATGATGAGTAGTGAAATATTTCAATGTTTCCAAATTTATAATGTGTGAATACATAATAGTTAGTTTGGGGGTTTAATTTTTCTTTAGCATCCCTAATAAGATAATTTGTTAAATATTTTCAGATTCCCCTATCAGATTTTCCAATGAACATTAGGATATTTTTGGGAAATCATCTAAAATAAATGAACATTAAACAAGATAATGAAAAGTAAAACAACGATTCATTATAAATTTTTTTCAGTAAAATAGATAAAGTGTATCCTAACGTTAACCTAATATCTTCCCAAATGGTTGACTTCAATGAAGGTATGACTCTATGCCACATATCTATATCAATTAGCACATGCGTTCTAGTAGTGACCCCAATGAAACTATTGAAAATTGGTTTTTTAGTGTCAAGGGGTTCGCCCCGTTGATTCTATCTAACCTAAAATTTTATATCATTTCCTTTTCCCTGATAATTTTAGTTAACATGGTGATTATATGTATTTCTTGTTTTTCTCATCTACAAATTTTTGATCCCCTAATAATTCAGTAGTTTTAGCATCAATCGTGGGTTATTTATTTGGATTTGTAACATCATCATGTAGAGATTTCATTATCTTCATGAGTAGACAAAAATTAAATTAATATAATATAAATGTATTATATAACACAAAATTTTATGGAAAAAATTCATAGTATATTTAAAAAATTAATGTGATCATTGAATTATATCATGTTTCATTAATGGTTGAAGGGATTTGGACCCTATATGAAGTATCCAAGTTCTCTCTTTATGATCCCCTCTAACATAAAATACAATGTCCAAATTGGGACCACCATTAAATTATTGTGATCTACTAATCGAATGGTAATACTCAATTTAATTTTCATCTAGCCCTTCAATTGTTATAGTCTCCAACTAGACAAGTGACATATTATTGGTTACTGGATGTAAGACATAAAATAATTTCACCACTTGTGATTCAATTAGGAACAGTTCTGACATATACCCTTCCAAACTGAAATTCAAACCCATGAATACCAATTTATTAACTTTCACTTCACTCCTATTGTCAACCAATTTTCAATGGAAATCTGGAACTTCAAATTCTATATAACCCAACTCATATATCTGTTCAATAATGACGAAATATGAAATATTCACTTAAATTTTTTTTATCCTTAGAATTTGATATATGCATCGCTTCCACAATAAGTCTAATTCGACTATTTTTCATTGTACTACATTCATCTCTTTTTCATTTGTATGGAACATATAACCATTATTTACACAACAAGAATATGATATAACATTTACATTTGGACCACTGTAAAGCAATTGAGGTCATTCAATAAAAGAATTATATTTGAAGATAAAATTTCAAAGATATGACATCAGATATATCCAATAAACTTTGGATTATGTGTATTTTATATCCATCCTTCAACCATTGATGGATTAGAATATCATAGAATTACATTGTTCCCTTCAACGTATTGTGAAACATCTGCACAATTATGTAAAATGTAAAGGTGAGATTACTCCCACTCCATAATGGTAATTTAAACAAATTCTATTTTATAAATCCATTATCCCATATGGAGCATGTTGTGATGTGATTTTAGGATATGGATTCTATCAACATCTCTTATGTAATTGGTATAAAATTCAATACCTTATTTAATAAAATATCTCTATGTAATAAAACATTTAGGAAGAATTTGATTCATTAAATTCCATTTTAAAATAATCATACACATTTCAATGGGGTACATCCATCTTTAATATATAGGACCACATAGTTGAATCTCTCTAACCATGTTAATTAATATGTGGAACATTATATAAATGAATAATGGAAGGAAGAATCTTCTACAATTAACATAATGTGACTAATATTTCTATATTCATTATTGGAAGCTACATTAATCCTATAAATTTATTGTATATGGAATGGAAAAATAAGCAATGTTTTGCTAATATATGTACTAAATTTTTAGGAACAATGAAAAATAAAGCTACATATATTAAATCTTTCATAAAAAATAAAAATCTTGTGATATTAGACCCTATAACTTCAAAATAGTCATTGAAACAACATTATTGATATTTTATGAATATCTATCTAGAACTTTGACACAATTAAGGAAGTTAAAAAAAATCAAAATTTTCTATTTTGGATAGATTGTATGCTTCTTTAAGAAGAGAAGAACACCTTTTACCCTTCATCAGTGCTGACACTTCTCTTACCCCCATGTCAATCATGTCCAAGATAATCTTGATTCCAACATTTTTTTCTGTAGTACATTTTTTGATGTGGCAATAACATTATCACCCATGTTTTTTTTCCAATTTTTATTTCATCAAGAAAATATATGATGAACATAAAATTCCAGTATGAAAATTTAATGAAAATTTATCTCTATTTACAACCGGATTTCATATTGTTTTTCAAAAATGGTTTACCAAAATCTGTTTCAATATCATTTACATTATCAAACTATTGATCATGTATTAGTAGAGACCATGATATGCCTTATTCTATTTTTATATATAATGATAACATATAAGAGAAATATTTATAACACTGGGTTAAGATTTAATGATTCTTAAAAGGGTAGTATTCAATAAATGTTTCAGTTAAATTAAGTGTGAACCTTATTCACAAATGGGGTTCCCCAACATTCCTTTAATGATATAGCCTAAAAAATTTCCATAATTAGAAAATTAATTGATCATAATATAAGACATGGATCTCAATGTTAAATATTCATTTCTATAAGCATCATATTATGTAACACACCTATCCCACATCAATTTCAGATCATAAATAAATATAGTGAAATGGACATCAATATCGTTTCCAGGTTTTTGGTCTAGATATATACATATTCAATATAATGTATGTAGGATTCATGCATAACTATAGTGAAAAGTTATAATTTCCAACTATAACTTGGTATGTACTGTGAGTAATACTTAAAACCCAAAAATTATCTATTTGATATGCAGATAATGAAAGATAGAGGTTTCTCAACTTGCATCAAAATTTTGGTTACTCATAATAAATTTTTTTTCCACTAAGGAGAGTTTTCTGGGTGTTATAGTTTCCCATATTTATTTATTGTATATACATGATATATCAATTGTGTATTAGTTTATTGACAAACATATAATCATATGAACTTTAGAATGATAGTAATGTAGCATACAACTATCAAAGGAGTTCATTCAATTTTATTTTTTTGATTCATGCCACACTTATGTAATTTTTTTAGTGATTCATGGTTCTTATGAAACAATATACAATATTTTATACATTCATGAGTTTTTCTCAGAGATTATACGCATTTACCATACCCTTCTATTAGTATCATATATCCGGAAAGGAAACTAATTTTATATTGGTAGATTATCATTCAAGAGACCATGTAGTTATGTAAAATTGGTTTCCCTTCATCTCCTTCTAGCTTTCAAATTATATAAATTCAAGGCATCTAATAATATTCTATAGTTAGTATATCTAGTATAAAATTGTATCTTTTCTTAGTAATTTAAATTCACAAACAATTATATAAAATTACACATGTTATCTTTAATTTTCGCTATCATTTCTTCTATATAATATTTATCATTATTTAAAGTGTTATTCATATCAATTTTTCCATAAATGGAAATATCATCCCAATTAGTATACACATTTTGTTTTTCCAAATGTTCAGTATAACATTTATAGCTTTGATATATTCCATGATAGATCAAATTTTCTTCCAACACTTCTAGATGAATTAATATTGAGTAAAAACAACATAAAAATGTATAAAGGATTAGAGAGGGTTCATATACATTCTTTATAACAAACATTATGAACTATTTAGATCTATTCTCATAATCACTTGTCATGTGATTATAATCCATCCATTTTAAATTTATATTATTCCTATAAGGTCCATTAATATTCATTTTGTAAAAAATAAATAAATAAATTCACATAAGATATGCATATAATGTATATATAAATTGATATATAAAAAACGTATTATAATTTGAGTGTATTCATAATCTATTTTAGGAATGTCTATATAGCTTGAGAATGTATAAGGTCACTAGACTAAATCAAGTTTCTACATTAAAAAGAATATAAATTCTTCCCTTTTCAATATTCTATAACTATTATATATGTTTTTCTTTCTTTAAAACTCATTCTTACCACAATCATTTTCTAATAAAAAACACCATTTTGAATTAAATCACATATCTATTTTCATTAAATATCATTATATGATTTTGAAGAAACTGATATTTTATGTGACAAATAACTCAATTCTTAACATCTCTAAGTGACAACATAAGAAAACTCTATTTGATTCTTTATGTAAAATATTTTAGTATCCAAAACATTTGGAAAACAAAATAATAATATGATGAAATTATACAATGAAATCACACGGTAATATTATGTATATTGAAATTAACGTGTGTGTGTCTACTTGGTTTCATGTTAATGATATAGTCTCTTCACACTCTAATACCATGTGAAGAATTTAATAACAATTCAATGTGTAATATATGTATGGGATAAAATCAGATGGAGAGCCATCATATTTATTTCTACACTCATAATTATTAGAATACAAGTGACATCAAATATAAATTAACTAGATTATGCCCAAAATACACAATAATTTCAAACCCCTAGACAACACCATTTCAATTTATGTGATGTTATAAAAAATCTAATAATAAAATATTCACATCAGAGATTTCGATAAATTTTTCTAAAAATAAGATCTCCAAATATTTTTTAGGCATGGGGAATTTGTAAAAAATTATTTAAATAAAAAAATACCACCATATGTAATTCTTATAAAATTAATCAACTATATTTTAAAACATAATATTTATCATATTGAAAGGTTCACTCTATATAAATTGGACAAATTCTAATTTAAAAATATTTTTATAATGTTTTATGGGATAATAAATAAATATTTGAACAAGTATAAATTAAATTATTATGATAAATTTAATAGTTGTAAATATTTAAAAGCGTGATTCATATTATATATGTCCATATATGATTTTGAAAAACTGTTTTCTAAATATATCAATTGTTAACAAACATAGTAACATATTAAAGAAACTAAATTGAATCAACTATTTTGTATAATCTGTCTATAATCAACTTTTTTTGGATTTTAAAATAAGTTTCCAATTTTATGTGTTAATTGGAAACCTCCAAGTTTCTGGATAACTCCACAAAAAAAACTATCTTCATTGGATGGTAGTAAAGATATGAACAAACCAAAAAAAGAAAATATAACAAAAAAACTAGAATGACCTTGAATCAATGAAAGGAGGTGATATGGTGTGGAGCATGAGGAATTGAATATCAGCGGGTCTCAAACCTCATTGAGTTTCACAGATCACACAACACACCGAAAAAAATAACTTAAAATGGAGAAACAATAAAAGATTAGAAAAATGATTACAAAGAATCACATACCTTTTGTTTTGAAAGGGTTGAATCATCTTAGAACACAGAGGGGGGGTAACAAAAATTTATGATCCCTATGAGAGCTTGAATGGCATTAGCTAGTAGGGTTCTCTATAAAGGTTCTTTATAAAGGTAAAAACGATTTCATCTGCGTTAAATTAAAAAACATGGATAAAAAAAATATTTATTAATGTCAAGTGGTAGCATTGATAAATATAGTTTTTATAATTGATTTCAACATTAAGGCTAATAAAACCAATATTTATTAGGATTTTTTGGATAGTGATGAAAAAAATATGATAAATAAATTTAAAAATAAATTCTAAAAAAAGTAAAAAATAATCATTTTATTAATGAACAAATAATCACAAATGTATGAATGTTATAAATGAGTGGAATTTAATAAATAAAAATGAATAGACCTTAATAATATTAAAAATATTGAATATGTTTTATCAATTATAGAAATTATTAGAAAATAATAAATTAATATATACTAAAATGAAGTTGAATTCAAATTAAATACATACATTACAACCACATTGAAGAAATTAATTTTTAATGAATAATTATGTTTAATGAATTGTCAAAATGAATAAATTTGAAAAATTCTAAATGAATAAATATTAAAAATGGATAAATAAACAAATGAAAAAAATAATTAATATTATTAGTGAATAAATAATACTAAATAAATTTAATGAATTGTTTTAAAAAAAAGTGAAATTGAGTAATTTAAAAATCAATAGATTGTATTTTTTTAAAATTGAATCTGTGTTATTAATTGTATAAATTATTAAAAAAAATTCTCATATATTTAAATTATAATGAATAAAAATTAATTATATAAATTACAACAATACTAAAAAAATTAAAATTTAATGAATAAAAATGAATAAATGGATATTGAAATTGGATAAAATTTTAAAAATATTAAAAAAAGAGAAATTGAAAATTATTAAATTAATAAACTATTATAAATTAATTAGGATTATTATGGAATACATATTTTTAAAAATGAAGAAATTTGAAAAATTAATTTAAATACAATAAATAGTATATTGTTAATATAAATATAAAAAATAAATACAATATATTAATTAAAAACATAATATAAATTAAAATAATAAATAATAAATATAATGAAATAATCAAGAAAATTAAAAAATATTTAACATTATTAATGATTAAATAATAATAAATTATATTTAGTGAATGAATGTTAAAAAGAATGATATTTAATAACTTAAAAAATCCACTGATTGAAAAAATATTTAAAAAATAAAAAGTGTTATTAGCTATACAAATTATTGAAAAAAATATTAAAAATTAATATATATTAAAATTTTAATTAATTCATATTAATTATATAATATTTTTAAACCATTAAATGTTAATGAATAAAAATATATAAATAAATATTAATAATGAATAAAACTAAAAAAATATTAAACAAAGGAAAATTGAAAATAAATCAACTGAAAAAATATTTAAAAATAATTAAGAAATTGAAAAATATATATATTAGAAATTGTTAAATAAATATTAGAAATTGAATAAAATATAGAAATATTATTTTTGTGTGTTTTTCGATATAAAATCATATTAATTTCATGTATATGTGTGTGAAATTAATATTAGATGAGTTTGATATAATTTAAATTGAAAAAATGACATTTTATTAAATGTCCATTACTCGATAATAATTATAGAATATTTTCATTTAATATTAATTTTTATTTATTTACCTTTTTCACTATATATATGACTTAATTAATATATTAAAATATTTCATATTATATAAATCATGTCTGATAAAATATTATATATATGAATATATTTCTATATTAAAATATTAAAAATATATGAAACCCCCTGACCCTGACTATCTTATCCAAGCCAGAGAACTACATGAACTCAAGCATGGCTCCCAATATGTAAGAGTATACTGAATACAAATGAGATTCTATGTCCAACAATGAGGAGATTATACTTTCCGAATCATGTCGTTGGATCGATAATAAAAATAAGTTCTATAATAAATCATTGGAGTAAATATTCTAAAACTAAAAAAATGGTATACATATAAAAACAAATCCCAATGTAGTAAGACAATCTAGTATATAATAATTAGATAAATAAATAAATAAAAAGATAAATAAATGATTGTGGGGTCCTCCGATGTCTATTTCGGTCCACTCTAGCTCTGTGATTATCTTCTTAACCATCAACAATAAGCTCTATGCCCCTTTTCAGATCTCTAGAAATGAAATATACAAGTGATTAAAAATTCCCAATTAGGGTGTGGGTGAAAGACTAATTAGGACACCACCAATACTTCCTTAACAAGTGAGAACATGCATAAGTGTGTATAACATAATAATAAATAAATGTGCACACAAGAAACTATCATTTTGAGAATTTATGCACTGAAAAAGATGTCAAAAATGATGGTTTAGATTGCCTCAACACCATTCAAAAATACATAAAAAGGTCCTGGAACGTCACAAAATTAGATCCAGACTCATGCTGCTCAATATCCATACAAGCCTTAGCACCCAAGTCAAATAAAAAATTTTATCATACCATTGTGTTATCTCTATGTCAGGTCACATAGATCATCATGCCCCACTATTTATACATAGTATGATCACTTATGATTGTTATGTCCCACCACCATCACATGGGTTTCATCGCTCATGATCAGCATTTCCATTATTCAGGTTACACTAGGACATCATGCCCCTTCATCTATCTCAGTAACATTATTAATTCAAATGATGTGTTCGAACTCGCTCCCCTTGTAGAGATACAGAGACCAAACAGGTCCACCTATCACTTTAGTACTATTGAAAACACAACTAAATAGCATATACCAAGAACATCATAAGGAAACAGTGGTATCACATCATGGAACACATCCTATATCATGTGTGTGAGAAAATCTAAATGTACACAAATGTGAGTAACTCAACATGGTGTAAATCACATCAACATGTTTAATCATATCATGCCAAAAATCATATGATTATACTTAATAAGGTAAGGAACCTCCTAAATAATAGTTGTAAAATGTCATGGTCCATCGAAGATGTCGTTACCCCAACCATTCTCCCGATGTAAATGAAAAAATGATCACATTACATATACTCTGAGATCTTATAAAACATCACATTATGGATTCTAGAGTTATAAAATGAGAAATGAGACAACGGATAAAATAATGTGTACATTGGTGTAGGCATTTAGATAAAACCCAAATGCGATCCACCACACAAGGTAGTAGTTGTTTCATGGTGGTTATGATGGAATACACCTACGTGGGACAAGAATGATACTATGACACCAAACAACAATGCGAGGAGGACAATAGGGTATAAGGAAGGATTTCCACATCAACGAATTTATGGATGTGTCAAGGTGCCTTGAACACCAGGGTGATATGGTGCATCAGAAGAGCACAATATGATAAAAAGATGGGGATGCTACATAGAAATAGATCAAGGAGTGTACTATTGCGATGTAATGAATCGGTTTGTGGTGTAGGAAGGTGTTGGAACATGACTTCCATAACACATGGAATGATCCCACAGTGTGGAGTAGATTCTACAGTCCTTCAGGGTTCCTAGATTTCTCCATGAAATGATGAGAAACAGGTATTTGTAGTGGAAACTAGCAGAGGTTTCCTCTATATGAAGACCCTTTAAAAAGAATCATCAACAAACTTCTTAAAATCTGAATAATTTCCACAAATTTAACTATTATAATCTTTTTAAATGATTTTAATACAAAAATACTAGAAAACTCACCATCCATCTATAATTAATGTGGAAATATCCTTGTGATGTGGCATAAGGTTCTAAAATTCAACCCCCTTGATCCACACCTCCATAGTAAATGGAATGATATAACCTCACCAAGAAACATTTCAATATGAAATATATTTTCCAGTATTGTTTTGTTCTTCTTTCACCCTCCTACTATGGTGAAATCTTTATCCACTATAGTGGAACCTCCCAATAGGGTGTGGTCTTATGATCTATAGTGTAGCCACTTGGTTTTTGGAAGAAATCTTTCCAAACACCCCATATGCCTCAAAAAAATCTACAAAATACCTTTTAAATCAACAAAAACATGGCCCAAAATAAAAAAAATGTGAAAAAAAATTAAATATAGGAAAAGTAATTCCAAGGAAATACAATTCTCCCACTCTAAGGACTTATCATCCCTGAGAAGTGTCTTTAGGTTTTATACTCAAACATGTGTATATACTAAGCTCAAGTGGTAGCCTATCTCTACCAAGTCTCCCCACATACCTCCCCATGATTCCGCTGAATCTGGACGAGTTGAACCGTTTTACCATAGAGAAATTTCTCACTGCGGTCTATAAATACAACAGGAAGTCCTGAAAACATGAATCTGCTTCCAAATGAATTTAATTTAAATCTATAACTTGTGCATGATTGTGAATGTACCTAGGAAGATGAGAAACATGGAACACATAATTCATGCTTCAATATTGTGAGGGGAAGTGAAGATGGTTTGCAACTGTCCGACACATTTGGTGGTCTCAAAGGATCCCACAAAACATGGTGCTAGCTTGACATGCTTCCTCAGATATCAATTACCAAACCAAAGATTCACTCTAATGAAAACACTATCATCCATAGAGAAAATCAATGGAAACCTACTATAGATATTTTAATATTTATTTCTACATTGAGTGGCGATAAACCTATTCTATATCATCAACACTCTCTTAAAGGTATCCTGAACTGTAATGAGTCCAATAACTACAACCTTAACAACCAAATTATAATAGAGTAGTGAACTACATAACTTCCCATAAACAGCCTCATTAGGAAAATTTAAATTGAAGTGTGGTAACTATTTTTGTACAGACACACAATAATTTCTAGGTGATCAACGCATTCTCCAATAGATTAGTGCACATAATCTCAAATAATATCCTTCAATATTCATATATTCTACTCAAAATTTTCCTCAGTATAAGGATGGTATCTATTCTCAATCATATATTATTTCCTAAATCTTTATACAATACATGCCACAACCATGGTGTATAACTTGAATCTCTATCATAAAAAAATCTCAAGGGATCTCTATGTAGTCATCCAATCTCTTAGACATTGATAGTTCCTATATCCTCCACTAAGGGTTTCTCTCTGATCTGTAAAAAGTGAAAAAAGATCTCCAGTTGATTGAAAATAAACCAGACAGAGTCATGAATACTCAGGATCCTAGGTGAGCTGATCAAAAAGTCCATCATGATTTCCTATTAATTCCATATGGTCACTAAAAGATGAAAAAGAAACCCAATAGGATGCTAATGCCCATCCTTCACCTGCTTATGTGTAAGGCATCAACAGGAAAAACCAGCAATATCCCTCTTTATCCCTAGCCACCAAAATTGACATCTAAATTCATGTTACATATCAGTCATACCATGATGTAATTCCCATAATAGGTATCACAATCTATCATCAGATCCCCTCTGATGGAATCAAGGACTTCTACTCTAGCATGTACTATGTTCACATTTCCATCCCTTAAATACCACATAAAAACTAGATCATGCCCATCCAGTTGTCCCCTCATCATAGCACACTCTTAGTCTGACTTCTATCTAAACTTTATCTGGTGTGCAAGATATGATGTGATGAGAAAGGGAGTAAAATTCATAGAACAGTTTCCACTGAAGAATCCAACAACCAATCAACCACAATCTCATCAAATTCCACTATTCCTCAGATGGTCTCTCACCATACTCCTTAGTAACCCACAATGATTATACCCTTCCCTTGTCCATATACCATCTCAAATTTTAACATTTAAAGATTCTCAACCCATCACCAATTTCTCAGGTTGAATTCCCTCTGTATGAAGATGAATGAAGGAAATTGTAGTCTATGTACACAAAAAATCTCGTTCCAATGGGATTATTTATCCAAAACATCAGAGCATGAACCAAGTATTCTAGCTCAAATTTATGTGTAGGGTATTTCTACTCATGGGGAAATAACTAACGTGATAGATAGATAACTACCTTCCCCCACTAAATCTGAACCACTCCCAAAACAATTAATGATGAATCATGGTAGACATCATAACAAATTCCAGTCTCTGGAAGTGTCAGCACATCATATTTCGTCAACCTATTATTCTACTCAAGGAATAAATCTTTACACGTCTCTAAACACTGTAAATTCAATTCTTTTTTAGTTATATCCTGGGTGATGATAATAGGAAAAATTCCAAGATAAACCATTGATAATAATTTACAAGGCCGAAAAATCATCTAATATCAAACAAATTACAGGGAAATGTCTAGGACATGAATTCCTAAACATTATCCTTTTCTACAGATATACCTATCTTAGGCACCACATGTCATAGTAAATTTTCCCCTTGAATACATAATTCACACTTCATCAACATCATGTAGAGACAATGTGCTTGAGGTGTAGTATGTACTATCACTAGGTTCCAAGCATGCTTCTTCATTGTCAGCAAGTAGAATATTACAACATCAATAATCACTATGATGAATGATTCTAGATATGGGTGAAGGATCTGGGTTATTAGGTCCACAAAAACTATCGACACATTCATCAACGTGAACAATATTACCAAGGACCCATACAATCCATACCAGCTCCAAAACACCTTTTTCAAAATGTACACCTCTCTAATTCACAACTAATGATATCTTAATCAGAGATCACCCTTAAAGAACCATCATGATCCACATAACTAGTTTAAATGACCATGAATCCTTATAAATGGATATAAATTATTAATCTTCACTATGTTTAGATTCTGGTAATCAATTCATAGTCAAATACTACAATCCACATTCTTGGAGGACAACACAGAATCACCCCAGGGGGAATTACATGGCCTGAAAATAAGTAACTCTCCAATTCATCCATCTATACCTATAGCTCATTCATCTCAGTCAGCACCATACAATACGAAGGTATCAAAATTGGGTTTTCACTTAATATGAGATCAAAATCAAATTCAAGTAATTTATCTATTTGGAGTCTTATAAATTCATCAATAAATACATCTTGAAAAAGATTCATGCTGGAGGAAAATATGAGTGGGATTTTATTGATACAACTAAAAGAGGAAAGTACACCATCTGTGCTATGATCTCCTTGAGATGACTCGCATTTGGTCCACCTTTTCCTTCTTTGAGCTATGATTCTTCAATCACGAGGAACATATATCCATCTAGTTAAGTACCTAACACATGTTTCTGATATCATTCAATGTGATATTTTAAGATGGTCAGGAAATCCATGCTGAGAAACATATCAAAATTCAAATTTTCCTTAGTTTTTAACGCCCATAGATAACCATAGTCGTTGATGACTATTAGGAAATTCTAGGAATCCATAGAGATGATCCAATATTATACACAATGGTGTGTGAAGAAAGATTATTTTGATGAAAAACATGACAGGTAAGTCTAGTTGAGATAATACTTGAGAATATATAAAATAATTAGATGCACCAGTATCGAACATGGAAGTAGATAAAGTGGAGGTATTGAAGACCATAGTTATAAAAGTAGATGGGCCCACCCCATCATATACTAGAACCTAATATGATACATAGACTTTCCTTGTCTCGATCTATGATGTTTTCAGCAAGGCATAATTATTTTCGAAGTTTACACCCTCTTCTAAGGTCCCTGGCCACTCCCATGGATCAATTCTAATGTATTTATCAAGTCCCCATAAGGCCTCACTCGTGATTCAATCAAGAAGAATCACTAAAACTATCCCATCTCATAGTATCAATGTAAAATGATCTCATATTTTGGGAACCAATTATGTTAATTCACCCACATCCCATTGTTATAACACTATGGTCCTCCTTCACCCCATACGAGGTGCTGAAGAACCTCCACTAAATTCTTACAATATTACACTACTCCAGCATGGGTCATCATACTTCATTTTCCTTATTCCAAAAGAAACACCCATATTAGTGAGTGAAAGATCAAAAAATGGCCCACCATGTTCTATATGTAGACCTAAAAACCCATCCTCATCTATACCTTTCTCAATAGTTAATCCCTTTTTGAGTACTTGGGTGTACGTCATCATATCAAAACTTTTTACCTAACATCGATGAGCTGGATTAAGACCTATATCAAACTCTTGAGCCTTATGCACCTCATTCCCATAAAAAAGAAGAGTGATGTAGCACCATGAATAGCGTAAAATATGATGAGACGGTCAAGGACCCATATCATAACTTCATAAATTTATTGTTTTGTTCTAGCTTTATCATATTAGGAAAATACTATTCAGGGAAGAGAACCTTTAAGGTCAACCATGTAATACCCTCTTATCTCCCTACCCAACTCAAAGATGTAAACCACATCCTAGAGGGTCCCTAAAACATTATGGTCACCAGAAGTCGTGATGTCTATTTAGAATTATTGACAATCTTGAAGATACTCTCAATGATGTCCTATCAGTCCTCATTACCCTTTGGTCCACCAGTACCCATGAATGTTAGAGGATACTAGATCTATATATCATGAGCGTGTTAATTTATAGTCCATTAAGTTACTTATCCTAAGATTGGAACTATCTTAAAGTGTCATAGATGAATGGGATATGTATCCTGGATCACCTATACCAGTATAGATGCATGCTAGGTAACATCATCCAACATTATGTGTGGCAGCAAAAAATAATCACGAACTATCATTACTAGTGGTCTTAGTAAATATCTCTGAGTTGGCATCATGGAATCATGAATAAATTTAGGAACATTCAATTTCCTCGATATTCTATGAGATCACACAAATGTTTCCCTACAAGGCTACCATTATCCCAATGTTTAACTATCATTGAATTAACCCTTGTATTTAACCCAACACATTAGTCACAATAATAATATGTGCACTAACACAACATCATGGCCAGTATAACTAATTACATACATTAAGGATATATCACACAACATGATAACACAGATATATCACCCAAGAGAAACTATCTTGAATGGAAAACACAAATTAATGAATTTAATTAAAAAAATACAATGCAATAAAAAACATGAATATACATGGAATGTGAAGTTACATATCTATTCATGATGCATTAACATACCTAAAATATCATAAACCACATTTCCACAACATTTTTATCACCCAATTTGAATTTAATAAAATGTAATAGAAAACATAAATTGAAACATTAATGGAAACTCATTGGTCCACTATACAGTGCTGGCCTAGAACAAAAATAATTCCCCTGCTTGAGTACCAACATTCCTAAATTGTTGGGAAAAAATATCTTAAGGTAACATTGCAGTATTTTTGGGTTGATTGTGTTTGTTGACAAAGCAGGTTTCCATGGAGAATTTTCAAGTTCCCGAGAAGTTGTTGACAATCCATGGTGACAAAGAACGATGACAAAGGAATAGATGATCTGGAGGCGGTAAAAAAGAGCAGTACAATGTGGTGTTCTTTCCTAGTGTTTGCCAAATTTTTGGGGTCCAAAATTTGGAGTTTGGTGAGAATCACGAAAATAGAATTTCCATGAAGATCATAATTAAATATGGCAATGGAATGAATTTCGCGAAGTTGGGATGCATGGATTGGATTTTGCGAAGACCAGAAAAATGGAGGTGGTGATGCTTCATGATTATGTCAAAGCTTCGTGAACGGAAGAGTTGAAGAGAATCACGGCGGTGAAGGGATTTGCGAGGGAGCTTCACAGAAAAGGCACGAAATAATGTTGACGGTGATGCTCTATGATTACGACGAGCTCCACGATCCAAAAATTGCCGAGGTGCTTCGCGATTTGGACTGAATTCTGGCGGAAACTTCAGAGCTTCTTGATTGGCGATGAAGTGGCGTTGACTTCGCATGGAAGGGTTGAGGGTTGGTGGAATCGCCTATAAATAGAGGCCGGCCCCCTCAAGATAAGTAGAGAGTATTTTCAGAGAAAATCATTTGATCTCGGTTCGTGAAGGAAGTTGGCGAAGGCAGTGTGCTTCGCGAAAGAGGAGCTTCGCAGTGGCTATTCTAGCTCCGAAAAAGACGTGTGCTCCACGTTGGCTCAGTGAGCTTCACGTGGGAAGTCTCATAGTGATGACTTGAGCTTCGCGAAGGCCTATGCATTGCGAAGGCTTGAGCTTCTCGATGGTCCGAGATCCGCGTAATTGTGAGCTTCGCGAAAAGGAAGGAGCTTCGCAAAGGCTTGTTTGAGCTCGCGAAATTGGGAGCTTCACGAAGTAGGGTGCTTTGCGAAGGTACTTTCCAAAGGAATTTCCCATTGGTCAGTGGCAAAGAGTTGTTCATCAGTGTTTGATAGTTGGACTTCATTAGAGCATCTACATACAGTGGAGGATGCATTAATTAGTGATAATGAAGAGACCTACAGGTCTATAAACAGTGAGTGGATCCCTTCTAAGTGCAGTGAGAATAGGAAGAGGAAAAAGGTGATCATCTCCACTGGCAGTGAGCCAGAGAGAGAGAAACGGAGAGTGACCCTTGGGAAAGCAGTGAGCTGACCCTAAATCTTGTAAAGGCAGTGAGCCTGGGACAGAGTTACTGTACCCGAACTTTGTATCCACATCCAGTGAAGAATAGTGGAATTTGGTACGACCGGCAACTTGTCGGCGTATGCTCCTTGGACGTAGCCCAGTGAGGGTGAACCAAGTAAAAATCTCAATGTATGCCTGTTTTCTTCCCCGGATTGCATTCAAAACATCATCATTAGATAAATAAGTAAATAAGTGATCATACTTTATAGACTAGAGCAAACAAAGTGACCCTTGTAATAAAGAGGTCAAGATCTAGTGGGGTAGGGAGAACTTTAAAAAAGAATATCCATACCCTCATTCACCCCCCCCCCCCTCTCAGGGTATATAGGCCCCTATTGGCCCTAAAAATTTGTATCAGAGAACTAGTTTCTTTTATCATATTTTTTTGCATCGACTTTGTGTAGTCGATCTGTGTGGTTAAAGAATCAGACTGCTCTTATTTTGGTCCTCCATGGAAAAGGAAAAAACATCAATGAAGAGTCAGAAGTCAGGCGGTATTCTTCAGTGTGGAATTGTGTATGGAAAAAGTGTGATTCAATTAAAAGAATCAAGCAGTGTGCTGAAAGAAGGAATGGATGAATCTGATTGGGAAAAGATTGATTCACTCAATCATGATGTTGGAATGAGTGAAGTACATGAGCATCAGAGTGATACTGAAACAGAAGAAGAAATTGAAGGAATAATAGATATGCGAGCTGAGTTAGAGGCTGCTATTGAGGAGATAGATGTTTAGAGAGATAATAAAATTAAATCTAACAAAGTTGTTCATGATGCAAAAATCTATATGCAGCAGCAGGAAGAAGAGAAGTCTAAATTGATGGAAGAAATTGAGAAACTGTAACACCCCGAGCTTCCATGATACGCTTCTCATTCAATTATGTAATATCTTGCATTATACGGAACATCGAGTTCTAACACACTGCAACTAATCAAAGTAGCCGTTATGAATAGTAATAACCACTTTTTAAATTTATAGAAATTTTATATTTCAAAATGGACTTCATTTTTGTATTCGTAATATCGAAATTATCCAAAGATGAATTTTTTGTAATTTTCTGAGAACTTCCAATTTTTATGAATAGTGAAAAATACTCAAAACAACTTTTTTAATAAAAATAATTTATAGTGATAAGTTATACTATTGAATGGTTTTAAAGTATAATTAGAATATATTTTTACCATTTTATCCAATGGTGGTCATTAGAATTAATTTAACATTGAAATTGGACATAAACAATTGCCAATCTTTTGATATAAATTGTTTCTTAAAAACACGCTATTTGTTGTAACAGTGGGAATTAATAATAAAATTAATTAATGCAACTTATATGTTTGGAATTTTGTAAAATAGACATCATTTTTGAATTCGGAATATCAATTATAGCTTAGGGTGAAATTTTGGCCTTATTCTGAAAAACTTCAATTTTTGATGAATAGTGAAACCACTAAGTGGTAGTTAAATAACTGATTTTTCGTTTAAATGAAATATTACCACTTCTGTGATTTGATTTTCGAAAATCCGACATACATGGTTTTCATTAAGAAGTAAAATGTGGTTCAATGAGATTAAAATAATTTTTTGGTGAATAGTAACTTTTAAGTTCTTAATCGCGATTAGAGGTAATTAGTGTAGTTTAAGGTACAAATAATGTTTTAATAATATGAGATGAGCATGACACTTGTCCTACTCCTATTGGATGAGTAATGGACGACCAAGACAACCCATGGGTCAACTTGGGGACCCCATGGAGCCACTTTAGTTGGAAAATGACATTAATATATATTTATTTAATGTTAAAATTAAATTGACACAAACATGAGTTATTTTACTAAAACAGTTTTTAAGTGGGGTTACACAAGTCCCAACTTTGACTATAAATATTAATTAGAAAGCTAAAAAGATTTCCTACATCATAGTATTTTTTTATAATTTTTAGACATTAAATAAATTAAATTATCTATGACATCATTATGATGCAGCGATGACCTCATTATTAAACGATTTAAATAAAATGAGAAGATAATGCAAAATCCAAGGCATACAGTTGTCCAAAGCCTATTGGATGAGGAGATTTAGAAACCTTATCACCTTATCCTCGAATTATATAAGTGTGGGACCTTTAAAATTCGAAAAGCATTGTGTAATAATGTAACATTTCAATCTTTCCAAAAGTGCCCCTTCACTCCACTTATAAAAGGCCCCCACCTCTCCCACCTCATTTACACTTTCAAGCCATTTGGCTCGGCCAAACTCTGCCCAAATACTCTCCCAACATCCCCATCTTACTCCTAGAAGCCTCACTTTGGGCAGAACTCTTCCCAAGGAAGCCTTTGGCTCAAATCAAAAAGAGTTACCCGATTTTGAGGTAATGTCTTCTCTAATGTTGTTTTGTTTTATTTTTCTTCTCGAACCCCCTAAACTCTTTTTATTCATTTCTTTTGTAACAAAACCAGTATCCCCAATATACTAGGATGTTGTTATAAAAAGGATTCGAGCTAAACTTACACACACCTACATCAAATGGTTAAAGAACATACGGTTTCTGTGGATGGCGAATTTCTGCCTCACGAAACGATGATTGTTCAACACTCATATAACACCTTCAAAGGTGGCTATTAAGATGTAACTATTTTTATATATGATATATAATATTTTTATGTTTTACATATGCTTCTGTATTTCTCATTTATGGCATACTTTATGATTTCCATTATGGGTAAAACGCGATAATTTCATTTTAGGAAGTGCGGACTACCGCCCCTCAAAGTGATTTGAATCGTTAATGCCATATGTGGGATGTATAAAGGATTGATTAAATGGTATTATACACTATATTATACTGGAATTATATTATACATTTATATCATTATGATTTAGTTCCATTAAATATGAAATTTAAATGAAAGTAGCGTTCATGCGTACGTACGGCTTACCGACTCCATGAACTGTGCATTTCATTTCGTACCTCTAAATGTTACGTAATATTATAAATGAATGTATATACTGGATATATATGATATATATTACATCTAAATCATGAATATAATTCTGGAGATAATGGATATTCTACCACATAAACAACTTGTAATTATAAGAAGTTTATTGTTGACTCAAGAACCAAAGATCGACAAAACGACCGTTATTAACTTAAATAATTACATAAAGTTCATAACATTGTAATAAGTGATATAAAAAGGATAATGAAATTGAAAATGGTTCTTAATAAGGTATATATTAACTCTAGTTTATTATTCAGGAGGTTAAAGAACGGTTGAGTCAAGTCAGACACGAGGTAAGGGTTAACTTCACAACCTCTTCATTATCCAAGGTTGTTTATACATAATTATCTACTGGGACCTCGTTATCATCCACATCCATGTTTCTTAAAAATGTATTTCAAAACATTTTTATTATTTACAAGAATATGGTTTAAAGTCATTTATACCCTTTTTGACTTTTTATAAGAGGAATCTTTCCGTCGTTTTCAAAACAAGGTCCTTTTTAACCTTTTCGACAGAATTGAGGTAAGAATGTTTTTTTAACTTATACGACTGGTGCAGTTATTTTCCGCCGTTATAAAATCTTCAAAGATTTCTTTACAAGCTTATAATAATATTTTCAAGAAAATGTTTTGTTTTATATGGCTCTTAAATGATTTCAAAAATAGAAAGAGATATTTCTCTAAAAAGTGTTTTGATTTCATCTATGTCAACATCCTTTGATGGATTTTACGCTTATTTGATGTTGATTTATTATAATACAAAACTTCTATATTGTATTGAAGGTTTTGTGATATGTTTTAATGTGGATGTTCTATTTTATACCATTCATAGTTTATGGTGAAATTATTGACATTTCGTATGCTAGTTTTAATACGAATGTTTATGTTATGTTTAAACCTTTTCATATGGGAATGCATTGGACTTAATAAGTGACGGGTGGAGCCAGCTATGGCTCCTCGATGCATCGGCAGGTCTCATGAGACAAACTAGTGTCTTGGCACGAGGACTTGACAAAATCTTATTTGTGGTCTTGGCACGAGGCCTTGACTATGTGGTTATGATAGTCTGGCATTATGCATTCCATCATTATGAAAGTGGTTATTGATATTGCATGTGATTATTCGACCAGTAGAATATCCATGTAAAGAAGTAAATGACATTATTCTCATTTTACCTTTGCCATTTATGTTGATGTTAAAGTTTAAAAGGCTTTTGTTTTAGTTATACATTTCTTTAAATGTTTATGTTTATTTATGAAAGATTCCGCAATATTGTTACCCTTACTGAGCATCTGAGCTCACCCCTTTCAATGTTTTAATATTTTCCAGGATGTGAAGAAGTATTTTATGAATGACCTGCAGGGATAGTCAGAAGAGGATATTAGTGTGGACTATGAATACTTTGTTATTAGTTTCTCACTTTATGATGTAATGTAACATTTATGAATGTATCTAGTGTTTCCAAGGCTACTAAACTAATCGGTCTTTCGAGACTTGATCTTTTGTGATCATGCCAATGTTACGAAGTAATGCACCGACTCTAGGTAGCTGGGGTCGGGGTGTTACAGTTGGTATCAGAGGCAGTTTAGTACTAACCTTGGAAGCTAGATTTAGATAAACTCTGATTAGAGCACATAGCCCAAAGATAGACTTTGAGGATTAGTATAGAAGAACTTCCTAGAATTTTGTTATTGTATAGATTTTGTGAGTTTTCTGAGAAATACATCCCTGTCTGGATACGAGCAAGTAGAGGCGGCTCTGGCACAGATGTACCTAGGGGTAAAACTCGAAAACACCGCTTTGAGCTAGACTCGAACGGGAACTGCTGCATGACAACGGGCCTTGCTGCACTCTTGGTTACGACACTCCCGGGGGATATGCTTTGGATAATTCTCATTTTCTTTATAAACCACTATGAAGGGTTATGAGTATATACTTCCTCAAAGAAAACATTTTTATAGATTATATCCATAAATAGTTCAATTTATGTTAAGTATCTTACAAGTATGGAATTATGTATTTTGATTTATAAACTAATATAGTTTATGCCATTGTTTAGAAATGGCGCCTAGTGGAAGAAATGGAAACCGTATCAATGCACGCACTCCATGTAGGGATTGCCCTCCTGCTCAAGATAATTATAGTGGGGCTGGTGATGCAACTGGTGCCGATCAGCTAATTACCATACTGGGACAACTTACTCAGGTTATGAATAATAACCTTACCCGTATGGAGCACCCTGATCCACAGCGTGGAGGATCAATGTTAGATCGATTCATGAGGCAACAACCACCAACCTTCAATGGGAGTACAAATCCTATAGTAGCTGAGCAATGGATAAATTCCTTAGAGAAAATATTCCATGCCTTGGGGAGTAGTGAAAGGGAAAAGGTTGTCATGGCAGTTTACCGCCTCACTTGAGATGCCGATCAGTGGTGGTCGCTGATTCAAAACACAAAAGAAGATGATGACGTATTGAATATGGAATGGGGGGAGTTCAAAGAGCTTTTCTTAGAAAAATACTTTCCTCGTGACCATCGAGCAGATATGGAAAGGCAATTTCTGAGTCTGAGGCAGAAGGAGGATGAGAATGTCGCAAAGTATGAGGCTAACTTTACAAGGTTAGCGAGGCATGCTTCCGATTGTATACGTAACCCAAGGAGTAAGATTGATCGTTTCTTTGATGGGTTAAAACCATTTCTCCGTCGATCTTTAGTATCACAATCCTTCTCATCATACGAAGATATTGTCTCGTGTGCTATCAAGACAGAAAAGGAATTCTCTAAGTCTTATGACAACAAAGTAAAGCAAGAGAAGAAGAGAACGGTGGAACAAGAGACAGATAAAGGGAAAAAGGGAAAGAAGGATTTTCCATTATGTGATAATTGTGCGAAGAATCACCCTGGTACTTGCCAAAATGGAATGGGAGTTTGTTACAAATGTGGAGAAAAAGGTCACCAGGCGCGTGATTGCAAGGGAAAGAAAGAGGCTATCAAAGTTGAATGCTACAATTGTAGAGAAATGGGTCATTATGCAAATGAATGCCCTAAGCGTCAGAGAAACTTACCTCAGAAAAGGCGAAGGGATCAAGGACAATCTTATGCTGTTACTACAGTTGAAGCAAAATAACAAATGTATTCGTGCTTTTGGACTCATGGATTATATTCTGGTTATTATAATAATGTGATATATATATAAGGATTGTACTGCAGTACTTGTTGATTTCAGTAAGGTTTTAATATGATTAAGGTAATCATATTTTTAGTATGTGACAATAAGAGAAACATTTCTTTGTTTGGGGAATCTGATATTACAATTGATTTTGGAATTTAGAGACCTTTTAGAGAATGTCTGGACGGAGGTATTTTGGATAACTATTAAGGTTTGAATGGATTAAGTTGAACCATGGATAGTATTGTTTAAGGTTAAAGAATTTCTGAAGATTATTTTTGGATTATTGTAATACTATAGTTTTAGGAAAAGGACAAACTGCAGGGTGGGGCATAACCCGTCGCGTCGGACAAAGCTGCAGGAATCGAACCCACAACCATAGTGCGGCAAGCCTTTATTTCCTACCACTAGCCTACAGGAAGTCCCCGGTTATTACAAAATAGTTTTACTAATCTAAATGGTATGTGTTAACATTTTGAACCTTATACAATTAGGATAAATAGAATATTTTTGAGTTCCGTTACCATTTGGAGTAAATGTTGGGTTTGTGGTTAAAATTTATTAACGAATGAAAGTATACATAACAAGTATGTATATTACCTTACGTTCTTAGTAAATCTCCTAAATAAATTCCTCAACATTATAAAAGGTAAATTAAAACAAAAATGTTGTCGGTTAACTTTTCCAACTGGGGATTCAATGACCGTTTAACCAATCACAAGTTTGTGATTTTCTTGTGGTTAAACATTCTCCTAATCCTGTTTTCTATAACTCTCTATCAGACCTTGATGGTTTTTTTTTCTTCCATATCCATATTTTCATAGAATCCTAGAATGGGCTATATCGGGTGACCTTTGTACTTATCTTGCTTTCTTTTAATGTTATATATTTATTAACCTTATTTCCGATGTGGGTTTTCCTCAAACGTAATTTCTCTTTTCAACCTTTTATTTACAAAGAAAAATTTTAAATTGCGAGGACGCAATTTATTGAAGGAGGGGAGAATGTAACACCCCGAGCTTCCATGATACGCTTCTCATTCAATAATGTAATAGCTTGTATTGTACGCAACATCGAGTTCCAACACACTGCAACTAATCAAAGTAGCCGTTATGAATAGTAATAACCACTTTTTAAATTTATAGAAATTTTATATTTCAAAATGGACTTCATTTTTGTATTCGTAGTATCGAAATTATCCAAAGTTGAATTTTTTGTAATTTTCTGAGAACTTCCAATTTTTATGAATAGTAAAAAATACTCAAAACAAATTTTTTAATCAAAATAATTTATAGTGATAAGTTATACTATTGAGTGGTTTTAAATTATAATTAGAATATATTTTTACCATTTTATCCAATGGTGGTCATTAGAATTAATTTAACATTGAAATTGGACATAAACAATTGTCAATCTTTTGATATAAATTGTTTCTTAAAAACACGCTATTTGTTGTAACAGCGGGAATTAATTATAAAATTAATTAATGCAACTTATATGTTTGGAATTTTTTAAAATAGACATCATTTTTGAATTCGGAATATCAATTATAGCTTAGGGTGAAATTTTGGCCTTATTCTGAAAAACTTCAATTTTTGATGAATAGTGAAACCACTAAGTGGTAGTTAAATAACTGATTTTTCGTTTAAATGAAATATTACCACTTCTGTGATTTGATTTTCAAAAATCCGACATACATGGTTGTCATTAAGAAGTAAAATGTGGTTCAATGAGATTAAAATAATTTTTTGGTGAATAGTAACTTTTAACTTCTTAATCGCGATTAGAGGTAATTAGTGTTGTTTAAGGTACAAATAATGTTTTAATAATATGAGATGAGCATGAAACCTGTCCTACTCCTATTGGATGAGTCATGGACGACCAAGACAACCCATGGGTCAACTTTGGGACCCCATGGAGCCACTTTAGTTGGAAAATGACATTAATATATATTTATTTAATGTTAAAATTAAATTGACACAAACATGAGTTATTTTACTAAAACAGTTTTTAAGTGGGGTTACACAAGTCCCAACTTTGACTATAAATATTCATTAGAATGATAAAAATATTTCCTACATCATAGTATTTTTTTTATAATTTTTATACATTAAATAAATTAAATTATTTATGACATCATTATGATGAAACGATGACCTCATTATTTAACAATTTAAATAAAATGAGAAGATAATGCAAAATCCAAGGCTTACACTTGTCCAAAGCCTATTGGATGAGGATATTTTGAAACCTTATCACCTTAGCCTCTAATTATATAAGTGTGGGACCTTTATAATCCGAAAATCATTGTGTAATAATGTAACATTTCAATCTTTCCAAAAGTGCCCCTCCACTCCACTTATAAAAGGCCCCCACCTCTCCCACCTCATTTACACTTTCAAGCCATTTGGCTCGGCCAAACTCTGCCCAAATACTCTCCCAACATCCCCCTCTTACTCCTAGAAGCCTCCCTTTGGGCAGAACTCTTCCCAAGGAAGCCTTTGGCTCAAATCAAAAAGAGTTACCCGATTTTGAGGTAATGTCTTCTCTAATGTTGTTTTGTTTTATTTTTCTTCTCCAACCCCCTAAACAATTTTTATTCATTTCTTTTGTAACAACACCAGTATCCTCAATATACTAGGATGTTGTTATAAAAAGGATTCGAGCTAAACTTACACACACCTACATCTAATGGTTAAAGAACATACGGTTTTTGTGGATGGCGAATTTCTGCCTCACGAAACGATGATTGTTCAACACTCATATAACACCTTCAAAGGTGTCTATTAAGATGTCACTATTTTTATATATGATATATAATATTTTTATGTTTTACATATGCTTCTGTATTTCTCATTTATGGCATACTTTATGATTTCCATTATGGGTAAAACGCGATAATTTCATTTTAGGAAGTGCGGACTACCGCCCCCTCAAAGTGATTTGAATCGTTAATGCCATATGTGGGATTTATAAAGGATTGATTAAATGGTATTATACACTATATTATACTGGAATTATATTATACATTTATATCATTATGATTTAGTTCCATTAAATATGAAATTTAAATGAAAGTAGCGTTCATGCGTACGTACGGCTTACCGACTCCATGAACTGTGCATTTCATTTCGTACCTCTAAATGTTACGTAATATTATAAATGAATGTATATACTGGATATATATGATATATATTACATCTAAATCATGAATATAATTCTGGATATAATGGATATTCTACCACATAAACAACTTGTAATTATAAGAAGTTTATTGTTGACTCAAGTACCAAAGATCGACAAAACGACCGTTATTAACTTAAATAATTACATAAAGTTCATAACATTGTAATAAGTGATATAAAAAGGATAATGAAATTGAAAATGGTTCTTAATAAGGTATATATTAACTCTAGTTTATTATTCAGGAGGTTAAAGAACGGTTGAGTCAAGTCAGACACGAGGTAAGGGTTAACTTCACAACCTCTTCATTATCCAAGGTTGTTTATACATAATTATCTACTGGGACCTCGTTATCATCCACATCCATGTTTCTTAAAAATGTATTTCAAAACATTTTTATTATTTACAAGAATATGGTTTAAAGTCATTTATACCCTTTTTGACTTTTTATAATAGGAATCTTTCCGTCGTTTTCAAAACAAGGTCCTTTTTAACCTTTTCGACAGAATTGAGGTAAGAATGTTTTTTTAACTTATACGGCGGGTGCAGTTATTTTCCGCCGTTATAAAATCGTCAAAGATTTCTTTACAAGCTTATAATATCATTTTCAAGAAAATGTTTTGTTTTATATGGCTCTTAAATGATTTCAAAAATAGAAAGAGATATTTCTCTAAAAAGTGTTTTGATTTCATCTATGTCAACATCCTTTGATGGATTTTACGCTTATTTGATGTTGATTTATTATAATACAAAACTTCTATATTGTATTGAAGGTTTTGTGATATGTTTGATTGTGGATGTGCTATTTTATACCATTCATAGTTTATGGTGAAATTATTGACATTTCGTATGCTAGTTTTAATACGAATGTTTATGTTATGTTTAAACCTTTTCATATGGGAATGCATTGGACTTAATAAGTGACGGGTGGAGCCAGCTATAGCTCCTCGATGCATCGGCAGGTCTCATGAGACAAACTAGTGTCTTGGCACGAGGACTTGACAAAATCTTATTTGTGGTCTTGGCACGAGGCCTTGACTACGTGGTTATGATAGTCTGGCATTATGCATTCCATCATTATGAAAGTGGTTATTGATATTGCATGTGATTATTCGACCAGTAGAATATCCATGTAAAGAAGTAAATGACATTATTCTCATTTTACCTTTGCCATTTATGTTGATGTTAAAGTTTAAAAGGCTTTTGTTTTAGTTATACATTTCTTTAAATGTTTATGTTTATTTATGAAAGATTCCACAATATTGTTACCCTTACTGAGCATCTGAGCTCAGTGTGGGACCTTTATAATCCGAAAAGCATTGTGTAATAATGTAACATTTCAATCTTTCCAAAAGTGCCCCTCCACTCCACTTATAAAAGGCCCCCACCTCTCCCACGTCATTTACACTTTCAAGCCATTTGGCTTGGCCAACCTCTGCCCAAATACTCTCCCAACATCCCCCTCTTACTCCTAGAAGCCTCACTTTGGGCAGAACTCTTCCCAAGGAAGCCTTTGGCTCAAATCAAAAAGAGTTACCCGATTTTGAGGTAATGTCTTCTCTAATGTTGTTTTGTTTTATTTTTCTTCTCCAACCCCCTAAACACTTTTTATTCATTTCTTTTTTAACAACACCAGTATCTTCAATATACTAGGATGTTGTTATAAAAAGTATTCGAGCTAAACTTACACACACCTACATCTAATGGTTAAAGAACATACGGTTTCTGTGGATGGCGAATTTCTGCCTCACGAAACGATGATTGTTCAACACTCATATAACACCTTCAAAGGTGGACATTAAGATGTCACTATTTTTATATATGATATATAATATGTTTATGTTTTACTTATGCTTCTTTATTTCTCATTTATGGCATACTTTATGATTTCCATTATGGGTAAAATGCGATAATTTCATTTTAGGAAGTGCGGACTACCGCCCCCTCAAAGTGATTTGAATCGTTAATCCCATATGTGGGGTGTATAAAGGATGTATTAAGTGGTATTATACACTATATTATACTGGAATTATATTATACATTTATATCATTATGATTTAGTTCCATTAAATATGAAATTTAAATGAAAGTAGCGTTCATGTGTACGTAAGGCTTACCGACTCCATGAACTGTGCATTTCATTTCTTACCTCTGAATGTTATGTAATATTATAAATGAATGTATATACTGGATATATATTATATATATGACATCTAAATCATGAATATAATTCTGGAGATAATGGATATTCTACCACCTAAACAACTTGTAATTATAAGAAGTTTATTGTTGACTCAAGTACCAAAGATCGACAAAACGACCGTTATTAACTTAAATAATTACATAAAGTTCATAACATTGTAATAAGTGATATAAAAAGGATAATGAAATTGAAAATGGTTCTTAATAAGTTATATATTAACTCTAGTTTTTTATTCAGGAGGTTAAAGAACGGTTGAGTCAAGTCAGACACGAGGTAAGGGTTTACTTCACATCCTCTTCATTATCCAAGGTTGTTTATACATAATTATCTACTGGGACCTCGTTATCATCCACATCCATGTTTCTTCAAAATGTATTTCAAAACATTTTTATTATTTACAAGAATATGGTTTAATGTCATTTATACCCTTTTTGACTTTTTATAAGAGGAATCTTTCCGTCGTTTTCAAAACAAGGTCCTTTTTGACCTTTTCGACAGAATTGAGGTAAGAATGTTTTTTTTAACTTATACGGCGGGTGCGGTTATTTTCCGCCGTTATAAAATCTTCAAAGCTTTCTTTACAATATTATAAGAATATTTTCAAGAAAATGTTTTGTTTTATATGGCTCTTAAATGATTTCAAAAATAGAAAGAGATATTTCCCTAAAAAGTGTTTTGATTTCATCTATGTCAACATCCTTTGATGGATTTTACGCTTATTTGAAGTTGATTTATTATAATACAAAAATTCTATATTGTATTGAAGGTTTTGTGATATGTTTGACTGTGGATGTGCTATTTTATACCATTCATAGTTTATGGTGAAATTATTGACATTTCGTATGCTAGTTTTAATACGAATGTTTATGTTATGTTTAAACCTTTTCATATGTGAATGCATTGGACTTAATAAGTGACGGGTGGAGCCCGCTATAGCTCCTCGATGCATCGGCAGGTCTCATGAGACAAACTAGTGTCTTGGCACGAGGCCTTGACAAAATCTTATTTGTGGTCTTGGCACGAGGCCTTGACTACGTGGTTATGATAGTCTGGCATTATGCATTCCATCATTATAAAAGTGGTTATTGATATTGCATGTGATTATTCGACCAGTAGAATATCCATGTAAATAAGTAAATGGCATTATTCTCATTTTACCTTTGCCATATTATGTTGATGTTAAAGTTTAAAAGGCTTTTGTTTTAGTTATACATTGCCTTAAATGTTTATGTTTATTTATGAATGCTTCTGCAATATTGTTACCCTTACTGATCATCTGAGATCACCCCTTTCAATGTTGTTATATTTTCCAGGATGTGAAGAAGTATTTTATGAATGACCTGCAGGGATAGTCAGAATAGGATATTAGTGTAGACTATGAATAATTTGTTATTAGTTTCTCACTTTATGATGTAATGTAACATTTATGAATGTATCTAGTGTTTCCAAGGCTACTAAACTAATCGGTCTTTCGAGACTTGATCTTTTGTGATCATGCCAATGTTACGAAGTAATGCACCGACTCTGGGTAGCTGGGGTCGGGGCGTTACAGAAACTCAAGTCATCAACATGAGAGAACTCACAATCAGTTAGTGAGTATAAGCTTAAGATTGAAGAACAGAAAAGGGAGATCGATGGCTTGAATAGAAATGTTAAAGATCAATTCAAGTGTATCGATGAACCTGATATTTCATGTGATGTTAGAAACACTAATGAAATTCAATATAAAGATATTCGGATCCAAGCACTAGAAACTGAGATGAACAAGATATGAAGTTTGAATCAAAGGCTTATTGAAGTAGCTACTGATCTAAGGGAGAAAATTGATTCTCAAGATCAAGAATTGTGAAAGACATCTACAAAGGTAGAAAAAATAAATAGCTGATGTCAATGGGAAGAATCTGAACACATACGAGATTCAAAACATGAAATCTAAAAATAATGATATTCTAACACATCATTCTGAACTAGTTCAGAAGAATCAAATCCTACAAAAAGAGAATGCATGTTTCCTAGATTCTGTTGTTCAAGAAACATTGAAGGTAAAGGAGCAAAGTAAAGTGGTAGAAAATCTTAGATGAGAATTGGATGTTGAGATGAGTAGAGGAAAATCTCTCAAGAGAGAACTTGATGCTCAACTTGAATCAAGTGAATTAAAGATTCCGAAGTTGAAAGATGAGCTAGAATCAGTGAAGAAGGAAATAGAAAAATTTAATGCTAGAGGAAAGCCTAAAGTGAAGGATGCCTTGCACTTACTATTTGATTACCCTTCGGCAGGTGATGATTAAATGAATAGAAAATTTTCTATTTCTGTAAAGAGGAAAGAATAAATTCTCTCAGCTCAAAGACCATACAGATTGGGAAATACTGGTATTGGATTTGATGAATCACCTCCCATGCATGATAGAAAGAGAGATGTGAATAGTTCCAGATGTGAACAAAACCCTACAGGTGCTGGAGATAGGCCTAAGAGGAAAGAATTTGTTAGATGCTATTACAATGGAAGAATGGGACACACCATGAGTATGTGTCAGAAAGATCAAGAGCCTCGTGTCAGAAGAAGAACTCAATGTGTATCAGCATCTCAACATATAAATGATGAAACGAGGTATGCCTTTGATAGAAAACGTTTCGTATGTTCCCATTATGGGTATTTGGAAAGTCATTTCCGTTTGAAGAAAGCAGGAAAGGAAAAAGAGCCCAGAAAGAGATTATTGACTCCAGTGATATATAAAGAGAAATCTTACATTGGTAGACAAAGTGGAAAGTTGGAGAATATTCTTGGAGCCTCATGGGAATCACATGGAGCTGAATGAAAGGTGTATCAGTCACCTCCTCTGTCGTACTCACAACCGCTACCAAGGAGAGAATGTGAACAAACCTGGAAGATTTAGGGGAGATCTACTCTAACTGTGATAAAGAAGAATGAACATTCAATGGAGGACTCACCACCAGTGAAATAGAGTGTGGTGACTCAGACATCTGATAAAAGAAAGATGAATAAAGAATGTAATGAAAAATTGGCATGTCGTGTTCCACAGCGAAAAGTGGAGGAAGGTGAAAGATCCTTGCAATGGTGGAAGAAGCAAAGGAAGATGGAAAGAAATGATATTCATACTCAGAGTAGGAATCAAAGGAAATGACATATTGGTAGTACATCAAGGATAGAAGTGTGTACAAGTGGGTTTAAACCCCATATTGTGAAATATGTCGGGCCTGTAAAATCTTCATATCAGAAAAAAGACTTAGCATGCGAGTAAGGAATGCGTAGTCATATGTCCAGAGCAATTGAAGTTGGCAAGGTAGTTAAAAGAAGCAAAGAAAGAGTGTGACGATCTACAAGAAAGAATCAAATGGTTGACCCATCAGGATCAACCACCATCCTCATCTTGAGGATTCGAGAAGCACCCCTCTCCCTACGTATATAAATGCGGTGAATTAATGATTCAAGTGTTTCAGGTTTTGGGAGATACGATCCAAGGGGAAGTGGCATCTAAAGATGCAATGTGGAGAGGTGATATGCTCCAGAGATTAAAGTGATTCAAATCAGGTACTAGAGCTGAAGAAGATAGGGAGCATTAGAGCACAATAGGAATTGATTGTGTTATTAACTTTATCTCTTGTTTGCTACACTGAGTTCCAACTCAGTAGGCTTAGAGATTTTGTTAATGGATAAATTCCAAGTGGAAGATGATAATAGATGATGAAGGAGATGAAGAGTGGTTATGGGTCTATACAGTTGGGACTAACCCCAGGATGTGTTTCATAGCAAGGGGGGAGCATTCAATAACAAAATCGGAAGCAAGAGACATCAATGAAATAAATGAATGACTCGACTCATGGGTCTTCTATGGAGAGAAGACATATTTCAGGGGAAGTAGCAATAATCAAGAATTTCATGCTTATTTATTTTGCTCTAACAATGTGGTATCAGTTGAAGGTTTTCAGGATTCCAAGAAGCTGCGAGAGAGTGTCAACAATGTTTCAACAAAAATCTGAGAAATGAAGTTCAAATAAATGACGTCATTGAACAATGACATAGTGAATTTTTTTTTGTTAAAAGTGAGGAAGTGGTAAGAGACTCAGGGAGATCAGTAGTGGATAAAGTTGATTCAGAAGAAGACACTGATGGTGAGTACGAGGATGAAAAATCCTTATCTTCACAGAAGCCAAAGAGTCGAGCTGAAATTGACAGGTAGAACATCATCAATAATTTTCAGCTCCAGTTCAGACAAGGAAAACGAAATCACTACAATAGGCATATTTTCTATCTCAAGATGAGACGAAATGATTTGATGATGCAGTTGAAGATTATAATTGGGTTCATGCCATGAATGAAGAGCTAAATCAGATTGAGAAGAATCATACATGAGAGATTGTTTCGAGTCCATCAGATAAGAACATCATCGAGATTAAATGGGTCTTTCAAAACAAGATGAACGATGATGGCATAGTGATTCGAAACAAAGAACTACTGGTGTTCTAAGGATAATCTCAGATTGAGGGTATTAAAGTTGATGAGACATTTTCACTGATTGTAAGGCTGGAGATAATCAGATTATTCATAGCCATTGCAGTGCAATGGAAATTCCATGTCTTCTAGATGGATGTCAAATCTGTATTCATGAATTGGATTCTAGAGTAAGTAGTGTATATCGAGAAATTAGATCGTTTTCTAATTCATGAGGATGATAACAAGGTTTGTCAGGTGAAGAAGAAATTACATGGGTTGAAACAAGCACTGAGAAAATAGTATTCAATGCTGAATCAATATTTGTAGAATCTCTGATTCAAATAAAGCATAGTGAAGGTGGTTTTCAGAAATATAAAGAGAAGGTTCTAATGAGATTTGGAATTGAAGATTCCAAGGAGACGAAGACTCCAGTTTCTACCCAGATGAAATCATCAAAAGATGACAGTGGCATGGCAGTTAATTTCACTGAAAAAAGGCAGATTATTAGCAGTTTGCTGTACCTGACTACAACGAAGCATGAAATTGTATTCACCACATGCCAAGTAGAGAGATATCAGAGTAATCCCAAATAAAGCCACATGCTTGCAGTGAAAAGAATAATTTGGTATATCAAGGGCACGATGGATTTCAGCTTGACAAATAATGGAAAATCTCTGTCGGAATTATTGGGATATACTAATGTAGATTGTGCCGGTTCAACGGATGACAGGAAGTCAATGTCAGGTGGTGCATTCTATCTTGGTGAAATGTGTATTTCTTGGATAAGTAGGAAACCATATTTCATTTCGTTGAGCACCGCGGAAGCTGAGTATATTGTGGCCACTCAAGCATACACACAATTATTGTGGATGAAGCAGCAGCTTGAAGATATGGGAGTTGAAGTGAAGTCTCTGATCGAAATCTAGTGCGATAACTCAAGTGATATAAATCTCAGCAAAAAACCCATCCATCACTATAGGGAAAAGCACATTGAGATATAATATAATTTTATCAAGTAGAAAGTGGAGAAAGGGATTGTGAAGTTGGAGTATGTGCCTACAGAGTTACAGGTTGAAGATATTCTGACAAAGGCCTTACCCAATGAAGCATTCTAAAGGCATCGACTGGCTCTGGGAGTTCAGTCGATTCCCCACACTTAAAAGCGTGTGGATGTGAAACCCCCCCTCTCCCGAGGTATGATGTTTTTTTCCTAATGTGGTGATCTATGTTCTCTACTATGTTACAGACTACAAAGGAGTGACCTATGGGTTTGTTGAAAAAGGGGGAGAAAATAGTGATTTTTCAAGTGGGAGACAGTGTGGCTATTTGAGAAATCATGACAGATATGGGGAGAAGCAGACCAGTGGAGCAACCAGATAGGGGGAGAAATGAGAATGCGGGAGATTTTTAAATCTGACGATGCTAGAAGTGATCGATCAAAGAATAGCTATCACGACAGCTGAGGGTCGTGGTTAATGTAGAACAGTGGTGTTGGAATGGCGAGAGAAGGTATCCAGCTATCACCAATTGGGATCAGTGTGGTTCAAAAATTGGTATCAATTTAAAAATTGGTATCAGGCTGGAATCGACAATTGTTGTTTGACATGAAGTGAATCATTGATGAACTTTTCATACTACTCATGTTTCTCACGCCGAGCATTTCTCATGTAGGCTTAGAGTACATGTTACCTGATTCATTGAACGCTATCAGAATCGCAAGAGGCGAATGGTGGTAGCGGCTGGAAGAAGACTCAGTAAGGTATAAATGTTCAGAAAATCATTCTGAGATGAGTTATGAAGAGTTTTCAACAAACCCAAAGGGGGATATTGTTGGGCAAAAATATCTCAAGGTAACACTGCAGTATTTTAGGGTTGATTGTGTTTGTCGAAAAAGCAGGTTTCCATGGAAAACATTCGAGTTCCCGAGAAGTTATTGACAATCCATTTTGACAAAGAATGATGAAAAAGGAATGGATGATCTGGAGGCGGTACAAAAGAGCAGTACAATGGAATGAATTTCACGAAGATGGGATACATTGATTGGATTTCGCGAAAACCAGAAAAATGGAGGCAGTGATGCTTCGCGATTACGTCAAAGCTTCGCGAATGGCAGAGTTGAAGAGCATCTCGGTGGTGAAGGGATTTGAAAGGGAGATTCGCGGGGAAGGCACGAAATAATGTTGACGGTGATGCTCCGCGATTACGACGAGCTCTGCGATCCTAAAATTGCCGAGGTGCTTTGCAATTTGGACTGACATCCAGTGGAAACTTTGGAGCTTCGCGATTGGTGATGACGTTGCATTGACTTCGCGCGGAAGGGACGAGGGTCGGTGGAATCACCAATAAATAGAGGCTAACCCACTCAAGAGAATTAGAGAGTATTTTCAGAGAAAATCCTTTTCTCTAGGTTCGTGAAGGATGTTCGCGAAGGCAGTGTGCTTCATGAAAGAGGAGCTTCGCGGCGACTATTCTAGCTCCGTGAAAGTCGTGGGCTCCGCGTTGTCTCAGTGAGCATTGAGTGGGAAGTCTCTTTGTGACGACTTGAGCTTCGTGAAGGCCTATTCCTTGCGAAGGATTGAGCTTTTCAACGTTCCGAGCTCCGTGATATTGTGAGCTTCGTGAAAAGGAAGGAGCTTCACAAAGGCTTGTTTGAGCTTCGCGATATTGGGAGCTTCACGAAGTAGGGTGATTTGCGAAGGTACTTTCCAACGGAATTTCCCATTGGTTAGTGGCAAAGAGGTATTCATCAGTGGATGATATTTGGTCTTCATTAGAGCATCTACATACAGTGGATGATGCATTCATTAGTGATAATGAAGAGACCTACATGTCTATAAACTGTGAGTGGATCCCTTCCAAGTGCAGTGAGCATAGGAAGAGGAAAAAGGTGATCCTCTCCACTGGTAGTGAGCCAGAGAGAGAGAAATAGGGAGTGACCCTTGGGAAAGTAGTGAGATGACCCTAAATCATGTAAAGGCATTGAGCCTTGGATAGAGTGACTGTACCCGAACTTTGTATCCAGATCTAGTGAAGAATAGTGGAATTTGGTAGGACCGGAAACTTGTCGGTTTATGCTCCTTGGACGTAGCCCAGTGAGGGTGAACCAAGTAAAAATCTCAATGTCTACCTGTTTGCTTCCCTGCATTGCATTCAAAGCATCATCATTAGATAAAGAAGTAAATAAGTGATCGTACTTTACACACAAGAGCAAACAAAGTGACCCTTGTAATAAAGATGTCAAGATCCAGTGGGGTAGGAAGAACTTTGAAAAAGAATATACATACCCTGATTCACCCCCCCCCCCTCTCAGGGTATATAGGCCCCTATTGTCCCTAACATATATCCTATATACCTTTTACCAAATCTAGTAAAAAAGAAGAAATGGTTAGTGAGTTTTGATTCTCTGATAATTTTTTTTAATGTACTGACCTTGACCCCCTAGTGTGAACCAGAGTGATACAGGACCTTATGCACTCATCTCTGTATAAAAGCAGTTGCCGATTAAATGTGAGGGTCAGTGTTTGAAAATGGGTAGACTATACCCTCCGTATCATTCAATAATAATTATAATAAACATAAATATTTTAACAAAACATCAGTATAATTATTAATAAACTAATAGAATAGAATATATATTAAAGTTGTTCCCAATTTATTAAACCTATCCAATGTATAATTAATAGAAAAATAAATAAATAAAATTAAAAATAAATGATGACAGGACCCTCTTGTTTCTGTCACGATCATCTAAAACTTTGTTCACTATTACTCAACTATCCAACATAAGGACCATTACCTTCACTAGATCTCTGGCTATGAAATTTAGGAGCCCACAAAAATGATTGATAATTGTGTGAGTAAGAGACTCAGTGGGAACTCACAAATGAATCCATAATAAATGCACACTTTCATAAAAGTGAATAACATAATAACAAATAAATGAACACACAGGAAACAATCATATTGTTAATTCAAGGACTAACCATGCGGAAAATAACCCTAATTATACCTACCATCAAACCGTGATGAAAAGAATCAGAATGATCATTGAATGTCACACGATCAGATTCGACCTGATGTTATTTTATAGTCATACAAGACCCGATCCTATAGGTAAAACCATGCTATGTCATCAAAACCTGATGCTATATCTAGGCTAGGTCATAGAGAACATCATTCCACCCTATTTCAATGTAGTTATAATCACATAGGAATTTTGTGCCCCACCTTCAACACATGGGTCTAATCACTCATGATCACCATTCCCCTAGGTCAGACCACACTAGAACATCACACCCCATCATCCATATTGGTCTCATCATATGATCACATGTAACATCTAAACATTATCTCTCTCTAGGTATACATAGCCATGATAGGTCCACCTATAACTTCAGTACCATGAATAAACAAAACATAGAATATACAAACAATAACATAGGGAAACAATGATGTCACATCAATTAACGCACAATATATCATAAGTGTAAGAAAATATAAACACCTTCACATGTGAGAAACACAATATGGTCTAAAGAACATCAACACACATAACCATATCATTTCAAAAATAATAAAACTACCCCAAAAAAGTTATGGAACCTCCTAACTCGTGATTGTTATTGTCAATGGCATGGATCATTGAAGATTTCATCACCTGAAGCACACTCACACAATAACTGAAAAAATGGTCACACGCCAACGACTCATAGAACATCCAATTCATCATATCAGGGAATATATATAAAGGCAATGATAAATGAGATAATGGAGAACCAAATTATTACCATGGGTTGGGATAATAGAGAAAACCCAAAAGGGATCCACAATTAATGTCAGTAGTTATTGCAAAAACTGGCATTGGGAGGAGGACACCACAATGTAGGGAAGGACTACCAAGACGTAGGACCAATGGCTATGAAATTGTTGCTAGAACACCATGGTGTAGTTCTGCAAAAAAGGGCACACTATTACATAAAGAGGGGGGATGTGTGACATTGAACAAGGTCGATACATGCACTGATGTAGAGTATGGAAAAGACTGTGTCGTAAGAAGGTGTTAGAACTAAAAATCCATGACACAAAGGGAGGGACTGTGGTGTGGAGTTTATTATACAAGGGTTATGATTTCTGGGATTTCAGGTAGAAATTAATTGGAAAAGGTATTTTAGGGGAAACCATATGATGTTCCTCTTTATGAATACCCCTCACAATTCCACATCAACAACTACCTTCATATCGCAATTAATTTTCACCCTATTCTATTCTAAATATACTTTTAATTGATATGAGTCCATAAAGATGAGAAAATTTTCCATACATATATAATTGATGTTGAAACATCCCTATGTCTTAATTTAAGTTTCTACATTGCAGCCCTGTAATCCCCTCCTCTACGGCGAGGTCCATGACACAACCTCATCTGTGTATCCATCACTAAGGCACAACCTTTGGTGTTATGACACAATAAATATACCATCATCCTACTATGCAATATCTATTTCCACTATGATGTAACCTACCCACTATGGTGTTCTCTTATCGGGTATGGTTTAGGTACCCTGGTTTTTGAATGAAGCTTTCTAAAACAACCATTATGCCTCAAAAAACCTCCAAAATATCTCCGGCCTCTACCAAAGCATATTCCAACCGAATAAAAGTATATAATAAATAACTTTGTTATAGAAAATAAAATACCAAGGTTTACATATTATGTTTGAAAAACATTAAAAAATAATAAATTACCAAAATATTAAAGAAATATTTACTTAAAATGAATAAATTATTAAAAAAATTGAAAAAAATATTATTAATGAATAAATAATATTAAAATAATTAATGTTAAAAATGAGTGTTTTTTATTAAAAGTTTGATATATATACATGTTATAAAATGTTTAATTAGATTTACTAAATGAATAAGTAAATAGAGAAGGTAAGGTATGGAGGCATCTCCGGATTCTTAGTTGAGGTGGACATTATATCCCCTTTTACTAAAAATATTATTTTAACTACTGATAATCATTGATTTTACTTGGTTATTGACCCTGAAAAGTTTCCTAATATTTGTAAGGGCTACATCATTATAGGTCACTGATATGATAAATATCATCAAAGATTGTTCTGTAATTTTTGCAGGATAAATGTTCACTCTTATGTTAAATTCTAAAAAGGTATTGGGTATAAATTCTCTCCATGTGGAATGGCGCATGATAATTAGATATATCTAAGACCACTGGATACTGAAAGATTCTCTCACGGGGTTTTTGGATCTCATGAAGGAGATCCTAACTTGTATTTTTCATTACCAAATCATGAAGGATGTGGTATAAAGGATCAAAGACATAATAAATATGGTAGTAAAGGGGTAAAATGTTTCCTAATTATGAATTATCAAATAATTATATGATTCATATTTTAGCTCTCAGTTGAAAGAGAGATGATAATTATTTCTTATCTGATGAGATGTTGTCTTCTGAGAGTGATAAATATTTAGATCCTGCTGCATTACAATAAGATAAATACTTGAAGTCTAGTGATTGGAAGGGAAACAGGGTTATTGAGGTGAACTTATCTATTTAGATAATGGAGGTACTGAAGATAAAAATTGATGAGGAGAATAGTTCCTTGGAAATTGATATTTATAGATATACCTATGATGGAATTGAAGCTTCTATAAAATCAGATACCGATGGTCTTATGGTCACCTTTATAAAACATTACTCGTATACTAGGAATGGAGGAAACTGCAAGACTCTTATGGGAGATGATACATATTCATGATGTCCAAAGAAGAATATTTGTACTACACATTATCCTGATAAAGATGAAAATTCCATCATTGATAATAATTATACTTGTAAAAATGATAGAAATACTGACATATATACAATCAAGGAGACTTCTACTTGAGGATATAATCAAGGAATTTTTTCGAGTTTGAAAGAAACTTCTATGAATCATAATAGTGGATTGGATAATCATGGAATAATTAGATTTCCTATTTTTGATCAAATGATGGTTTTGGAATCTCTTCACAGCCAAAAATAGTCCCTGGTGGTTGTGGTTCACAGATTAGCCACTTCCACTGAGCACCCTAATATCGGAATAACTAGTTGAGTAGAAATTTCAATGGCTCGTGTCATTCATAATTAGGGTTGTGATTATATGGTTTTAAACCCCCTTTTTATAGATGGTTGCAATGTAGGTGGCCATATCACTCCCAAAGAGGTTTCATATGATGCAATGAATACTAAGGCGATTTCTAAAAATATCATTGGACATCGACAATTAAGGACAATCGATCATAAGAGATGACACTCATCGAAATCCACAGTTTCAAATACCATTGACTTTTTTATACTAATCCTCAACCAATATACTTCCCTACCAGAAGACTTGATGTATTTTTAGGCTAATAAGGTAGAAACATCATTCAGTTAATGGAATATCTGTGCCACAACGGTTTCTAATGTTATATATGGGAAACTTCATGAGGTGTTCTATAATTATATTAGTGAAATATACTTCCATGAATAGTCTTCAAATGATGATCAAGAACCTTGGCATGATGCAAAGACGTGATGGAGAGGCTGCCATCTACGTGGTAGAGGCTTTCCTTGGGGTCAAGGTCCATGAGGCTCACATAATCCTTGATATCTTGTTGTTGACATTGACTTTCACTGCTCCATGTATTGGGGATTTTTTTCTTATGTATTTTTTCATTCAATTGTTTTTTGTATGAGGTCTATTTATTCTTTGTCAGGCCCAATTTTCCTCCTTGTATGTTTATTTTTTTAATAAATGGTGTAGAGCCTTTTGGCCTTATCCCAGACCATTTTAAAAAGTGAAAATGAATATTTAGTCATAGATAAATCATAATTAAAAAAAATTATTTTTGTCAATATAAATATATTTATATATTATTATACAATTTTTTTACACAAATTTTTTTGAAATATTCCCTTTGTATGTGAGCAGATAAAGGGAACCCTTTATCAACGATTTTAGCTAGCAATAATAAAGGGTATCACTTTTTATGAAGGGTTATATAGTAGTGGATAATACAAGTTATAAATAATAATAATGATAAAAATTAAATAAAGTGAATTATAATTAAATAATTATACATATAATACAATAATAAAACTAATAGAAAATAAATATAAATCAAAATTAATAACAATATTATATGACTATAAAAACATTAATAATGATGATTTATTACTAATCCTAAAATAGTGTTATGTAATATATGATAATTATTTATAAAATTAATCTAACATAATTATAAAAATAAATTACTTAAGTTAATATATAAATAGCTAAAAATTAAAAAAAATAACCAAAAAGTTACAAAACTACAAAAAACCTTTAAACACTATAAAAGGATAAACTAATTAAATAAATTTATGTTAAAAATTTATAAAAATTTCAGAAATTCCATGAAAATCAAACACTCCACACTATAACATTTCTACCAAAAGGCAAACCAATCATAAAACAACACCCAAACACTCCATTTCTATAAAAACATGCAACTACGTATTCATTATTATTATGCACTAACCTTAATCAGTGAAAAATATAAAGATGTGATGGGGGTGAGGAAATTTATCAGCATTAGAAAAAATAACAAATAAATGGTTACCCTTTTTCTGTAGTTTTTTAGCACCAATACACGTAACCCTTTATTTGCTCTTTTATTAACGATGATATCATCTCTCCCTTTAACAATGATTTTTTTAGTGCATATAAAGTTCCAGATGAATAATTTGATATATATATAATTATTTTTATATTTTTAAATATTATTTATATAAAAATAACAATATAAATATATATTTCAATATAATTTATAAATATAATATATATATATATATTATAATAAAAACAATTATAAAACCCTTTCATTAGAATTATATATATATAAAATATAAAATATATATTAGTAAATAAAAATGTTTAATAAAATATTTATGTACATTAATTAAAAAATTTATATAGGTTAATATTTTATTTAAATAATAATACAAATTTGTAAATGAATATATTTTTATTTAAATATAGTTTATTTTAATTTATATATTTTTATTCATATTAAATAATTTATAATATATAGTCACATATATATTTATTTATGCATATGCATTTGGATGTGTGTGGATGTGTGTGTATGTTTCTATGTGCGTTTATGCATTTTTATGTGCATATATGTGTTGTTTGTGTGTGTATTTATAGATTTATGTTAGTGTATGTGTATGTTTATGTGTATGTGTATGTATATACATGTGAGTTTTCATGTGCATATGTATATGTATATATGTATGTGTATGTATATGTTCATGTGTATGTGTATTTATGGGGATGTATGTGCATGTATCTATGTATGTGTATGTATGTGTATGTGTATGTGTGTTTGAGTGTATGTACGTGTATATTTATATGTGTATATGTATATATGTGTATGTGTGCATATGCATGAGAATGTATGTGTATGCACATGTATATAATTTTATGTATGTGTATGTGAATATGTGTGGGTACATGTATGTATGTGTATTTTCATGCATGTGTATGTCTGTATGTATGTATGTATATTGGTGTCTGTGTGTGTGTATGTGTATAAATGTGTACATGAATAACTATGCATATGTATGTGTGTTTTTGAATGTATATATTTTATATGTTTGTTTGTTCATTTAATATTATTTATTCATTTTTAATAATTTTCAATTATTAATATTTATTCATATAATATTTTTGAAATATATTCCATTTTGATAGATATGTATAAATTTTTTAATATTAATATTCAATAATTTTTAATATGAATATAATTTATACAATTAATATTTAGTCTTTTTTATTTTAATATATTTGTACTTAAATCTCTAAAGAATTGTTATTTATTCATTAATAATCAGTACATCATTATCAATCACATATTTTTAATTTTAATTTTAAATATTCTTTTTTATTATAATATTTAATAATATTTAATATTTCAATAATTTATATAATGAAAAAATTTATATCATTAATTTAATATTTTTTCAATTTAGTCCTTTATAATTAATAAATTTCATTCATTTTTAATATTAATTCATTTATCATTATCTATTCATTTTTAATTCTTATTCATTAATATTATGATTCAAATTTAATCAATTTTAATATTTATTCATTTAATATTTCTACATTTTATAAATTTTTTATATTTATTTAGATATTTTTATATATCATTATTTAATTATTTTAATTTGTTTTTAATTTATATAATTAATATTTATTCGTTTTTTATTTTTTTTATTTTTTTATTTTTTTATTTAAATATTTTTATAGTTATTATATATTCAATTTTTATTAGGAATTAATTTTAAATAATTTTAATTTAAATTAATTTCTTGTTATTTAATCATTTTTATTTAAATATTTATTTATTTATAATATTTTTAAATATATATAATATATATAATTTACTCTTTTTTAATGTTATTTTGTCTTACATAATTATTATTATTTATTCATTTCCCATAATATTATTGCTTTTATAATAATTTTATCGAGTTTATTAATAAATTTATTATAAAAATTATTGTTTATTTATTTTTATTATTTTTATATTTTATTATTTCTTATTTCTTATTTTTTAAAATTAATTATTATATACTTAGTAATATATAGTGTTATTTAAATTTAATTTTTAGTTTTTATTTTTCATTAGAATATATATTATCACTATATGAGGTGCTGATAAAAAACATTTATCAGTGCTGGTGAAAGCGCTGATAAAATAATCATTTACCAGTGATTTTCATTTTACGGCTGATATATTTGTATTTTATGAGTTCTTTTCTACTAGCTTTGATAAAAACTGTTCACTAATTTTAAAAGAAATCAAACTGAGATTTCCCTACACACACTGTTCAATCTTTCATGAAAGCTAATTTATAAAGTCCCCCCTTGTATCTTTTGATAGTATCGAAATTTAAATTGAATGTATGTTATTCATTAATCATTTTTAATCTAATTTAACCATTACATGATTTTTCTCTTCTCTTTGGGTTCTTCTTGTTTTCCTGATGTTTTCATAACAACCTCGGCTTAACATACATGGCTATTACATCCTTTTAGATGAATATTCATTACATTACATAAAAACATGCCAGAAGACCGTAATAGTTCAATGCAATTGGAAACGTGGAAATCATTCTTCTAATTTGGTGAAATATCTTCTACATGTGCCTCACATATATTCCCCATTTGTACTATGAATTAAAATTATCTTTATAACATGGGGAAAGAAAACATATAAAAATGGTGAGCTCCGATGACCAGTAAGGTTAAATCAAGGAAGGTAACATAAAAATAAGGGCACAAGAACACGAAAATAAGTTTTGAAAATTATATCCTGCATATCAATAATCAAGATAGAATTTCATTGAATACATCATAGAAGTTTATAAAGAATCAAATAACATATTCCATTCGAGAATAAGAAATAAAAGAAATTTGGAAAACATATAATAATAAAAATTTATTTTTGTATTAGTCAAGGATCACTGTCAAGACCGTCATATTAGATAAAGTACCTTACTGAATGAAGTTCACTCCTCTTTCCATCCTTTAATTAATGAATTCATTTTACTCCTATTCCAAATATTTATTACTGAAATGAGTTCACTTCTCATTTTAGTCCTGTATTACTAAACCGAATTCACTTTCAATTTCATTCCAACCTATACAGTGATATATAATTTTTTACCCAATGAATTGGAGGGAGATATCGGTCCCATACATCCCATAATGAAAACCAAACATATGTTTTCCAAAAGAATATAAACCAATCATCAAATCAGAACCAATATAATGATATAGATTTCATTAAAATTTCATTGTAACATAACTCCTGGAAAGGAAACAAAATCCATAAGCATAAATCCATCACAATGATAAACAATTAATATGAAGAATAATAATGGTATAATTGGATCATATCCCCAGTAAAACATAAGTAACATCAAATCATTTTGTCTTAGAAGATAAATAAATTTGAAAGATCACTAGAAATAAATTCTTGAGGAAAATAACCTTCCCATTTTCAAAAAAAATCTATTTATATCATAAAACATTTATCAATCCTTTTGAATTGAAAATAACATTTAATTATTATAATATAATATTTTGAAAACTATTTTAAGCATATTTGAAACCATTTTCCTTAAAAATGCCTAAAATATCATTTAAAACATGTTTAAAACATTTTTAAAAATCATTGACATCAATGAACACATATTTTCGACCGAAGAGAGAATGAAATTACATGATACTTATAATACAATGAAGAGATTTATATTCATGATACTACTCGTGAACGGTTAGTATACAGAACTCATAAAAGAATATATGTGCATAACATAAAATTAGTCTTAAAGAAGGAAAATTGGGGCAAAATTCCCTTACCTATTTGGTAACATTTGAACCATAAACCCCTTGAATGAGGGATTATAAAATGGTTAAGTAAATGAACCAAAATTTAATGATAATAATCATATATTATATTCATGGGAATTATATACACCACACAAAATAAGGGAGTAATGAATATGGAATAATTCTCACAATAATAGAAGTGAGATTAAGAATCCCATAACCTTAATTATTGAATTACTTCATATACATTCAAACCTCTTTTATTATAATTATAATTTTATCATACATATACCATATAACCATATTATTATTTAGATATGTCTTTATTTAAGTCACTTATTATAAATTCTTTGTTAAAGTTATGTTTTGAGTAATAACTGTACTGTTTATCGTTCATGTTATGACTTCTTATCATTTCTCCAATTACATAGATCATGATTCAATAATCTCTTGAATGATATAAATTATAAAAATATCATATATATTCATTATATATGTATTCATGGAAATTCCTAAAAGATAGTGATAGAAAATAAAGTACCTCATTCATAGAGATGGTAGGTGTACGTACACATGAATGATGTTTCCATTTTCATATCACATTAAAAGATAGAAAATTACATCATATTTTATCATTATAGAATAATTTTGAGGTTATATATATCATATATATTTATAAAATTCTTCTTTATAACCATCAATGTAAAATATAGGTGAAAAATCATTCACATCGCATCATAGAGATGTTAAGCCATACTAACACACGAACATCACTATCATTTCCGAAATGATTAGATGGTAAAAAGATAGTCATGATATTATAACAATATAAGTATAATTATGTAAAAAATATAATATATAAACATTAAACCAACCAAAATTATCACTCATAAAATATGGTGATATAAAATTAATTGTAACGCTACATGGAAACAATAAGTTGTACGAACGCATTAGCGATACATTAATTTCTTGTTTGATGGGAAATTTGTTGTATAGTTGTGTGTTCAAACACATAATAACATTTCATAACATTTTGTATGATTATGTTATTAGTTTTTAAAATATATAAAATATTTAGAGTATGTATATAAGTGTATTAAAAGAGAGTGATCGGTTTGGGCAATGACGTCTTCTTCGAAAGCTTAGTGTGATGAAATGAGACAAGGGAGGAGGTGTTCTTTTCATAATTAAGGTGAGGGGATGTTTTAGAATTTTTTTGAAAAGATTAATTTATTATATATTAAATATAAAAAAATACAATAAAATTGATAATGATTATAATATAATTCTGTATAGTATGGTAATAAAACCTAAAAATATGTTTTATACATATTATTGTCTAATTTAAAACCTTATCATTTTGATTAACCCTTAGTCAATGAATTTTACTTTTAATTATGGCAACATTTTCTTTAATATTAAAACATTTTAAGTTTTTCTTATATGATTTTGATTTCCCATAAATAGTCAATTAATAAAATGATAGAACTTATAGTGATCAAATTGTATTTTTTTCAAATATTTTTATGTTTTTTAAATAAATAAATATAATATAATTTTCATAAAATATCATGAGTGTCAATTTTAAAACAATTTATTTTATTAACTTCATGAAAATATAATTAGAAATATAAATTCTAAAACAATCATTTATTGCACTCCTAATATGTTATATTCATCTATAAAAATCACTGATCAACTTAATTATTTCAAATTATATTTATTTTAATATTTTTCATATTATTTATTCATTTAGTTGAATAATTATTGTATCATAGTTGTTTAGTTATTTAAGGTAATTATTTATCCAAAAAAATTATAAATATATTACTATTATGAATATAAATCATTTTATTATTTCCAAATAATATTTATTTTATAATATATCTTTTTGAAATCCTAATATTAAAAAATATTATATTAAATAAAAACATTAATGTGACAACTTTGGAAATATATTAAATAAAATATTATAAATGTCAACATCATATACATGTGGCTTCAAATCTTCTTTAATTAATACCTTTGATGATATTTGTATAGATATACTCATAAAATAATATTTATCTAATAATTTTGATCATTTAACGGTTCATATCATTTTAATAAAAAAAATTATTGTTTTTTCTTTTGCTTTCACAATAACTGCATTACTGTTTCCAAAAAATTAAATGTAATTATTTAAAATATTAAAATTAAAAATAAATTAATATCATAAAAATAAATAAATAAATCCCAATATAATCATTTATATTCTTTCATAACATAATTTTGTCCCTATGTGGATAAATAAGAGATATTAATGATAAATATAATGGAATTTTTTTATATTTTGTTATAAATATTTTATAAGTCATTTTGATGAGAAAGAGTACATTAAACAACTAAATTTAGATAATTTTGTTCTAATTGTCAAATTATATTCATCCAATAAAATATTTTCATGCATTAGAGACATTTTATTGTCTTTATAATTATATTTTTAACATAATTTACCCATTTTACCCGATACCGTGGCAACATAGTTTACTAGGATTACTATTCATATTGACAAAAAACAAAAGTGAAATTTTCACTAATTTTGGACCTTCTTAATCAAAATTTGGAATCCATTTTTATGAATTTAAGAAACATAAGTTGCATAATTTAATTTAATATAAAACTAGTAAAACACCATGAAAAGAAATTTTTTGAAACAATTCCCTTTAAAAATATAAAATAATTTTTTAATAATTTTGTATATAAAATAATTTTCAAAAAACATTATATTATTAATTTAAATTTAAATAATATATTTAAAATTTTAATCTAATTTTAAAAAAAATACCTTATAATGACTTTAAATGAAAATATATTTTTCAATAAAAATCAGTAGTTTCACTACTAATTGATACATGAAACATCTCATAAAAATACCTATAGTTCAACCAATGTAAATTTTGATATCCAAAATCCAAATAATAAGTTTATTTTTTCAAATTTAATATATTTATGTTTCAAAAACTATATTTTTATCATGTCTTCTATCAAAAAGCGGAAAAATTGTTTTTTTAATACATATTTTGTGTAAAATTGGATCACGTTTAAAAAAATAAGATAAATTTAAAATAATTAAATTAATTATATTATATAAATTTAAATAATATAACCTGACAAGTTTTATATATTTATTTATTGGAATAAAACACATTTGTTCTCATTTATATAATTATTTAAGAACAACATTTCCTTTTATTTTAAAAATAAAAAAGTGTTACATTAATTTATAATTAAGTAGTCAAAGAATTATATATACATGCATAAAAAATAATTTCATAATTCAGTTAATCATGTTCATACAAACCATTTTAACATCATGGTTATAATTTTCATTTTTAAATAATTTCAATAATTAAATTAGGTTTCGTAGAAACTCAGTGTTCTTTGAAACATAAGATAAGCTGGAGTTGTGTGTAGTGTAGGATTAACATGTTGTAGTTTCCTATGAAAAAATTTTATATATTAGCCTATTTAAAAATATATTTTATAAAAAATATTGGGGTGTTACATTCTTCCCCCATAAAATTAATGTTAGACTCAAAATTCATCTAGGTTATGTATGTTTTTATAATTGAAAGATTCTTTCATAGAAACCCACATAATAAAAATGAATATTAAACTTTTTTTAAAAACATGTTACATTTGAAACATAATGGTTAATAAAGAGACTCATAAATAAGTTTCCACATAAGATAACATAGGTGGAATGTGAAAACATAGACAAGGAAGAGAAAACTAACCATAAAAATCTGATGGAGTTTGGTAGAAAATTGTCATTATATGTTAAATGAACCAAAAAAAAGGACCAAATAGGTATGGAAAAGGTCATTGATATCATAAAATATTATGATGACTGGATAAACTATTCATTTGAAATAAATTGATAATAAATACTTACATGGTGAGATTTTTTAAGTAAAATATTTTTATTTCGTTGTGACTTGATCAATCTACAGTTCATTTCATACTCTAGGAAATGATGGTGAAATTGTATTTCATAAATAACTAGTGGATAATAAGATCCATAATTGGATGATAAGTCACTACTTCTGTCTCTAGTTATCATCACAAAAAATGGTTTTCACATGACATCCAATATGAATAAATAGTCCTATAGTGAGATAATATTGTAATCTCTAAAACGTTTTTCTATGTTTAACATAATACCTTCCATAAATGGCCAACCATGTTATCCTTTTTAATTATAAAAGTATAAAATTTAAAAATAAGTTCAATAAATCTCAAAATCATCATAACAGTAATCCCCCATATATCATAAATCCCAATTTTATTGTCACATACAAGACATGTGAATACCATCATCCCGTATTCTAATTGAAATATCCATAATTTCCCTAAAACCAAAGGGAAAACATGAAGGGTTTCAAAAATTAACTCTTTCCTCATACCATGATTCAAAAAAAATCTATAAAATCATTCCATGATATCGTAAACCTCCTTGTCATTATTTCCAAGGTTATCAACACTATATCATTTATTTTATCCCAATAAAACATCTCTTTATTTCATTATCCCAACATTATCATCATTCCATCTCTATTAAGTTTCATGGTTACTAATACTGTTCATAATATTCCCTCATATCCTTAAGGAAAAACTATAGTGGAAGAGTACATAAAAGTTTTATAAAATAACTTCCACAACATAATTCTTGAATTTCAATACATAAACATTCAATGATTACACTTACATCCAAAACCATTAACCAAGAATAATTGTTTTATTCCATAACAGTTCATTCATTTTATATGTAATTCATAGTTTCTTTGTTATTGTAAATATATCCCTTACTCACAAAAACGTTCTGATACGATTTTACCCTAGAGAATTGATTTTCATAATTCCCATACATTCCACATTTAAAATATTTAACTATCATTGATTCCTTACAAATACCATTATCGTTTATTAATTATGTTAATCAATCCTTTTCAATTTAAAATACATTATTTGTGTCATTATTTTCTACCAAAAGTAATCTTCTAGTTCCTTTGAATCATTTTACCAGACTCCTCTTCCCACATGATTTACATGACTGAAATTTAACTTTTTTTTTCTTTATGGTCACTATAAAACTCCATCATTCTCTTATTAGATGGTTAAATAAACATACTAGGGTTAAGATTGTTGTTAATTCTATGAGTTTTCTTATTCAAAATAATAATAATGTTTTTCAATCCAACTACCATTTCATTTGGTTTCTCATGAGTAAGATCCTTTCATTTTCCATCAAATTGACTATTAACATGAATTATTATTATTTCAACCATTGTATAAAACCAAAAAAAATAGTTTGATCAACAATAATCATACTTGGAAAACCTCATTATCAAGGTAAATTACTTACAAAATGTAACGCCCCGACCCTAGTTTCTTAGAGTCTGTTCTTTATTACTTAACATGGGCATGATCACAAGAGATAAAGTCTTGATAGAGTGATCAGTTTATTATCCTTGGATGTACTAGATACATACATACATTTTACATTAAATTATAAAATGAAAAAAACTAAATTTTATTCATTTACAACATTCATATCCCTAAGATTATCCCTCCAGGCCAGTCGTAATATACTGCTCCGAATCCTGGGAAAAATCAAACATAGAATTGGGTGATCTTGGATGCTCAGTAATGATAACAATATTACGGAAAATTCCATAAATAAGTATAAAAATTTAATGAAATATATAAAAATAAAACACGATCCTTTTATAAATAGACTTATGCATAATATGGAAAAAATAAATTAGATAGTTCCATTTACATTTTCACATGGGTATTCTACCAGTCGAATAACCACATGCGACATCAAAATCCAATCTCATAATGAATGATTGAATAATGTTGGACATCATAACCACATAGTCAAGGCCTTGTGCCAAAGCTATAAATAAGATGTGGTCATGGCCATGTTTCAAGACAGTAGTTTATCTCATGAGACCTACCGATGCATTGAGGAGCTATAACAGTCTACACCCGTCACTTACTAAGTCATATTCATTCCTCATATGTAAAGTTTGAAACATAACATAAAAATTCGTATTAAAACTAACATATGAAATGTCAATAATTTAACCATAAACAATGAATGGTATAAAATAACACATCCATATTCAAACATATCACAAAACCTTAAATACAATATGAATGATTTTTATCATAATAAATCAACTTCAAACAAGGGTAAAATCCATCAATGGATATTGACATAGATGAAAAGAAAACTATTTGAGAGAGATATCGATTTCTATTTTGTAATCATTTAAAAGGAAAAAATTTATAAAATAAAACAATTATTTTAAAATATTTTTATAAGAGTGTAAGGGAAGATTCAAAGATTTTATAATGGCGGAAAATATTCTCACTCTCTGTATAAGTTAAAAAATACATTCTTACCTCAATTTGTCGAAAAGGTCATAAAGTACCTTGTTTAGAAAATGACAGAAATATTCTTTTAAAAATATTTTATAAATTGTCAAGAAATATTATAAATGAATTTTATCCATATTATATGAAATATTATAAATGTTTTGAAATACATTTTTAGGAAACAAGGATTTGGATGATAAAGAAGTCCTAGTAGATTACTTATATATAAAAAACCTCTAATAAGAAAAGATATTGTGAAATTAACCCATTACAAGTACATTACCTTAGTTTATGGTATATTAACCTCTTTAATAATAGTTAAAACATTTTAATTAAATTATACAAGAACTATATACATAAATATGATATCATATATGATCCTTTAATATTGCTTTGTTAATAATATTTCAGTAGTATCATCATTTCAGGTGTAAATTAATTCATTTTCCTTTTTATGATCGGTTATGTAAGCCATGTTTGTTATGGATAAGATGAATTTTATTCATATCTTGAATGATATTAAGATCTTAAACAAAATTTTTAATCATAAAATGAAATTATTTTTGAATGATTACAATAGGGAATGAATCTCATCGCGTTCGGGGAGACGGTAATCCGTACGTACGCACGTGCAACAATATCATCATATTGATGGTAGAATAATATGTAATTAGATGTTATATCATATAAAACGAATAATTAACATGTTATATTTATTCTATACATAATTTATACTCATTATTATACCCATCCAAATAATAAAGTGATTTAATAACAAACTACACCTCGACTTGGAGATGGTAAGCCGTACGTACGCACATATGGTGACTTTTTCATATATAAGATGTATAAAATAATGAATATGGCTGTAACATATTTATAATAACATCATATTATGTATAATGTTATAGATTTATTATTTTTTTATGGAAACAAAAACAAAATAGGATGTTTAAGAAGTAAAGAACTTGAAAGAGGGTGGTGAAATAAATACATCTTCTTCGAGTGTTTCCTTTTGAATTGATCAAAAGAACTACATAATTTGGTGTTGTAATCAAATTAATACCACTAAATCTAAGTGAGGATAGTTTTAAGGACATGTGGATAGGGTTTTCCTGAGACAAATGGATTTGGAGGTGTGAAATTACCTTAGTGGGAAGTGGAATTTTATAAGAGAGGTGAGGGGTACCTTAGGAAAAGATTGAAATATTATTTTATAATAAAATAATTTTCTGGATCTAATGCAAAAAAAATTATTTATTTCGAGGATAAGGTGGGTATGGGTCTAAATATTTTCAACCAATAGGTTTTAGACATGTTTAGGTCACCATGTTAACACTACCTTTTAGATTAAACTCGAAGTTATAAAGGTAGACTTTTTCAATGTCCTCTATTATTACTATAATAAATGGTAAATAAAATTACTATAAAATGACAAAAGAACCCCAAGTGGTTCATTAATGACATATCTATTATTATATAAGACATTTTTTCAATCCTTAGATTTTAAAAAATGTTATATCAATTCATAATATTGTATTAAAAAAAACTCATTTGTGTAAATTTTGACACTATTCGGTATTTTGTCTTTCTAAAAGTCAAAAAAGCATGATTACATTGAATATAAATTCATTTAATCAACCCTAACATGTCATATTAATCTAATAAATTCGTTTAATTCATAAAAAATTATCATTTTACATTTATTTTGATATTTATAAATTCAAATTTTTTAATCTTTCATTAATTATGTAATTACAACATCATCATTGTGTAATAATTAAATAAAATTATTTAATATCTAAAAATTATAAATAAAATACCTTTATTTAGTAAATATTTGTATCTTTATAATGAATATTTATAGTATAATTTAACTTTTTAATTAATGAATATTAAAAATGTTTTAGTTATTAAACATTGAATTTTTCACTTTCATCTTTTCTTTTAAAAAATAATAAATTTCCTAATCTAATCCATGTGGACCTAAAGGATCATATGTTATTACTATGATTGGTTTTGGTATAAATAATATTATCCAATAGAATTAGGGAATGTTTTAGTGTAATTATAATATCATTTGTATCTTTAATTACCCTATTTACTTTTAACCTTGGAAAATAAAAGTCAAAAGTTTCTATTTACCAAATATTACTAACATTTTACAGAACCACATTTTATGTACTAATTTCAACCTTGTCTCTCGTATTTTTGAAATTCAACACATTGAATTTGAAAAATTAAGTTTTTTTTTCAAATTTGAAAATGTGCCTAGTCGGTGGGTAAAAGACTGTAAAAATTTCAATAAAATTTTTTATATCTAAAATTATTTTAAAATTCCTCCAATGAATTAAATTTAAATTATATAGGTATTATGTATCTATTTTTACCTAATATATATTTTTTTTAAAAAATAATTATTTAAATAAAAAGTCGGTTTTGACTAATAAAACATTGTTTTTCACTATTCATCAAAAATTGAAAGTTTTCAGAAAAATAATAAAATTTACCTTAACCTAATTTCGATATTCAGAATTCAAAAATGAAGTCCATTTGAAAAAATAAAATTTTTAAAATTTCAAAAAGTGGGTATTACTATTCATAATAGCTAATTTGATTGGTCATGGAGTGGTAAAACTCCAAGTTGTGTACAATGCAAGCTATTGCATTATTCATAGGGAAACGTACTATGGAAGCATGGGGTGTAACATTATCCCCTCCTTCAAATAATTTCATCCTTGAAATTCCTAGAATATTACTGTAAAAAAATTTCAGTGGTCTTTCATCATATGTTCCTCGGGTTCCCACATTTCCCCTTCCATCTTATGGTTTATCTATAGATCATTTACTAGACGAGTTGTCCTGTTTTTCATCACTTGTTCTCAGGTATCATAAATCTTGACAGGATCTTCCCAATATGAAAGAATGAGTTCCAGATCAATTTTCTCATAAGTGAATACATGCATTGGGTCAGGCATATATTTTCTCAACAGTGATACATGGAACACATAATGATATTTGGAGAGACTTGTTTGCATTTCCAAATGATAAGCTACCACTCCAATTCATTCTAGAATTTTGAAAGGTCCAATATACCTGGGACTTATTTTTCCCTTTTTACCAAAACGTATAACAACCTTCCATGGTGATACATTCAAGAAAAATGATCTCCTACTTGAAATTACAAATCTTTTCTTCAGTTATCGACGTAAATCTTTTTCCTAAATTGATCTGCTTTTATGTGGGTTTGGATAACCTTCCTCATTTCCATTGTTTCCTCAATAAGTTCTGGGCCTATATGTTTTCTGTCATAAACATCATCCCAACACGTTGGTGTGTGACATCTCATTCCATATAACGCTTCATATGGTTCCATATGAAATTTTCAATGGAAGCTATTGTTATACAAAAAATATACCAGAGGTAAATATTGATCACACATACCTTTAATGTTATGTGTGAAAGATCTCAACATGTCTTCTAAGGATGAAATAGTTTGTTCTGATTGTACTTCAATTAGAGGGTGGTAGGATGTGCTCAAATGATGTTCAGTATCCAAGGCCTTCTGAAGACTTTTCCAAAATCTAGATGTAAAATGGGGATCACAATCCAAAACAATTGATATGAGTAATCCATAAAGTCTTACAACATCATTAATACATAGTCTTTATAAACTTTCAAGTGGTAAATCTTATCTTATAGCCATAAAATGCAATGAATTGGTAAGACAATAAACATAAACCCATATTGCGTCGTTACATCTAGGAGTTTTTGGTAGCCCCGGGAAAGAGTATATTGTAATATCATCCCATTTAAAGATAGCTATGGGAATAGGTTGCATCACTCCTCTAGGATGTTTCCTTCTAGATTTCACTTGTTGACAAACCATACATCTTGACACATATTCGACAATCTCCCTCTTCATGCTATCCCACTAATAAATTTTCCTTAAAATCTCTATACATATTGGTGCTACCAGGGGGTATAAAAAAATTGGATCTATGTGCATCATCCAATTATTTCTCTTTTTAGATCAGGTATATTGGGAACACAAAGCCACATTCCAAATATCAAAATTCCAATTTCATATATGAATTCAATCAATATCCCACCATTAACAACTTTAATCTTCTTTTAAAACTCCTCATCATAAATCTGATAACTATTTAACCTTTTTAGTAAAGATGGTTTGGAAACCATTTGAAAAAGTATTGATGTTTCACCTTCAATGGTTATTCCCATATCCATTTTTACTAGATCCATGAATATATGATCCCTTTAAATTCTCATCTTGATCAAAACTCCATGATCCTTTCTACTCAAAGCATCTTCCACCATATTTGTCTTTCCCGGGTGGTAGGGTATGGTTAAATCATAATCCTTGAGTAGCTCGAGCGACTGACTTTTCCTCATGTTGAGTTCTTTTTGTGAGAAAATTTACTTCAAAGTCATGTGAACTGTATATATCTCACAATTTTCACCATAGAGGTACTGTCTCCATATCATCAAATCAAATATTATAGCTGCTAACTCAAGATTAGGAGTATTACAATTTTGTTCATGAATTCATACATGTCGTGATGCATAAGAAATAACTATATCATTTTGCATAAGAACACAACCAAGCCATTTCTTTAAAACATCTCTATAAATAACAAAACCATAATTCCCTGATGATAGAGTCAATATTAGTTCATTGACTAATATTCTCTTCAGTTTTTCAAAACATTCTTCACACTGTTTTTTCCTAACCAATTTAACCCGTTTATGTGTGAGCTTGTTTAATAGGTTTTCCAATTGAGAAAAGTTTTTGATAAAATGCCGATAGTAACCTTGTAAACCAATAAAACTGGGTACCTTAGTTAAAATCGTCGATGCTGGACATTCATGTATTTCACTTGTCTTAGAAAAATTAATGGAGATTCAATCCAAAGAGACAATATGGCCATGAAAAGAAATATCATGAATCCAGAATTCAAACTTTTTAACCTTCCCATATAATTCATTTCTCCTAAGAGTCTTTAGAATAACGCGCAAGTGATTTTCATGATATTCGTAGATTTTTGATAATACCAATATATCATCAATAAATAAACCTAAATATTCATCAATATATTCCTATAAAACAATATTCATTGGATCCATGAAGACACTGGGTGCATTAGTCAATCCAAAAGGCATTACTCTAAAATTGTAATGCATGTACCTGGTTCGAAATGCTGTTTTTGGAATGTATTCTTTCTTCACACACAACTGATGATATCCATATCAAAGTTCAATCATTTAAATATATTTATCTCCATGAATTTAGTCAAATAAATCATCAATGTGGGGAATGTGATACTTTTTATTTATTATTATTTCATTGATCTCCCTATTGTCAATGCACAATCTCAAAGATCCATCTTTCTTCTTAACAAAATGAAGAGGGGATCCACATTGAGACAAACTAGGAAGAATAAATCCCCAATTACTTAATTCCTATAGTTTTTTTTAGTTTCAAAAATTCCATAGTGGCCATTCTATAATGGGTCTTCGATATGGTCCTTGAACCAGGAACTAAATCAATGGAAAAATCAATTTCTCGTTCTGAAGGATTTCGAGGTAAATCCTCGGGAAACACATAAAAATATTCTTGTAAAATAGGTTTATCCTCTATTCAAACATTCCTTTCCTCACCCATAGTTATTTCATTCTTCTCGTCCATAATAATAGAATTTATTTGGGCTATTGGGGGTGGATGTAGATAAGAATCCAGTGGTGACTTTTCTTATCTAAAGATAAGGTACTTTTTATCATCATTGAAAATATTAACCCCCTTCTTCTTATGATAATTTTTCACACCATGGTCTGAAAGACAATACATAATAAGGATTATATAAAATTCAATCATGGGTATGATGATGAGATTAGCAGATAAAGAAGATTTATATTCCCTAATATGATCTGATTCACAAAACGTTGTTGAAATGATACATCCCTCAAGATTTTTGACAGAAAACTCCCTTTTTAAATCAAATTGTAAATATCTAATTTTAATAGAAAACATGGACGATATAAAACAACGTGATGATCTAGATTAAAATAAAGCATTGGATAAAATTGTGGAAACCCTTAAATCACATACAACCTTGTCTTTTGGAGTGTCAACCTCAATAGTAGTGATCACATAAGCATGGCCTTGATCCCATGGAATTTTCTGAGGTATAATTATATGATGCTTATAACAATCATTTTCATAATTCCCCATTTCATTACAACTTCAGATTTCAAATTTGACAGCCTATTTCATCCACATAAAATCATGAACTCGGTGCCCTTTTTCACCACATTTTTAATAGACTCCATTTCCCTTCAGGCATGTACCGGGGTGTTTCTTCCCAAAATTTCTACAGGATGGATATTCAACTATTCCATTCCTCCGCTTATTTTCATTTCTAGAGTCTTTATCAGATCTCTTCTTCTCCTTATTTTCTTTAAAGTCATAATACATAGAGAATTAATTTCCCATCTTAATTGCACATGGGAAAATATATTTGTATGATGAGAAGGATTGTGAAACTAATGCTCGATGGGGAAATAAATTTAACCCATATATGAAGAAATTAATCTTACTCCTTGTGTTACATATATAATCAGCTACATGCCTTGAAAATATAGTATAGTTAGCCTCATACTTTGCAACATTCTCATCCTCCTGTTGCCTCTGTCTAAGAAATTGTGTTTCCATATCTGCTTGATGGTCACGAGGGAAGTATTTTCTAAGAAAATATCATTAAACTCCCTCCATTCTATATTTGATACTTCTACATCTTCATTTTTTTTGAATTAAGGACCACCATGGATCTGTATCTCCCATGAGGCGATAAAATTCCATGGCAACATTTTCCCTTTTTCTACTCCTGAGTGCATGAAATATTTTATCTAAATAACTTATACATTGCTTAGTGACAAATGGATTTGTAGTCCAATTGAATTTTAGTGTTTTTTACCTCATGAATCAGTGTAACATTGATCCTTTGCATTGCGGATCAGGGTACTCCACACGGGTAAGGTAATTATTTAGAACCGGTGTGAGTCTTCCCAGTATGGTAAAAAGATAATTAGCACAAGATGTATCACCAACTCTACTATACTAATCTTGAGTAGGAGGTAAATCCTTACATGGATTAGGTGCGTTGATACGATTTCCATTCTTTCCACTAGTAACCATTTATAAAAAAAGGCACAAACTAGATTAGTTTATCAATTGTAAAACGTAATTCTAAACATTTATAACACTTAACATAAATTGAAATGTTTACGGATATAATCCATAATCATAAAAAAATTATTTGAGGATATATATACTCATATATCCTTAATAATGGTTTGTAAATTAAATGATAATTATCCTATGGATATCCCTCAGGAGTGTCATAACAAAGAGTGAAGTAAGTTATGTTGTCATGCACTCTTTCTCGTTCAAGTCGAGCTCAAAGTGGTGTTTTGGGTTTTACCCCTAGGTACATCTGTGCTAGAGCTGCCTCTACCTGATCATATCTAGACAGGGATGTATTGCATGGAAATCTCAAAAAATCTCTAAATTACCAAAATTCTATGAAGTTATTCTATAATAATCCTCAAAGTCTATCTTAGTGTAGTGTTATCTACTCAGAGTTTTTATAAATTTAGATTCCGTGTTTTTACTGAACCTCAACTGATATAAAATTTAATGCCTTGACCCTAGTTACCCAGAGTTGGTGCATTATTTCACAACATTCGCTTGATCACATGGGATCATGTCTTCAAAGACCGATCACTTTAGTCGACCTGGAAGTACTAGATAATTATATAAGTTTTATATTACATTATAAAATGAAAATCAAAAACAAAATTGTCTCTATTGAAAACATTTATATCCCTTATACTATGCCTACATGCCAGTCATAATAAACTTCTTCGTATCCTTTGAAAAATAAAACATAGAAAGGGGTAAGCTCAAATTCTCAGTAAGGATAACAATATAGAGGACACTTTTTTAAATAAGCATAAACGTTTATGGTAATGTATAAGACTAAATCATAAGCCTTTTAAACATAAACTTACACATTATATGGAATAAATAAATAAGATAATTACATTTACTTATTCACATGGATATTATATTATTTCAATACCACATGCCACATCAAAATCAAATCTAATAATGAGGGAATTCATAATGTCAGACATCATAACGACATAGTCAAGGCCTTGTGCGAAGACTAAAAATAAGATTTTTTTCAATGCCCTATGTCAATACACTAGTTTGTATCATGGGACCTACCGATGCGTCTAGGAGCAATATAGGGCTCCACCCATCACTTACTAAGTCCAATGCATTCCTATTATGAAATGGACGAATCATAACATAAACATTGGTATTAAAAATAGAAGTCAAAACGTCCATACTTTATCCATAAATCATGAATGTTATAAAAATAACACATACATAGTCAAACATATCACAAAACCTTCAATACAATATGGAATATTTTTATCATAAAAAATCAACATTAATCAAGTTTATAATCCATCAATGGATGTTGACATAAATGAAATCAAAACTATTTGAGGAAAATATCGCTTTCTATTTTGAAATCCATTAAAAGTCACATAATTATAAAAGAAAACATTTATTTTGAAAATATTATTATAATATTTTCTTAAAAGATGTAACAACGATGGAAAATAATAGCACTCGCTTTATAATTTAAAAAAGACATTCTTACCTTAATTCATCGAAATGGTCATAAAGTACCTTATTTGGAAAATGACGAAAGATTCATTTCAAAACATTTTATAAAAAGTCAAAAAAGGTTATAAATGTCATTAACCAATATTATATGAAATATTAAAATTATTTTGAAATAGATTTTTATGAAACATGGATGTGGATGATAAAGATTTCCCTATATATTACTTAAATATAAACAACCTTGAATAAGTAAAGAGATTGTAAAATTAACCCTTACCTTGTACTTTTCCATAGTTGGTGGTATGTTAAATTCATGTATAATAGCTAAAACATTGTTATTAAATTATTCAAAAACTATATACAAATATATGATATCACATATGATCCTCTAATATTGCTTTGTTAATAATATTTCAGTAGTATCCTCATTTCGGGACTTAACTGATTCGTTTTCCTATATATGCTGGGTTATGTAAGACATATTTGTTTTGGATAGGATGGGTTTGAATAATATCCAGAATGATGTTAGGTTCTTAAAAGTTATTTTTAATCCTTATATGAAAATGATTCTTCAATTATTATGATGGGGATGAATCTCATCGCGTTCATGGAGATGGTAATCTGTACGTACGGATGAGCGACAATATCCCTATATTGATGGTGAAATAGTATGTAATTGGATGATAAATCATATATACAGAATCATTAAAATGTTATATTTATTATTTACATCAATTATACTCATTATTATAACCATCAAAATAATGAAGTGTTTGAATAACAATCTACTCCACGGCGTGGAGACGGTATGCCGTACGTACCCACGTATGGGACTTTGTTATTTATACGATGGATTGAATAACGAATATGGTTGTACCATATTTATAATAACATAAAAGTTTGAATAAGGTACTGGGGTAATTTTTTTGGTTTGTAAACAACAAAGAAAGAGGTAGTGGAAGAAGAAAAGAACTTGAAAGAGGGTAGTGAAATTATTATATATTTTTCGGGTTCTTCCTTTTGAGTTGATCAAAAGGACTCCATTGGTCGGATTTATGATCAAATTAAGGCCAATGGGTTGAAGTGATGATAGTTGGGAGAATATTTGGGCTGAGGAGGGCCGATCCAAATGGATTTGGAGGTCTGAAATTAAGAGAAGGTGTAGTGCCCTTTTATAATAGAGGTGAGAGGAATCTTAGGAAATTATTGAAATTTTATATTATAATAAAATAATTTTCAGTTTATAATGGATAAAAATGGATTTATTTATAGAATAAGGTGGGTAGGGGTAGAAATACTCTCATCCAATTAGTTTTAGACAAGTTCATATCACCATAATAACACTATCTTTTAGATTTAACTATAAGTTAAAAAGTTTAACTATTACAATGTCCTCTTGTATTACTATAATAAATTGTTAATAAACAAAAAATAAAATGCCAAAAGAACCCTAAGTGGTTCATTAATTACATGTCTATTATTATATAAGCCTTTTTTTAACCTTAGATTTTTAGGAATATTATATCAATTAATAATATAGTATTTGTTTTTAAAAAAACTCATTTGTGTCAATTTTTACACTATTTGATATTTTGTTTTTGTGAAAGTCATAACAGCATGATAAATTCGAAAACAATTCACCGAATAAACCGTAAAATGTTATATTAATCTAGGAAATTCGTGGAATTTATCAAAATGTATCAATTTAAATTTTTTTTATATTTATAAAATCAATTATTTTAACCATTATTTAATAAGTTAATTACTGCATCACCATTATGTCATAAACAAATTTAATTATTTAATGTCTAAAAATTATAAATAAAATAAAGTTATGTAGAAAATATTTTTTACCATTTAATGAATCTTTATAGTCTAATTTATCTTATGTATATTCCTATATTAAATTTTTTTATTAATCATTGAATATAACACTTATAATTCTTCTTTAAATAAAATAATAATAAATGTCCTAATCTAATAAAAGTGGATATAAATGATCATATTTTATTCCAAAGGATTTTTTTGTCTAAATACACTTGTCCAATAGAATTAGGACATGAGATAGGGTAATTATAATACCATTTTTATCTTTAATTACCATATTTACTTTTAACCATGGTAAATAAAATTCAAAAGTTACCATTCACCAAAAATTATTTAATCTTATTGAACACCATTTTATATACAAGTGAATCTATTTTTACCTAATATAAATTTACATAAAATATCTAATTATTTAAATAAAAATTCTATTTTAACCAATAACGATGTGTTTTTCACTATTCATCAAAAATTGAATGTTTTCAAAAAAATAACAAAAATTCTCCCGAAGCTAATTTCGATATTCCGAAGTCAAAAATTAAGTCCATTTTGAGAAATAAAATTTATAAAATTTCAAAAAGGGGGTATTACTATACATAATGATTAATTTGATTGGTCGTGGCGTGGTAAAACTCTAAGTTGCATAAGATGCAAGATATTTCATTATTCAAAGGGAAACATACTGTGGAAGCATGGGGTGTAACATAAAATTTCAATCAATGAAACCTTAGGATTAACTTTGGTAATTCATGTTTGTTACCAAAGCTCTAACGTTGTAACCTATACTTATAATTATCCTCAAAGACATCCCTACACATATCCTTAGAAATATCTCTAGGGATCTCATTAAAATTTTATCAACAGAGTTTCCAATTTTTAAATAAACCTCTACTATGATACAAAATATAATTACCTAGGCTTAATGTAAAATTACATTTTGTTTTTATATGATTATTCATTACACTACACAATCATAAGCCATAGGATAGTAATCATTTAGTGCATTTTGAATCTTGGAACACATTATTATAATTTCTTGAATGATTCTAAATGTCCCCCATAAATATCTTTCCCTTTATACTCCAACTCATAACATTTATTTATTACATGGGGAAAGGAATCATAAGTAAATGGTGAGATCACATTCTTAGTAAGGGTAAATCAAAGATGATAACATAAACATTAGAGAACAAAAACATGAAAATAAATTTTGAATGTTAAATAATGAATATCAAAGATAATGATAAAATTTCATGGCATATATCATATATGTTCATTAATAATCAATGAAATTATTCCATGAGAGAATAAAATAATACATGAAATTGTAGAAACACATAAGCATATAATGAAATTTTTATATTATTATAGTCTCACTAAAAAGAACATCATAGTGGAAAATTCCATTAATATACCATGTTCACTCCTCATTCCAGCCTTAAATTTATGAATCTTGTTTACTCTTGTTCCATTAATGTATTAATGAAATGAGTTAACTTATCATTTAATTCTTGAATTTGTGAACCGAGATCACTTTACATATCAATCATGTATATCTCATTAGATAAAAATATTTTACTAGTGCATTGGAGGGAGATATTGGTCCCACACATGAAATAATTAAAACCATAAATATATGTTCCACAAGAATATAAATCATTCATCAAATTATAACCCACATAAATGATAGGTTTTCATAAAAATTTCATCATAACATGACTCATAGAAAGGAAATAAATTCATAAACATAAAACTATCATAAACATAAACGATTCAAAGAAATAATAATATTGGAATAATTGGAACATATCCTAAGTAAAACATAAGTAACATCAATTAACGATGTCTTATAAGTAAAATAATTTTGAGAGTTTAGTTTAAATAATTCTTGATAAAAATACACGTATCATTTTGAGAAATGATTTATAAACCATAAAAAATTAAGAACACCATTTTCATGGAAAATATCCTTGATTTATAATAAAAGAATCTTCGAAAACTATTTCAAAAATATTGAAAATCTTTTTCTTTTATAATTCGTAAAAGAATATTTAAACACTTTTATTTTTTTTAGAAAAAAATTAATTTGAAGGAAAATTTATTTTTGAATTAGTAGAAAATAAAATTACATGATACATATAAAATCATGAGAAGAATGATATTCATGATAAATCCTGTGAATGTTTATTATACACACTTTATAAAAGAATATAGGTGCATAACATAACATGTGTCTCAAAGAATGAAAATTGAGAAAAAACTCGCTTACTGATTGGTAACTATTGAACTCTAAACCCCATGAATGTAATATCATAAAAAGGGAAATTGAATACCAAAAAATTTATGTATAAGAATAATATATTATAATCATTGGAATTATATACACCACAAAAAATAAATTAGTGGTGACTATGAGATAATTCTCTTAGTAATAAAAGTGAGACTAAGAATCCAATTACCTTATGTATTAAATTACTTCATATATATCAAAACATCCTATATTATAAATATAATTTTATAATAAATCTACCAAATAATGTTATTATTATTTATTTATGACTTTATATTACTCAACTATTAATATTTACTTTTAAATATATATTTATGTTAATAACCATATTGTTTTTCATTCGTGTTTTGACATGTTATCATTAGTCCTCTTACATAGATCTTGATTTATTAATATACAAAATGATACACATGATATAAATTTCATATATATTCAATATATATATTTTCATGTTGAATAATAAAATTTAAATATAGAAAATAAAATACACCATTTATGGAGATGCTAGACCGTATGTACACATGAACATTGTGTTCATTTTCATATCATATTAAAAGAAATAAAATTATATGATATATTATTATTGTATAAATTTTTTATGTTATATATACCATGTATATTCATAAAATTCATCCTTATTACAATCCTTGTGAAACATAGTTGAAAAAATCACATTGCATCATGTAGATAGTAAGCCATACGTACGCACGAGCGACGTTATCATTTCCCAAGAAATTTAGATTGTAAAAAGGATGACATGATATTATCATTATAGAATTATAATTATGTAATAAATATCATATATATACATTAAACCCATCATAATTCTCACTGAAAAAACATGTTGACGTAAAATGAATTGTATCGCTATGTGGAGACGATAAGATGTACCTACGCACAAGCGATACATTCATTTCTTGTTCGATGAAAAAGGGGTTATATCATCATGCATTCATAATAATAATAAAATTTCATCATATTTATTATTATTAATTTAGTATTTTATGATATATTTTAGATATTTAGCAGTGGTTAATAAAAATAGAAAAAGAGGGTGATCGGTTTGGGCGATTACCTCTTCTTCGAAACCACACCTTTAGATCTCCAATTAGGACTCTAGAGTTGATATTTTAGAAATAACAAAAACTATAGAATTTTCTAGGGAAGTGTATAAGGTAATTGTTTATATATTGTTATAGATATAAGGGTCAATTTGATGAAATGTAATGAGGGAGGATGTGTTTTTTTATAATGAGGGTGAGGAGAATTTTTGGAATAAATGAAATGATTAATTTATAATAAATTAAATCTCAATAAAAGTACCTCAAAATTTAAATACGTTAAAATATAATGTGGGACAGTGAGTCAATAAAATAACCCAATATATTTTAGGCATGTTTTGGTTTTATTTTAAATCATTTTACTTTGATTAACCCTTATTTAACCCACTTTACTTTTAACTATGATAAATAATTTTTTCATATTAAATCATTGTAATTTTAACTTATATTGTGTAAATTTTCAATAAATAGTCAATTTATGTTATTTTAGAACATATAATAATCACGTTTTTAGTTTTTAATTATTTTTATATAATTTAATAAAATAATATATCCTAAAATATCATGAGCATCAATTTTGATAGTATTCACTATATTGATATTAAGAAAATCTAAAAAGAGAGAAAAATTCTAAAAAATAATTTAATATAGTTAAAATATGACATATTAACCTATATAATTTATGTATAACATTAATTAATTCAAATTATATTTATTTTTATATTTTTATTCTTGTTAATTTTATTTTTATATTAGTTGAATAACTATTATATCATAAATGTTTAATTAATTATAGTAATTATTAATTCCGTAAAAAATATAAATTGATTATAATTATGAATACAAATCATTTATATTTTAAATTAATATTTATAGTCAAATATATCTTCTATGAAACACTAAATTTTAAACTGTTATAATTATTAAAAACATGATTGTGACAACTTTGACATTATTTGAAATAAAATATTATAAATGTCATAATCATTTCTATATGGCTCCAAATGGTTGTTAATTAGGAACCTAGATGATATAATTATATATATAATCAAACAATAATACTTATTAAATAATTTTCTTCATTTAATGACTCTTATCATTTTAGTTAAAAACGTTTTATTGATTTTCCATCTGCTTGCACATGCACTGCATCTGTGTTTCAAAAGAAGTAAATGAAATTATTTCACATATAAAAATTAAAAATAAATTTATCAAATAAAAATAAACAAATAAATCTAAATATAGTACTTTATATTCATTCATAACCAAATTATTTCCCTATATGGACACATAAGAGATATTCAAGACAAAGATAGTGACATTTTGTGATATTTTTGATTTAAATATTATATAAATACATTTCATGAGAATGTGTCCAATAAAAAACTAAATTTATATCATTATTTGTTATTGGTGTAAATATATTCATGACATAAAATTTTGGCACATGTTAGATACATTTTATAGTATTAATATTTTTATTTATAACATAAATTACACAATAAACCCTTTACCGTGGTAACAAAATTAACCATAGTTACTATTAATACGGAATAAAAAGGAAAACATTAACTAAATTTGGACCTCATGAATATAAATTTTTAATATATTTATCATTAATAAAAACAAATATTTTCTGGGATCTAATTCAATTTAAAAATGGTAAAACACCATGAAAATAGTTTTTTGTTTAAATAACATTTTAAAAATTAAAATGTTTTAATATTAAATTAATGTATAAAATACTTTTAAAAAACCATAATTGGATTTTTTTAAATTAAATTAAAGTAATTTAAATTTTAAAATATTTCAAAACATAATTTTTCCTTGAAAAGAGTTTAAATAAAAATACAATTTTCATAAAAAATCTGAACTTTCACTATTCATTGAAATAAGAAATTTCTTAGAAAAATACCAAAATTTCACCCAATGTAAATTTTGATATGAAAATTATTTATAATAAGTTTATTTTATTAAATAAAATCTATACAAGTGTCAAAACTATACTTTTATCAAGTGTACCATCAAAAGGATGCAAGACCACACTTTTTTGAAAATACATCTTTTATGCATAAAATTAGATCATGTCTATAAAATAAAGATAAATTTAAAAAAATAGATTAAATATATAATATAGTTTTCATTAATATAATCCAATAAGATTTGTTTTTTTATTTATTATAATAAAACACGCTTATTAACATGTAAATATTTTTTCAGAAAAACAATTACTTTTTTTAAAATAATAAATTTTACATTAATTTATAATTAATTTGTCAAAGAACTATATATAAATAAATTAAAAATAAATTCATAATTTATTTAATCCTCGTAATACCCTCCATTATAACAACTAGGTTATAATTTTATTATTTAAATAATTACAATAATAAAATAATGTTTCCGATAAACTCAGTGTTGTGTGTTACACAAGCTATGTCGGTGTTAGGTGTAGTGCATGATTGAAAAAGTGTATCATTATATGAAAGTTACTAAATAAATAAAATTTTTTAATAATCTATTTATTAAAAATCACAGGGTTCTATAATTTTGTTACTATTTTTTTGATGTTTGGTTGTTCTCATTTCTTCTTCTCTTTTGATCGATATTTGGCCCCTTTCTTGAATGTTTTTTTCTATCTTCTTTTGATTAATTTTTGGCCCCTTTTCTTCTTGATTTTTTCTTAATATCATTATATATATATATATTTATTATATTGTCTTATTTTTCATTATAATATTTTTTTTTAATTAATTAAAAAAAATCCATTGACATTTTCCAATTATTAATGATTTTTCCTTTTGACACAAGATGCCTTATATTGGGCTACATTTATTAAAAATTCAAAATTAATATAATAATTTGAACGTATTGAATATGATTACCTGAATTTCCTAGAAACCAAAAAACATGGTTATTGAGGTTTATATATTACAAATACTAATCCTTTTGATTAAATTTCATGGATATTGGATGTTGGATGCATGTATTATATATTTTTTTGAAGGTTTTTACTATTTGAGAAAAAAATGGAATTTTTTATAATAAAATATAATATTTATTCGGTAAATGGAATAATGGTTTTTTGCCCATAAAAATTTACCATCTACCTTATCTATGTTGTGTTATTTTGGGGTTATAAAATTTATACCATGTTCTTACCATAAAGAATTTGATTTCTGTTTTTTTAAATGATATATTTTTTATGGATTAAAAGAGTGTTAATTTATATAAAAAACCATTTCATGGTTGTATACATGATTTTAATGTTATAAATATCCAAAAATTAAAAATATTCATATACTTTATGAAATAATATGATCAAATATACCATATTAATATCACATGTTATCATTACTATAAAGAATATAAAAATTTAAGAATCATCCAATAGACCCACAAATATACCTTTTCTTAAATATTTTATTACAAATAAATTGAAATGTTTGAAAATTTTTTATTTTAAAAAATAACTAAAATTACTTATAGAAAAGTAAAAATTATATTGTGAGTTATTATCTCAAAAAAACATATGTATGTGTGGATCAGTGAATATACAATGAAGTTCTATTTTATGGTACTTTGTTACCTTAATATATGATTTTAATATTTATATGTATGTAATTTTAATTAAACACAAATAATGAATCCAGGAAATGTTCCAAAATATCCCATTAATATGTAAAAAACATCATTTGAAATGTTATTAAATTGTTTTAAACAAATTGTGGGAGTGAATACAAATGTAAAGTGTTTACCAACTATTTAACTGGGCGTGATATTGTATTATAATACACTCATTTTGAAATAACATACTATAATACTATATTAAATGAAAACAATATTTCTAAAAATGGTTCAACCAATGATGATTCAAGATCGATCTTCTTAGATTAATTTTTTATTATGATACAAAAACAATAACATTCACATTTAACCAAGTTCTATGCATGAAAACTCAAAATTCACCTTATGAGATATATAATTGAAAGAATCCAAAATTCTAAAAGTATTTTTTCTTCATGGAGACCACTAAAAATTTTTGATGAATTAAATTACATATGATGAAGTGATATATTTGGACATGTCAATCTCCATTTTATAATTTTACATTATTATCTCCCTTGTTTAATTCATTTAAAAATAAAAAAAATTATTTATGATAGGTTTATTTTTTTTATTAAAAAAGTTGTTATAATAATTTAACTTCATATAATTCTTTCTATTTATTTTTTCTAAAAAGTTTTTGATGTGACAGTGATTTATATAAAATATAACGACTATATGTGTGTATATTTAATGAATAACTATTGATGAGTATAAGATTAGAACTTTTGTGTATTAATTTATTTTATTAAATATGAATATAATTGAACCAGATACTATGAATATGAATAAAAAATGGTTGGATGCTAATGATATGATAAAATAGTATAAGGATGATGTTAAATTGTTCATCATGTTTGGAAAAGAACATTTATATGACCCTTCTAAAATCATTTTTTGGTGTTTATGTTATTTTTATTGAAGACTAATTAGTCAATAGGTGTTGGAATAACACTTGATCTATCACAGATTAGAGAGAAGATATAAATATTAGAATAAACATGGGGAAGAACTGAATGTAGCTAGTGAATAGGATAACACTATGTTTTATGGATAATATGATATGATTTCTGGTTTGAATCAGGATAAATACCGTAGATAGGATATGATTATTTGTGTAAACAATTATGGATATTTTTTTGAGGAAATGAAAATGATAGCTGAAGATAAACTTCCTGATTATAAAAATCTATTTCAAAAGTAAAATATTTTTGAAATGATGCTATTGTATGCTAGTTGTACTAAATATATACCTTTTTATAGTATACTGAAGCAATTTACTGTAAAATAATGCAATGGATTGATTGACACTAGATTTACTGAACTAATTACTCTATTAAATAATATTTTACTAGAAGATAATTATATTCCTTATAAAACACCAGAAAAATTATACATTCAATGTTCATTGGGTATGATTTATGAAATAATACATGCCTATTCAAATGATTGTATATTGTTTTAATGAGGACAATGAATCAGTTAAAAAATTCACATAGTGTGGTGTGTCTCAATACAAGAAATATGAATAAAGTCCTTTCAAAGTTGTATGATACATCACAATCATTCCAATGTTTAAAATAATATATAGAAGTGATTAGATTTTATGATAATTAACATGGACAAAAAATACAAGGAATCAATATGGGAAGTTGATGGTTTTATGTGTAGCAGAAGTGTGTCTTATGATAATGTCCAATTTGTTTAGATTTGATGGATAATTCACATATTTTAAAAGTCGTAAACACTATGACCAAAATAAATTTTCTACTGAAGATTAATAAAGAAGGTTTTTGGAACCAATAAGAAATACTTTTCATTACAATTTTTTGAGTAATTTATTGGAATGAGGAAATACCTCAATGTGGAGTTATTTTTTTGATGGAGGTATTGATCCTATGAATGATGTTCAATTGGGTTTTTTTATAATAATGAGTAACAAAATTATAGATCCTATTGTGGTGATCCAGATGTGTTCCTTTGATCTCAAACGTCACCAATGGTATTCTAAGGGCAAGCATAATGGTACCATTCATCTTGAATCACTCCCTTGATCACAATAGCGTTCCCTTCAGTCCAAATGGATTGTCTCTTCTTCTCTATGGCTTGAGAGAAATGGAGTAAGAGACAATATATCAAGTATAAGGGTAATCTGTAAAGATATTATTCTTTGAGAGGAATTTCTTATGGAGGATAATGTTTTTTCACAATAACCAACCAATCAAAATTCTTATAATAGTCTCTATATATACATGATGGCCGGGTTTCCTGTAAATTAATTACACAACGACCCTTGAAAATATGGTAAACTCAATAAGAACCCCATTCCATGAAAAATAATAAAATATTATTTTAATCCAGGGTGTGTGATAACTGGGAAATGATCAATATTTATTTATGGTCTTGAAAATTATTATATTTCAATAGAACTGTTATTGGATTTCTCATCATCCTGATGATTTATCAAATTCTAGAATATATATATATATATATATTAAGTATTTATATTTTTAATATATTTAAAATTCTAATCACATTATAGTGAATAGATATAACTATTCAAATGTTTCAATAAATTATTTTTATAAATAAATAACTATTTCATACCATGAGAATAATAATAGGTTAATAAATATTATATATATTCATATAATAATAAAATTACCCTACTAATAAATATTTTTCATTATTTTAATTCGATTAATATATCTAGAAAAATTATCACTTCTTAGTTTAGAGAATATTATTTATTCCATTTTCTAATTAAATAATATTGAAATAAAATAAATGGAAACACTATATGTCTGACCCTCTAGGACTCCTCCTCAGTTGCATTATGTGGGATCGCATAAAGTTCATAATTACTTTCTGACATAAGGTCAAAGAACCCATCATGGAAGAAATAATGTCCCAAAAAACCACATATGAACTCTTACATCATAGTATAGTCCCCTTATCACAACATCTCATCAGCCAGGTTGCACTCTCTTGTCATTAACCTATATGCTTGACATGAATTTCTTACACTATCTGAAATAAAGTCAAAACTACACCATGTCTAATGAATTTGATTTTATGGAGCCATTTCAATAAAAGGGACATGGTATCAAATTCTATAAATATGGGAGAGACAAATCCTTCCTTGAATTATTCATTAATAACATATTTTTTATGATGCACCCAATATACCCAATTTTTCCACGAATTGTTATCATTATGGTTTAATGTAATAAATCTAAATTCATGAGTAATGATATCCATTTATAAAAATTGTAATGTATAAGGACTATTACACATGATCATATACATGATTATCCTATGAAACAAATTTTGAATTCCTACAGGTGGGTCTGTTATCGAAATCCCCTCTCATGGATATTTTCAAGGGATAAATTCATGAGAATAAGTCTCAATGTCTTATGAGAATCCTTGCCCTGTTATGTTGTTTTATCTATTCCCCTAATATGATGTTATCTAGATATAGAATATTTATTTAATAAATTTTTTTTAACACTTCATGGTTCTCGTCAGGAAAGGAGCTGAATTTAACTTTTCAGATTAACAAATACTATTTTGATATATCCCATACAATTTCACACAAAAAAATGATCACGTTGTGATGATAGTTAATATTTAAAAACATTAATATTTATAAAAAAACTAAATTAATTTTTTTTTGGTTCTAGGGAAATAAATCCAATAAAAATTTCATCACCCACCAGACTCACCTAACTGAATGGAAATTGATCACAAGTATCATAAATTTGGAAATTATCCAGAAAACCATCCTCTTTCATAATATATATGGAATGAATCATGTATTTTTTAAACTATAACTCACAATATATAGATTACTATATTGTTAAATTATAACTTTCCACTATGGGTATGCATGATGTAAAAATACATTATACTATATCTGGTTATACCGGGACCCAAAAAACCAGGTAATGATATTTATGTTTATTTGGATCTATTGATTGATGATCTAAAATTAATTTGGTATTCAAGTATTACATTGTATGCTACTTATAGAATTAAATATTTCACATTTAGATCCATCATTCATGGCATGATAAAATAATTTACATCATTTGGATATTTATCCAGACATAACCTTAAAGGAACCAAACGTTTTTCAATTTGCGAACACGTTAAACTCTTATTAATGTTAAAACATTCAATGAAGATTGTGTTTCTTGGAAATCATAAATTTCCACCCTGATGATATAAATAATTATCTTGGATGAAATCATTTGATTTGAATTTAAATAATGTACAATAAAATTACCACTAATATTAGATCAAATGTTTGAGAAAGTAATGTACATACTAACTTCTTTGGGAAATACTTATTTGAAAAACCATATAGAAAAAAATTGGAAAATGTGATCTTTTTTTGAATAGTTATACTAGAATTTTTTGTATGTTGGGAATTTTCTTAATATGATACGTATAGAAAATTAGTTTGTGATAATGTTATTGAAAAAATACAAAATTCACTGAGAAAAAAAGGATGGAATTAAGGATAGATTTTACATGATTGAAATAGAGAATCAAGGGGATTTGGTGATAAGGGAAAAAGGTGAACTTTTCTACCTCTAGATACTTACATGATTTTCATGAAAGAGAGATATTAGTTTTACAACTTCATTAATGATGTAATGGATTATAGGGGTATTAAAAAACATCAATAATATTTAGTTATTGAATGAGTGAATGTTAAGGGGTCCCAAATTAAATCAATATTATTTTTTATGTAATATGAAATCCAATTATTTTAAAATTGAATTTTTAAAAAAATGTCTATCATATATTAACCAATATTTTCTTGTTTTTCAATGTTATATGTATTAATGTTATAGACCTTCTTGACTTTCCAACTATGGAAAAGAATTTTTTTTCCTATTATATGAATTGGAGATGTTCTTCCTACTATCATTCCTTTGTATAATGGTTTGATTAATGTTTTACATAGTTAGAGATACCCAACTATGTAGTCATGTAAATTATAGATTGATATACCCTAATAGTTTTTATATGATGATATTTAAAAGTATGAAAAATATTGAATCCAACCATATTATTTTTAATATATATTGAGATATTTTTGAGTAAGTCATTTAATTATTTACTGAACACCTGTCTGATGTAGAGAGTGTTGATCTTACAAAATCTCATCACAATGGGCGAGTTGTGGTTGACATAATTTCCATAATATATGTTGTCAGAATTACCATTACAAAGAAAATTATCTAATATTTTCATTATAATTTAAGAAAATTGTCCATAAATAATTTGTGATGTCCAAGAATCAACCACACATTAACCTAAAATTGGGTTATCTCGGTAGGACTCAAAGTATGTGTATTTAGTTTTAAGGTGACGTTTTATATAATAATTGTATCGGATTTGTAATTAATTTATTTATTTATTGTATTATAACATATGAATTGTTTTTTATATGTAGTTACACTCTTTTTTATTTGGGGGTTGTTTTGTTTCAGAAATTGGTAGTATTATTTGGGTCATTTGAGAGGGGGCCAGTGTCGAAAGGCAACATAACATGAATGTTTTATTATTTTTTTATATTTAAGATACATTTTTCATACCAATATAATTTTACATACCAATGTTTTAAATTTTTTAAATAATTCTAGAATGAATTTTTAATATTTTGATGTAATTTTATTTGAAATAATATTTTATATTTATTGATTCATTATGTTATAATTTTAGTACCACACTACTATAAATTTATTTTTATCAGTGATATAAATAGAAATGTTAAAATGTCTCTTTATAAGTGCTACAATGAACTGATATATGAACCCCTTAATTTGTACTAGAATAGCTCCAATAAATTATCTCATTTACAAGGTATTTTTTAGAACCGTTTAACAGTTAGTTTATTATCACTATTTCTAGTGCTAATAAAAATTTTCAGCTTTTAAAGGTTCTTACAACTGTAGTTCATTAATTGTGATTATGTAGAATATTTATAGTGATGATAATGTTCATATCTATAGTAGTGAGAAAAACATAAACAGAAATTAATAATTTTCAAATATTTTTACCCATAAAATTCCATTATTTAATTAAAATACCAATTACTAAAAATAATTTACCTTCCACACATATTCATTCCAAAAATATTTATACATGCATGCATAAGAGTGATATACCTCACCATCACTCTCATCACTGAAAACAAATTATGATCAAGGATATTCTCAATTATTTTATTAATGAATGGTAACTTTATTCTTTGTATGAATTTCATAACTATACTAGTGAAAATAAAGGGAATGCATCCATCTCAAAGGACTTCACATTGGGTTCAAACGTCTCTGAGTCTATTTGATGGTGGGTTATTAATTTTTTATGAATTTTTCTGAAAAAATAATTAAATTTAATTATAATGAGAACCAAAAAACTATGGTGGTGCATATGATTATCTGGTCTACACATGACATCACCATTTTCATGCATATAATGAATGTGTTTTCCCTATAGTTTTCCACTAAATTTTAATAAGTTACAACTCATTTATGAAAGAATTTTTAAGGATTATAATCAATTTAAATTTATTGAATGTATACTTCCCAATAGGTATTAACACATATAGTGTGTGACATATTTCTATTAATTAATGAAGAAACATAAATGAGCCTATAAAAGGATGTGATCCTTCATATGTTACGAATGTGTTTGTTCACTCTAGATCTATAAAACCATTCAGATGAATGATAAAACTCTATTCCTTCCCAAATATCATTTACCATTAAATTATGGCATTATAACCCATTTGGGAATTTGGTTTTCCACACATAATTTTCTTGGATCCATTGATCAGTCCCCCCCCCCCCTTAGAGGGAGGAGGAATAATTACATCACTCCTCATGATTTTTATCAAATGTTATCTAGTGTGGACATATTTAGAATATTTAGATATTTAAGCACTTGAGGTATGCCATTTTATTCTTTATTTTTATATATTTTTATACGTTTTATTTCTATGATATATTTTCCGATGTTTTGGGTTTGTGTCAGCTACTAATGACCATATGTTGATCAAAAGAAACTCATCAGTAGTATTAAAGAAATTTTATTCAAGGATTTAACATGTTTAATAATTTTTTTTAAAAAGTCACTATCACCATGAAATAGACATACTTGTGGTGGTTCTTAATTGGGAATCTCTAGGATCCTTGACTGGCTCCATGATGTATGAGTCCCTATGGTCTTTCAAAAAGACCATTGTATGAGGAAAACAGATGGATAATGTCATGGAAGTCACATTTATACATTTACATGAAGGTTTAATATAAATTTAATATCATAATTACCTTTACATGAAGGATTCAGGTAAAGGTAATTCAGGAATGAGATTTACATGTGGGGTTTCACTTATAGGTAATCCAAGATTTACCATTATATGAAGGGGTAACAAAATGTAAACAAATTGTATCCTTGTGGAGTGTGATCTTTATAAGTATTATGAAAATCAATCTTTATGTAAATTGTTGAAAAAAGGGTAGTGTGTGGTTACCCTTATCCAGAATGGAAAATTGGGGTAAGTGTAAATAGAAATCCTAAAAAATATATAAGGATAAATTTAATTTACTATATACAATTTTTTTTATAAAATCATATTTATATGTATTTTGGTAATATTTATATTTGTAAATTATTTAATTATAATATATTTATAATTAATTAAATAAATGTTTTTGAGACAATTATATTCCCAAATAGTAAATGTTAATATTTGAAATACATTATTTTATAAATTATATAGAATATCATATACTCTTGAAATATAATATTAATATATAAATCATAAGAGATAATTTATAGAGGGATATAAATTATAAATATGGAAAAAATTTAAATTTTTTATATTTCTTTATTTATTAATAGTTCATAAATGGTAATCTCATGATTAAGTATTTTAATTATTCATTTATTTAATGTTTATTCCCTTATTTATTCATTTTTATAAATTATGATGACATGAACTATTATAAATGAAATTTTACTCATGATTAAATTAAATGTATTATTAGTTAATATGGTCATAGAAAACAAATAAAAATCTTTTGTTTTATTATATCCTAACATATTTAAAGAATTCTTAAACATTATTACCACTGTCAATATATCTGCTGAACATAGATCATATGATTATTATAATTATAGGGTTTTAACAAATCTAATTTATAGGGACAAAGGAAGTTATTCCTTCAACTAGAAGAATCATACACTATGAAGCCCATTTATCAGATCTTTAGAGGGAGATAACATCACTAAGATTTTACCTTGACCAAGCCCAAGTTGAGATCCAATAAATTTATAATGATAAAATCTGATTACTGTAGAAGTCCATGCTCATTGTGTTCACAACCCAAACCATGTTCTCCAAACAACCCCATGAAAATATCACAGTTTCACACATTACTCTAGGGTATTTTTATATTTTATTAATATGATTCGTATCAGAACCCTAGAAATAAAAATATTTAAGATATTCGTTATAGAATAATTAATACATTTCATCCTATAAATGATTATTATTTTCACACTATAAAACGTGATTAATATTTTTATGGAATACTCAAATTAAATTAAAGAATTTATTTTGATGAAATAATGGATTTTCAAAATAAATAATATTTTAATAAAATAATATTATTATATAATTTTTATTTAATATAAATGTTCATATAATTTTTTTGAAGTGAAATGTAATTTTTATGAGGGTTAGAAAACTGTTACTGTACAAAACCCATAATTTCTTAATAAATGAATATTTTATATTAAAAGGGGAAATATAAATATTCATAAAATTATTTAGATAAAATGAATATTAATTTTGGATTCATAACATCTAAAGTATCCAATAGTGAATTTTTCATAATTTCCCAAGACAGTTGAATGTTTATGTAAAAATTAAATACCATATAAATATATGGTATGTATTATGACATCATAACAACCCAAAAGTGATTTAATAAATACTCTAAAGAGTATCTATGATGGAATATATGTTTTTAACTTTTAAATAATTATATGTTAGGTTTATTTGATTAATTTTATAAATCCTTTAGGAATCCTCCAAAACCATTGATATTTTATAAGGTTTTAAAATAATTTCATTAAGAGTATGACTCACTTCCACGTAAGAAATGATAATATAATATAAAGTTCAGCTCTTAGGACTACAAATCAATTAAAACCACACCCATTTGGTTGAATTCAAGGAAAGGTTTATAGTTTTGGTTATTTTATTATATAGAGTCGAAAACCTATGTTTAAGAAATATTAAAGAAATACCCTCTCTTTTCCAATATAAAACCACCCAATCCCCCATTTCTGTTCATTAAAAATATTTGGTGCATGTAATTACTCATTCCACGTATGGTATGAATGAGTCATATCACTTTTAGGGGGAGGCGGACCACGCTTCCTCAAATGAAATTATCATATTTACACATTATGAAAACCATAAATGTAAACTCTAAATGAAAAATACATAATCAAATAAACAATATAAATATAATATATATCACATATAGATACAGATCCATCATAATGGCCACCATGAGAGATGATAGAAGATGCTTGAACAATCCTTGTTTCGTGTGGAAGTAGTTCGCCATCCACAAAAATAGTATGTTCATAACCCATTAGATGGAGGTGTGTGTAAGTGTAGTTTGAATCCTTATCATAACAACATCCAAGTATATTGTAGATACTAGTGTTGTTATGTAGTCAAAGAATAAGAAGAGCATAGGTAGTTAATAATTAAAATAAAAGAAGAGAATTGGAGGAAAGACGCTACCTTTAAATTGTGTATCTCTCTTTGGTTTGAACCAAAAGGCTTTCGTGAAGTGACTTCTGCCAAACATAAGGCTTCTAGGTGGAAGAGAGGTATATTGTGAGCTTATTTAGGTAGAGTTTGGTTGATCTAAGTGCTTGATATTTTTGAGTAATGAGTTAGATGAGGTGTCCTTTTATAAGAGGGAGGAGGGGCTCTTTAGGAATGTTTGAAAGTATTATTTTATTATAATTTTTTTGGTTTCCAAAGGTCCAAAAGTTATTAAATTTGAATATAACTTCAAGTGGATAATTAATAACATTTTCAAACTTATCTAAGTCATTTGGATGAATATTATATTTTTAGGACTATTTTATCATATAATAAAATATTAATTTATTTAAAAACTCATTTATGTCAATTTTTATACTATTTATATCATGAATGTAAAAATCCAAACAAACATGATTATTTCCAAAAACCTTAATTATTTAAAATATAACAAGTCATAATCATCTCTAAAATTCGTGGATGGTATAAATAGTTTCAAAATAAATTTATTTTAATATTTATAATCTCATTTATTTAAAATATTCATTAATGAGGTAATCATTACATCATCCTTATGTCACAAATATGTTTACTTATTTGATATCTAAAAACTATAAATAAAATACAATGATGTAGGAAGTCTTTTTATCTTTTTAATGATGTTTTATAGTCAAAGATATAAATCATATGGCCCACATTAAAATTCTTATAGAAAAATAATACATGTTAGTGACATTTTTTTTACTTTTAATAAAAAGTTATTGATGTCATTATTCTACCCAAAATGATTTCAGAGGCCAAAAGTTATACCCAAGGACTGTATTGGACAACCATGACTCATCCAATAACATTAGGACTGATGTTAAAGTAACTTTATATCATTATAATATTATTTTTACATTGTATTACCCTATTTAATTTTAATCATTGTAAGTAAAAATCAAAAGTTACTATATATCAAAAATTATTTTCATCTTATTGAACTAAATATTATGTACTGATGACAACCATGTATGTTGGATTTTTAAAAATAAATTCATAGAAGTGGTAAAATATTATTTAAATGAAAATGTTGGTTTTTAACTACTATGTAGTGCTTTTCACATTTTATAAAAAATTGAACATTTCCAGAAAAGTACCAAAATTTCATCCAAAGTAAATTTTGTTGTCTTTCTTCTAAAGAAGAAGTTTATTTTGTCCTATGATACATATAAAAGTGACAAAAACTAGATTTCAATGTGGTTCTCCATCAAAATGTACTAAAACAACCTTTTAATAATATTAGAGTATTTCTGCTTAAAATTGGATTCATTAACATTTTATGCTTGTAAATTTTATTAGATAAAGGTAAAGACATTTAACAGAAATGTATAATGAAAGTATGGTTAGTTTTGTATACTTCCACCAATATAATGGCAATGCATTAACTGCCATTTAAAATAATAATATATTATTATTATTTTCAATATGAATCCTCATTGTGTGCAACCTAAGACTTCAGAGCAACCCATTGTTTTTTGTTAGGTATTCCATTGAACATAGAATCCCATTTAAAGTAAAATTAATATTTAATTCACAAATATTAATTAATAGGAAAATTTATTACTCTTTACCTATGATGTGACATCTTTCCCCCCTTTTGTAAATTGTGTCATCGCGATTTTATTCACATATAAAATAAATCGGGGTATTTATCCATCATTGCATTTTCAGATTCCCGTGTTTCCTATTAAACCATATGGGTTCTACAAAACACTTTTACCTAATGAATTACCTAATTTTGTTACACTTTCACTATGCGGTCAAGAATATCGACTGGTTTTTCCTAATAAGAAATATTTTCTTCCAACTGAACTACCTCTGGACTCAAAACATGAGATGGATCCATCATATACTTTCTCCACATTGAATCATGAAAAACATTGTGTACATGAGATAAACATTGTGGTAAATCCACTCTCTGGGAAAACTAATTCGACTTTCTCTAGGATTTCATAGGGTCCAACAAACCTTGGTATAAGATTTCCCTTATTACCAAAATGCATCACACTTTTTCATAGAGAAACTTTGAGAATGACATGATTACATACCTTGAAAGAAAGATCCTTCCTCCAGTTTTTCATATAAATTTTATTGCCTGATTTGACCTATTCTCGTGTGCTTCTGAATCAATTAAACCTTTTTAGCCATCTATTCTACCAATTATTGGCCTATAAACTTCCAATCACATACTTCATCCCAAATGATAGAGTTCGACAACTCTTTACATATAATTCCTCAAATGGAGCCATCAGTATACTGGAATAAGAACTATCATTATATGAAAATTAGACAAAAGAATGATATTGGTCCTAACTACCCATGTAATCCCTTGAGCAAGAAGGTAACATATCTTCCTATGTCTAAATAATTTTTTCTGATTACCCATCTGATTGTGGATGTATAACTATACTAAAATTTAATTCACTACCAAACCAATTCTGAAGGCTTTTCAAAAAGTTAGAAGTAATCAAGGGATCATGATCAGATACATTAGAGAGGGATACTCCATGCAACCTAGGTATATATTTAACATAAAAAAATAATGTTGATCTAGAGACAATGTATCTCTAATAGGATGGAAATTAGAATATTTCGTCAATCGTTTATCAATAAACTAGACTGCATTATTAACTCGATATGTATTTGGTAATCCAACAACGAAATCCATGGGCACATTTTCTATTTTTCCACTGTAGCACTGGTAATGGCTGAAGAATCCCTTTTAGTAACTTCTACTATACTATAACCAATTGAAAAATCAAACTCATCATAGTAAAGTCAATAATATCTCTTTTCATTCCATCCCACCAGTAATAATCCCAAAGATCTCTGTACATATTAGTACTACTAAGATAAACATAAAAATGAGAACTATGAGCTTCACATAATAACAAATTCTTCATCTTTGAATCACCCGGAACTCATAATAACTTCCCAAATATCAAAACACAATCATTATCAATGTTAAAATTAAGCAACTTACCCTTCTCAACAAACTCAACCATTTTCATCAACTCAATATCTTCCTTCTCTACATTCTTAATTCAATCTGATAGAGATGATTTAATTGAAACATGATACAAAACAAAGGAATTTACTTCACCATTAACTTCTATTAAATATATCAAAAAATAATTAATCCAATGATCTTGTTCCAAATGTAACATGGTTAATGTAGCATTAATTTTTCGACTCAAAGAACAAGACACTTTATTTTCCATTCTTGGATGGTCATGAATTGTTCTATCATAATCCTTTATTAATTCCATAAATATACCTTATATCATGTTCAATTATTTCTTAGTTAATATATTCTTCAAAAGTTTTTGGTCAGTAGATATTTCACATTTTACACCATACAGATGATACCTCTAAAATTTTTAAATTAAAATCAACAACAGCTAATTCCAAATCATGTGTAGGTTAATTTAACTCATGAGGTTTCAACTGACATAAAGCATAAGAAATTACCTGTTCATTCAGCATTAGGACACAACCAATTCCATTCAACAAAAAATCACTATAGATTACAAATTCACCATCTCTAGAATGCAGTGCCATAATTGGAGCATTGACCGATCTTTTTTTCAATTCCTGAAAACAATTATCACATTATTTTCTCCAAATGAACCTAACTCCTTTTCAAGTTAAATTAGTCATTGTTCTAGATAACTGTGAAATTTTTCCAATAGATCTTCGGTAATAACCCACTAAACCAATAATACAATGGTTCTCAGATATATTTATGGGTCTTGGTCATTCTTCAACAAATTTAGTTTTTGTAGGATCAATTTTTATGCCATTTTTTAAAAAAATGTGACCATGGAATGAAATTTGTTATAAGAAAAACTCACACTTTCTGAATTTCCCACACAGTTTCATTTTTTCAATGATTTTAAGACAACCATTAAATTACATTAATTTTACTCCTTACATTTGGAATAAACCAAAATATCATAAATAAACACAACCACATACTTATCCAATAACTCATTGAAAATTCTATTCATAAGATCCTTGAATACATTAGTTGCATTGGTTATGCCAAAAGGCATAACTAAATATTCATAATATCCATATCGATTATGAAACATGGTCTTCAGAATGTCTACATCCTTTATTTAAATCTTATTTTACCTCAACATCAAGTCAATATTTGAAAATACTGATCTCCCTGGAGTTTCTCAAACAAATCATCGATATGAGGAAAAGGATACATGTTCTTAACAAATATGTTATTAAATACTCTATAATCGATGAAAATCCTCATTGAACCATCTTTCTTTTTTAACAAACATCAATGGATCACCCCATGGAAATGTGATGGGTCGAATTAAACCTTTATATAACAACTCCTACAATTTCTATTATAAATATAAAAGTTCAATTGGAGCCATTAGATAAGTGGGTTTTGAAATTTTCTTAGCATTACAAACAAAGTCAACATTAAATTTAACTTCCTTATCTAGTATTATACTGGGAAACTCATCAAGAAAAAAATCAAGGTACTCATTTACTACAGGCACGACATTAATCTGAACAGTTCCGTTGTTTTCAAAAATATGTAAAAGGTAACATTCATTTCAATATTTTACAAGTTTCTCACCTTCTTGATATGTTTTCAAAAGTAAGCATTCATTCATGTACAAAAAATAAAATTATTTCTAGAAATAAACCTATTTATCTCTGTAGTCAATCATGTAATGATAAATGGAAATCCAATATATACCCAAAATAACATCAAACTCTACTAGAGGGAAACCAATAAGGTTGGAAGGTAGTTTTTTTCCACACATAATGAAAGAAAGGTTCATATATATTCTTTTTTCCTCAACATTTATTCTTAGAATTTTTACCATATGTTCATGATTCATGTGTTGAGATGGAATTCAAAAATATCTAGAAAATTTCATAGAAATGAATGAATTTTTAGACCTTTAATCAAAAAGCAAATCGGTATAATCTGAATAAACAAACAATGTTCTTGATACTACATCATTTGATAGCCCAACATCTGCTGAAGTAGTTGCGATGGATTTCACCAACCCTTTCTGCTTGTAGTCTGGCTGTTTTCCCTCAGTTGAGTTCTTTATTGGACACTAATTTTTATAATGACCCATTTCATCTCACTTAAAACATTTTATTGATTGTAAATCCTATTTTTTCTTACCACTATCTATATCATTTCAGTGCAATTATGATCCTTATTCCCCATTTTACCACATCAATTAAACTTACCAGAATTCAAAAAACTTTCCCCAATGTGCTTTTTTGAACAAATTTAAAAAACTATAAACATAAGTTTCTTAACATCGGTCTTTTTTGAAGAGTTATTACATTTCTTCTGCCACCACATCCACTTATTCTGTTGTTCGTCAAAGAACGCCTGGTCATCGAAAAACTCCATTTACACATTCTCCGAACATCAGATAATTTTTTCATAACATTTGAACTCATGAGAAGCTAAAGAACTTCAATAATTTGGATTTAATCCTAAGTAACTAAGGATGATTTTACTATCAAGATATTGTTTGAAATTTGGAGCATACATTTCTAGTCGAGTGAATTTTTCATCATAATAAGCCACTGAGTCATCCTCCTAACTCAATTCCAGGAATTGTTTTTCCATCCTAAGATGAACCACCTTAAGAAACTATTTCTAAAGAAACGTACCCTTGAATTCGTCCCAATCAAGGGAATCAATCTCCTCAATATCCCTAATATTTTTCACCATCAACCAACATAGGTCGAATTCACCTTCAAAATGGTAAACAACAAGACTAAAATTATTATATTCTAAACACCCTTTGATGTTAGTAATCTTTTCCTATGATTTAATTCACCCTTCATATATAACTGGGTAAGATGATCCTCTGAATTATGGGGGATGCAGCCCATTGTAATGCTACACTACTGACAGGTTCCTATGTGGTTGATCTGTGTGATCTTGTGCATGGATACCACCACCGTTTATTGTTTGAGTTAACTATGTCATCATTGCAACAAACTTCTTAGTTCCGATTCTCACCATCTCAGGTTTCTGATATGGAAGGTTGTTTTCCTCTTGATGTCGTCCCCTAATAGCTGTCATGTTTCCTCTGCGGAAAACCATTCTGAACAAAGAATATCTTAGGAAAAGAAACATGGTAATTAGTAAAAGATATTTCATTTAAATCTTAACATAAATTATTTCATAGATATTAATTTAACTATATCCTAACTACTAAATTTATCTAAATTGACCTTTGATAACAACTATAAGGTCCCAGCCTTAAACATTAAATATTCTTTATTTAAGTTAAGAATTCCCTTCGAGGATGTTTTCAGGTTTATTGTTTTAGAGAGTTAGGCCAGAAATATAACATTACATGACAAATATTACAAAGTAGACACCTCTACTAAGTATCCATTTTTCACATAAATTAAAAATTAATAAAAGGATACAATAAATATTTTCTAGATATAAATCATCTTGAATTCTTAATTTTTCTTACCTTTACTTATACCCCATGAAAAATATTTCAAAAACAACGGATGGTCATAAAATGCTCATAAAGGGTAATAAAATAAAGAAATTAGAAATTAGTTCATCAATACATACAAAACAAGGGCTATTTAATATACCTCATGAAATCATAATATTAATGAATAACACATAGAAATCATAAATCATAAATGTAATTTGTGGAATCCATAACAAACATACATTATAGCTTTCACATCTACATAGGGAGTTCCATTTGGAATACCTATAAAAGTATATTCCCAAAACGGATTAGGAGAAACATTAACTTTTAGCTCCATCACATTACCCAATGCATTAGAGAGCTATCTCTAGCTCCCCTGCCCTAGGTTTATCCTGGGACCACCGATATATATAATTGATTCCAATGAACCATAACATATTTATAACACGTATAACTAGCATAATAGAAAGATAAAATTTCCACATTGCAAACAAAATATAAAATTTCAATATATTCACTTAATAAATCCATTCCAAAAACCATTTTCAATACCAAAATACAAAAAATATTATATGGTATTTATTTTTCATTTAAAAACATTACTTCTTTGTAAGGAATCCAAATATCAAATAATTCTCGCGGTGCTGGAAAGGTCTTTGTCACCACGTATGTTAAAAAGAAACATTCCTTTTATCGTTTAGTAAAACAATTTATAGAGAAAGGATTTATTTTGAATAAAATTAAAAGTACAAGGGGTTTATTATATAGTGTATAAAAGAAAGTCATGTATAAAATCAAAGTATGCCTCAATGAAAAGAGATTGAGAAAAAGTCTCTTACCTCGTGTCTGACATGACTCATTCGTTCATTATTATCCTAAATAACAAACTAAAGATATTTTATACTTGCTTTCAAATTTTTTACAATTTTATTATTCCTTTTTTATTATTTATTAACAGGTTATAAACATTGCAGAATCATTTTAGTTTATAATGGTCATTTGGTCGATATTTGGTAATTGAGTGAAAATGAACTTCTTATAATTACAAGTTGTCCATTTTCTAAAAATTTCATTATCTCCAGAATGATAATAAATATTTAGATATCATATATATCATATATATCTAATATATTAGGTTTTTATAATAATAGATAAAATTTTGAGATTAGAAATGAAATTCATCGTTCATGGAGATAGTAAGCTGTACGTACACATGAACGCTAATTTCATTTCTATTTAATATTTAATGGAATGAAAACATAATGATAAATAGCTATATTATAATTTCAGTAAAATATCATATATAATTTCATTAACTCCATCATTTATACGTTCAACATATGGCATAAACAAGTCATAAAACTTTTAGGGTGTGGCAGTCTTCAATTTCTCATATAAAATTTTGATATTTACCGATTATGGAAACCATAAACGTATTATATAAATGAAAAATAATGAATAATATAAAAAATATAAACAAAATATATATCACATGTAAATACAGTTCCATCATATTAGAAACCATGAGAGGTGTTAGGATAAGATTGAACAATCATCTTTTGTGATGCAGTAGTTCGCCATCCATAGAAATAGTATGCTCTTTACCTATTAGACGGAGGTGTGTGTAAGTGTAGCTAAAATAATTTTCATAAAAAATCCTATTATATTGTAAATACTCATTTTGATATGTAAATAAACAATAATAAGTGCATAGGGAGGGATGAAGTAAAATATAAAAAGATAACTTGATGTAAGACATTACCATTGAATCGGGTAACTCTCTTTGGTTTGAACCAAAAGGCTTTCTTGAAGTTACTTCTACCTATTGTAAGGCTTCTAGGAGTAATATATGGATATTGGTAGTTAATTTATGTAGAGGTTGGAATATCCAAAGTGCATGAGAGGTGTGAGTAATGGGTTAGAAGTGGTGTCTTTTTATAAGAGGGATGAGGGGATCTTTAATAATGTTTGAAAGAATTATTTTATTATAAAATGATTTTCGTTTTCAAAACATCCAAAACATAATAAACTCAATTATATGATGAATATAAGTCTAAATAAATTAATAGAATAATAATTGGATAGGTATTGGATATTTTTTATCCTTATCTTTTTTATATAACCTTTTGTTGAATTATTTATCATTTACCATGTCTTCATGTATACTCATACTATATTTTTAATATAGTTACAATAAAACTAGAATCAAACCTTAAATGGTTCATTAATAACTTTTTCAAACTTATTTAAGTCATTTGGATGTTTCATAGATTTTTAGGGATATTTTATCATTTAATAAAATGTTTATTTATTAAAATAATCCTTTTTTTGTTAATTTTTATACTACTCATATCATGACTTTCTTAGAAAATAAAAAAACAATTTTTTATTTCATAGAACCTTCATTAATTCGAAGATAATATGTCACCCTCATCTGCTAATTTTTTGGATTGCATAAATACTTTAAAATTAAATTTATTTTAATTCTTATAATCTCATTTATTTAAAACATTCATTAATGAGGTAAACATTGCATCATCATTGTGTCATAAATAAATTTATTTATTTCAAGTATAGACATTCTAAATAAAATAAAATTATTTGGGAAATATTTTTCGATTTATAATGACTATTTATAATCGAATATATCAATTATATTACCCGGCATTAAATTTTTTTGTGGAAAACAATACATGTTTATGATATTTTTATTTTTACTTTAAATAAAAAGTTATTAATGTCATTATCTTAACCAAATGGATATCAAAGGCCAAAGGTTCTTCCCAAGAATTAAATTGGTCGGCCATGACTCATCCTATAAGGTTAGTATAAGTGTTAAGGTAATTATATATTATTATAATATTATTTATACCTGAATTACCCTATTTATCTTTAAGCGAGGTAAATAAAAATCAAAAGTTACTATTCACCAAAAATTATTTTCCTCTCATTGAACAAGATTTTAATTAATAATGACAACCATGTATGTCATATTTTTTAAATTCAATTCACAAATGTAGTAAAATTTTGTTTAAATGAAAAAGTTGGTTTTCAACTACTATGCAGTGGTTTTCACTATTCATAAAAAATTGAACGTGTCCAAAAAAACACAAAAAATTCATTCAAATGAAATATTGATGTCCCACTTCTAAAGAAAAAATGTATTTTTTCAAATGAAACATTTAAAAGTGAAAAAATATAGATTTAAAAGTGGTTCACCATCAAAAGGTGGTAAAACAACCTTTTAAAAATATTAGAGTATTTAAGCTTATAATTGGATTCATTCACATTTTAAGATTATAAAATTTATAAGATAAAGGTTAAGAAATTTAACAGACATGTATAATCATAATATGGTTAGTTCTGTACATTTTGGCAAATAAAACGGCATGATGTTAACTACCAGTTAAAATAATAATAAATTTTTTTCAATATTACTCTCTATTGTGCGCAATAGAAGACTTTGGAAAAACCAATTGTTGTGTCGAGTACGCCATAAAAAATAGCACCCCATTAAAAAGTAAATTTTTTATATAATTTAGAAATATTAATTAATATTAAAATGCCTTATTTTTTATTTACCTAGGATGTAAATTGATGAATCTTCTACTAAGAATTTGGAGTCACACAGTCATGTACATGGTCCTCACCTTCTCTTCTTTATTTATGTTTATTTATTATATCATGGTTTCTATTTTCAACTACCTGTGTTGGGGTATGTATTTCCATGTATCTTTTAATAACTATTTCTTGTCCAAATTTTGATATACCCATTTCTATCTCATCAATCAATTTTTAAGAATTTTTATGTGACACCGTTATGATGCAGAAATATCACCACTTTTTTCCATGCCAAAAAATTGTGTAGTAAATACCACACCAAATTCCTATCAAAGGTGTTCAACATTATACACTTATACTGATTTTATTTTGGACATAGATGATTTTATTCCACACTCTCTAACCATGTAATAATTAAATGTGATGAAAAATATTTCTATGTTTTAAGATCTATGTGGCACACATAATCATGAGAATGAAATTAATGTGATGGGTGAGATTGAAAATATATTTCACTCACATGAATTGGGTAATGTTTAGTATCATGAGACATCATGCTGGGATACTGAGAAAACTTTATCCCTTTATGAGACTTTTTCCATCATGATGACTTTGAAGTTATATATTTATTATGTTTATGATTTAGTGCATTAGGTTGTTTCCAAGATTCCTATATTAACAATATTATATCATGTTATACAATGTATTATCATTCATTTTTATGGTTCTCATTCCTTTTATGCCTCATTAAAATCCCAATTTTCAAAAATGTATAAATTTATTCATGTTATGCAATTTCTATTCCCCTACCAGGCTTTATATCTCACAAATTTATTATGTATGTCCCAAGGTTATTACATACTGTTTTATGTGCAATCATGTTAAGGATGTTTTCAATAAATATGATGTTTTTTCCTATTTTAAATATTTATTTGATATACATAATTAAAAAATAAACTAAAATTCCTAGCCTTATAGATTTTATCAAGTGTAATATAATGTAATAAATTATGTATTAATGTGTAATAAAGAGAAGGGTTATCAAAGATGGTATCAAAGGAAACGTTTATTCATTTTTGGGACTAGGATTAAAATACAATATAGAAAGATCTAGGTATAATACTACGTATATGAAAACATCCCTACATTTTGGTAATTATAAATTAACTAGTTTATCATGAAAATAAATTACTTTCTAGATAATACAAATGACGTGGTTCTAGAATAGATGTACCTAGTGGTAACAACTCTACCAAGGTGTTCTGGGCTTGACTTAGTGTTACCTGGTACAAAACAATTGACCTTATTACCCACCTGGTATGACACTTGCATGGTATATTCTTTGGAAAATTAATAAGCTCAATATGAACAATTATGAAGGGAAGAAAAAATTCCCACAAGAGTATATGTAAGGAAATAGATCTTGGATAACATTGATTGTAGTTTAGAAATTCATAAGTTAAGGAAATAACTGTAATTTCTATGTTATCCCTTTAATTTCATTAAATTCACCCTTCATGTTTCTAATTGTTTTATAAAATACTTACACCTAATTTTCTTTTTTATCTTATCCAATGGCCATAAATTGGAGGAATCATGTAAATAATCCATGTAAATGAAAAATGTGATGACTACTCTAATGAGATTCCAAATCTGATGAAAGATTAAATAAAACGAAATCACAAAATCCTCTCAGCCAACTCAACTTATAAATAGAAACTAAACCAAGAGGAGTGTCCAAATCCCCCTAACATAAAAAAACAATGATTAAGTCCTTTAGGAGAAAAGGCCTCTGTCTTTCAATTAAATATATGATCCCTTAATTTCATAATAAAGGATCTACTTTATTAAGAAGATCTTCTCAAACCGTTAATGATTTTAGAATGAATATATGTTATTGGATATTTATTATATATAGGAAGAATATAATTAGTGGTGGAAATTGATCTATAATATGATTTCTGATAAGGTTATCGAAGTAATGTGATGGATGGAATTTCTGAAAATGTTTTTCAACAAATATTTTCCTCGCACTATCTAATATAAAATTGTAAAAGGATTTCCCAATTCATAAGAAAAAGGATGACTAATATATTAGGGAATATCAGGAAAACATTAAAATGATTTCATGATATGCCTCCGGATTTCTTGTTACTCCAAAATGTAATTTTGAAAACTTCTTTGGTGGGATAAAACCTTCTCTATGAAAATATTTACTAATATGTGAATTTTATATCTATGATGAAATTGTCTGATTTTCTCTCAAATTCAAAATAAAGGTCTAAGAATCTCAAATGTATCATGGGGAAACAATGAAGATATTTGAGTTTATTCCTAGTATTCTAATGGAGAAATATAATAGTGACATAAAATTTTAACACCCCCATGTCAAAGGCGTAGGAAGAAGAACCTTAAAAATTTCCTAAGGGAATGATGAAAGTTATTAGGTGTGGAATAAAGGACACATAGATAACCACTTATGATAGTATAAACCTAGTACTGCATTGGAAGAGAGAAATTATCTAGTCAACCCACAATATGTTGTTCATTTCTTAAACTATAATGAACCATGTATCTTTTACAACTAGTTCCCTATGAACAGTGTTTTTGGAGACAACCCACAACTTCCAAGGAAGAAAGGGAGAGACTTTTCCATCACATCCACCAAAAATGAATCCTAACAATAAAGTGGTGATAGGTACACTTTATATTCATTCTGGAATATCATACATACTTTTTGATTCATGTCCTATGCATTCCTTCTTATCATGAATGTTTTTAGAACTATTCAAACACAACCACAAGAAATTTAAGTAGAGTTATCAGTGAAAATAATAAATGGTGTAATTATTACATCCCATTTATATAACTCATCTCATATCAAATTGTTTTGTCTAAAATTCCCATAGAACCTTTTTATTCTCCCTTTTGTAGAATTTGATGCAAATTGGGGTATGTTTTGGCTTTCCCGATATAGAGACAACATAAATTTCCATGAGAAGGAAATCAATATCTGTATTGCGAATCATCAGATGATTCTATATAATTACAAGGATGTATTTGAATCTCTTTTAGAACCAACATATCCATAATGGATTTTATTTACCTAGGAGAAAATGTATCTCGCTCAAATTTTAGATTCTAATGAAAAAATAATCAATAATGATATGCCCATTTTGATGAAATACACATATGTGTTTCCCAAGAAATTGTGTGGTCTTCCTTATAGTCGAGAGGGTGAGTTTCAAAACAAACTTCTACCCGGGGCATTAAAATTACCCAAGTCATTGTAAAGAACATTGTGCAACACGAGGAGATGAAGAAACAACCACAAGAAAATTTTTATGAAGGGTTCATATTCCCAAGGGTTTTACCATAGGGTGAACCAATCCTCTTTGTAAAGAACAAGGATGGGTCAATGCACCTTTTCATTGGGTATCATGAGCTAAGAAAGATCCGGATAAAGAAAAAGTATCATCTACCATAGATTGATGACTTTTCGATCTTCTAAAAGGATCATAATACTTCTCTATGGAAGATCTTCAGTCGTGATTTTATCAATTATGGGTGAAGAATGTAGATATCCACAATATTACATTTCGTATAAGGTATTGGAAATACGACTACATATAAATTCCATTCTAACTCAATAATTCTATATAAATAATTTTGGAAATGAGGAATAGAGTATTTATAGATTACATTGAAAATTATTTGGTAGTCTTTATAGATTATATTCTAATATTCTCCAGAACTAAGTAGGAGAATGGGGAATAAATTAGTACTATGATAAAACCTTATGAAAATTGAATCTTTATTCAAATACAAAAAAGTTGATTTCTTGATAAATGAAGTATCATTATTAGGGAATATCATCACAAGAAATGGGTAATATGTGGACCCTTCAAAGACAACAACAATTGAAGGATGTTCGAGGACAACATCTATGATAGATATTCGCAGTCTCTATGGATTTGCTGGGTATTATCATATATTTTTGAGAAATTTATTATGATTGTGAAACCCTCAAACCATGCTAACATGTAATGGATTAATGTTTTCTTAAAATGATGAAAGTGAAAAGAGATTCAAGGATATGAAAATAAGGAGTATCATAGCCCTTATGCACACATTAACCACCGGTGGAGAACATTTTTCGGTATTCAGTGATTCTTCAAATAAGGTCTTGGAGTATGTATTAATACAAAATGAAAAAGTCATACACTTTTATTTAATGCTGTTGAATGTTCACAAGCAGAACTACCAAACGCCTGATCTAGAGTTAGCTGCCGTGATGATATATTTCACAATGTGGTGGAATTATATCTTTGGGTAGATGTGTGAAATCTATATAGATCAAAAAACCAGCAAGTAAATATTCACCCAATAAGATATTATTATGAACCAATGTGTATGGTTAGATCCTATAAATGACTATGAATTTTCAATTCACTACCATATTGGGAAAGTGAACAATGTTGAGGATTATCTATGTAGAGAGGATCCGACAATTCTATCATTGATGTGAATTGTGAGGGATATAATCGATATAGATTTGGAAAGGATAGACATGGGAATCATAAAGTAAGTATCATCATCAATCCTTTCACAACTGATATCTATGTAGTCTTAAATTAATAGGTTAAAGGATGTTCGAAGAGATGATGTAGGAATTTATAAGAATGTGGAAACTATAAGGATTGGTAAATTATCAGAGTTTAATGATTATGAATATGAAATTGGTGGAAAAACATGATGAATGAGATCACTGAATATACATCAACATGCTTATTATGTCAGTAAGTGAAGGATCAAATTCATAAGTCTGAGGGGATGATGCAACCATTTCCCATACGATCATGGAAATGAGAGAATATCACCATCGACATTTCCAATGGTCTTATGAAGACATCAAGATAGAAAAATGCTATAAGTCTTGTGGTGGATCGTCCAAAAAAGACTTCACACTTAATTATGATCTGAGAGGATTTTTCAACGGACCAACTTCCATAGATATACATTATATAAGTGGTGATTCTCCACAGAGTGCCACTATCGATTGTATCAAATTATATCTGAGATTAACCTCAATGTTCTAAAAAAGTATTCAATGTTATCTAAATAGAGAGTTGAACATCATAACAGACTATTACCCTAAAACTAATGGCTAGTAAGAGAAGAATATCCAGATACTTGAAGACATGTTTAGATAATGATCAATTGAATTTAATGTAGGATGATATCAAAACTTATTCTAATTGAGTTCACTTACAATAATAGTTTCTACTCAAGTATAAAATTTCTCCCTATGAATAATTTTATGGGAAGAGGTATAAAACCCCAGCATCATGAGATGAAGTAGGGGAAAAAACTATTAGGTCCTGAAATGGTGGAGTAAATGGTGTAAAAGGTAAATAACATTTAACATCACATAAAGACTAGTCAGATTAATTATAATATCTACGATTAAAATCATCAGTAAGACCTTGAGTTTGATTTTGGAGACATATAATTCCTCTGAATATCTCCATGTAAAAAAGTCATGAGATCTGGGATGAAGGTAAATCTTAGTCCAAGATAGATCGGCCCCTATGAGATCCACGATCGCATCAGATAAGTTGCCCACCAACTAGAACTACCACATAATATATCTCAAGTACATTATGTAATCCATGTATCCCTCTTAAGGAAGACCGTACCATACCCCTCACATGAAATCAATCAATAGGTGATATAGTTGGAGAATGATTTTTTCTTTGGAGATCATTCGGTAAAGATCATTGATTATAGAGACAAATTTATATGATATAAGACAACGAACATTATCAATGTGATATAGAGAAACCAGAGTTTTGATGAATCGATGTGGGAATTGGAGGAGGTGATGAAATAGAGTTACCTAATCTATTTGATGGTAGGAAATGAAAAATTTGAAGGTGAAATTTCTTAAGTGGGGAGGATTGTAATGAACCGAACTGTTATAAATGAAATTTTCCATATGATTCAATTAAATGTCTTGTTATGTAATATGGTTATAGAAAATTCATTCAATTCTATGGTCTTATTATATAATATTGGATTTGAATGACCTTTATGAATTATAACCATTGATAATATATCATTTTATCATTGGTCACATGATTAGTGTAAATACATGGTTTAAAAAATCTAATTGACATAGGAAAAGGAATTGATAGCCACAAAAGTATGATCATAGCCTATGAAGCCCATTAATCAGAGATTATAAGGGAGATAACATCACTTGGACTTTCATTTGAAAAATACTATTCTTATATCCAATAAGTTAATCCTGATATAATCAATTTACAGAAGAATTCTTAGCTCATTGGGATCACGAACCAAACCACGCTCGCTGAACAACCACATGGAAATATCATAGTGACACACCATAATCATAGGATGTTTGTTGGAGAATTAATAAGATATGTATCAATACCATATAAATCTGATTATTTAAATTAATATTTTATAATAAAGAATACATTTTCATCCAAAAATGATTTTTATTTTGATAATATAAAACACGAATAATAATTCTGTGTAATATTCAAATTCAATTTAATTATTTATTTTGATGAATTAATGGTTTTTTGAAATAAAAACTATTTTAATACAATATTATTATTAAATAATTTTTATTAAATATAAATTATCATATACATTTTATGAATTCAAATGTAATTTTTATAAGGGTTCAAAAACTATTACAGTCGAAAACCTAACATTTCTTAATAAATGTCATTTTTATTTTAAAACTGAAAATTTGGATATTTAAAAAATTATTTTTTTAAATGAATATAAATTTAGGAATAATAATTTCAAAATTATACATTGGTGGAATTTTCATAATTTTCAAAGATAGTCAATTTTTGGGTGAAAATTAAATACCGGATAAATATACATCATGAATCATGAAATAATAATGAATCAAATATGATATAATAAATACTATAATATGTATCCATGAAAAAATATATGTTTCATATTTAAAATAATGTGATTTTATGTTAAGTTTTTTAATTTAATAAATCCTTTATGAATCCTCAAAAAACATTAATATATTTTATGGTTTTAAAATCATTTCTTTAAGAGTACAACTCACATGTACATAAAAATGGTATTACTTGAATAATTTTTTAAATTAGAATTATAAAATAATTAAAATCATTACCATTTGGTTTAATCCATGTGAATAAACTATATTAATATTTTTAATTTTTTGTAATTTGTTATATAGAGTTCAGAAACTATGTCTGAGAAATATTAATGAAATCCCCACTCTTTTCCACAATAAACCCTCCACGATCCCATTTATATTTACTAATAATATTTATTTACCTTGTACTTAGTATTACATCGACTCTATTGTGTTATCCTAATGTGACCCCAAGCACTCAAGATTCTCCTCCCAATCATTCAGAGTCACACACTCAAATAAGGGATCGTCACCTTCTCTTATTCTTTGGAAAGGGAATCCCCAGGATTGACCTTTTGGAACCATCTAAACAAGGAAACCTTTACATATTAAAGGATAAATATTATTATAAACATATATTTAAAGGATCCATTACCATGTGATATTGAAGTGCATCCCATTGGGGGACAACTAGGTTGGATATGGTTCAACACAACAATCCATTAGCACAAGTGTATTGGGCCTCATTTTTCAAACACCGTCAGAAACCAGGTGACCTGAACAGATGAGTGGATACCAGGGGAGGAATAAAATTACCAAATAGAGGTCTCATAGAAATAAAAACTTATACCACCGAAGTAAAAATGTTTTTATGCTCCTCATCTTCACCACTGCGCCACCGGTTAAGCAACACCTCATACTCTATTATATATTCATGTTTATTCATTATCTTGATACTTCTATTTCCACTTCATTATTTTGGTATGTGTATTAAAATTTAATATTACTACCCATAAAGAATCTAAATTTTAAAAAAACCATTTCAATCTCATCAACAAATTTTATGGATTTTTATGTAACATCATTATGATGCCGAATTTCACCACGATTTTCAATACCAAAACAATTATGTAGTGAATACCATACCAAATTCCTATCACAAATGTTCACCTTTATAATATTATAATTATTTTAAATGGGACATAATTTTTTGTATTCCACACTCATTTAACTTGGAATAATAAAACTTATGAAAAATGATTCAATGTTTTATGATCTATGTAGAACAAATAATGATGAGAATAAAATGAATAAGATGCGTGAACCCAGAATTATATTGAGCTCTAATGAATTGGGTAATGTTTAGCCTTATTAGATGTAATATTGGGATATGGAGTGAATGTGACTCCTTTATAGGACATTATCATAAATATTTCATGGAAATTATCCTTTAACAATGTTTATGATACATTATTTTATGTTGTTTCCACATTTCCCATGTTCCCAATATGTTATCATACTATATCATGTCTTATTATTCATGATTATGATTATCAATCCTTTAATACAACATTAATAATACTATTATCTAACATGTCACAATTTCTTCAAGTTATTCTATGTTTATTCTCTTTTCAGGCTTTATAGATCACCCCTTTCTTATATATGTTCTCGGGTTACCCAAAGCTATTTTAATTGAAATCATTTTAGGGATGTTTTAAAAAAAAGAGGCTGTTTTTTCTATTATAACTTTTTAGGCGATTTACCAAATTCATAATGATAATATAATTCTTGATCATATGGGTTGTATTATGTTTATTTTTTATGTAATAAGTCAAGTATAAATGTATAATAAATATTAGTGTTATTATATAAATTGTTTGTATTTTGAGTTTTTATCATTTAGTTTAACTATGAAACTAATTATAGGAGACACATTATTGCATTAAATTCTAAGTATGACTTCTTAAAATAAATTATGCCTTGACATATATTTCTAAATCATGTTATTGTCATAAATTTAGATTTTGGTAATAGTTTGTAAATATTAGGTGTTATTGTTATCCAGAATTGAATTTTATCTTGAATAATGGTTCCCCAAAGACATGGACTCAGTGTTAGTCAACCAACTGAACCCGAGGATTATGCCATGTTCTTTAATGATGAATGGGGATGGTGATATTTTTATGGCATTTCTTATATGAGGATTACCAATCTGATATAATTTTATGAATTTACTAGAATAGTTCACAAACCTTAGGAATATTATGTGTTTACATATGAATAAATGTAATTGGATTATATTTTTAGGTGTGTAACAAAAATAGTGGGTTGTGTAAAGAGCTACACATTAATGTGGTGTGAATACATTAATTTTTTTATTGACATAATGATTGTAATAAATAAATTACCGGAAGGATGCATACACAAAAGGGAATAAAACATGTGAAGGTAAGGATTATATAAATTTTAATAATTATGAATATAATATGGATATGATGTATAGTAGATTGGTGAGACTTTAAAATAAAACCCATAAAATAATAAATTTTAAATTTCTTCCAAATAGGAACTTCTAAAGACCTCGATCATCCAATATGGCATTTTCAATCAACAAGATGGTGGCCTTGGAATCATGTGTAATGAATGAATGTATGGGTTGGCACTGTATTATCCAATTAGGTTGTTTCGTGTCATAATCGGGTTCCCCTTTGTTTCATCATATTTGATAATTTTTTCTTTTTTATTTTGGTTACATTGAGTTGGGAAACCCTAAAGGTTGGGATATTAGAGAAATAGAGTTAATTAAAATCTATATGATATATACGGATAATGAAATATCTACTTTATTATCCAACAATCGCAATTTTTTTATTTTCTTGATATCCTACCTAAATAAAAAAATTATGATTATAATGTAATTGTGGGATCATTCTTCAGTGAAATAATGATCTTGGATCACTAAACGGTTATGATATATGAATTCATCAATTTTGTCGGGCCGACTATTATTAAAAGATCATAATGAAATGATATATAATGTTACAATCACCTAATAATATGTACTTTTTCTAGATTATGGAATTCATTACAGAAATCATATTGATATCAATAATTGGTATGACCTGTAAAATAGAAAAAAAAAATTATATAGGGGTGAGAAGTGTTCTCAAAGAGAAGCACTCAAATATAATAAATGTGAATGTTATAGAAGTCAATTCCACCATTTTTGAATTATGGGTATTAAATATCAAGTGTACATCACCCATTTGTGTTTACAAAAACAAACTATAAATTAAAATAGAATTGAAAAAAGGTGAATTATATCTTTATATCAGTATTATTGAAATAATTGTTTCATTAAAAGATATTTAATTTGATCTAGTTTTACTAAGTTTGTTAGTTTGAGAAATAATGAACTATTATTATGTTCCCACCATATATATAAATTTTATTTATGTATCTTTATTATATAAGAATGGGTTTTCATTCATCATCAAGAATATGAGTTGTTATATATATTTGGATGAAATTACTTAAGGCCTCAAGAATATAATTAATGTTTTTTAAATTCTTTTCATGGAAAAACCTATTTATAACATTCCAAATTATATGGTTATAGTTGATTTCAATCACACCAACATTTTGGATTATCACCTTAGATAAAAAATGAGAAAATGATTAAAGAATACATAGATATGGATTTTTGGGATTCGTACAATTGGGACGAATTTGATAAATGAAAATCTTGTTCATTGGGTGAAATGAAAAATACCAATTTTATGAGAAATGGTGAAATTCCAAGTAGACTATTAGATGTCATACATAGTGATGTATGTAAAATGATGAGTACTTAAAAAATTGGTGGTTTTAGGTATGTTTTTACTTTTACTGATAAGTTTAGTTTGTATGGATATGTTTTTATGATGAAACAAAAGTATGATACTTTCTAAAAGTTAAAAGTGTTTCAAGATAATTTATATAATAAACATGGAAGAAGTATTAATTTTCATTGATCATATCAGGGTGGTGAATACTTAAGAAAAAAAATCATAAATCATCTGATTGAGTCTGGGAATTTTTCACTACTCAGTTCTCATAGAACACAACATTGGAATAATGTACCAAAAATTAGGAATCCTACCTAATTAGAAATGGTTTAAGTAGGGATTATTATATGTGAACTTCCAATTTTATTATGATATTATTCTCTAGAGTCTTATGTGGTATTACTAATCCATCTCATATATAAATTATTTATAAATACACCTTATGATATATGGTATTTTAAAAATCATCGTTTGTAATTTATGAATATTTAGTGTTGTGTACTACTTGTACGGTGATTAGATTCTAAATATATAGGCCTTAATTCAGAAAAATTCTAATTAATTGGTTATACAGTGGAGACTATGGGACATTATTTATATATCCATCGTGAACACAATGTTTTTATAGATAGAGAATATTTTTTTCATTGAGATACAACACATGGATAAAGTATTTAGTGGGATGAAAATTGTTCATAGAGAAATTCATGACCAGTATTAAGGAAGTATTATTGAGTTGGAGGTTGACCTGGATCCATAAATAGTTTTAGAATAAGAATCAAATGATGTTACAAAAGATCATATAATATTAGATAGAATTCCTCAGTAAACCTATAGATGTGGATTTTTCATGGCTAATGATGATGTAGTAACATTCATATGTGATGAAACTCTTTCCTACAATGAATCCATTTATAAAACTAATTTTTAGAAATGGATAAAATACATGGAATCTAAGATGTACTCTATGTGGACCACCCGTGTTTGGAACTGGGGGATAAATAAAAAATTACCTAATGTTATTTCATGCATGTGAATCATGGATGTGTCATGAGAATGGGATATCAAGATGCATTCATAAAATAATATTTCAAGGAAGCTTCCACCGTTAATCAAATAAAAAAATAAATATTATGTTTGTTAAATTTAAAAAAGTTTAACTCATTTTAAGATATCATTAAATCATTTAATATTTATATGATATGTACATGGATTAAATGTATATGATTCATTGATCATCCATATCTTTAATTTATCAATTTTAAATGAAAAAATTATTGATGATTTTATTCAATGGTTTATTAAGGGATTCTATCATCTGATAGAAAAGTTGATGTATACACATCATCCTTGGATAAGAATATTCATTTACTATATATTTCTTTCTTATACCTCCTTTTAATTATGTGTTTTATGAAAATCATGGATGATAGAGCGTCTTTCAAGTATGAAAAGTGATTTAGTTATCTCATGGATACACTTCAAGGGTGGAATGGTAAAGTTTGATAGTTCAATGATGTTAATCAATAACATATGAAGATGAAAAATATTAAATTTATTATTTGGTGACTAGTATACATAGTTTTAAAAAAATATACCTTTTTTTATAAAAAGGTTTTATTTTTCATACAAAACAATCCTTAGTTTTTGTTTCTAATTTCTATTACTGAATTTAATAAGTCTTATTTTATTATAATGAAACCTAATTGTTGTATAATAGCGTGTTTATTCCTATAATATATGACATGTTTATTTAAATGAAGCAATAATGATTAAAAAATTAATATATATTTGGTTTTATGAAAATATGGAAATCAGTTTTACCCTTACATAGCTGGGCCTTGTAAAGGAAACCTATGAATTACCCTTATACAACTAATATGCATAAGGGAGAGAATGTAATTAGCCTAACATGAGATAAGAACCTGAGGCAATACTTTACCTGAATGGTTCACAAAAAGGTATTCTGTATAGTAACTGTAACATAAATATTTTGTGTAAAGGTATTGTGTAGAGGTATATTATTGATTAAAGATACACACAAAGGTAGTACAGGCTCACATTATGCTAATAGGATTCAATATAAAGGTAGTTGAGTTTGTTCCTAAAGTCATTCAAAGGTATCTGGATGCTTACCCTTATAAAAAATAGGGCCACATAAGTGTCATTCCCCATGATTGATACTTGAACCAAGAAGGTGATCTTTATATTACCTTTACAAAGAATGATAAATTTAAGATATGTAATGGTAAGGGGTAACTAACCTATATAAAATAGATCCCAAATATTTCTACCATTAAACATAGTGTTTTCATAAGGACAAAGAAAGAATACCTTTATGCAGGAATGTATTCCTCCACAAGGGTAAACAAAATTTTATTAAAAAATATTTTAACATTTTAAATTGTATAAATGATTTATAAAATTATTATAAATCATTATAAAAGGAATTTTAGTAAAATTTAATTTATAAATGTTAAATTAATTAATAAATTATAAATATTTTATAATTAATTAAATGTTAATGAAATAATTTTTTCCAAATAATAATTGATAATTTTTTAAATTTATTAAATAAAAAAAATATGGAATGTATTATGATATAGAAATAAAACTGTTTACTCTGAAATCATGAGTGAAAATTTATAAAAATTTAATCATTATGAAATAAGGCAAAAAAAAATATAAAATTTTTATATCTAAATTATGAATTGTTCATCATTAATTGTTTTTAATTGTTCAAAATTAAATAGGGTCTTTATTTGGATATTATTTAAGCCAAATAACGAAGTATTTTGGTGATTGATTTGATCATGTTTTAAATAATGATTAATTATATGATATTTTGATTATGTAAAATGATTACATAATAGAAGATGGATTATAATAGGATTATAATAAATATAATATCAAATAATTAAAATTAAAATTCCATATAATGATAAATTTTAAAGTGTTCATATTGTAATAAATACAAAATGTTTATTTTAAACATTATGAAATTTATATAATGTTAAAAATGAAAATTATAAATTTTTTAGAATTTTCATTTATTTAGGAGTTGTACACAAATGTTGTATCTCATATTTGAATATTTGAATTGTTTATTTTTTTTAATATTTATTCCTTTCTATATTCATGTTTATTAAATTCTTTACGAAATGTAAATACTATGCAAGAATAAATTTATTTTTTAAACAAATTCTAGGATAGAGCCTAATATTACATGCTAGTATTTAATCTATAATAAATATTATTTCATCTACCTTAACATCGATTTGTAAATTATGTTATTAAATTTAATTTAGTTGTTGAATATAGTTTGTACATGTTATGTTTTATAGTTATGATGAATTTTATTTTCTCCTGAGTAATGTATCCTCAGGTAGAGGGACTTGGTGTCAGACTACCAATCCACATAGAGGCTTATGCCTTATTTAGGCAGGTGAATGGGGTTAGATATCATTCACTGCATGATTACTCATAATGATAAATCCATGCCTTAACATGATGTTTTCATATACCTTAAGAATACAATTTAGTTGATTATATATGAATATGTTTGACTTATATTTTTGGGTATGTAACATAAACATTAGGGTTGTGTAAAGAGTTACACATCAATATGGTTTGAAAACAATTGTTCGGATGGATGGAATAATATTCAAAACTAAAATCACTAGAAGCACGTATACATTAAAGGGAATAGTATGAGAAAATATGGTGAGATTAAAATCCAAATCAAATAATAACTGTGATATACATTCGAAAGTGGAACTTTTCAAGATCTCGATCATTCAATCGGGTAGTTTTGTTCTAAATTCAGTTTCCCCAAGATTATATTATTTATGTAAAAAAAGTAATAGGTGGACCTGGATTTTATTTTCATGTAGTTTTGTGCCAAATCCAGGAGCCTTAGATTATCCTTAGTTATCTTTTTTTTTCAAATTTTCATTGGTTAATGCCTATATGGGGAGCCCTAATAGTTAGGATACATGAAGAATAAAATTTTATTTTTTCCATATTATGGATTAGAAAAAGGGATTCCCACTTAGTTATCTAAGAATCATATATGATATTGTTATGATGAATCACTACCAAAATAATAAAGTAGTGAGATAAACACCAAAGAAGACTAATTGCTTCTTAAAATAAATAAATTATCCCACTAATGTTTATGATAAATTCTTCAAAAGGGTTTAATCACATTAGTTGGATCCCATTTAATAAAATCAGTTATTAAATAGTTAATAATACATTATACTCATCTGATTAAAACTTTTTTGTAGATAATATCTTAATAATCATCAAGATAAAATTTATAATCAATCCTTGTAAAGAGAAGATTAATATAAGTTACTACTAAGACTAGTAACTAATGAAAAGTTATTAAGTATTATTTTTGATTAAAGAAAAGTTATTAATGAAAATTCTAAGGGATATAACATATCCTTCCATGTATTTAAATTTTTCAATAAGTGAATCTAGATACTTAAGTATTTATAGAGTGATTAATTGAATGTTCAAATTGAATTATATACATAATTTCTAATTTACTTTTAGTATCATATACTAATTATGATTGTGTTTTTAAAATTACAGTCAATATGATTGAATATGTTAATGAATTAGTGAGACTAATGGTTTCAATTAAAATTTAATTGTTATATAAATCAATTCTATTTTATTTTAGAAATAGAATATATCGACTATATTATTTATAAGTGTTGTAAATATAAAAATGTTCGTAATGTGTAATAATTAGAGTTTGAAGGTTTTATTCATGTAATGGAGTATAGGGTTTTCTACATTGATGTCAGGTATGGTTCAATATTGGATAAAAGTTTCGTAAGATATGTATTTTATGTCATATACACATTGAAAAGATATTGTAAGAAATAGTTGTTTAAATGAGATGAGTGTTTTTAATACAAATAGTTTATGATTTGTTTGATTCAAAACATTTTTCAAAAGAGAGACTCAAATTTTCTTCTTCTCGTTAGGAATTTTTTCTTATTACCATATATATAAATTTTCTAATAGTAATATTTAATTAATATAAAAATTACCCATTATTCTCAATTTTTAGAGAATGGATGAAATGGGTATATAATGTCTGGAATCTAGTACTGTATGGAAAATACACATCGGAAAAATATAAAACTAAAATAAGAAAAAATGTTTAAAAAGTGCCATAATATTTCTTCATAAAGGTAGTCATGGTAATTAAAACATAAGGATGCTAGAAAAAGATACAATTAAATATAATTGTATTATACATGATAATCCTGAAGGATTTTGTGAATCCCAATGGATTTTCTAGGTCTTGTATGGATGTTATATAAATTATTTATTATTTTGGAAAGGTATGGGATATGAAATTTATATTTTAAAAACTGTGCTAAATATAAATGAGTTCAAAAATAATGGAAGAGTTGATTGAGCTTGTAGTTTAAAATCATAAACAAATAGTTTTTTAAATTTGAATATAATGGATAATATCAAGTTAATAAAAATCAAATATGTGTATCCTCGTATAATTTATCTTATGTGATATGATAATATGTTTTATAAAAAATATTTTCTATGAACATATATGAGATAATTAATTGTAAAAATATTATTTAGGATTAATAATTATCTTTAACAAGTGTTGAAAAAACATATGTATCAAAATGTTTTATCCTAGATAAATGTGTTTACCAAAAAAAAATATAAATTTTTTGGGAATATGTTCCACATAACCATTGGTGTTATACTTTAATAAATCATTCTTTTCAAATGAAAATTTTCCATACACATAGAATTCCATAAATGATATGGTAACAATCGTTTACATATAAAATATTCTTATCAAAATTAAATAAAAGTTATTTCTCAAAATAAAATATTTAGTGTTTCTTAAAAATATATGTGGATGACAATATAATGTGTAATAGGATTGTGAAATTATGTCTATATGTAGAGAAGTTCAAAATAAACATATAAAGGATAAAACCAATCTTATGTTAATGTTATTTACGCATAATATCTTAATTTTTTTTAGATATGTGATTGAAGGGATAATTTTAAAGTGTTATATTCAGATACCATTTCTAAAGACAATATAACTATTATACTAGTTTAAGATACTATAGTTTTATCTTAATTTCCTAAAATAGTTTAGCATATCTATAAATAAATAAAAATGTAAAGAGTTAAATTTAGTTATCTTGAAAAGTGAAATACATAATTTCTTAAGGTATTCTGGTAGTCAAAATGAAAAGGGAATTACTTTTTATATTATAAAATATTTTTAGGCTATTATGGTAAATAGATATGCGAAGTATTACATTAGTTACCATAACAAAGTTTTATAAATTTATCCTTAAAGTGTTTAGAGTAGGGTGGTGATGATAAATTTTAGAGTTACATTTAGATACAATATTATAGTAATTGTAACATTTTCCAAAACATGTTTAGGAAGAACAATAAACAATAATGTAAGTAGTTACACTATTTAATTAATTTTTTAAGAGAATATGATTCCAGAGAAAATTGCAATGAATGTAGAAATATTTCTATATAGACAAAAAAACTGGCATTGCAACATTTTATGTTTTAATGTTAATAAGTTTAAAATATGTTCAAGATGTTGAATAGTTAGGAATATGTTTCATATGTGTTATCATTATTTACACTAAAATACATTTTATAAATTTCTCACTTAAGAGTTTAGTGGTATGGTTTTATAAGCTAGTCAAATAGAGATGTGATGTGGTCACATTGAGATGTGACATGGAATATATATGATGTAATGAGTAATAAAACCTAAAATGTGTAACAAACTTATGGTTGATCTCGAAATGTATCATATATAATAAGAAAAACCTATCCTTATGTTCTTTTGTTTTATATTCTTAAATAGAATAAAATATTGAAATGTATTGTATTAAATGGAAACCACCAAATTATCATTATTCCATGTTGGCTAAATATATTTATCTACATACATATATTTCATGAAGTGTATTGATAATTTAACTTTAGAAGTTTAAATTAGAGTTATCCATGGCCAATGTTCATCATGGATTATTATATTTTATGATGAAATGTTAAATTTAGTGTGAGTATGAATCTTGTATAGTGATAAAAAATATTCTCATATGGCACAAATGAAAGAATAATATATTAATTTTTTTCAACAGATGACCTACCAAGTACACCACATGGAGTGTCATACACATATGTATTTAGAATACTAAGGGTGGATGGATAATATTTGAGTCCATTATACATAAGTTTATAAAGATACCTATCATGAGAGCCTCCATCCTTTGATACTCTACATATACAAGCCAACATATGAACATAGATATTTTGGGGTGGTTTTGTATGTAGCAGATCATTTCATCAGTTAGAGATTATCCAATTTGAGGTTTTTCCTTTCATGTGATGAGTATAACATCTGGTCCCTTAATTGAGGAAGATTTTGAGTATGCGTAACCACATCTAGATATTGTATATCTATCTAGATAAAGGAAATATAATGTGATTATCTAGAAGGATGAGTGACCTGTGATGTATTTATCAATCAGATCATTCTACAAATAGTTTCCAGAAAAAACGAGTTACATATATCGGATTGACATGATCCATGTACTTGGACACTCTATGTATTTAAAAATGGTTAAATACATAAATTAATGTGATAAAATAAAGGAAACTAGATGAAACATGTATAGAGATACATGTGTTTAATGGATATCATGAAAAATACCCTGATAGTTTGAGTAGTATTTATGCCTTTTTAAGGCCACCTCTTTCTTAAATATATGGATCTATTTATTTATATTTTCTCTACAATATAAAGGATCATGGGGTCACCATTTAATGTTGAGAAAATAGGGAGTGTGATTGACTCAGATTAATATTCTAAAAGTGCTTTATTGTTAATATCAATGTGTTTTAGATTGGCATTCACATGATATTTCATTTTATGTAATATAGGGTGGATTTAATGATATATTTCCAAATGTTATTTTGTAAGATATACTAAATGAGTCTTGGACATGGTTTCATAAGTTCTTTTATATGATAAAATATAAGGTTTAATGGAACAAAATCTATTTTGATTTAGTACAAGTGGTATATTCAAGGAGATATGAACTAAATCTATAGACAACATGTAATGAATGGTTATGTCATGTGCATGAGATATTGACAAGCATGAATGAAATAAAATTTCCCGCATACCACCACATTGAATCAAATAAATATCTAAATATTACGATTTTTAATACTTGAATAGTACATATCATTTAATGTTATCATTACATCATTTCATATTTATATGAAATGTATAGAGAGTAAATACACATGATTCATTAATCATCTATAACATTTATTTTTTTAAAAAAAAATTTAAATATCAAGGAGTGTCGTAAGTGTTTATTATTGCATGTTACCATGCAATGATAGGGTGGATGGACACACATAATTCTTGATCGAGACTCCTCATCTCTTGTAGCTTTCTTTAATTGAAATACTTTTAATGATGAGTTACTTTTATATTATATATTATAGAGAGTTATACATGTATGAAATGTTATTTTATTAGCATGAGGATACACCGCAATGGTGGGATGGTTATGTTTTCAACTTTAGTTATCTTTAAAAATCAAATATGAAGATGAAGATAATGTAGTGTCTTATTTGGTGAACAATATTCTATGTTTAATGATTTCTTTATTTATATTTTGATGAGGGTTTCATATTTATTGCATAAAATATGCTTATATTTGGTTTATAAGTTCATCAACTAATACATGTTTTTTGATTCATTATAAACATAACTATGGATACACACGAAAGGTCAAGACCCATAGGGTGAATGTGAGTTTCTCGTAAGAAAATTTAAATAGATTTTAATGTGTCTTTGTATAAAGATCACGTGGTGGAAAATTGTTAAAAGTAAATCATGTTTTTGACTATAAAGAAAATTTTCCTCTAATTATGGTGATATATTACATTTTTATTTCTATATCCATGGAAGATCATTTTGATTATGAGATATATCATATGGATGTCTAAATAAATTCCCTTAATGCAAATTTAGTTTGGGACTTGTATATGATACAAACCAAATATTTTTATGTTACAAATCAGTTTTTAAGGTTTTCATATTTCAATGGTATATTTATGGATCAAAGAAAGATTATCAGCATTTGAGTATCCTATTTTATAAAACTATCAAATAGTTTTGTATCATAAAAAATTTGGATGATTCTAGTGTATACAATATTATTATGGTGATTATAACGGTGTTTTTGATTATGAATATGGTTAACATAACAACAATAAAGAAGATATCCATACACCTCACTCTACAAAGGAGTGAATAGATATATTCTTATTTATGAAATAAATGGTTTAATATTCCTACATAATGGGTATGAATATCTATATTGATAGATCCTATAGGAAAAAAAGTCAATCAGGACGCATATATTGGTAAAGTACTACAATTGTTTACCATGGATAACACCAAAGTGGTCTTCACCAATTACATGGAATAGATCATATGAACATTTAGGATCATTATAAATAGGTAAATGGGATGAATATAATTCTTTATCCATCCCCAATAGGATATATAATATATTACATTTTGTTTAATCTACTTGATGACATTTATTCTCTAAGATTAATTATTAAATACTAATAAAATACCTATGAGAGGTATTTAGTTTTTTGAATAGAATTATTAATTACGTGAGAATGACTTAGGATATATTATTAGTATTCATAGGAGAAGATGGAATCTATGTAAAATATTACACTGATAATAGTTTCCAAGTATAGAAAGATGATATGAAATCTCAATATATTTTTTTAGTTTTTCCAAAATGGTAGAGGTATCATCCAGAAAAGTTACAAACATTCCACAATTATAGAAATAATAAAAAATGAAGAGTATATCGCTACATAATATGCTAAGAAGGAAGTTATGTGTACCAATAAGTTAATTACAAACATAGAGTGTTTCTTAAAATTGGCTGAGTAATTGAACTATATTGTGACAATAATTGGGTATTTTCTCTTTATAAGAAACCATGGATTCACAAAAGAAAAAAATAAAATCCATTAAAAAATACAGTAACACATTATATTTCATTGAGAGGGGTGATGTAAATATCATTTGGGTTGCTACTGATGAAAATATAGTAAGTCCATTCATAAAATCAATTGCACAAAAACAGCATGAGGGTTAAGTTAGGTCTCTATGAAATTGATGCTTTTAAGATTGATATAATATTTATAAATGTATAATGTTTTTATTAAAAAGTAAACCTCCATTTATTATACACTAATGTGCAATGAAATTTATTTTTCATGATTGATCAAATGATAAAATCCCCTCAAAGTATGACTTTGAGTATTCCCACACTAGTGATCATTATAGAGTGTTATCGGTTTTGATAACATGATAAGGCTATCTTGAATAAATTCTCATACTCATAATAAAATGTTTTATTTGATATATAAATAATGGATTCATTGGTTAATAAATAGAGACTCATTACATGGATTGACATGCGATATTATATCTCTTGGAATACCATACCGACATTGATTAACATATGGATGTGTTCTTGTGGTCAATCATTTTTACATGAGGATGGTGAGATAACTAGAATTAAATACTTCATACATTATTACCCTTCATAAAAAATTTAAAATTTTGAAATTTTATAATGAGCTGGTGGTTGGGTATTTTGCTGATGATGTATTCGGTTAACATACATCCAATATGGGATTTACTCATTTATATGAAAACTAAATTTATTTGGTCATTGATTGATTTATACTTAGGAAATTAATGGAAATTATTATTTGATTAACATATAATGTTTTCAACTACATAAAAGAGGGGAATATGATTATATCATCTGTTAGATTAATTTCATGTGATTTATTTATTGATCTGGTCAATAATTTTAAAAGAATAATTAAAATATGAGTTGGATTATACAATTAGGTTGTGTTCCATATATAGTAGTCTCATGATGTATTGGAAAATGTTATTATATATATGTATTAATATGAGGTATATCATATATCCTATAGTGGACATGTTTTAATTAAGATATAATTATTCTTGATGATGATCACTTCTGAAACCTTAATTATCTTGAGTAGCACCGAGGCTTATCTGAGGATTTTCCTTCCTTATATTTATAAAATAATAACATTATAATTGTTTTCAAAGATACTAAGGCCTTTAGGATAACATATTCAGCCCCTGGATTAGGATAATGTTTTTGAGAAAGCATTTTTTTAAAAATGAAGATACATTCAAGAATCCATATCTAAAAGTTCTTTTGGATGTTCAAAAATTTGATTGCTGTTTTTCATTGAGTCCTTTTGTGATATTAGTAGTTGGAAGTGACCTAAAACAGGATCCACCATATTGTGGTGGTGAAATGTTTTCCATGGTATATATCTGACACCATCATTTATATGCATAGGATGCGTGGAATTTCATCATACTTATCCACTAAATTTTATTTAGTTACAAATCATTTTTGAAGGAATTGTTTGGGATTGTGGTAACATTTGAGGGATTAAATGTATATTTACCAACAGGAGGAAAAAGATAATGATAAATTTCACCAAGAAATTCTGTAGTAGAGATTCATCAATGATCCTATATAAGGATACAATACTTCTCCTCTTAGGCGTGTTTTCATTCATTTTTAATGGTTTAGACAGTTTGAAAGAAAGAATCAACTCTCTTTCTTCCTAAAGATTGTTCAATAATCTATAAAATACTTGGAAACCTACATGTATTAAGGATTAATCCTGAAATGTTTGTATATCCACTATCAAGTACCCCCACTCAGAGGTAGGTGGAATAATTTTACTACTCAGGATCATTATAAAACATACTACATTGAGGAAGAAGATAGAAGATAGTGATATGAAGGTAATTTAGGTACACCGTTTTATTTGTTTTTTTCAGATATATTTTAAAATTATAATATTGGAGATATAATTTTTGATTTTTTATGTTCACTTTCACTTCCAATGAACATATGATGATCTAATGGAACCCATCAAAAATAGTTGTTGAATCTTTAAATATGTACATTATAGGTATCAATTTAAATTTATCTCCCAAAAAACTCACTTCCCTTCACTTAAACTATTTTTTATCCCTGATAAAATGATGATATAAATTTTATTAAAATGATAAAGGGAAAAACATTACTCAAATAATGGGAATATAAACATGTGATGATCAACTAAAAAACCCTATGGAATAGTTATAAGAAACTACCCCATTGAGAATGTTCCTAAGTATTATATAATCTATAAAAAATAAATGAAATTAGGCCATAAAAACACTATAACTCATTGAATAATGGGTTACAAAAAATATAGCTATTTCTAAAGGTGAATATTACAGTGTAATAACAACAAATGTAAATTTTTTTGAACCAATAAGTTTTTATATTCCTATATACAAATTTGTGAAAAGAATGGAGATACTACGAGACCAAACCCATAAACAAAATTGAGATAATGCCTATATTTGTGTATCAAGTGACTTATTATCCCTCAATCACCACTATTAAACAATGAATATATCCCCCATTATTTGATTAAAAATCATTATCAAATAATAAATATGTAGGTATATATAGGTATTAGCTATGGGAACTTTCTAAAAATGATTTTTCATGGATTATAAGGGATAAAAAAGTAAAATTCAATGGTGTCTTAGTGTGTCGAAGGGGCTAATTAAATCAAAAAGATTACTCAATCACTTCAGTTAAAATTTAAAAATTCCTATATCAATGAGGGGAAAACATTGAAATTTATATAATACATAACAAGGATGAGGTTTTAAAAAGAAAATAGTAATAATAAGGGATGTTAATGGTCTAATAATGATTATTGGTATAGAAATATAATTGTAGACAACATGGAGGAGCATGGGTGTAAATAATTTTCTCAAAGATGTACATGTTTCAAAAAAAACATTTTCAAAGAATGGAATGATATCAACAATCATGTAAATTAGGGTATAAATAATCAAAACATTTCATCCAAGAATCTAGCGATCAGAATGACCAAGAAAACATGTGGTATGCCCCAGACTGTGTTACTACATAAATTCATTAGTTTTCTCATGGGCACAAAAATAACAGAGTTGATATTTTTTTCATTTAATTTTTTCAATAAGTTATTTCACATGATTTTTTAGAACAAACGTAAAATATAAAATAAAATGGAATTATTACCAATGTAATTTTAGATATAAATTGACTGTCTACTGGTATCCAGTGATGTTTGAAAAATGGTTTACTTATAAAATCTACACATAGAAAACACATACATTTATCATATCATTGACATAAAACCAAAAGGGACGAATTAGTTGGATGAAAAAAAGTAAACAAGAGAACAACCAATAAACTAAAGAGTCATAAAAAATAATTTAAGGTAAATTAATTCCATTTCAAAATATAAAAACTAAATGAAAAAACTAAATATAGTGAATGAAAAACTATCTAATGTTGGGTTTTCCCCAATTTAGTGATAATTTTACAATGACATTATATAAAAATGTGTCAAAATATACTAAGATCAAAATAAAATGTGTACTATGCTTCGAATTATTGAAAAATATAAATATGAAATGCATCCATTAAGGATATAATTATCCTATAGTTAGTTTGATGTATGAATGATAAATTGTTAAAAAAAATTGATGTGTGGCCTATATGAAGAATAAGATACCATAAAAAGTGCCGATTAAATATCATGTAAAGTAAAACACATCGGAGAGTTATAATTTTGGTAAATGACATCAACATGAAGATCAAATAAATTATATCTAGTAATGAGTACAAGAGAAGAAATTTCCTCACCCAAATCATTTAATGATCAACTTAAATCCTTCAAATATTTTACTATAGTGTTAGGGTAAATAATGTATCCTATTTATCTTTCATTAATCACCATAAGCATATGAAAATTCATTTATTTGAAACTCAATTAACATGAAATAGTTTAAATGATTTTTTCTAGGTCAATTGTATCATTAGAATCCATGCGTATTTTATGTGAATTGGATTTGAAATCAATGCATGAAGCAAGGTGGATGAGGTAAATTGGACTAGTATACTCTATAATTTCTATAATGATAGAGTCTCTTAAATTATCTTCAATATTCCCCTCATCATGTTTTCTTAATGGAATGTTTGTAACCACGAATTAATAATCCGCTCAGTAATCCCATTATTGATTATTTTTAGATTATCATACATTTCCTCATCCACCATCACTAACTGGGTTCCTCACTGTTGAATTGTTTTTTCAATCACTATTTTATAAAATATTCCTAAATCATAGTGATTATTATATTGAGGTGTGTAAATATTATTGGATGTGATGTCTTATAGTTTGTGGTGATCTATGGTATTTGTAAATTGTTGAAATATTTTGTAATGTACTGGTTTTAGAATCCATCCAGAGGAGCCCTGTACCTGGTTGGTAACATGGACTCAAGTGCATTTCCCCACAAACCAATGGCTGCCGACTAGCAGTGAGGGCATGGTTGTGATAGTGGGGAAACTATGCTCTCATTTGGAAGATTACACATAGTAAGTAATCAACACACAAAAGCAGAAGCAATAAATTTACAACAACATTAAACAACAGAAGATTGGAATAATAAACAACTGGACCATAATATATAAATAAATATATATATATATATATATATGTATATATAATGATGCATGATACATATGTCTAGGAATGTAGCCAAACATGTGACAATGCTATAAATACAAACTGTGCTAATCCAATGTACAAAAGAAAAAGATAAAAACATCCTCAGCATCGCAAGCCTAAGATTGGTCCCATGCTCTCCAGCACCACATCATGTCTAGTACCCTAAGTAGAAGGGTGCTTTCCTATATCTATATATACAGCAATATAATCTGTTTGGGCCCAAAAGCATGACCCAAATAGGGTGTGAGACTAAATCCAAGTAGGCAACCACCTGAAGATCTGGGTCTAACAGTCATTTAATATATGGCAGGTAAAAGTATAGAAAACAGCAACCAGGAAAGTACTCAGTAGTAAACAATCCACAGTTTCCATATCAAGAAATCAACAAGACAAATAGCTAAACACAATGAGGTAACCCTCTAGGAAGTAATCATATCCATCCCCTCTGGTCCTACCTAACAAGTACAAGCCACACTTTGGGTAGTACACTCGTCCTAACCCCTGTGGTTCAGTATATAAAAACGTTCTAAGGAAGCACTCACAGTAAATTCAACTTATAGTCTAAGATTTCCATGAACTCTCTGAGGAAGCACTCATAGTCTATTCCCCTTATAGCCCCATGGTCAAGTACTCTATGAGGAAGCTGGCTCGGACAATTCCCCTTACAACCCAGGTTGTTCGTAGACTATCTGGGGAAGCACTCACTATTAATTCCCCTTATATTCTAAAGAATTCAAGGTAAATCAGAGTAAAAAAAAGACACTCTGAGGAAGCTGACATGGTCAATTCATATTAGTGTTTAAAGTGCTCAATGACTCTCTAAGGAAGCACACTCGATCAATTCATCTTAGTGCCTACTACAACAGGTTCTCACAGTCCTGTGTAGGTTAATGAGAATAAAAATACAATATGTACAAAGTAACCCTACAGAACTAATTGGCTAAACAATCTACAACATATCAGGCATATCAGAATACAAACTCTCCATCCTACAACAACAGGCATGGAAAACAGCCAAGGCAGTCAACTAGCTAAACGGGACCAATTGGTCGTAAACAGAACATGTATGAGAAATACATCAAAATCATATTAATCTAACCAATTAATATCCAAAAAAACTATACAAAAACTTGTGAGAATGAAGGAAATCAACAGGGGTAAAATGTTAAACACGCAATACCCCATTTAAGGGTATTGGTGGAATTTGCACAAAATACTCAAATACATTGAATTTAAAGGCAGAAACCACCTACCCTGGTGTTAGGAGATAGATATATGTGAACATTGATTCTTGATTCACCCCATAACACCTAAGATCTACAAAAATTTCCATAAAGTTCAACCTATGATAACTTGAGAAAGGAGAGGAATCATGAAACGTGGCTTAAGGAGAAGAGAGAACTCACCGATGTGAATCCAATGCAACTGACAGTGTTGGATTCAGAGTAAAAACACACGCTTGGGTGTTTTTTCCAAGATCCATGGTCATACGACGGTCCTGGAAAAGACGAACGAAGAAGGGGGTGTTTCTGCTGATTAGATGTGACCCCAGTGTGTTTAATGAAAATAAGTACACGGTGTGTACTTTTGAAGTACACCACATGTACTTGCCATTTCTGTACTCTTCTTTAAGGGACCTCCAAATCTCTTCCACAATGTTGTGGGTGGCTACTACACGGCCTTATGCAGCAACGCAGTACATGGTGTGTACTCATAAAGTACATGTAGTGTACATCAAAAATTTCTCGAAATTCAATTTTTCTCAAAAATTACCAGAAAAGGAAAAACATACCTGAAAAGAAGATCTGGGTTCTTAAAAACTTCCCCCGTAAAAAAAAATTTGTCCCCAAATTTCCCTAGCATGGTGTAGTAGAAGAAACCCTGAACAGTTCCGGCCACTATGAACATACATTGGTTTCCCTCTCCCAGGTCTCATCTTGTACTCACCCGTGCAGCCATAACACTCATACAAAAGTAATATACCAGCCATGGAGAACCTTTTTACTGTGATCAAAAATCCGAATAGGATTATACTCGAATGATGCATCCACTTTGAGTTCAACCTCCTAACATTGAAAGCCATGAGACGGGTCTGAAAAGTAATGTTGGAGCTGGGAAACATCAAAAACGTCGTACATACCCTGGTACCTCTGAGGTAACTGCAACCAATAAGGTATCAAACCAACTCTCTACAACACCTCTAATGGCCCGACGTACCTCGGTGAAAACTTACCATGTCTCCTAATCCTCATGTGTCCCATCCTCGGTGTGACACACAAGAAAACATGATCCCCAACCTCAAAATCCAAAGGTCATCTCTTTTTATCTGCATAAGGCTTCTGTTAAGACTGTGTAGTATACATCCCTTTTTAAATCAGCTCTATCTGTCTTGTGGTCTCCTGGACAAGACGAGGACCCAACATAGCAGATTCTCTTACCTCTAGCCAACACAAGGGTGATCGGCATGGCCAACCATACAATGCCTAATAAGGTTCCATCTGAACAGTTGATTGAAAACTATTGTTTTAGGAAAAAAGCACAAGAGGATTATTCTTCCCCCAAGAACCTCCAAAATCCAGAATCCATGCTCGGAGCATGTCCTAAAGCACCTGAATCATACGCTCAGACTGACCATCTGTCTGGGGATGGAATGTTGTACTAAAAAGTACCTTTGTACGCAACGCCTTCTCAATCCCATGTCTAACCCAAGACGTAAAATGAGCATCCCTGTTTGAAAAAATGGAGTGTGGAACTCAATGAAGACAAACAATATCATGGATGGACAACAGTCCCAGCTCAACAAAACTGAATGTCTCCATGATCGGAAATAATTAAGAAACCTTCGTGAACCTGTCAATGAAAAACCCAAACTGCATCATTCCCTTGAGGTGACCTCGGTAAGACTGTCATGAAATCCATCGCGAAATCATTCCACATCCACTCGCAAATGATTAACTTCTGTAAAACCCCTGCTGGTCATTGATGCTCCGCCTTCACCTGCTGAAAAGTGGAACACATCATGACGAAACCGGAAAGGTCCCTCTTCAAACCTAGACACCAATACATATAGTTTAGATCACGATACATCTTGGTGATTCTAGGATGAACTTCCAAAATTGAGGAATGAAATTCCTGCATCAGCTCCTCGCGTATGTCCACTGGCACCCACATGCAGCCCTAGAAATGCAAGATATCATCCTCGACTATGGTCCATCTAGGAATAGGGTTCTCTATTAACACATTATCCCTTTCAACTCGGCCTTCAGAATCTAATAGATACCTCATTCGAACTTGATCAAGAAGAGTAGAGATAATAGCTACAGAAGAGAGAAACGTCTGCCCCAGATTTTCATGAGCCTCCAAATGCATCTCATAAAACATATCCGTAAGCATGAACTCACTGTTAGCCACCTGAACTGCTCTTATATTAGTCCTCCGGCACAGCGCATCCGCCACTGTTTGTCCTTTCATAGCCATGTAGGAATGCTCAAAGTCAAAGGACTATAGGTACTCCACCCACCTTCACTGTCTTAAATTCATATCACACTGAGTGATGATGTACATGAGACTCTTGTGGTTGGTGAAAAACACAAAATGATATCCCATCAGATAATGTCTCCAATTGTGTAAGTCATAATCAATGGTATCCAACTTGAGATCGTGTGTTAGGTAATTCCTCTCATGTGGCCTCAACTACCAAGACCCATACACAATGACTCCATCTCCCGGCATAAGAATAGCTCCTAGCCCGATACATTAAGAATCACAGTAAATAGTATAGCTCTTTCCTACCTCTAGAAAGACTAGTATCAGTGCTGAAGTCAACCTCACTATCAGCTTATGAAGGGTTGACTTATAATAATCTGGCCAAAAAAACAATGCACCCATCATCGTCGGACCTGTCAGTGGTGCTGCTAATCATGAAAAGTATTGTATGAAGCCTTTTTAGTATCCATCCTTCCCTAGAAAACTTCATACCTCAAATATGTTTTTCGGATGCTTCCAAGAAAACTACGACTCTAACATTTTCTGGGTCTACTGATACTCCTATCTCTGAGATAATATGATCGAGGAAGTGAATATGATCTATCAAAAATTGGCATTTTGAGAGCTCAGAATATTAATAATGCTCTATCAGTGTACTCAAAAAGATCTCAAGGTGTGTTGGAGGGTCATGTCGAGTGTGATAGTACACCAAGATATCTTCCACGAAGACAACCATGAAGTAATCCATGTATGGATGAAACACTTGTTTCATCTGTGCCATGAAAACAGAAGGAGCATTCATGAGACCGAATAACATAACCATATATTTATATACACCATACCTAATCTAGAAGGTTGTGAGAGGTATATTAGATGGTCTAATGAGAAATTGATGATAACCAGACCTCAAGTCAATCTTTAAGAACACTCGGGCTCTACGAAGCTGATCAATGAGATCATCAATCATCCGAAAAGGGATATCTATTCTTGATCTTCAACTAGTTCATCTTCCGATAATCCACAAAAAGTCTAAGGGTAGAATCTTCCTTATTTTCAAACAAGACAGGCGAACCCCAAGGATAATTACTGGGTCGGATGAAACCTTTTTCCTGCAACTCCCCCAACAGCTTCTCGAGCTTCTGCAAATATAGTGTAGCCATCCTATAAGGGGGAATGGACACTGGTACCGCCACTGGCAGAATCTCAATAGACAATTATACCTCACACTCCAGATGAAACCATTAAAAGTCCTCTAGAAAGATGTCTCTGAAATAATCCACCACTAGAGGAAATCCTAACTAAGAAGTCCCCAGATCATTTAGAAATAAACTAGAAATCTGGGATGTAAATCTTCCTAAACCATGATTCTCTGGACCTACTCTTCTCCCTGGGACATCCCACTAAACCCTAATGAGGAACAAATACACCCAATGGTGATGTGAAACTCACATTGCAGTGATAACAGTCGGCAACTACCTTTAATGGAACTAGCCAATCCTTTCCAAGAATGAAATCATAGCTTGTCATCTCTAGGACAAAGAGGTCCCATAAAAAGTGACACCAACCAACTACAAGAGGAATCTCCTTGCACTGAAAAACACTCACCGTTCTAGTCCCCAATAGAGTTTCTAGCATCAATATATCAACATAAGAAAAGATATAGATCCCAAGGATCTCTACAACGACAATAGAGATAATGCCATGGGAATCCACAGTATCAAAAAGAGCATAAGCAAAAACTGAGGCAACTAAGATTGTACCACAATCTATAGAAGGTCTGGAATCCTGCTCCTTCTGGGTCTGCTCCACTGCAAAAGTCTGGCCTGCACCACAGCCCTGTGACCCTGCCTGACCACTCTGAGCAGATCCAACATGATGTTGCTGAAAACTAGGCGACTAGCTACCCTGGACAATACCTCCACCTCGGCCTGAACTTACAGAAGAACTCCAGTTCCCTGACATTGGAGAAACTGGTGGTGCTACTCTTAAACGTGGATTCATAGAAGAACCTCTATCACAAGCTTCTGGTGAAAATATCTAAAAAACCCACTGAAGGTGACCCATCTAGCCGCATGATCGGCACTCCACTGGGTCTCTCGGTCCATGCGGCCTCATATGCCCACTCCTGCCGCACAGGTAGAATACCACCTAGCTACCAGAAGATGAATATCATCTACTCTGATCTCCTCTTGAAATATCCTTATGGCGCTTGATGCTATCAGTAGGAGGAACACTAACACTGGATGCCGATCCGCCCAGGCACACAGCTCCTGAATCCCTCAGATTATGCTCTGTGATCAGCTCCTGGTTGATGATAGAGGATAACGAAGTCAACTTGATGATGTTAACCTGAGATTATATGTCATGCCTCAGACCATCCTCAAACTTCCGTGCAAGGAACTACTCATCACCTCCTGGAATAGGCGTGAAATGATGCATCTCACTGAAGCAAGAGGAGTACTCAATAACTGAAATAGTACCCTGCCCTAGGCTCATGAACTCTATGGTTTGATCGGCCCTCATGGTCACTGAATATAAGTAATCGTAGAAGATGCACTAAAATGAATCCCAAGCCATATTCTGCTGGAGTCCCACCTGTGAGATCACATCCCACCATATCATGGCAGAGTCTTGAAGCATGTAATTAGTGAGCTTCACCCTATTCTCTAGAGGTATCTTCAGATGGTCGAAGATTGTCAGTGTGGCTTCTATCCATGACTCTACAACCTGGGTTCCTCCATCTCCTGAGAATGTGGGAGGATGCTTCTTCTAAAAGACGCACGTCAATTCTACCATCGACGGGGAAGGTGGAGGCACTCCCTGAAATGTCTGCATCATTCTCAAAAATCCCACCTGAACTGTGCATCAACACGTATGTCAGGTATAACAGCTGGTGCCAAGGCTGGCACAACTAGAGGATCCACTGGGAGTCCTTGATCAACCATGTCTCTTGTCTAATCCTCGCCTTGCAACTGGTGTACAACTGGAGGACGTTTCGGTTGCATGACTCTGCAAAGTCAAGCGCACACCTTAGATCAAGATTATCAAGGACTTAAAACTAGAAGAATAACAAGGTAACATTATAAATAAATCATTAAAATTTTAAAAAACTTTACTACATGGCGTGTAAAATTACTACACGATGTGTTCCCCTAATCCATTATCATGGGCGTGTACTCCTTCTTAAACTGGTTGTGTAACACCCCAAACACACGGTGTGTTCTCCTAACACACGGTGTGTAGTTGAATCCTCTTCCCCTGCCTAAGTCATTCTACACGGTTAAGCAACACGGCTCTCCTAAGATAAGACTACATGGAGTGTTCAAGGTAGACACGGTGTGTAGTTGACAAGCTTCACCTGGCCCGTGTTGTTAGTGACATGACCTGACACACAGCTCACACTACACGACATGTTCAAGGTGGAAACAACGTGCATGTGAAAGGATAACAGTGACCCATGTTGTTTGTTACACGGCTGGCTACATGGATGACTCTATACAACGTCTTCCAGGAGGACACTACGTATACGATAAGGGATAACACTGACATGGGATGTTCGTGACACAGTCGGGTACCTAGGTCAGACTACACAGCGTGTTCAACTAGTACCCGGCGTGTTCCTACAGAAATTGTTCTATCCAGTGTCTCGGCACATATGACCTATGACACAGTTAGAAACTACACGGTGTGTGTTTAAATTACAAGGCATGTACTTATGGAAAATAGTTTCTTCCTGAATAGAAGAACACATGGCGTGTTTTCAAAACTACACGAGATGTATTTTGGGTTTTCCAAACAGTATTCCTCAAAAACTACTATGGATCCCAGAAAAACACTGAAACGAATATTAAAGTACCAAATTCCGATCTGTGAGGGCCCATACTCTCTGCTAATCAAAGCTTGTAATCTTATACATGTTATAATAAGGAATAAAAGGAAATGATCTACCAAATTCAGGTCTATGAGGGCCCATTACACCTCAAGAACCAAATTTTGGCATTCATTCAGACAAAACCTTGCACAAACAATACCCTATCAAACAACTGGTATTTTATCAAGGCATCTATCACAACATCATGTATATTCTACACAACATCTATCACAACAACATGAAATTGCTAATGCACCCTAAATGGAATTTCAAGAATTGATGACATGTGATTTATATCTTGTGCCTATAAAATGCATGAGATGGAATACCCTCATCTCATCAGGTAGACATAGAAAAAAAAGATCAATAACATAAAATATAATATCACAAATCATTTGAATCACTCAAGGTGAAATCAAATCAACTTTAAACTTGAAAAACCACAATGTTGCAATAACGATGTAGGTTGGGTTTCCCCTGTACACAGGTTAGCTACTCCCGGGCACAAATTATTACCATGTACCTATTATGTCTTATCCCCAGTTAAAGGATCCAAATAGTAAGTCAAGAGAAAAAAAATCCTCTGATAACACCTTGGAACGTCTCAATTCTTGAAGCCACCCAGAGGCGCCCCGTACATGGTTAGTCACATGGCCTCAAGCGCATTTCCCCGCACGCTAGAGGTAGCTAACTAGAAGTGAGGGCTTGGGTGTGATAGTGGGGAAACTATACCATCATTTGGCAGAGTACGTAGCAGAAGTAAACAACGCACAAAATCAGAAGCAATAAATAACCCACAACAGTAATCAATGGAAGATTGGAATAATAAAAAATGTGAGCACACACACAAACATATATAATCATTCATCATACATATGTCTAGGAAAGAAGCCAAAAACGTCACAATGATGGAAATACAAACAATGCTAAACCAAAGTACAAATGAAAAAGTTAAACAGCTCCTCAACAACGCAATCCTAAGCATGGTCCCATGCTCTCTAGCTCCACATCAAGTCAAGTACATGAAGTAGAAGGGTGCTTTCCCTTATCTATACCTGTAACAATATAATCTGTTTGGGCCCAAAAAATGACCCAAATGGGTTGGGTGACTAAATCCTAGTAGGAAACAACCCAAAACTCTATGCCTAATAGTCATTGAATATATTGTAGGTAAAAGCACAAAAAAGAGAAACCAATAATATACTCAGCAGTAATCAATCCCCAGTTTCAATGTCAAGAAATCAGTGAGTCAAACAGCTAAATTCAAATAGGTAACCCTTTGGAAAGTACTCACAGCCATCCCCTCTGGTCCTACCTGACAAGTACAAGAAAAAAACTAGGTATTACACTCAGACAAACCCCTCTGGTTCAGTATATAAATGCTTTCTAAGGAACCAATCACATTCAATTCCACTTATAGTCTATGTTATTCAGGAACTCTCTAAGGAAGCACTCATAGTCAATTCCTCTTATAGCCCAGTTTGTTCATAGACTCTCTGGGGAAGCACTCTTTGTCAGTTCCCCTTATAGTCTAAAGTATTCATGTAAAATCATAGTAAAACATAGACTCTCTGAGGAAGATCACACGGTCAATTCCCCTTATAGTTGAAGTGCTGAAAGACTTTCTGAGGAAGCTCACTCAGTCAATTCCTCTTATATCCTACTACACCAGTTTCTCATGGTCATGTGTAGGTCAATGAGAATAGCAATACAATATGGATAGAGTAAACCAATAGAACTATGTGGGTAAATAGTCTACAATATATCAAGCATATTTGAATACAAACTCTCCATCCTACAGCAACAAGAATAGAAAACATGCAAGGCAGTCAACTGGCTAAATGGGACCAAATGGTCGTAAATAGAATACGCATGGGCAATAAATCCAAAGCATAGAGATAAAACCTATTCATATCTAAATAACCTCTACACAAACATGTGTGCATGCATGTAATAAATAATGGTCAAACAGTAAACATGTAATGCCCCGTTCAAGGGTATTGGTGGAATTTGCACATAATACTCAAAGACTTAGAACGGAATGGAACAAACCACCTACCTTGGTATTAGGAGATTGATATATGTCAACCTAAAAGATTGATTCACCCTATAACACCGAATATATACAAAAACGTCTAAAACATTCAACCTATGACAACATGAGATATGTGAGGAATCATGAAACGAGTCTCAAGGAGAAGAGAGAACTAACCGATGTGATTCCAACACAACTAACAGTGCTTGATTCGGGGGAAGGACGCATGCTGGGGGGTTCGTCAAAGATCCGCAATTGGACGATGCTCCTAGATGAGATAAATGAAGAAGGGGCTGTTTTTGCCGATTAGACGCTACCCCAGTGCGTTTAATGAAAGAAAAGTACAGAACATGTACTTTTGAAGTACACGACGTGTACTTTCCGTTTCCGTACTACTCTTTAAGCTACCTCAAAATCTATCCCACATGGCCGTGTGTGTGGATACTACACAGCCATTACACGGCCACCTGTGGCAAGTCAGTACACGACATGTACTCATTAATTACACGTCATGTACTTTGAAAATTTCCAGAAATTCTTTTTTTCTCAACAACAACCAGAAATGGAAAAACATACCTAAAATGATTATCTGTGTTCTTACAATGTGTGGTAGAGTTTTTCTATTTTTCTAGATGGTATTTCTTCCTAGACAAGATACATGAATTACATGGTTTGACATTTCCTAGAATATATGAAATTTAAAAATGGTTAAAGGATGGATAAAACAACAGTTCAATTTCTACATGGTTTTGATATTAAATTGTTTATTTTTGAAATATTTATAAAATTTCGTGTAATCTATATGGAGAAAATATATTACTATGTTCCAAATTTTCAAGACGTCAAAAACATGGAATGAATTAAAATTTAGAATATGAAATTTTTTTCATAGGGTTTCTTGATAATGATTTGTATGATAAACATTAAAATAGAAAGGATCACCCTAATAATTCATGGGAGGTGAAAGATTTTAACTTTTTCGATGCATAATGGGAGTGTAGGGTGGGTGTTGATTTTAATAATATGTTGCTAACCATTCAACTAGATAATCATAGGAATCTGGAACTTCTCCTCATGAAATATAACATAGAGTAGTAATATTAATTCCTTTAATTTTTATTTATTAAAAATAAAATTTTGAACCCGAATCAATAAATTATTGACTTATTAATGTTATTATTCTTCCCTAAAATGGAATAAGAAATTTTTTATGCACAGTTGTGACATGGAAATTTAAATAATATATTATCCTGCTGACAACTATATAAGTAAGTAGCAAGTTTATACCACCGAGGGAATGTGTGCAGACACTATTACTATCATCTTGGAAGAATATTGATGTCGGAGATTTATTCATGTTATTAAAAATAAAAAATTACAAATATTAACCAACTACATAACTTTTCTAATGCTAATAAAAATGAGGGAAGAGAGTGGAGATGTATTTGTTATATTTGTGACTACCATTCATGTGCATTAAATGATAATTGTTTAACTTATATATATGTATATTTAATCCCTCAACAATCACTAATATAAAATTTAATCATAATAATATCAATAATCATTCTATAAGGTAAGAAAATATTTTATTTTTCCACACAAATAATCAAAAAATTTATTCTCCGATGTAATAAACAATTATATTGAAATATTAGTGTTAAATTACATGGTGAAATACTAGGACCCATTTCTCACAATGTCATGTTAAATATATATGATGGGTTCTCTTAGATGAAATTACTTTTTAGGAATAAATCATGCATGGGTATAGAGTAAACACAAAAAATATTATTTTTTCAATGAATATATATATATATATATCTTTTATACTACTTATGATTACCTAATGCATGTGATTAAATTATGAAAAAAATAATTATTTGATGTTCTCCTGACCATGATTACTGAATTTGTATCATAGGAGAAAACCCCAAAATATGTGCATGGTTCCAATTTTAATTAAATAGAATAGAGAAATAGTCTTATAAATAAATATCCAATCAATAAAAATAAACTAGTAATCAAATATGGAAAATATATAAAGGAATGAAAACAATGTCATGTTTTTAAAATTCCAATAGTGTTATATTAGCTAGCCATCACACAAAAAAAACATAAACAATAAGGAATAGATATCTCCATACTTGTGTTAATGTAAGTACCACCACAAGTTTCCATTAATGATTTCCACTAAAAAATCAGTTCCTAAAGATCATCACAATGATGATGTGAACCACTACACATGTTTTTGATGAGATCCATCCACAACCATTAATACTACATACACCCTTTATCATTAATTGGGTTATCCTTTTCCAACGAAAAAAATAAATGATATTATAAGTTTCCCCTAATATCCAGACAATTTTATCATTGATAAAAATGCTCTGCTAAAAGTACTCCTTATCAGTGTTAAAAACCCTAATAAAGATGCACCATTACTAGTGGTATTTTTTAATTCTAATAAAACAAAAAAATATTAATAAATTTTTTTGGTATCACTATTTTGAGCCCCCCAAACCGTTTTTCATTTCCCACACACCCATTTATCAATGACTAATCCAAATGCTCAATCCCCCTTTAAAAGTGCTTCTATTTTCTTAGCTACCCATTCCCAAATAGGTTTGGACATGGGATCTTCTTGTACCCGGTGAATGCCCTTACCATTTCTCCATTTGGGTCTATAACATATTTTATGAAAAATTATTTTATTTATATATATTTACATACATATTATATATATATATTTACATACATATTATATATATACATTCATATAGTAATATAATTTTAAATAAATATTTCTGAGATAATTTATAAAATATATTAATATTTTCACACACATAGACATATAAATTTACATATATATATTTATATATTTATAAATTAATGTATACTTACAGATAAATTTTGTATAATTTATTTATAAAATTAATATTTAAAATAAAAAAATGTGTGTGTGTGTATTTTTTTACGTGTGTGTGAGTGGGACTCTCTCTCCCCTCCCTCCCTCCCTCTCCACCTATATATATATAATTGTTTCTCTTTATGTGTGTGTATATATATATATATTTATATATGTATGTGTTTTATTATACATGTTAATGAATTTATATTTTAATATATATGTTTTTAAATGTATAAATATAGATACATATATATACATGAACAATAAACACACATACCACTTGTCCGAAATATATTCATAAATTTGTATATATATTTATAAATATTGTAACATATAATTATTTTTATATATATAGTTATTCACATATATTATTATAACATGAACATAAATAATTATATGTTTATTAATATAAACACACATATTTAAATATAAAAATTATATATACATTTATATAGGTATGTTGATATATATATATATGTATTAAGTTATTATAAAGTAAATAAAATAGTTAGACTGTTTTTTATAATTAAATTAATAATATTTATTTGTTTCCAAATGGTTTATATATTTAAAAATATATTTCATATGTAAATATGTTCATATATCTATTTATTTAATTAAAGTTTTATTTATAAATATATAAAATTATGAATATATAAGTATATATTTAATTAAAACAATAGAACTATATGAAAAAGGTTTAAAATTATACATTATAATATACTCATTAGTGTAATCCTTATTAATAAATTCACTATCCAATAAATAAAGATAAAAGGACCCTCTTAAATGAAGCTAAAATGAAATCAAATATTAAAAAATTAAGGCATGCCAACTAAAAACATAATTTTGGAGGCCTTTACGATATTTTTTGATATTTAAAAAATACTTACCATGTTTTACCTAGTTAGTACAATGTATATATCTTCACACACAACTACATATATTCCTTTTGTCAATATATAAATAGAGTTTTTTTATAGTAGTTATGTTATAAGAACCTTTATAATCCGGTCACTTTTGTTAGTGTTATAGAAAGCACTGATAATTCCACCCTTTATAAATGCTTGTTTTATAATCCCTTTTTAAGATAAGATCAACTTCCCCTTTAATAGAGCCAAAATAAGTACTGATAAAATGAGGATTTATCCAAGCTGAAATTTGTTCCCCTAGTTTAGCTCCCACCCAACCACTGTTATTACCATTACCTATATCCTTTAGTAGCACTCCCCTACCCCCACCTCTTTCTAACCCCCTTTATTAGTTCTCCCCTACTCCACTACTCGACCATGCCTTTTACCAATGTTCGCCAACCCTCACACATGCGAACGCCTTCTTGGATTGGACCGTATGACAAATACCATATGATTCTTGTTATTTACCACTAATCCTTGTTATTTTTTACAATATTTAAAGTTACACATGTTTATTTATATATACTTAGATACAATGTTCTTTATACATATATTTATATATATTTATAAAAAAATTAATACCATTATAAAATATATTTGTGAATGTGTATTTTTGTGTGTCTCTCTATATATACATATTTACACACTTATGTGTATATATATATATATATCAATATATTTATTTATTTATATATTATATTAAAATTTTTCACATATATTAGAATATACACATAAATATATTTTTTGTTAATATTGACACCCACACATTTACATATAAAAATTATATATACATTTTTATATGGATATACACATTCATATATTTGTTTTTTAAATAATGTAGCTGATACATTATTGTTTCCACATGGTTTATATAATTAATATGATATTTTATATGAAAATATATTTAAACATTTATTTATACAATTAAAAATGAGTATATAAATAAATTCAAATTTGTATATATATTCAAATATTTAATTATAAATAACACTAAAATACTAAAATGGGTAAAATTTTGACCCCATAATATCCATATAAGTTTAACCACATGGAATAATGTTAGTGTCTACCAATAAAATACATTAAGACCCTAATAAAGGAAATTGAAATCTTATCAAAATTTAAAAAATTAGGTTATCCCAAAGATAATAATTTTATAGGATATCTATACCATTTTTACCTTAAAAATTGTTAATATTTTTTCCACAGTCAATATATCATATAACTTTTTATTGGTTTCGATTTGATATGTGGTTGATCTCAAATGGATACCCATATCAAAAGTTATGTTCATTTGAAGTTCAGGTCACTTCTTCATCATTTCTTAATAAAACATTAATTTATTTTTTTACTTTTTCACATCATCAAATTGTTATTAAATTTATATTACTCTTTAATAATTATCAAATTATTAATAAATAATAATTTCTTAAATATTTTTAAATCATTTTTTGGTAAAAATATTTTATATTAATTGTAAAATCGTATTTAGTGTCATATAAATCTTATTTATGTTGATATATATATATATATCAATATGAATATATTTATATATTTAAATATATTTTTTAATATATATATATATATATATATTTGAAGGACATCTTTATCAATTCTATGAAAATTGATGATAAACACCCCTTTTATCAATGAAAAAAACACTGACAAATGCATTCTGTATTAATGCGAGGAAAACACACATACAATGATGGTTTTTTATTTATAATTGATGAAGGGTGTCTTTTTTAGTGTTTTTAGATTCTGTAGAAGAAATCACCCTCTTTGTATGTGCTTTTCTTAGTGATGATAACGTGTAGTTTTGAATAAACACAATCTTTAGTAGTGGAAAACGTCAATTTGATTTGTCATGGAACCCAAATAGACACAAAGATAAAACATTTTTAGTGTTTGAAGCGAAAGAATTGTTTTTAGTTTATCAATATATACTAATTAAATAATTTAGTTTTTATCACAACATTGTCATTAAATATATATAACTGAATTCCAACGTGAAAATTAATAATTAATATTAATTTTCAATAAGTTTTTGAAATTTAATTAATTATATAATCTATTAAGGAAAAAAATAAATATTTATTATTATATATACCATGTTTATGAAAATATATTCATCACTATTAGTGTTGTGGTGGTAAGGTTTTTTTGTGGGGGGGGGAGTCATGGGGTCATGTCTCCTAGCCTGCATGTTTATTGTGATTATATTCATTTTATTATGTTCTATAGTGGACGTTGTAATCAACCAAGTTTATTTATACAAATATATTTAATATATTTAAAAAATATATTTATATTTTAAGATGTGACTATAAATCTTATATAATTCTTTATTAATTTCACCCTTTATCAGCACCAATAAAATGATGCAAAAGGGTTTCTTTATCAACACTAAAAAATGTGCTAATAAAATCTCATTAAATTAATGATAAATGGGTCATTTATCAACGAAAAAATAGAAATGATAAAATTAATACCTTTATCAACATTTTATATCATAGATAACATGTAACACTTAATATTGTGAAATATATAGTAGTGAAAAGGAAAACCCAATGAGAAACTCCACCTAAATAACTATGTACATAAACATGCTTCAAAACTTGTAAATTAATTTTTGATGGGTGTTAAAAATAAAGAATTTGAGCTGGTGGAAAATAATTTAGAGATCGATGGAATGTTAGTAGGTTGTTAGGCACAAGAAGACATGTGGTTTGTTAGGACATAGCTGGGCGACAAAGCAGAAGTAACGATAAAACACTCAAAAATTTACTAGAAATAATTTCATCACCTAAAGGAATTTTTTATCACCTAAAGGAATATTAAAACCCACTAGAAATATTTTTCAATCATTAGTATAAGAATTCACTAATATATATGTGTCCATTAAAAATGATAGAAAATGAATTCTTCAGTGGATGAAAGACTAAAAATATAAGAATTGTTAAATGAGTACAACATTTTGATTTATAAAAGAATGTATTTATAATGGGGTCATTTATCAATTATTTATTTTAGAACTGAAAAATTCCTCCTTATCAATGATTTTCCCAGTTTTGATAAATAGGGAAATTATCAGTATTTTTCTTACACTAGTAGAGAGGGTCTTTATCATCACTAAATGATATTACTGATAAAGTTGTACAATATCCACTTTTCATGATAGCATTGATATAATAGGTCTTTATCAATGATTTATTATAGAGCTAATAAATGTCTCCTTTATTAGTGCGTTTTCTAGCGGTGGTAAACGCTATGTAGTTGCTTTAGACCTGCAGCACACCTACAACAACCCCATAACAACAAACCCAATTAGATGAAAAACTAAATGAATATATATATAAATATATATATAATAAGACTGAGATACAAATATAACATTTAACTATCATTTCAATTCAAAATTTATATACAAAATATTTACATTGATTATTTATTTACTATTAATGAAAAATATTACATCCAATATAAAAAACAAAAATCTTATAACTAGCTCCCTCCAAAGCCGAACAATCGTAAAATATATTGTCCATAAAGAAAAACCAATGTTTATTTAAGTAATAGTAAACAATTAAAATTAAAAAATTAATTTTAATGTTATATAATCCACATATGATAAATTAAACTATTAATTAGATTATATATTAATGATATTATCAGTTAGTCATACATAATATTGATGTGTGGTATATTACTATACATCAAAAATGAATTATGGATCCATTTCCTAACGTTTGAAATCTATCCAATATCATTTTCTCAATTTTGGATATGTGATACATGTTTTATATTAATATGAAAATTTTATATTGAAAACATAGACATTGATTCACACTAACCACATCGTGTATCAGATTGACATGCCACTGATTCCAAGACAAAAAATTGATATAGATCATTTTCCTAAATTTTGAAAACAATTTTAGATCATTTTCGTGTTTGTATCTATGTGATTCAAGTTCTAAGATAAAATGGATCTTTGATATTGAAAACAAACACATTGAGTGATTCCGACCACATCATTTGTTTGATTGACTTGCGATTAATTTATATATGTCACAAATGAATTATTAGTCATTTTAATATAGTTTAAAATCAATCCGAGCACATTTGATTTTTTTTGGATAGTGAATTATATTTTAAACTAAAATGAAACTTTTCTTTTGAAAATATTTACTTTAAGTCATACTATCCACATCATGCATCAGATTGATGTGTGGTCAATTCTAATATCTCTCAACTGAATTATGTAATATTTTTTGAATGTTTGAAAATAAGTTTAGTTTATTTTATTGGTTATGTATATGTTATGAACATTTTAAACAATAATGGAACTTGTATATAAAAATTCACAATTCAAGTCATAATGGAGACATCGTGAATCATATTGTTGTGTAGTCAATTAGTACATATCAAAAAATTATTTTTAGAGAATTTTCAATATTTTTAAAAACAACATGATATCATTTTCAAATTTTTATCTACAAACATGTTTTTTAAATAAAATTACACTTTTATATTGAAAAAAAAAGAAGTTCACTTCTTACTGACAACAATGTGTTTTAGATTGTCAAGTGGTCAATTCATACACATAAAAAATTTAATATGTACTATTTTAATAATGTTTGGAAACAATATAAATTCATTTCCATAGTTTTGGCCATGCGATTTTTGTTTTAGACTAAAATTTCACTTTTATATTGAAAACAAACACTTTGATTTATACTGACCAAATAGTTTGTTGGATTGACATGTATTTGATTCCTACATATCACAAATGATTTGTGTATCATTTGAATAATTTTTTAAAATAATCTAATCTTGTTTTTATAGTTTCGGATATGTGATGCATGATTTAAACTAAAATGGATCTTTTATATTGAAAAAGTGCACTCAAAATCATACCAATCGCATCATTCATTAGATTGAAATGTGGTCACTTTTTACATCTAAAAATGAAATATGAATAAATTTCCTAATGTTTGAAATAAAACATGACCTCATATGGGGTATATTGGCAATGTTACATTCGTTTGAAACTAAAATAAAACTTATATATTAAAACAACAAAATTTAAGTATTACCTACCAAATATTATATCACATATACGTTTGGATGATTTAAACCAGTAAAAAATGAATTATAGATCATTCTCAAAATTTTTTAAAACAATATGAGCTCATTTTCTATGTTTTGGATTTTTGAGGTGTTTTCAATTAAGATGAACCTTTAATATTGAGAACACCAAATTTAGGATATACTGACCACAAAAATTATCAGATTGATGTGAAGTCAATTCCTACACATCAAAAAAGAATTATGGATTCTTTTCCTAATTTTAAAAAACAATTCGAGCCCATTTACTTGGTTTTTTCTACGTGAAGCAGGTTTTGAACATAAACAATAGTTCTATTTTGAAAACCTGCACTTTGAGTCATACCAGTACATCACGTGTCAAATTAATGTGAAGTAAATTCATAAAAATCAAAAATTATATAAGAATAATTTTTATAAATTATAAAATTAATTTGAATAAGTTTTCATATACTTGAGTCTTTGAAGTATTTTTGAACAAAAAATGTGAATTTTTAACTGAAGACACACATTTTAAGTCATACCAATCACACAATGCATCAGGATGAGGTGCAGTAGATTCATATACCCAATAATTGAAATATGAATCATTTTCCTAAAGTATCAAATATATTTAAATTTTTTCCCATTTTGAGTATGTCACATGTGTTTTAAACTAAAATGTTGAATTTAAACTAAAAACATAAACTTCTAATCATACAGGGCAGACCGTGTATGATATTTAGGTGAGATTGTTTCCAATAAAGAAAAAATTATTTTAGGACCATTTCTCTAAATTATCAAAATATTATTTGTGGGTTTTATTGATATTGAGTACTTGATGTGTGTTTTGAACTAAGATGTCAATTTTAGGCTAAAAACATATACTATGTTTCTGATTGAGGTGATGATAATTCTTACAAATTATAAATTACTTATGGATTGTCCATATAAAGTATTAAAATGATATGAATGTGTTTTCTTAGTTTTGATTATGTGAAATTTTTATATATTAAATTATGAATTTTAATGTAAAAACCAATACATATAGTCATAGAACACACACTGTTTGTTTGTTTGAGGTGTCATTGATTACTAAAGATCACACCAATTCATTGTTTTCTCAAATGTAGCTTTTATTGAATTAGCTAGCATCCACAGTTATAAGAAACTCTCACCATAGATGTGAGACAATTCATGAGCACATGATATTTTAAATGATCATCCTTTAACTGTCACACCATTTCTTGTTCATATTTTAGCATTAAATCAATTAGAATTCGGTAACTAATTATTAGATAAAATTGATAACGAAATTACCTAAACAATAGTATAAAAATTGAAGATAAAATTTATTAAATAACTAGAAGTAATTCAACTTGTCATGATGTTTTTAAACTTTCCTGAACAATTTCCCTATCCCTATTATTTTAGTTATACCCTCAAAGTTCAATATCTCATTAGAATGACTTTCTTTAGACATGTTTCCAGCTCTAGAAGACTATGTAGAGCCTAACCACCCACTATAATTGTCCACGAAAAACATATCAACATTAATATATAAAAATTGTGATAACTATTCTTCATTTAATAAATGTATCTCTATGGTTATAGCCAATACTATATCACAAACATAATAGACAATCACCTAAATTTAATGTTGGAAAACATCATGACACCATGTACTATACACAATCATCTATAAAACATATACTTCTTATTTTATGTGTGTATATTATCAGAAATCATGGTAATGAGAAGAAAATATTGACAAAAAATGATTAACAAATATTTTTTTATGAAATTTTTATTCTCTATTGAAATTACATGTTTGGGGATGATAGTCTATTGATGATATATAATATATTTTATAAATTTAAAAATGCAATATCCCAAATAATTATCATTATTTTTCTTCTAACACTATATAAACATTGAAAAAAATAAGTAAATGGTTTTGAAATATATTTTGATAGTTAAATATAACTATATATACCTTAATATATTTACTTTTTCAAAAATCCATAATCATCTTATGTTTAGTCACCGACCTCATACCATTATTTAGCTTATATTTATAGATCATTGTATTATAAAAAATTATCATTAAAAATTAAAATAAAATATAAAATATATTTTTTATAAGTGAAACATTAACTATTGTTCATTATAAATTCATAATGGATATCATTTCTAGATGATTTGATCGAAATTCATGCATTGGATCAAGAAATAAACATGCAGGGTATCCAAATTGACTGTGATGAGCATCCAGTGATTCCTAGAAACAAAAATAAATACAAAATGAAAAAAATTATTTTTTATGATTATATTGTAGAATTTTACCCCTATATTGTAAGAACCAAGAGAGTCTGTTTACTATTATTTTCAACTTAAACGACTTGTTTAGTGCAATTTTTTTTTCAATTTCGTTATATTACAATATAGATTCATGCATAAAAATTATACAGTGATTAATGATTCTAAATCATGTATCACAAGTTTTTACCATTATATAGTAGTAATATATATAGATATCGAAAATATGATTACTTATTATTTTTAATGAACATAGTATATCATGTTTTTGAGATAAGAATTATGAAAATGAAACTCATGTATGTATTCACAAATAAGACTCCAAACCATTCAAAAATTATAATCTATTTTATACTCTATAGTCTAACCACATCTATAATGAAATCTATAAATATTTAATATTTAAAATGAATGTAAATATATTTCCATATTTGAATGTTCTGTCTGCACAAACATGTAATGTTAATATATGTGGCTATGGCACTGGGGGAAAAGGTACTCCAAGAAGGTCCTTTTGAATTTTTGTATGATTTGAGATATTTTTATGATTAGACCTTCTATTTCCCCATAATTTTATTTGTTTGTAATATCATACCACATTTTATATTTTTTCATCTATAATAAAAGTTTTTTCATTTTAAAAAAATTATTAAGGATACACCTCAAGCATCTTTATAATAATATATTAAAATGCTATTAGTGTTACAATAGAATTATCAACCGTGGACACATCCAGATCATCAAGAAGAATAGAAAACACAGTGCTCAAATCATGATCTTCTTCAACTTCCAATCTCATGTGATATTTTGGGAGTTTTTTGTTGTGTAGAATTTCTTCTAAGATATTATACACTACATCCCTCAAAACCTGGGGATGCATGGGATTAATACAAATAAATCAGATACAACTTCACCCTATAGAATTATAATAATATAAGGTTAACATATGTTGTTTGATTCATATTTAGGTAGTAGAGTAATAAAATAACCGATTACCTTAGGTTGGGTAAGTATTTGATGGGAATTGATAACTTTAAATATGGTGGGGTTACTTGGATATTCATGATCTATTATTTTTTTTACTCTTTGTTCTCTTTATAATTTCTCATATATTGGTTCAACCAGATAGACTAGATAAAAATATCTTCAAAAGAAAATCTATGTCCCTATAGTCCTTTCATCATCTCCTATGTATCTCTTTATGACATAGTCTTCTCAATGTATGTTCGAGGTAACACTCTAAAACCTTTTACTCAAATGAAGCTATATTTTTTTTTCTTTTTCAATTCAACAGATGGTCATTTTTCATTAAGTAAAATCAATAGTAAATCTAATGTCTAAACCATATGAAAAACATATTTTCAAAGATAGATATTTTTATATATGAAAATAAAAAAACATTACTATTTACTATTATGTCATACTTAAAAATTATTTCCATACATATTGTTTATTTTCATCCATGAGTTTAGCATTTTTACTGATGTAAGACTTATTCTATAGCAGAATTTGTGGGACGAAATTGGATTCATATTTTGTTTCTTCAATGTTTATATAAAACATTGAAGATATATTGTTTCATTTTATATAAAACTTATATTATATATTTAAAATATATACCATTTTATTTTCAAGTCAATCATACCCCATCCTTGATTTATTATATGGACACATTGGTTTTGTAACGCTGTTTATTATCAGGAATCCTTTTTCTCATAAATTATTATTATTTTAATCAAATTGGATAAATTAAATAATTTTTTGTCAACTATTATAAACTATAATGAACATGAAACGATTTCTAATCATGATGACGAATGGACAATTTCCATGTTTCTATTTTTATAATGTGTGCATATATTATTGTAGGATGGGGTTTACTTTTCCCTCAACAACCCATATATGATGTATTTTATGTAGTCTCTAGAATCCACTATGGAATTTTCTTGTGAACATTATGAAATATTTAATACAAAAATTATCTTAAAAAATGAACTCCACAGGGGATAATGAACATTAAATCAACATTTTATTATATAATTATTGAATAAAATATAGAAAGTATATCATAACATTATCATTATATCATTCCAAAGGGTTTTCTTCAATAAAATCAAGATATGGTTCCACATATATATTTTAATTGGAAAACGTTTTCTCATTGTGAGACCAACATAACTAATGAACATTAACTTTTATGGGTCAATAGCTTATCTGAGTTGATTCCAACCCACTAAATATTTTATACCCATGATTTTTATGCTAATAATTATTGTTAACATAGTAAAATTACATTTTTATCAGTTTTTTCAATAATATGTTGTTAATCCCATAAAAATTCTATCATTTTATATTCAATCATATATTTTTTCTTGGGATTTAAAAAAACACCACTTGAAAAATTCATTATCGGCATGATTAGTAAAAAATTTTAGTTATATTACATAAATGATGTATTTAAGGCATAATATTATTGAGAAAAACACAATATATTAGAAAACAATTAACCTACTAAATAAATTTTTATATCGAATATTAGTTGTGATTTTTCTCCTCTATCGAGTATCTGAATCCCCTCTTTTGGGCCCCCCATAATATAAAATGAATTTTCTAAATTACGAATTCAATGACATTATTGTAATCTCCAAATAAATGTTTCATCCTCAAATGAATTTTCATCTGAACCTTTAATTATTTCATTTTCCAACATGAAAAATGAAATTTTTTTTTACTTCACATGAGACATAAAATACATGCACTACTTGTGGTTCCATTATAAAAAAAATCATCCTTATATACTATAACACCAAAATTCACCTTCATAATGCCCAGTTCATTTAATTTAACTACACTACTTTTGACAACACATTTGCAATAGAAAATAGTTACTTGAAATTTGGTATAATATAAATCATATATCTATTTAGTGATGCTAAAATAAGAGATATTTTCATTAATTGTATTTCTACACGTAGAATCGGATTGGTACAATGCTTCCCCCTCATACACAATTCCACTATTTATTATCATACTACATTGATCATGTGCCATTTTATATCACATATTACCATTAATTATAATACTAGTTTAATAAATAAATTTCACTTTTTGTTACCACTCTTTACATCAAATTCATTCAACATTTGAATTCATATTCATAAACAACTACTGAAAAATATAATCTCAGAACCATTCTAAAAATAGTAGATTATATTTATTTGATATCTATCCTTTGTCCCTTGATAGATTAAAATATCTAAATACATATTCTCGGTCTTCAAATTATGGATAATCATCTACAATATAGTTAAAAATGTAAAGGTGATATTTCTCTATAGCAGTGATGGTAATTGTAACAAAATATCTTCTGGAAATCCCTTTACTAATAAGGAATACACTATGATGATATTTTGAGAATCTGATTCTATCATAATCCGATAGGTAATGAGTGCTATAGTTAATTTCTTCTTAATATACTTATATTTCTATATTAAAATCATAGGGATGACATCAATTCCTGGAAGAACCTTTCAAAAGCTTTATTTATATATCATTGGGGTACATCTATCTATAATGGAAAAGACTACATAGTTGAACCACTCTAACCATGAAAACCTACATATCGACCATTATATAAAATAATAATGGTGGGAATACCATATCAAATTCTCATAATATTACATAAATATCCTTTTTTTATTGAAGACCTCACCATGTGTAAAAATTTCATTCATATGTATTTTAAAGACAAATAGAGTTTGGTAAAAGTATGCATTAAATATTTAGGAAGAATGTAATGTAAGGAGAGAATCATTAAATATTTCATCAAAACATAATACTCAAGTGATTTTTGACACTATAACATCAAATTAATCCTTGTAACAAAATTATTATATTTTATGATTGCCGATATAAGTCATTTATACTATTAAGAGAATTGAAAAATGGAATTTGTTTTATATTGATAGAGTCTAAGATATTATAGGAAGAAAATTGTGTTTTTACCCTTCATCAAATCCAACTCTTCTCGTATCCCCATGTCAATCATTTCTAACCTAGAATTGATGCCATATTTTTTTTCAAAAACATTTATTAATGTGCTTAAATCAATATCAAATTATATTTTTTCAGCATGAAAGAGATCAATAAAATGCATGACATAAAAATAATTCTATTATGGTAATTAAAAGTGAATTGTTATCTTTTTATAATCTTTTTTTACGGTTTTTCAAAAAACGTTTACCCAAATTAGTGTCAATATATATTACATCATTGAAAATATTTTCACCAATTAGTGGATACATTGTTATAACTTGTTCTGTATTCACAACAAATGATGTTATCCATGATTGGTATTTATGTTGTTAGGGTAAAAATTTGAGCACATATCCTCGAGGAATGTTTCAACCGAACATAATGATTGCTTTATTCACAAATGTGACCCCCAAAAATCTAGAAATGTTATAGCTTTATAAATACCCATAATCAAGAAAGTTATTTATCATCTCTTATAACATATCCCTCAATTTCAATTCATCACTTCTTTGCGAATCATACAATGTAACACCTATATCCCACATCAATTTCAGTTATTTGATCAATAGAGATAAATAGTAAAAAATATCATTACTGGGTTGTTTTGGTTTATAAATTAGTAGAGAAAACATAATTTATTTTCACTTCCTTCATAAACGTGATGGAAATTTATAAATTACCAACATAACTGGCCATGTACTATAAGTACTAATCTGAACACCCAATAGATTTATTCTAATTTTTGATAATGCAAAGAGACTGTTTCTCATCTTATTTACAAATTTTAGATGATTATTGTATATTTTATTATTTTGAGAACTATATAACGTTGTTTCCCATATTTATTTCTTCCATCTATATTCCAAATAAATTTTTTAGGGGTTTCTTGGAATCTATATTGTCATCTAAACCATTGAATGATTGGAATGTACCATACATATTTTGAATAACAATATTCTTTTTTCTTGAATCAATTCACACCACACATAGGTAATTTTCTGTGTTATTCATGGTCCTTGATGAACAATATGAAATAATTTGGGAAAATATTTATTTTTTAGAGATCATTCCCACTAAACATAGCATTATTTTAGTGTCATGTGTTCAACAAAGAAGCTAATTTTTTATATAATCTCATTTATAAGACCAAATTTTTTATTAAAGGTTGTATCGCTCTATCCACTACTACCATTTAAATTATATAACTTTAATATATAGTAAAATGTTTTATATTTAGTATAAATAGTATATAATGGTCTCTTTGAATTATTATTTAATATCTCAAACAAATAGGGAAAATAACAACTGTTTTCTTAAATAGAAATTGTTATTTCTTTTTGAACATTATACATCATTATTTACCCTAATTTTCAGTATCATCCCAATTTGTAAGAAATTCATATTCTTTATATGTTTTGTTTAAAATTAATAAACCTGGTATATTTAGTGACAAATCAAATGTTCTTATAACTCTATGAAATGAATTTTTGAACAAAAAAACATTAACATGAATAATGGATTTGATAAGGGGTATATGCATGTTATATTACAATATTTATAAACTATTTTAATACATTATCATACTATTTTACCATATGATTATCAACCATCCATTTTCGACTCATAACAATCCAATTAGGTTCATAAAATAATCATTTAATAAAAAATAAAAAATAAATACTTTGAACGTATTAATAGATAATGTATAAATATATTGAAAATCATAATAAGGGAAATCCCATATTTAAATGTTATTGGTGATGATTCCTGACAAGTTAACATTTTATAGTAGGGTGACATGGAAAGAAACAACCTTGGGTAAACATGTGGTTGTTGGTAAAGGTTCATGATTTCATTTTTTGTGGGAAAAAAGGGAAATTATAGGATGGTTTATACAATATTTCTAAGTGGAATTAGAAAAATAGTGAGGATTTTTTGTTTACTCATTTCATCACTTAGTATATGGAGGGAGAAGTGGTGTTTCAGTAAAAGTGTGATTAGGAATTAATGTTTATGAACATTTATCAGATGATGAAACATTAAACATCAATAAAAGGTGAAGAATTTTCCATGTGGGATCAATAAAAAAATACACATATTAAAAAATGATTGTGTTATTTGAAAGAAAACATGGGATCCCCTAAAAACTCAACCTCAATGGAACCAACAGAGAGAATCATCTATATAAAAATGTCAGATTGGAAACAGGTAGATTGTTTTAAATACCTTGGAAGAAGATATAGATATTTTTATGATGGTTATAATACAAATTTAATGAGTAAAAAAAATTATAATTAGAGATTTAAATAATGTTCTGGGTGTCCTCATCCTAGAAAAATCATATCCATGTCTACGATTTTTTCCTATGGATGTATTTATTTCCACATCTTTATCATTTCAATGTTATCTCAATAACCATACCATTATTGATTTGATAAATAAAAATTTGGTTTTTATCTTCTAAAGTTGAGAGTAAAATAAGGGGTAAAGGTTTATATTTATTCATTTATTTACATGGATCTTGGAGGACCAAGTGAGGTTTTAAAGAAATAATTCATTGGAGTCAATGTTGATATTTTTTAATATGATTAAAATGTTGATAGGCCCTAATCAAATGGTATTCAGAACATTCTGTTTGAATAAACTCTCGAATTTTTGTTTTTTAATTAAATTTTTGTCAATCCAATTAATTATTTTTTCAATATTATTATATATTTTTAATCATAAACTATTATCTTATTAGATATTATATTGTTTTTTACCAATTATGAAGATATTTGTTTCATGGTCCCATGATTATATCATTGTGATGACGTCATTCCCCGACTCTCACACCATGGATATAAGATTTCAATTTATTAAAAATAGTATCCATGATATATGAGTATTATAATATATCAATAGTTTTTTCAATACACAAATTAGATTCAAACTATAATGTGTTTCTCATAAAAATATCTTTTAAAGAAATTTTACTCATTATGAAATTTTATCATTATAATTATAATTATTATGGTTATTATATATGTATTAAATCATAAATTTTACTTAAAATGATTATTTGTATTATTATTATGATTGAAAATAGTTTTTAGAATCATAAGATAAAGGTTTTGATGTAAAATATAATCTCTCACCTAGATGATATAAACCCACCATATTGAGAGTGGTCTTTTTTAAAATAAATTAAAGATAAGGGAAAAAATAAAAACTTTATTAATTAAAAGAGGATCGAGTTTGAGTTGGTTACCCAACTCACACCTTAAAAATTTATTAGAAGAAATTATAGTACAAGATAAATGGGATCTTGTGGTAAAAAAAGAGGTACATAAAAAACCATTATAAATAAAATGAAAAAACACATCATGAAGGAACTGTATCAGTCCATGATCAATCATGAATTTTTGTTCCCTTAGACCATGCAGCAGGTTTCAAATTGTATTATCTCATCCAACCCTACCACAATAGCTGGTTGACACCTTGGGTGTTTACATATCCTCCATTTCTTTGGATCCTTTCATATATAATTTTTTTATTATTGTCGAATAATTCATCCTTCAACCAATGGGACTAAATGAAAGGGCCATCCACAAATTCTTATTCTAATCATATGATTTGACATCCTGGGTCATCATCAACCATGTCATTATTCAGATACCCATCCATAATAAGACCCTCATTTGGGAGAGGATCACCTCCAAGGTTCTCTGTATTTGCTGCATCATATGGTGAATACTACTATTGGTTGTGATCCACATCCATAGAAGGGGTACTCATTTAGATCTTGCACATTCAAAATAGAATAAAAATGTGGATGAATATTATTATTATTTATTTAGATGTGTTTATTCTAAAGGATCCCATGATTGAGTATATCAAATTATGACTTGTTGATATATTTAAACATGTTAAAGATATCGGGTGTAGAGAAACCATCAATCCTTATAATTCCACATTCTCGGGTAGCATCAATATAATTCCAAATATTTTTGGGAATTTTAAGAGTTACCATCTCATTTGTAGATTCCCTACACATCTCACAAGCAACAACATCATATATAACTCCAATTTTTTATCCCTGGGATTAGCATGTATAGAATAATAATCCACATCATTTTTGGGGACAATAGGTATCACTACCTCTGGTGGAAAATTTTATAAGATCATATCTTTTTTTTTTCAAGTATATCCATATTTGAATTTTTTTGATCCTTGGTAGAAATGTATTATTTAGAGAGGGAGATAAATTTTCAAGGGAAATAACGTATTGTTCATGTATCTCTATTTTTTTGAATAAAAAAATACTTGAGTTTTGAGGAAACAAGAGAACAACCCTAAAGGATCCACCTTAAGAGCTATTTGGGATTTCTGTTTGAATTAAAGGAGTTTTAATAAATGTGTAAAATCCTACCAATGGGCCTTGGTAATTTAATAATCATTAAATGGGGCTTTTTTTCATATGGAAACTAAGTTGAAAAAATGTTTGTCAGAGAATTACCTGCTGTGTAAAGGTATTACATAGAGTGTAAACTCGTCCAGACACATTTCATGAAACCAATACATGGCGTGAACTAGTTACACATTGTATAATGATTGGGATACATAAAAATTAATCTAGGGTAATGTGTTTTTTTGGAATATCCCATTAAAAATAATTTCATGATGCGTCACTATATTTCACATCGTGTAATTACATGAACTATGGTTTTTATGTGTTTCATACTATTGATGTTTATTTTCAAAGAACAAGAAGATTCCTTCTCATAACCTAAGGAGATCTTTTGGGTGATTTTGGGTCCTTTTCTGATATTTTGAACATCGGATTATTATGACCAAACCTCATTATGTTGTTTGTAATTCGATTTTATCATCTTTTTATGCATTCTCCTGCCATTATGGTGTAATTTATTGTCAATGAGTATTGTGGGTTTTGATATTAATTTGTTTTGATCTAGGATCCTTCTTGCGATCATATGCACCTTCTTCCTCAATGGCTTTCTTTGTTGAAATCTTTTTTTTTGATAATTATTTGAAAGTAGGGGATCTAAAACATAACCCTATGGTTCGATATTTTTCATGTATGTGAAATTCAAAAATTATTCCAACACAAATTCACATAAATGAATTAAATGATGAAGTTGATTATTTTTGGAGTCCCTTTGGATCTGTTGGAATTTTGACTTGGCTTGTGGCTACTGTTCAGATGAGTGAACCCATTATTATAAATGAATTTTTAATGGATTAAAGTGTTTTTAGAATAACAACGATTTTGGGTGATTTATTTATATAGATTCAACTTTTCATGTCTTGTTTACTGTTTAAAATGGCATGCTAGTGGGTATGATCAATTGACATGTGAAATGATTAATAGAATGATAAATGGTAATTTTAATAATTATCCATCGATCTTGTTGATGTTATATTTTGGTATCCTTGTTTTTATGACATGTTATATGATATGTTGTAATTCTTATATGGGTAATTTTCCAAACTGATAAATCATTATATAGAGAGCTATGCCTTGTGACATAAGTTGAAATGCTAATATTTCAAGATACTAACTGAGACATGATGAAATTGTTATATGTCAAGCATAGCCTTGAAACATAATGACATACTTATTTAATGGGATTTTCCCGGAGACATGGTGAAAGGATTATATACTATGATTATACCTGAGACATATTTAAAGGTTTATATACTAGGCTTAGACCTAATTTATTAATGAAATTATTATATAGTGGGGTTTTACCTAGATATTTGTACATCATACCATGCTTATAATGTTGTGGTTGGCATGGTTGCGAGACATCCTTAGAGACATTTCATCCTGGGACTGAGGAGGTTTTATCTTTTATACCTTGGTTATGTGGGCATATTTCCCATGATTTTGAGACATGCTCAGAGACATTCTTCCATGGTTCTTAAGTATGTTGATGTGGTACTAATTTAATTATTTAACTAGTCAATGCACTTTTTTACTGAATTATTTCATACACTTATTATCATACAGTTTATATTCAGAAATGGTCTTGTTAACCAACTATGTTATAGTCACATGATATTCAGAATGATGTTTTATACCTAATCATATTAAATGGATATATATTTGGACAAGGGAATGTGACCTTATTGATGAGTGTTTGATTATTTGAATGGCTGATGTTTGGGGATAGACTGACATGGGGTTTGGGACCAAGGAATTTTTAGACTCTTCTTCAATCTACTAGTATTTTATTTTGTATTACTTATTGCATTACATTTAGTTACATTCCATAACATCATAACATTATTACATTATAATTTATTTGATCTTAAAGATGGATTTTATATTTTGTATTCCATTGTATTGTGTTGTTTCCATTGTTTATGCACTATTATATTTATTTATTATTAATTTTATATGTTCTCTTACAATATTTTTTACCTATGTAACTAGGGGAACAGTCTCCCAACTGTACATATCACACTCTCTTCTATTCGTAAGGCTCTAGAGTACGGGGAGTCATGATTTTGGACTCATCACTAAAAAGTTTTGGACACAAGAGAGTGTTTCGGATTAGGGGATGTTACAAAGTGGAATCATAGGTACAAGTTTATTTTATATTTTACTATTAATTGGTAAAGGTTTAAAAGATACTTGGATGTGTTGATACATGATAATTGTTTCCCATAGATGTATCTAATCCACGTATAATGGGAAATCTGAGTGCCCAGGGGTGGATTGTTATTTATATTGCGTGCTTATTATAGTGGATGATATTTAATCCGGAGTGATTCACATGTTGTGTGAGGTTGTGATTTTTTTATTTTATTGGTCCTTGGGATTTATACTCATGAACCGGTATAGTATGGGATAAGTATTCATGCATCATAATAGACACATATGGATATATCTTGACAATTATTGTTCATGATAATGACATATCTATTACATGTGATATATAATTTCTCTTTTCATCAGATAATAGATACCTATTATCTCTGAGAAATGAAATAATTGAACTATTATATGATGCTAAAACACATTTATTCATTATTTTGAGAGAACAATATTTAGTGGTTCTCTGTTGTTGTCACCTATTGAGGTTGAACCTATTGATATATACAGTGTTCTATGGTGTGCTGTTGTCTTGTAGTGAATATTCCTCCTCATTTTCATCATGTTGAGATTTAGGGTTTTGGAATTCAACATGATCCTAACATAGCTGAACCAAAGCTTCATGTAGTCCCTAAGGATAATATTGATTTTCAACTTCATGAAAACTTCCTGAGGGTCATGATTTCCATGGAAATATAGAATTTTTACACAGTACCTTCAATGTATAAGATAGAGAGAGAGAGAGAGAGAGTTCTAGATGCAACATACACCTATATCCATAGGGGAGGGAGTCCATTAGGAAGCTGGGTTTTGGATCAAGTTATTTTAGATGGTCATTAATCATATTGAGAATACAGCAACAAGTGGGGTGAATCTTGTTGTGTATATAGTTCATGGACCATCAAAGAATTGGTGGAACATTTAAGAGTAATATGGAAAGCATGATGATCTACCTTATAATGAATTCAAGATGAAGTTACTGATTTTTTTATATACCATGACATTGAGGTATGAGAAGGATAGTGAGTTCATGCACCGGACACATGAGAGAATGTCATTACTAGACTATGCTGAATGTTTCACCGACCTATAACACATTCCTCCATCATTGATAGGTGACGATATATCTTGGGTGAGAGGTTTATAGGATGGTATTTCATATAAGATCATATAATAGGTGAAAATGTTAATTCTACGTAGTTCTAAAGATGTGAGGAATCATTCACTCTTCACAAAAGATAATATGAGAGAATCCACAAGTAGTTGATATGCTATTTTATTATTTAAAACTATAAACTATTCTTCTAGTGGAATGAAGCATTTCTATGACAATTTTCTCCAGGGTAATAGTGGTCAGAGCATTTGGAGAAGTAAAAAACCATCATAAGATGTTGTTTCATTGTAATTCTACTAGTGTGGAATGATGGCCACAAATGGCCTCAGTGTGCGTACCCTACATTTGATTGTCATGATAGAGGGAATATTGGGACACTTATAGAGGTTTTACAGGGGAATTAAATAAAAATTATGTTACAAGGGATCATTATAGGTACCAAAGTATAGGAAGGACATAGATAAGCCTCAGTTGGTAGGTTGATGGAGTTCCACGTGATTTTATGGTCGAGGAATGGGACTTAGTACCCTAGTGAAGGAACGATAGTACTAGGAAGAGGGAATAACTTATGGGAGTCAGGATAGTTCCCTTGAAAGAGGGGTTGTTTAGCTTCATTTTATGCATACAAATTTGTATAATGTGGATTCCTGACCATCTACGATCAGAGGAATGGTTCTTGTATCATCTATCCTTTCTTGTGTTTTTTATACATGATAATCACATTCCTTTTTATCTGGTCCTTATTTAATGGTTTTATCTTGGAAGTGGATATATTGGATGATGTGTTGACCATAAAAACATCATAACGAGTGAGGTCAACTAATATACAATGATTCGAGGCATTTTCATTAGAGAATGGTGGTTTCCATTTGATATAGGAACCATTCATTTTGATAATGAATGGTTTCAATTTGATTCATGGTATGGATTGGATAGTTCTACACTAAGAACATATCAACATTTGAAAAAGGATATTTAAATTTCTATAACAATAAGGATGCAGTAATTCTCACCATGGTGAGTGGGATATTAACATTGGTCCTATAGGACCAACGAAGTGTGGACTAGATTTTATCGTGGATCAGATAATTGGTCTTGCTCTCAATGAAGGTGGAATGCAGCGAGATTGTTTTTTATCCTTTGATAGACTATTTTCAAGATGTTTTCAACTACTAGTTATGTTGTGTACCACCTCAAAAAGAGATTGGGCTTAAGATCCTGTTGGTATTGGGCATAGACCTAGTTTCTATCCATCCTCAAATAATGGAACCAACAACGCTATGGGAGTTGAAAGTTTAGTTGGAATATATGGAAATTAAATGTTTTATACAACCAAGTAAAACACATTGGATGTCAAAACCTGAATTTTAGGATTATTTTTATTTTATTTTTTTTCTTGGATCTGGGACCTCACGCCAATGTTCAGGTTCAGTCCTAGTTAAAAAATTATGTTGTTTAACTTTTTTTTACCGAGTTTCACAATCATTCTCGGTCACCACACGGCTGGCGGTAGCAGCAAAAGCAGCCTAGAAGTCATGCAATAACTCATTATTATTATTATTATTATTATTATTATTATTATTAGGTTTATTTTTATTACATTATAATTAAAATGAATAAAATATAGGATCCCTAGTCTATTTCCACTACACCCCTCCCACCATCCCTAATCCTGCGCGCTGCACCCAGGCCCCCTAACCTCCTCACTGCACGAGCCACTGCCACTCGAGCCTCATCCCCAGTTCCAGCGTCCTTCTATCCCGGGCTTAGTGGTCTGGCCATCCATGCTCTCCCAGAAGTAGCCTTTTCCCTCTCATCCACCCTCGTCCCTTGCCTCTTGCCACTCCACCTCTCCCCCTGCGGGTCCGGGCTGCCTTCACCTTGCAGCTGACTATGCCTAGGACCTCCTCCTTGGGCAACTCACATGCGCCCCGACCTCTTTTCCAAGTACCTCCATCTTCGATCTCCCACACCCAATCATTCCCCTGTGTGATCCCCTATCTACATCACCGCGCTCCGACCCTCTCGCACCCCAGCCGCCCTCCTTCTACGGCTCTTCACCAAAACCCAATGCCAGCCCCACCCTCCTTCCAGCAGCTAATCAGGCCTCTCCTTCTTCTTCCAGCGGTGCGGCATAAAGATCCTCATGTGGTTCTACTATGCAGTATCCTTCCCTATTCCATCCACCCTCCAGGACCCAAATGGACTCACCCTTGCCTCTCCCGACCATCCAACCTAGCCAGTAACTCTCCGACCACACCCGTCTAGTTTCCGGCCATCCTCACCCCCTGCTAGTCCACCCTCACTCCATTCTACCACAACAAGTTGACCCCCACCCCGCCCTCCCTTGCACAAGCCAGCGACACACCATGAAACCCTTTTATTTCTCTTGTGACTAGCACTGAAGAGCCCACTCTGCCCTAATCTGGTTTATTTACTTAAATATTTATTTATTTTCTCACTTCTTTCCTATCATATCATCTATGGTGTTGATATTTAATGTGGATAAACATTATTAATTCCATGGGATGTATGCCGTGTATATGTATCACGTTTTAGTGTGCACGATTAGTCCGCGAGAGATTGTTCAACACCCTATTGGAGTTTCATCACGTCTGCACTTGGTTTCGGGTAGAAGTTTTCTGATTTTCACCATTATCGCCCGATATATGTCACTTGTGTGTATAAAATTAATTTTTAACTACCACTCACACCTCTATAAGTATTGTAGATAATTAATTGTGGTATTTTATACGTTAAAATTTTTAAAAATAAATTTTGAAAGAGTTAACTGATTATGTGTAGGTATTTTTGCATATAATCATTACTAATAAATTATTTTTTCCTATCTAATTAACTTAACATGTTAATTAGCTAATATATATGGTGAAAAAATAGTTTTCAAAGAAGTTTAATATTCTTGATTTAGCCATGTAGAATACTTTGTGATAAGAAATGAATTCTTTTATGGAAACCCATAGTTAGTCATCTACAAGTGCTTTTCTGGACTGTGCAATTAGGGTATTTAACAGTGCAAGGACCGAAAAATTTGTTTTTATGTAGAATTGATTTGTATTTAGTCACAAAAAATTTCTTGAGTAAGTTTTTGTGTTTTAGGCCACGGGTTTCTAATAAATATAGTTTTATGATTTTTTATAGTAGTTTATTTAATGGTGAAATTGTTTTATTTAATTTTTAAAATGGTTCTTTTGTCAATTATAGTGGCATGAGTTAGTTTTTGAATGGTGTGAAAGTATTTTTTAAGAGTTTTTGTATGAATTTTATTTTGAAATGGAAATCACATTTCAACATGGTCAGATCGTGATGTAATCATTTGTTTGGTCCTCTTGAAATGTTTTACTACATGAGTGAATGATTAATTAAATGATGTTTGACATGTGAATCATGTGTAGAAAGTGTTTTAGTGTGAATTTGGGTTTTATTTGAAAAGAAAGTAGAAATCTTGTGAAAATGATTCTTGGTTTCTAAATGACATTGTCTTCTTTGTGTGGTTTCTGAAATTATTTGAAATAAAATACTTGGGAATATGAACTTTTGGCTTTGTAAAGGAAAAAGTGGTGTTTGTATGATATTTTGTGTAATACTTTTAGAAAAGTTGATTTAAAGGCTCTTTTGGCACTTTTAACCCAAGAGTAATGTTTTTAATAACATTCAGAAGAGATATTGTTTTGGGAAATGTGTATGACCAGTTAGAAACTTTGAAAATTTTATGAAACAATTTAATTGTTAAATCGTATGGCGACCTTTTTAGAACCTTATATTATAGGATGTATATAAATTTTTGGGAAATGATTATTGGGGGATATCCCTTAAAGGTTATCATGTGGATTATCCGTGTTTGGGGTAGGCAAGTGTGGTGAGATTTGTCACGCTTGCGATGGAATCCTACTTAAATAGTACTATTATAACCACCATGGGTTATTCACCAATTTTTAGATGATCAAGGGACGATTTATGATCAATACCGATTAGATGGGTTGGTAACCCTAGATTTGTTGTTAGGATTGGCGGGATTTCCACTCGATTGGTTAGTTTTAGGGCGGCCAGATGGTTATAGACAAAGAATCTTCACCATACGCCGACATGTGGTTCCGAAACCACGTTCTTCTAGAGTACTTCTAGGTATTTTTAGGATCACCCATGGTTACCCATTTATTTATATTTCTTATTTAATTTATGTATTACTAGTTTAATTCAAGCTCCCCATGTTTACCTGTATCATTTTAGCCAATCTTTGGTATCGTTTATTTTGGGTTTTGACAATAAAATAAAAAATGGGTTTATTGAAATAGCATGTAGATTTTGATGGATTCATAAATAGAAAAAACATGTTGATTATTTTGAAAATTGAAAACCCTACTTTTATAATTGTATTTCAAACTTGTGTCATTGGATTGTTTTGGGAACTCAGATTCTCAGATTCTGTCATTTATCTTGGCAACCTCACTGAGCATTTTTAATGGTCACTCTTATTTTATAATTTCTATTATAGGTTTCCTTTTCATAGGGTTTCTTGGCGTTGTTTCTCATTATTGGAGCAAGATCATCCTTTGGTTGTGAGGTGACCTGGAAAGTCACATGGAGGTTTGTTGAGCTATTATATTTATTTCTATTGTTGCTTCTTGAGTTTCATTTTATTATTTTTTTATTATTGGTTATTTATTTTTTTTCAGTCTAAATCATTCCCAGTGATTAGGTTTTGATGCCCAAAACTTTTTTGCAACTTGTGGAGATCAGGAACTCCCCTAGAGACATGTCACATTCCAGATTGGGAGACCGGTTCAGGGTCGACCCGGGTTGGTTCATGACAAAATGGCATCAGAAGGGGCCATTTTTATTTGGGGTGTCTAATAGATGAATATTAGAGATTTTGGTACTTTATAGGTAGGTATGGAAATGATGTCATGATCCCTCTCTCATTTTGAACCTTCAGTCGCCAGGGGTAGTCTGAGAATTATGTCATTTTCTCATTCTGGTTTGTTTTAGATTTATGGATGAAAATGGAAGAAAGGTGATGTTACATGGTGATTTCTCATGGAGTAGTGACCCATGTGGATTCCGAGTACACATTTTTAGTTCCCCCTATATTTTCACACTTACTTGGGGAATGAACCACTGTCATGTCTTTAAATCTGTCCTTGTCTGATGGTTCTTATCTAAAGAGGTGAAAAAAATGAAAATCGAACAGCTCATCCATATTCAACTAGGCCGATAGGCGGTGAAGAAATATGCTGACCATTTCATGGAGATTATTTCCTTTTCACTATAGTTAGAATCACATGATTTGATTAAGAATTCTCTCTTCTTCAAGGGTCTTAGTCTAGATATCCTGGATCTGGTCCTCCACTTTAGGGACCATCGTCTTGAAAAGCTGGTGGATGAGGCGTTCTTAACAGAGTTGGTCTATGGGGAGAAGATGTTAGAAAATATAGCATATTCAGTTGCTTGTGAAGGTTCCCCATCTAATAAGAAATGTGATCTAGACAGAACTGTTTCTGAATATTAATCTAGAGTGGTTCTGACTTCTGGTTCATCAGACCGTTCCATGGTGTGCCATGTTTGTGGCTGGTTTGGGCACGTGCAACCATCATGTCACATCAATTTGAAGATGTGATGTCATTGTGGGTGCTTGGGACATGTTATGACCAGATGAATTTCAGTGCCTGAATATGAGGCATGAGATGCTTAGCCATTAGAGCCCCTGCCATAGGTCATGGGGTGAATCTCGCACGCAGTCCGGAGTTACTAGGTGTGTGATGACTGAGTTCGGGTTTTGTGTTCTCTATTTGTAGTGTAAAATTTAAAGTCTTTTATTTATTTTTTAATTTTGTTAATGTTTTTATGTTGTATATGGTTCATTGTTTTTCTATGACATTATGATGGACTTGTCCTATTATAATCCAAGAAGTCATGTATGTGAGGATGTGGTTTTCAGAATCGTTCATTTTTCTTAAAATTGTGTTTGGCTATTATTTGGGTTGATATTGGTTTAGCTGTGTTCATTTTGATATGTACATGCTTATGTAAGAGTGGATAATTTTTATTATTCTTGGGTTCACTGCTTGTGGTGAGTTTTACTTCGAGTTTTTCCCATAGTGTTGTGAGTTTTTGTTTTGGGTCGAGGGTTTTGTGTTTAAGCGGAGGTGTCGTTTCACTCATGTTATAGCTGTTAGTTTAAATCAGTTGGGAGTTCCCGTTTCGCCCCCATCCTAGGGTGGTAGGAAGGGGTGTTTAATTTGGGTGAAATATGATTTCTTATGGTTGAGAGAACCCTCTTATATTATCTCATTCTCTTGTATTGTATTTTATTTCAGTTTAAACATGTCATGGTCGCTTCTTTTGTCTATTTTTCGGCTTAGTGACTTTCTGGGGGTATAAAGTGTCTGTGGGGGGAGAATTTTCACACCATTTCTTTTAAGATTATTTTTATTTTATTTTTTTCTTGTCTTTAGGTACTCGCACCAAGGTTCATATTGGTTCCTAGTTATAAATTTTTACCATTTAGCTTTTTTACAGTGTTTCGGACTCGTGAGCAGTCACTGTGTTATTGGAAGTAGCCGCATAGTCGGCCCATGAGTCATCCAATTTCTAATTATTATAATAATTATTATTTTTATTATTATTATTAAAAATATTATTTGTATTATTATTATTATTAGATTATAATTAAAATAAAAAAAATAGAAACCCTACTCTATTTTTGTATCCCCCAACCTTCTATGTTCATGTGTGCCAAGCCTAGGCCCCCTCTCCTCCCCACTGCGTGAGATTCCACCACTCCAGTATCATCCCAAGTGCTAGCCTTCATTCGTCCTAGTCCACCACGATCTGGCCATCTGCACTCGCCCAATACATGCCTTAGCCTACTTAGCTACCTTTGTACCTCCCCTGCAACCCCACCACCTCTCCCCCCCTAAGGGTCCCTGCCTCCTTCACCTTGTAGTCGACTACACCCATGACCTCCTCCTCCAGCCTCCGGCTTGCACCCCGGCCTCTGTGCCCATGCCCCAAACCTTTTCTCCCCCACTCAATTCACTTCCCCTACCCGAGACCCTCCCTGTATCTCCGTGCTCAGAACCTCTCACGGCCTATCTATCCTCCTTCCATGGAAAAACACCCAAACCCCCACCTGTCCTCTCCCTACATATAGTGGTTCATGAATAATATACTTCTACTTATAGTTGTGTGGTGCAGCGAACCTCCCTCGGTTCCCCTACAAGGAAGCCTTCCCTAGTCCGTCCACCCACCAAGTCCCGGTTGTCCACACCCTTGCCTCTCCCCTGCCACCCGACCTAACCAGCTACCCTCTGGATTCTCCCCTCTTGTTTCTATCCTTCGTCACCCCTGCTGGTATGCCCTCACTCCATTCCTCCATGATTAATAGACCACCACCCTAACCTTTCTTGCTCCGGCCAGCGAAACCCCCAGAAAATCCAACTGCTCTCTCTTGCGACTCGCACCGGTGAACCCACTCCACCTTGCTCTGGTATATTTATTTATTTATTTATTCACTTTTTCCTTTCATCTCATCTATGAAGTTGATATTAATTTGGATTAATCTTAATACTAACAAAGGTTCTATGTCGTGTGTTTTTATCATTGTTCAGTGTTCTGTTAGTCAACAAGTGATTGTTCTACACTCCTCTAGAGTTTCGTCACGTCTGTCCCTGGTCCGAGGTAGGTGTTTTTCAAATTTCTCTTTTCCCGCAAGATCCATGGAACATGTGTATTTTAAATTAATTTTTAATTCCCATTCTCACCTCTATATGTATTGTATAAGATTTAATGTGATGTTTTTATTAGTTCAAAATTGTTGAAAATAGATTTTGAATGAATAATCTCACTATGTGTAGGTAGTTTTTCATATAAACATTATTAATAAATTATTTTTCCTATCTAATTAACTTAACATGTTATATAGTTAATTTATATAGCGAGGTCATTGTTTTCAAGGATGTTTAATATGATTGATTTATCATTGTGGCATGTTGTGTGATATGAAGTACATTCGTTAATGAAAACCCTTAGTGTGTCCTCTTCTAGTGTTTTTATGAACTGTGTAATTAGTGTATTTAACTATTCAAGGACTAAAATCTGTGTTTTGGTGTGGCGTCGAAGTGTATTTAGACACAAAATAAATTTTTAGTAAGTTTTTGTGGTTTAGGCCGTGGGTTGCTTTTTAATAATGGTTGATGATTTTTCATATTAGTTTATTTACTTGTTAATGTTTTATCTTTTAATTTTGAAAATGGTTATGTTGGTTGTTCAAGTGGTGAGAGTTAGTTTTTGAATGGTATGAAAGTATTTTTTAAAGGGTTTGGGTATGCATTTTATTTTAAAATAGAATTCACCTGTGAACATGGATAGATTTTGATGTAAGCATTTGTTTGGTCTTCATGATTTTTTTACTAAATGTGTGAATGATTTATTAAATGATGTTTGATTTGTGAATCATCCATGAAAATATTTCAGTGTGCATTTTGGTTTTTTTGAAAATTGAGTGGTAATCTTGTGAAAATGATTCTTTCATTCAAAATGAATTTGGGTTCTTTGTGTGGTTTCTGAAAAGATTTGAAATAAAATCTATGAGCATATTCTCGTTTGGCTTTGTAAAGGAAAAAGTGGTGTTTGTGTGATGTTTTTGGTAATAATTTTAGACATGTTGAGTTAAAGTCCCATTTGTAACATTTAACCCAAGAGTAATGTTTTTATAAACATTTAAAGGATATTGGGTTTTGGTGAAAGTGTATGGCTGGTTGGAAACTCTGAATATATATGAAATAGTTTAAATGTTAAATAGTATGGTGGCCTTGTTGGAAGCTTCTATGATATGATGTATATATATTTTTGGGTCACCTCTATAGGGGGAAATCCCATATGGGTTATCATATGGAGTGTCTGTGTTTGGGGTAGGCATGTGTGGTGAGACGTGTCACGCGTGCAAGGGCCTTCTACTTACATAATATTATTATAACCACCATGGTTTCTTGGGAATCATTTATATGGTCGAGTAACTATTACTAATCAACCCCTATTTGAGGGGTTGGCACCCCCTGAATTTGTTGTTAGACCATGCAGGCTTTGCCACTATATTGGTCAATTTTAGGGTGGCCAGTAGTTTATAGATGTAGAAGATTCATCATAAACTGACAGGTGGTTCCAAAACAGAGTTTTTCATGGGGTATTTTAGGGATGTTTTGGATCACCCACGGTTACCCATTTATTTACATTGATTATTTAGATTCTTTCAAACTAGATTATTTCTATATTTCCTTGTTTACCTCTATCATTTTATGCAATCATTTATATCTTTTGTTTTGGGGTTTGTTCATAAAATGAAAACTTGTTTAATTGAAATAGCATGTAGCATCTGCTGGATTTCTAAATGGGAAAAACATGTTGATTATTTTAAAACGTGACAACCCAAATTTTATAATTGTATTTCAAACATATGTCATTGGATTATTTTGGGAAGTGAGATTCTAAGATTTTGAGGTTTTTCATGGAAACCAAACTAATCATTTTTAATGCTCAAGCCTATTTTAACATTTCCTTTGCAAGTTTCCTTTACTCAGATTTTCTTGTCTAGGTTGCTCATTATTGGACCAAGATCGGCCTATGGATTGGAGGTGACCTAGAAGGTCACATGGAGGTATGTTGAGATGTTCTGTATATTTTTTTTTCACTGTTCGATTTCAGTTTAATTATTCTATTTATTATTGGTGATTTATTTCTCTTTTTGGGCCAAATCATTCCTAGTTATTAGTATTTGATTCCCGACACTAGTTTCTATCTTGTGGGGATCGAGAACGCCCCTCAGAACAAGTCGCAGACCAGCTAGAGTGGATGGTTTAGGGTCAACTAGGGTTGGTTCCTCACATTGGAGTTCACAAATTCCATTCTCCGTGAATTATGATGGGAATTTGAGCTTTTTGTGTATTATAAAATATTGAACTTGATGATTATTGAGAACTAGTATCCTCTTCCATAAAATGATGATCACTTCCGTTAGGTGAGAGGTGATAATATATTCTCTAAAATCAATTTGATATTTGAAGACCATCAGTTGAGTGTGATACTATTTTACATACTTTAAATTTATTTTAGGAGAAGTTAGGTCTTGTATGAGTTTGTAGTGATGCCTGTTAGTTTGAATAATGCACTGGTGGTATTCCTGGCCTTGATTAATCTGATATTTCAGCCTTTTTTGACATGATTTTTGTTGTTTTTGTTAATGATATCATAGTGTACTCCCAATCAGCTAAAGATCATTCCCAATATCATTTAACAATTCTTTTTATATGTAGAGAGCATTAGATTTATGCCAAGTTAAATAAATTTTGTTTCTAGATTTATTAAGTACACTTATTGGTCCATTTAATTTCAAAGGAAGGAGTGTCAGTGGACCCCAAGAAGGTTGATGTCCAGATATCTTCGGAGTAGTGCATTAATTTCTTCAATATTCAGATCATTCTGTGTATAGAATGTTATTATCGGTGCCCTATCGCTGAATTTTCCTATTGGGTTGCACGAATGTTCTGGAGGACCAAGATGTGGCTAATGTTTTTTTTGGTCCTAGGCATGCTTGTGATATTTTTAGGAGATGAAAGGTAGGCTGTCCAAAACACCAATACCCACTTTATCGATTCCATGTAAATCATATACGGAGTAATGGGATGCATTTATAGTTGGAATCGGCGTAGTTCAGATGTAGGAAGATCAAGTTGTAGCTTATAGATCTAGACAGTTGACACTGCATGATTGGAATTAAACTATTCACGATATTGTGTTGGATGTAGTGGCATATTACTTGAGATGTTGGAGTAATTATTTCATGTGTGAGGGGTTTATGGTATTCACAGACCACATGAACCTCAGGTAAATATTTTCTGACCAGGACCTAAACCTTGGGTAGAGGATTTTGGTTGAGTAGCTGCAATCTATCAAATTTTAGTTTCTCTAATATAACAAGAAAACACAACATCATGGAATATAAATTGATCTAAAATATACAAGAATAGGTAGTATAAGAGTCTTGCGAGGTGTTTCGGTTGATGTACCTCTTTTTAGTCAAGCATCTAGATGTTTTGGTGTTATAGGGACGAGAATCTCTGACTTTGACATCTGTTATACCCGTACCTTTGGACTAGATTGAGTCCTAATAGTTATATTATATGAAGGGAATAGTTTTCATAGGTATCTTATATCATGGGGATACATATTTGGGATATTCTATTTGAATTGGAAATTATTTTCTTTTTCTATGGCCATATATGGGTTTCTATGGGTTTGTATGAGGAGCTAATGAAATTGTTTCATGCTTTTAGATAGGAGGTTCATCACAATTTGAAAAATATGTATCATGATCTCTATAGACAATACCGGTGGTAAATAATGAATAAGGAATATATTTCTTTGTGGAACGATGTTTCACTTGTCAGTATGTGAATATTTAGAATCATAGTCTAGATGGGATTTTGAAACCATTCATATTAATGAGTGGAAATGGTATGATTTCACTTTTGATTTTTTCAAAATTTTTCATATTAAACACCATATAAATGTCAATGTATGAGTGATTTTGGATCGATTAACATTGGTATCCCACTTTTTTCCTATTAAGAGACCTTCATGGTAGATTATATATGCATTCATTATGTGAATAAGGTATTTCGATAACATGTTGTTCTGTGGTGTATCATTTTAGAATGATATCCTCATTTCAAATCGAATTTCTAGAAGGGTATTTAGAAGGCTCTGATATCATAAGTTCTTTTGAGAATGACCTATCATCCTCAGATGGATGGTCAATCTAAGAGGAATATTAAAGTTCTAGAGGTTATGTTATGAGAATGTGTTCTATATTTTTGTGGTTCATGTGAGTATCATGTGGCACTCGATTACTTTGATTATAATTATAGCATCCAGTATTCAAAAATGGAAGGTCCCTTTGGATGTTTTTTAATAGAAGGTCATGTTTTTTTCCTCATTAATAGTTGGAGGTAGGTGAACCAATGCTTTTGGGGACTCTTATCTACTAGGAGATGTATGAGGACAATTTTTTTAGGAAATGGTTGGTGGCCATTTAGAGAAAGCATAAATCATACAATGACCATCCGTTATGATCTCTAGTGTCTAAGGTTGATCACTGTGCTTTCTTTCAGGTGTCACCTAGGCTGGGGAAACACAGTATCATGAAATAAGGGATTTATTCACCCAGGTTTCTTAAGCCATTTGAGATAGTGGCGTGGTTCAGTCTAGTGGTGTACCATTTATACCTTCCACAATGCTACAGTTCCATGAATTACATGTTTCACATAATATTATTTAGAACATTCCCTTATGGTAGACATTGAAGCCATTGATATTAGTGTTTCTGCATCCTTTGGAGAGAATTTCATATAAATTTTGGGTTGTAGTGTGAAGTATCTCCATGGTAGGTATATAACATTGGTTTGTGTGTTTCAGAAAGAAGCATGGGAGTGTTCAAGACGGTACTTGGGAGAGGGGTATGAAATTCAATCATAATGGATAGACTTGTTTTCTAAGGCCCTGTAGTGATGCTTGAAGTTGCTTGCGGACAAGATGTTATATGGTGGGGAGGTTGTAAAATCCGATTTTTTAGGTATTTCAATCATTAATTTTTTTCATTGAGCCTTGGTGGACATTTTTTATTCATTGAAAAATATCCATTATTGAAAAAAATGACCTAATGTTCGCGGATGTATATTTTTTTGAATAAACATGGACATGTGTTTTCAAGAAACATGAGAAAAACCCGAGAGCATCTACATGGGGATCCATTCTGGATTATAGTTTAAAATAATAGAGTCCAGATAAATGAGAAAAATGATACCAAGTGTTCTCGGTATATTGATTATCCATAATAAAGGTTCATGTTTTTATAAGTAAAATAGGCTGGAATACTATTTTGATGGGAATTACAGGTTGTGTAAAGATATTACACTTCATGTCAACTCTTCCATACAAATGCCATGAATCAAATAAAGGTCATGAACCGCACAAACATCACTAAGAATTGAAAATTGTGTAGTGTTAGGGATAATTAAATAATAATGTGAGGGAATAGGTATTTCAGTTTATAACATTACAAATAATGTCTCAACGTGTACTATATCACACACCATGTAATTTCCCGACCTGTAGTTCTTATGTGTGGCTTGTGGTTTTTTTTATATTTTCAAAGCAGGTGTTTATTCCTTTACACGACCTAGGTTGTCCATCTTGGTGATTTTGGGCCTTTTCTATATTGTCTGGCCATCCTTTTTGTGAGATTGGTCCTTGTTAAATTGTTTTTATTTGGTTTTTCTCTTTATTTTCATCTTTCTCCGACCATTACAGTGTAATATCATGACCGTGTGTGTTGTTGGTTTTGATCTGGGATCCCTATTGAGATCATATGCACCTTCTTCCTAATGGGGGTTTGTCTTAAGAATCATTTTTTTGATCATCAGTTGATGATATGGGGTCTAAAACATAACCCTATGGCTTGATATTTTTCATGTATGTGAAGCATTGCAATTTTTCCACCACTTGTGTGTTAAAATGAAATAAATAATGAATCATATTATTTATTAAACTCTATTTGGATCCATTTTTCATTTTAACTAACTTGTGGATACTCTTCTTTTGAGTTAACCATTTATTATACATTATTTTTTAATATCATAAATTGTGTTTAGCATGACATGGAGTTTGGGAGGTTTCTTGATATAGATTCAACTTGTCATGGTTATTTTTTTTGCAAAAAAAAGAATATTATTGGTTATGGTAAATTAATATATGAGATTTTAAATTAAATAATAAAGGTTAGTTATAAAAAAATAACAATTGATCTTATTGGTATGATATTATGATATCCAAATTGTTATGACATGTGTGGTGATATACTTTAATGCTTATATAGGGAGTGGTCCAAATTGATAAATTCTTCATTGATTATATAGAGGGTTGTTCCTAGTGACAAATGATGAGATTCTTATATACCGAGCTATACCATGAGACATACTGAAATAATTATATTCCATGATTGGCACTAATACAGGATGGAATTCTTATATAAAGGGATTGGCCCTAAGACATGATGAAATTATTATACATCGAGCTTGAATATGAGACATTATTAAATGATTATATATGAAAATCAACCGTGATTTGTTGTATAAATTATTATATAGCAGGTTTTCACCCATATTTGTGTACTTCAAATCTAGGTTATATGGTTATGGTTGACATGGATGTGAGACATTCTCAGAGATATTCTTACATGGTGCCAAAGCAGGTTATGTTTTATATAATGATTATTCAATTAAGGTTGGAATGGATATGAGATAAGATAAGAGACATTCAAGAATTGTGGTGAAGTATGTTGATGTAGTATTAATTTAATTGTTAAAATAATTAATACAATTTTTATTGCATTACTACAAATACATCTTATCAAAATGGTTATATTTTGGCATAGTGGTGTTGAATTACTTAGTTATACTCATACCCTATTAAAGAGGATGTTCAGTACCTGATAATATTATATGGATGTAGGTTTGGACAATGGAAATGTACATTGATGTTTACTGATTTCTTTAGGGGTGGGATAGAGTGTTTAGACAGACTAACATGGGGTTTGGGATCAGTAATTTTGTGACTTTTGTTGTGTCTAATAGTTTTTTTATTATTTATTACTTCTAGCATGACATTATTTACATTTCAAAACGTCATTACAATATTCCTATATTATTTATTTGATTGTATATTTGGATTCTATTATTTGAAATCTACTGTGTTGTGTTCTTTTAATTTTTTAAACACTCTAATATTTATTCATTGTAATTATATATTATTATAAACTATTAGTTAACTCTGCAATAAGCGGTTATAGTCTATCCACTATACATATAACATCCCAAATTATAGTCAGCATCCTTTGGTATACTAGGAGTCACAATTGTTGTCTCTTAACACTCCCTTTCTGACCATGTGATAGAGTGATGGATTGGGGGAAGTTACATTTTGAATAACATTTATTCCCTCTATTTTGTTAAGTACAGGCACTACATTCTTGTTGAGAATATACTACAGAAAGAGGTGATATATAGTTCTCTAAGAGAATATAAGATAGAGAATGTATAGATCCCTTCAAGACTCTCTTATTCTTCTGACGTTTTATTGGCGATTAAGCTACTAGGTAAAGATAATTTTTCCATAGATAGATGCAAATTTCTTGAAAATATATTCTTAAAATTCTGGTGAATCGACATGAAAATCAATGGATGACTACAAATTTATGTTCATTCCTATTTTGTTATAATTAACATTCTTTATGAGATCTGGTGAAACCCCATAGGAAGAGGTCTCTCATGTTTTAATCCCATTAGAAATTACATCTACAATGGTAAATACACTATTCCCAACCTTCACACCTTCCAGTTGGTATATCTACACTATTGGAATAGATGGATCCCCAAATCAATTCCTCTCCTCATGATTTACATCCTTAGGATGCTTCACTAGTGTTTGATATTCATTATCCATATTGGTATGGTCTACAAAATTAGAAATAGGTTTTGACCCTATATATGTGCCAAAGAATATTCCTCGTTACTCTACCAAAATGAGGAATGCCACTGTTAATCAGGCGACTTACATTCTCCATAAACTGAGGCCTCAATGATTGGAATATTGAATTTAAATTCATAATTTAATATAACATTTTTTTATGATTGGTCCATATAATATTTCTTTAGAATTCAGGGTCCATGTTCCCAAAATTATCTCAATTCATACAAATGTAAGGTTTTTATTCAAAATATATCTATAATTACAATTTTATATCAATGGTAAGGAAAATAATATATTTATTAACAGTTGACCTAATATAAATCTCCACTAATACATTATCAATATTTCCAAAGAGGGAGATCTTTGTTTTAATGCCAGTTTTAATTCATTCCCCCACTATTGTAAAAATGTCCCACAATAGTTGTGGATTCCAACAATAATAAGGGAAAACATGGATTTGTATCCATGTATGAGGGATAGAAATATTCATCAAGGTAGAATTGAAAAATGGATCCTAATATTGGACCATCAATATTCCATGATTAAGGGACATTAGTCATAAAACCTATAATCTAGAATATATTTCATAAAAAACACAATATGAAAGCACCATTTACCAATGTAGGAAATCATGCATCAACCAAAGCCCCAGATTTGAAGAAGTTTATTTTTCAATTTCACACTCTTTAAATTATTTTCCGTTCCTTAAAAACTCAGCTTCATAACTATAGAGTGGTTTAATACTTTGAGATGTTCTACAATAAATTCCTTATTTTCTTTAATGATTGATAAAAATCCATTTGTCATGAATCTTGAATATGACACACTCCATGAATCCCTAAAAAAAATTTTGATCCTAAAAATTTAAATAAATGAAACATGGTCACTATTTTATAGAGAAACTTACTCATTTGGGGTTCCATCCATTCGTGTAGGTAATGATACATTTAGAGTAGGAGGTAAGACCCTCCCATGATTAACTGACTTCAAAGGTCCAGTAATTTATTTTGCTGAATTGAAGTATCATTCTGAATGGAATTCCATATCGAGTAAAAAACATAATTAAAATAGAGGACTGATGTGCCACTCCCATGACATCACACCCCCTTTTCTTATTTAAAAAATTATTAATGATGTATCAATATTTTAGAATTAAGATATTTTAATCCTAATATTGGAGTTTAAATATGAGGTTTATGTTATGTAAGAAGTAAAATAAAATATAAAAGAGGTATGGTGTGATGAAAATTCTTTTTTAATAAATATCCACTATATTTCTCCTCAAGACCATGATGAATTTCATTTTTATTAGAAAATGTCTTAAACAAGTGGTGATGGGTGTTTGGGTAGATACTTTGTGGTATCTTTATATTTTTATATATTTTTAGTTTAATGCTAATCAGTGGATGATGGATGAATTAATATGGAAATGAAAGGGGTGTTTTTGGGGAATAAATATTGATTATTTTATTATGAATTTTGGAGACTATGAATAGTAATGAATCATGTGACTAATAATAGAATTTTATTATAAAATTTAAATATTTTGATGTTTTTACCTTACTGCTACATATTATTTGTCCAAGGCCCTTCTAAATGGTTCATCCACAGTTTTCAAAAGGTTAGAAATTTGTGATCGATAAGACCATTCCAAATTTTCTAAAACATAAAAACTCACCCATATACTTGCAATGACTTGATTACCACACCAACCTCTTAGATGTCTGTCTCTCCTCAATAGATTTGGAATTTTTCAATTTCCACCATGGTCATCATCCTTAGTTGTAAAAACCTCTACATTCTGTTACGAAGAAGCATCCCCTACAGTAAGGGATAGAACACCATTGCTACTATCTTTCATTAGATCAACTGCCTTTTCAACCACTATTATTAGAGGGACATCTTCTATGGTAGTAATATAAACCGCATCCGCAGGATGTTGTGCATAACACTTAGAATACAAATCATATGTATTCCATGGTCTTTCGGGTAGGATGCTTTCTACCCTAAAATAAAAAAAACTAAGTTACTGGATCTTTATGTTGAAAGTTGGGTTTCATTGTTAATGACCTAGACGTCTTGATCCCCCCTCTACTGCAGAATGTATAGAATCATGATCAAATTATGATGAACTTGCTACAATGACTCCATCATCACCCATTCTAGACTCAATTCCTTCCCTAGAGAGAACACAGATCTTTTTAGGATCCTTTTGATAAATATATTTTCATCAATCATGAGACAAATAAGGGTTATATTTATATCATCAATTTGAATACATCTGCATGAATATCAAAATGAAATTTTTTTACTAACCATTATTCTTACTAGATGTCAAAAAATAACACCATCCAAATAATAAATGTTATGGGTAGAATCCTTCATAAGTGAATCGTTATGTTCCACAATCCCTTCATGGATATCCTATGAATATTGAAATAACTTGTAAGATCCATTACCTTCTTTGTAGGTATGTTTTCCTTTTCTAGTCGTTTTTGAGAAAAATCGATTTTTCGGGAGGTTGTACAGGGGTGCACAATTAGCGCACAGTCTGAACAAACCATGTCGCCAGCCCAGGAAGTTGTGCACCCTTGACAATGGGTTCTGCACAGGCTGTGTATGGTTTGTCAAATCATGTGGTCAAGCTGTGCAATGTACCTAGATATAGAAGTTGCAACCACACAGTTGGCGCATGGTTTTCCAAACTGTGCGGGGAAACTGTACGGCCAAATAATTATAGGGGATTTAAGTCCTAGGCCACTCAGGATTTCCCATTCCTCCACCATTCTTCCTCCCACTTGTGGCTCACATGGGAGTTTAAATTTTTTGAGGTTAGGGGAGCTTCGAGGATCGTTTTGGAGGAAAATCGAAGGGTTTTTTTGGTGGATTGAAGGCAGTTCTCCTCGGGTAAGTCCCTCTTTTGGTTCTTTGCAATTTTGGTTAGGGTTAGATATCTCTCTCTATCTATCTCCCTCTATCTCTATCTCTCTTAGTTTCCTAGATCTATAAGGGTTACATGTTGATCCAGTGTTTTGTTTCCTTTGTGTGTCAAAGGTTGACCTTTTTGTTTTCAGGGAAGGTTTTTGGAGGTGGTTTCGAGGAGGTGATCACCCAGTTTAGGGTGTGTTGGGGAGAACGGTCGATTTCACCAAACCCTAAAAGATAGGTATGTGGTTTGTGCCTTTTAGTTTAAGGTCATTGAATTATATGTGAAAAATCACCAATACCCATGAATGAGGTATTGTGAGTTTACCATTTTTAACCCTATTAATTCCCTTCTTTGTTGGTGTGTGTGAGTAGAGGTTATTGCTATGTGAATATGGTTGGATGCTATGCTTTGGAGGTGTTGCCCATGCATGATCTGTTTATGACTTTTTGGTTCTACATAGCCTGTTAGGCTACATTGTTAGTTTCCCATGTCTAGTATTGTAAGATGAAGTGATCTTATTTATCTGACATGTTGATATGCTGTAGACTACTAGCCAAGTAGTTCTTGAGGTTTACTTCGGCCGATATGCGTTTCTATACTAGTTTGAAAACACATGGCTGTGAGAACCTGGTGTAGTAGACCATAGGGATAATAGATGTAAGGACTTCTCTAGTGTGTCGTTATTATTGTACAATGTGACACCACATGGGGAATTGACGTTGAGTGCTTCCCCAGAGAGTCTATAGTTCCTTGACGTGGGCTATAGAGGGAATGTGACGTAAGTGCTTCCATAGAGTGCCTTTAGGTACGATACGAGACTATATGGGGAATTGACGGCGAGTGATTCCTGAGAGAGTCTATTCTCAAGATGAACTAGAGGAGTTAGACTGAGTGTAATACACAGAGAGTTGATTGTAATTGTTAGGTAGGACCATAGGATATAAGCTATGTGTACTTCCCAGAGGGTTAGCTTGTGTTAGCAGCTTGCTTGTGCTGCTGGGTTAGAAAAAAGGGGATTGGCTGTGGGTTCTTCCCAAATGGTTACCTGTTGTGTTTATCTACTTTGATTAGATAATGCATGAAGGGTGGAAATTTGAATGCTTTGAACTGTGGATTATTTACTGATGAGTACTTTCTTGTTTTACTACCGTCTGTATTTTTACTTTCCATATATTCACTGATTGTTAGGCACAGATCTCGTGGTGGTTTCCTATTAGGATTTTGTCTCACATCCCGTTTGGGTCATTCTTTTGGGCCCAAACAGATTATATTGTAGCAGGTATAGGTAAAGGAATGTGAACATCTACATCAGGTACTTGACTTGCTGTGGAGCTGCAGAGCATGTGACCAATCTAAGTCTTGTGATGCAGAGGAGTTTATCTATTATCTTTTGAACTTTGGTTTAGTTCTGTTTAATGATATCATTGTGAATTTTTTGGCAGTTTTCCTAGACATTATTTATCGTGCATTATTTTATATATATTATCTAGTTTATAACCTCAGTTTTCTACTTTAAGTCATTATTATAGCTTCCTCTCTTGTATGTATTTGTTTACATCTGATGTGTACTCTTCCAATGAGGGCATAGTTTCCCATTATCACACCTAAGGCCCTGGCTTCTAGTCGGTAGCCTCTGGAATTTGGGGAAATGTACTTGAGGCAATGTGACCAACTGGGTATGTGGTTGCTATGGGTGGATTATGGAACCGGGATGTTACATAACTATTCATTGTTCTTTACACCAGCTATATCACTACCCTTAAAAAGAGTCCCAACAACATCCAGAACACAACCATTAAGGTAATTCCAAACTCTAAAATCATTTGATAGTGTCTTAAATGATCATTCTATAAAAATAGTATTTAATATATTTTCCTTTATATTAGGAATGTTCATAAAAAATAGGTGAATTCTCATTCAAAAATCTACCAACAGTAGTGCACACGATTTTAGATTAGACTACATTATGGGTTTTCCTTATTTTCTGATGACTAACATCCAACACATTTCCAAAATCCATTACCTAGGATATAGGAGACATATAATTATCCATACCTATTAGATTTCATATAAAATATTGGTCACTAAAAAACATGCATTGATGTGTTCCCTTTACCAGATTTTGTTCCCCCAAGCCCATCAATAATGGATTGTCAATCAATAGCACCAATATTAGGAATGATTTCAGAATCAGACAATACCATCAAATTCATTGGCCTATAAAATCTTCCATCCACTAGATTTCTACTTCATAAATTCTTCACAGCATCATCATAGTCCTAGAATTTCCTTATTTCATCATTCATTGACTAGATATGGATTTCTAATACAAGCCTATTCCCATCTAAAATGGGAATTTTGAATTTATTATTTTCATTGAAATATTCGTAATTTTTTGAATTAGAACTCCTAAATCCCCAATGACTAACATGACCAATGCACATACAATTGAATCATAAATCAATGACATTTTCATACTCAATTTCCTACTAAAAAATAATTCCACTTTCATCCAAAGTAAACAGTATCAATAAGAATTTCCTTAAAAACAAATTGAATCAATTTTTTTTCCCTAATGACTATATCTATGCATCTTAGTTTCCTTATCAAATTTTATTTAATTTTAGTTGTACACGATATATCTCAAATGATATTCCTATGACATAAGAACCAATTCATCCTTTTGACCCAAATCCAAGATTGTACAACATAATTGTTCATCAAGAATGGATCAAACTAGGTGTCCCAATCCTGAAAAATGAACACCCCAGGCTTGAGATTCGCAGAGCCAAAACTCCACATCTTTAGTTTCAGATTCTAAAAAGGGAATGTAAAATGAAACAATACCACAACTATTGATATAATGATCCATTAATCAAGCCCTAAATTCATAGCAATCAATTAATTAGGTCCTCAAGCTTCCAAAAATTTCTTTTTTAAAAGGGAGTAAGTCGTATAATGATAAATTGTTGGAACTCTTCCATATATAGATTGAATAAATTAGGGTTTTCTTAAATAAGGGTGTGTATTTCAATCCTCAAAAATGGATTATACAAAATTTATATCTCATTAAAAGGATTAGAGAAAAGCTATCAATCACTACAACTCATGATTGATGACTATTCCTCATATCATCAGTAATTCTAAAATCCAACAATTTGGAGTATAGATAATCATGGATAAACCTCTTTGTGATTGTATACACTTGTGATGAGGGAAAAATTGAATCTTTTAATCTAGCTCTAGAATCCACCTTAATAGAAGGTCCATCAAAGACCTTCAGTATATTGAAGAATGATTCTAAACAAGAATTCATCATCAGAGATTAAAAAAATCGCCACGAAGGTTGAGAAACAAGCACCAAAACCTGCAGAATCACCCCCATAATAACAACAACAACAATAAAAACAACAAAAACAACAACAACAACAATAATAATAAAAACAATAATAACAAAAATAGTAATAACAGTAACAATAATATAAATAACAACAGTAAAAATACCAATTATAATAATAATAGTAAAAATAATAACAATAACAATAAGAATAAAAATAATAACAATAGTAATAATAAAAACAACAAGAATGATAATAACAATTTCAATAATAATAATAATAATAATAATAAAACAATAATAATATGAATAAAAATATCGGAACTGATGAAAATAACAATAAAAATAAAAATAACAATAATAATGAAAATAAGAATAAGAATAAATATAACAATAAAATTAATAATAATAAGAAAAATGAAAACAAAATAACCATAGCAATAACAATACAAAAAATTAGAATAAAAATAAGTATAAAATTATTAATAACATTAATAAAAACAATATCAATAATAATAACAACAATGATAACAACAATAATAAAAACAATAAGTATATTAACAATAAAAATAATAACAATAACATAAAAAACAACAAAAATAATAATAATAATAACAATAATAACAATAAAAATATCAATAATAACAATAATAAATATAAAAATAAATACAATAACAATAAAAATATTAAAAATTACAATAAAAATATTAAAAACAAAAAATTACAATAATAATAATAAGAATAATAATAACAATAATACTATTAATAATAAGCTTCATAATAATAATAATAAAAATAACAACAATAACTATAATAATTACAATAATAATGACAATAATAACAATAATTATAACAACAATAATAATAAATATAAAAACTATAATAATAATAACAATAACAATTACAATAATAATATTATTTATAATAATAATAATAATAATAATATTATTATTATTATTATTAATAACCTTAACAACAACATGTACAACAATTAGAAATATAATTAAAATACCAAAAATAACAATAAAATCAATAATATGAAAATCAATAACAATAAAAATGAAAATAACAATAAGAACAACAATAAGTATAAGATTAATAATAATAATAATAATAATAATAACAATAATAAACATTACAATATTAATAATGATAACAATAACGATAACGATAAAAATGATAATTAATTTAACAATAACAATAACAATAACAATAATTGATTAGGGGTATGATGGTAGGTAGGTGGTGCTTACGGCTAGGTAATTCCAATGAAGATAACAGTTCCTCGTGATAGATGAAATTTCATAATGATACTGGATTCGATTTGTTGGCTGGTGTGGGGATCATGGAATTATCTCCCCTGGGGTCTTCATTCGAGGGATGTAAAGTGTGGTCCCCCCTTGTATAGTGGATATGAAAAGGCATACACCAGTAATCGTTGGCATTTTTCTTCACTTAAAGACTTTATCCAAGAGAGTTTTGTTCCTAGAGGCTCAAAAATCATGTAGTTTAGAATCAAGATGCAATCAATGATCGATATAAAAGTTTTCAATTTTAAATCAACACATTTATGGTCCTTCAAATTGGTGGAAAATGTTGAGAAGATTTGATCTTGTGTTGATTATTTCGAAGACTCAAGGATTCTTATATGGGTATTGTATCGAAATTGTAAAGGGTTACAACTATTTTTTGTTTCCTTTACATGAATTAAAAGTAATGGCATGGGGCTATGGCTCCATTTCTAAAATAAACCTTGTATGGTTTCCATCCAAGACTAGGATTTTCACTTTAATCCTTTAATCTTTAATAACTCCTGAGATAAAATTTGGATTAGCATAATTTAACTATATTACATTTTGTGGATCCCATGTATCTTATTGATATAGAATTAGAAGTTGGAATACCAATTAAAATGAAAAAATAAATTAAGGTTGATCATTTTGAAAAACTATATATGAATACTTATTGAATTTTATCTTAGTATCACTTGGTTTGATAATGTTTTTTTGTCTATTGCTAATGATGATACTGATCTTAATATAAAGTATGATAAGGTTCATTCTTTCTACATTTTGTGTTAAACTATTGGGGATCTATATGATGATTAAAAAACGTGTTTAAACTAATCCTTAATCCACTAAAAGTTCATGATAAATAGATTTTTTGGAAGATGAATCAGATAAAAAATGATGAAGATAAGAGTCCTGATAATGTTCAATTTTGTGATCAAATGGATCTTTCTATAGAGAGATGGAATTCCTATGTGAATGCAAAACAGGGGATCCTATATAGGATCCCATGGAAAGATAGGGGTAGTCTCTTACCATGATAAAATATGCTACTCTGATTATAGATGTACAATATCATCATGATTATAAAAGTATACAAGAGACTTATTTAGTGGAAGAATTGAATTATGCAGAAACATCACAATAGATGGTTGGTGAACTGCATAGTCAGTTGGATGCTTCTAAATGGGTTCTTTAATATATGAATAGATCAATACAGACCTTTTCAAATGTTGTAATACCCTAATCTTCCACGGTACATTACCCTTTGAATAATGTAGTAGCTTGCGTTGTACATAACTTGGAGTTTTAACACACCATGAGCAATAAAACATAGAATTATGAATAGTAATACCAACTTTTTAATTTTTTTAATTTTAATTTTTCAAAATGGAGTTCATTTTTGGATTCAGAATATCAGAATTTTCTTAGGGTGAATTTTTGGTATTTTTATGAAAACAGTAAATTTTTTATGAATAGTAAAATGAACTACATTATTGTTTAAAATACACTATTTAATTAAGTAATTATTTATTTTATTTTAATTTATATTAGGTAAAAATAGATACATAATACTATATATGTTAAATGTAATTCATTGGAGTCATTTTATAATAAGTTTAGATATATAAAATTTTATTGACCTTTTTACTACCTTTTACCCACCTTCTAGGAGCATTTGAAAATTTGCATAAAACATAATTTTACCGCTAATGTGAGTTGATATTCAAAAATATGATAGAAATGATGGAAATAAGTATGTAAACTTTGGTTTAATACGATGGATATAATTTTTGGTGAATTGTAACTTTTGACTTTTATTTACCGTAGTTAAAAGTAAATACTGAAATTAAGGGTAAAAATGATATCATAATTACCCTAAAACATGTCCTAATTTTATGGGATAAGTTTAATTAGAAAAAAAAACATTTTTATTAAAATATGATCCCCTTTGGTCCACATGTATTAGATTATGACATTTATTATTATTTTATTTATAGAAGAGTTAAAAGACATAAATTCTATGTTTAATAACAAAACCATTTTTAGTATAGGGTTAAACACAATATAAATTATTATATAAATAATAATTAGAAATCTTAAAATATTTACTACATAATCATATTATATTTATAATTTTTAGACATAATATATTTTAATTTATTTAGGACATAATGATGATGCAATAATACCTTATTAATGAAATATTGAACAAATTGATATTATAAATATCCAAATAAATGTAAATTTAGATTTCTAATGAATTCCACTAAATTTATAGGTTAATATAACATGTTAGGGATGATTAAATAATTTTTACCCTATTTTAGAATGTTTTTATGGCTTTAAAAAAAATCAAATATTAAAAATTGTCAAAATTGACATAATTGAGTTTTTAAAAAAATACAATATTATTAATTAATATAATATTAATAAAAATATAAAATTCGACCAAAGGACTTCGATAAGGTTATATATATTAATAACGAACCACTTGGGGTTCTTTTTTCTTGTTATAGTATGTTTATTAACTGTATAATATAAAAATAAAAAGAGATATGGTAAATGTCAAACTATTTAACTATGAGTTAAATAAAAAAGATAATGTAAATATGGTGACCTTAAAATATCAAAAAAATGGGTTGAGAGGTTATCGGCCCATACCAACCTTAACCTCAAAATAAATGATCCATTATAAAACAAAAATGATTTTATATAAAATAAAATTCCGTGCTTTTTCTAATGTGACCCTCACCTCTCTTATAAAAGGGTACTTCCCCTTCGTTCAAAATCACACCTCCAAATAAATTTTGAACGGACAAACCCTGCCAAAATATGCTCCAAAATTCCCTCACATCAACCTAGAGTCTTTATTTTGATCAGAAATCCACCTGTGTAGACCTTTTTATCCACTCAAAAGGAAACACCTGAAAAGGAGGTTATTATTTCACCACCCTCTTTCAAATTTATTACTTTTTCCACATCCACTTTCGTTGTTTTTTCTGAAAGAAAATAATTAATACAGACCATCCTACATACTATGATGTTATTATAAATATGGAACAACCATATTTGTTATTTTATCCATCCTATAAATGACAATGTCACCATACTTGCATATGTACGGCTTACCATCTCTATGTCGTGTTGTATTTGGGTATTTAAACACATCATTATTTGGAAGGTCATAATAATGAGAATAACTGATATAAATAATAATTATAACATGTTAATGATTCTGTATACATTATATACAATCCAATTAATTATTATTTCACCATCAATATAATGATATTGTCGCTCGTGCGTACGTATGGATTACCGTCTCCACGAACATGATGAGATTCAATCCCCATCATAATCATTAAATAATAATTTTAATTTTATAATTAATAATAATTTTAATTACCATAATATCATACTATATATGAATCAAATAGACCCTGTCCATAAAAAAACATGGCTGATGTAACCCAACATATAATGGAAAACTAATCCGTTAACACCCGAGACGATGATACTACTGAAATATTATTAACAAAGCAATATAAGAAGATCATGTATGATATCATATTTATCTATGTAGTTATTTTATAATTTAATAACAATGATTTAACTATTGTAAAGATTTTTAACATACCATTTACTAATGGAAGGTACAAGGTAGGGGTTAATTTTACAATATCTTTACTTATCTGATGTTCTTACTACGTAATTATCTAATGGGACCTCTCTATCAACCACATCCGTGTTTTCTTAAAAATCGATTTCAAAACAATTTTACTATTAACTAGACTATGGGTTAAAGTTATTTATTCTCAAATTTGACTTTATATGTTATTAAAGGAATCTTTTCGTCAATTTCCAAACAAGGTACTTTATGACATTTTCAACAAAATTAAGGTAAGAATGTCGTCATTAACTTATTAAGCGGGTGCAGATTTTTTTTCCATTATAAAATATTCAAAGAATACCTTAAAAGCATATAGGATTATTTTAAAAATAAACGATTCATTTATAATTATGTGACTTTTAAATTATTTCAAAAAAATAAAGAGATATTTCTCTTAAATAGTTTTTATTTCATCTAGGTCAACATCCATTGATAGATTTTACACTTGTTTTAAATTGATTCATTATGTTAAAGATGATTCCTATTGTATTGAAGGTTTTGTGATTTTTTTGAGTGTCGATGTGTTATTTTTACCATTCATGATTTATGGATAATGTAATGACATTTCGTATGACAGTTTTAATTCGAATATTTATGTTATGTTAAAAAAATTTCATATGAGGAATGCATTGGACATAGTAAGTGATGGGTGTTTCCCTCTATAGATCCTCAATGAATCGGTAGGTCTCTTGAGAACAACTAGTTTCTTGAAAAAAGGCCTTGAAAAAATCTTTTTTTGTAGTCTGGGCAGAAGTCCTTGACTATGTGGTCTTGAAGTCTAGCATTAAGCATTCCATCATTATGAAATTGGAAATTGATATTGAATGTGATTATTTGACTAGTGGAATATCCATGTGAATATGTAAATGTAATTATTTGATTTATATTGGCCATATTATATAGAATTTTTTGTTAAAAACGCTTTTGTTTTAGTTTTATACATTTACTAAAAAGTTTGTGTTTATTTATGAATGTTTCCTCTATATTGTTATCCTTACTGAGCATATGAGCTCACTCCCTTCTATGTTTTATTTTTCATAGGATGTGAAGAAGTATATTATGACTAACCTGCAGGGATAGTATAAGTGATAACAATTTGTTAAATAAAGACAATATTTTTGTTGTTTTTCATTTTATAATGTAATGTAAAAATTATTAATGTATCTAGTTTTTTCAAGGCTACTAAACTGATCGTTCTTTCGGGATTGGATATCTTATGATCATGCCAATGTTATGTATTAATACATCGACTCTTTGTAACTGGTGGTCAGGGAATTATAGTTAGTATTAGAGGAACTTTAGTAAAAACTGTGGAAGATAGATTTAGAAAAACTCCAATTAGAGAACATTATTCTATGATATAATTTGAGTATTAGTACATAAGAACATCCTAGAATATTGGAAATGTAGAGATTTTGTGAGTTTTTCAAGAAGTAAATCCATGTATGGCTATGAGAAAGAAGAGGCAGCTCTAGCACAGATGTTCCTAGGATTGAATCCATTGACAAGGAGTTTTAGTATTTACCCTAGGTATCCTAGTACATGACAACATGCTTTGCTACACTCTTGGTTATGACACTCCTGAGGGATATGATTAGGATTATTCACATTTTCATTACAAATCATTATGAAGGATTTCTGAGAATACACCTCCTCATAGAAAACACTTTTATGATTATGGATTATATCTATAAACTGTTGAATTTATGTTAAGTGTTTTACATGTTTGGAATTATGTATTGCGATTCATAAACTAATCTATAGTATGTCATTTTTTTTATAAATGATGCCTAGTTGAAGGAATTATGCAATATGGGTCATTATTGATCATTTTACCAAGTACAAACATTTTCTTGCTATAAGAGAATATTTACCACTTTAATTTCTAGAAATACTATATATTATTGATTTTTTAAGACTCCATGGTGTACCCCTATCGATTGTTTTTGATCATGATCCCCTTTTTACGTCATGATTCTTGAAAATTCATCAGAAGGCCTTGGATACTAAACTAAGTTTGAGCACTTCATACCACCCTCAAACTAATGGACACTCAGAATGGAATATTTAAACCTTAGAAGACAGGTTGAGATCTACCTCACTTGACTTTCAAGGTATTTGGGTTCAATATTTACCTATGGTTGAATTTTCCTATAACAATATCTTCCATTCAAGTATTCAGATGGAACCATATGAAGCATTATATGGAAATAGATGCCACACACAATCTTTTTGGGATGATTTTGGTGAATGAAAACTCGTAGGCCCAAAACATGTTGAAGAAATAATGGAAAAAGTGAAGATTATCCAAACCCAGATCAAAGCATCCCAATATAGGCAAAAGATCTATGCCGAGAAACAAAGAAATTAGTTTGAATTTCAAGTAGGAGACTATGTTTTTGTGAACGTATCTCCATGGAAGGATGTTATACTTTTTGGTAAGAAGGGTAAATTGAGTCCCTGGCACATCAGACCTTTCGAAATTCTAGAATGAGTTGAAGTTGTAGATTATGATTTGGAAATGCCTCCATGTCTCTCAAAAGATCATGATGTGAACTATGTATCATTGTTGATAAAATACATGCATGAACCAATGCATGTACTCACCTATGAAGAAATTGAACTCAAACCTAATTTGTCTTATTGTGAAGTGCCTGTCAGTATTCTTGATTCTAGAGAACAAGTGATGAGAAACCGGATGACTCATCTGGTAAGACTTCTATAGAGAAAAAATTGGATGAAAGAGGCAAAGTAGAAACCCAAGGTACATATGATGAAGAACCACCCTAATCTTTTTATGCCAGATATTCTAGAAATTTCTAGGATGAAATTAGTTTATGGAGGGGAGAATTTAATACCCCAATCTTCCACGGTACATTTACCTTGAATAATGTGGTAGCTTCTTGTACTACACGACTTGTAGTTTTAACAGACCACGACCAATCAAACTAGCCGTTATGAATTGTAAAACACACTTGTAGAAATTTTATAAATTTCATTTATTAAAATTGACTTATTTTTTTTGGATTCAGAATATCAAAATTATCTTAGGGTGATTTTTTTGGTATTTTTTTAAAACATTCAATTTTCGAGGAATAGTGAAAAACACTGCATTGTTGTTTAAAACCGAATTCTTATTTAAGTAATCATTTATTTTATTTTAATTTATTTTAGGTCAAAATAGTTACATAATACCTATATATTTTCAATGTAATTCATTGGAGTAATTTTATAATTTGTTTAGATATTAAAATTATCTTTGAACTTTTTACTGCCTTTTACCCACTTTCTAGGAGCATTTGAAAATTTGAATAAAACACAATTTTACTACTTCTTTGAGTTTAATTTCAAAAATCCATGACACGCAGTTAAAATTAGTAAATAAAATGTGGTTCAATATGTTGAATATAATTTTTGGTGAATAAAATCTTTTGACTTGTATTTACCACAGTTATAAGTAAATAAGGTAATTATGGGTAAAAATGATATCATAATTACCCTAACAAATGTCCTAATTCTATTGGAAAAGTTTAATTTGACTAAAAACTACCTTAGGAATAAAATATGACCCCTTTGGTATACATATATTATATTAGGATATTTATTATTATTTTATTTAATGAAGTGTTTAAAGATATAAATTCAATTTTTAATAAGTAAACCATTTTTAATATAGGGTTACACAAAATATAAATTCAAATATAAATATTCATTAGAAATATGAAAATACTTAATACCTAATGGTATTTTATTTATAATTTTTAGACATTAAATAATTTAATTTTTCTATTACACAATGTAGTAATTACCTTAATAATGAAATACTAAAGTAATTTATATTAAAAATTTCCAAACAAATGTTTATTGTGACTTATAATTAATTACAATAAATTTATAGGTTAATATGAAATTTTAGTTTTAATCAATTAAAATTTATTCTAAGTGGAAAAGTTTATATGGCTTTCGAAATAATAAAATACTAATTGTGTCAATATTTACATAATTGAGTTTTAAAAAAATACTATATTATTAATTAATATAATATTTCTAAAAATAGAAGGTTCACCCATAGGTCTTAGATAAGGTTATATATATAAATAATGAACCACCTTTGGTTCTATTGGCTTGTTATAGTATCTTTATTAACCACATAATATAAAAATACAAAGAGACATGGTAAATGTCAAAGTATTTAACTAAGATTTAAATCTAAAAGTTATGGATAATATGCTGATCTAAATCTATGTAAAACCAATTGGTTGACAGTTTTTCAAACCATCCATACCTTACCCTATAAATAAATCATTTTTAGCCATTAAAAAATGAAAAAGAAATTATTATAAAATAATATTTCAAGCTTTTCCAAAAGTGACCCTCACCTCTCTTATAAAATGGTATTTCCCCTTCTCTCACAATCACACATCCAAATCCATTTTTCTCTACCATCCCCATCCAATATAACCTACCAACTTCCCTCACATCATTCTAGAGTCCTTAATTTGATTTTAAAACCAACCTAAGGATCTATTTTGATCAACTCAAAAGGAAACACCTGAAGAAGAGGTAATAATTTCACCACCCTCTTTCAAGTTCTTTTATTAATCAACTGCCGTTTTATTTGTTGTTTTCATACAAAAATAATAAATCCAGTACCTCCTACATACTGTGATGTTATTATAAACATGGTATAACCATATTAATAATTCTATCCATCCTATGAATGACAAAGTCACCATACGTGCGTACATACGTCTTACCATCTCCACGTCGTGGTGTAGTTTGTTATTCAAACACATAATAATTTGGATGGGTATAATAATCAGTATAACTGATGTAAATAATAAGTAAAATAGTTCAATGACTCAGTATATATGATATACCATCTAATTAAATATTATTTCACCATCTATATAATGATATTGTCGTTTGTGCGCATGTACAGATTATCATCTCCAGGAACGCAATGAGATTCATTCCCATCATAATCATTCAAGAATAATTTTAATTTTAAGATTAAAAATCATGTTTACGAACATAATATAATTCTTTATATGAATCAAATACAACATATCCATAACAAATATGGATTATGTAACCAATCATATTAAGGAAACGAATCAGTTAACACCCGAACAATGATATTACTGAAATAACATTAATAGAGATATATTAGAGGATCATAAATGATATCATATTTATGTATATATTTCTTGTATAATTTAATAACAATGTTTTAACTACTATACAAGAGGTTAACAAACCATATACTTATGAAACGTACAAGGCAAGGGTCAATTTTACTATCTCTTTACTTATTTGATGTTGTTAATACGTAAGTATCGACTGGGACCTCTTTATCATCCAAATAAGTGTCTGTTAAAATGTATTTAGAGATATTTTAACTATTTACTATACTAACTGTTAAAGTTATTTATAACCTTATTTTACCATATATTTTTTTAAAGTAATCTTTCCGTCGTTTTCCAAACAAGGCACTTTATGTCATTTTTGATAAAATTAAGGTAAGAATGTCTTTGTTAAAATATATTTTGGGTAATCTATATTCCGACATTATAACATCGTTGATGATTCTCTTACAAGATTATAAGAATATTTTCTAAAAAATGATTTCTTTTATAATTATGGGACTTTTAAATGATTCAATAAAAGTGATATTTCTCTTATGTGGTTATGATTTCATCTATGTCAACATCCTTTGATGAATTACCCTTGTTTGAAACTGATTCATTATGATACAAATTTACCATATAGTATTGATAGTTTTCTGATATGTTTGACTGTGGATGTGTTATTTTTACCATTCATGGTTTCTGGATAACATAATGTCATTTCATATGCTAGTTTTAATAAGAATATATATGTTATGTTTAACCCTTTTCATTTGAGGAATGTATTGGACTCAGTAAGTTACGGGTGGAGCCTACTGTAGCTCCTTGATGCATTAGTAGGTCTCATGAGATGAACTAGTGTCTTGGCACAAGGGCTTGAAAAATTCTTATTTGAAGTCTTGGCACAAGTCATTGACTATATTGTTATTATGTTTGGCATTATGCTTTCCATCATTTTGAAATTGGTTGTAGACATTTCATGAGATTATTCGACTAGAAGAATATCAATATGAGTAAATAAATGGAATTATTTGATTTATATTGGCCATATTTTGCAGAATATTGTGTTTAAAATACTTCTGTTTTAGTCATTTACATTACCTTAAATGTTTATACTTATTTATGAATGTTTCTGCTATATTGTTATCCTTACTGAGCATCTGAGCTCACCCCTTTCTATGTTTTATTTTTACCAGGATGAGAAGAAGTATATTATGAATGAACTACATGGATAGTCTATGGGGTATGAATGTGGTCAATGGAGACAATGTAGTTCTTATTTTTCATTTTATAATATAATGTAAAACTTATGAATGTATCCAGTACTTCTATGGAAACTAAATTGATCTGTCTTTTGGGATTTGATCCCTTGTGATCATGCCTATGTTATGTAATAATACACCGACATTGGGTTACAAGGGTCACAACATTAAAAATGTGGTCCTAATATGTAACAATGTACATGTTCTTGGGATGCACTTTCATATGTGGTCCAACCATTTTTTAATGGTTCCACTTTTTATGATTCCTTTATCAAGATATTTGAGGGAGAACTTATTGAGTAAATACAAGATGATGAAAAAACAACTATGAGTTAGAATAACAAGAATAGGTCAACCTAAAAGTATTTTAGGAGAAAAAAATAGCCTCAAATGTTATTAATGGTAAAATGAAAGTCATCACATATATTTTTCATACTAAGTGTAACCCCAACACTCCCTACATCCTCTACACTCAACCATAGAGTCAAGGGAAATGTAGTTGTGGTACTCTGGATCACCCTTCCCTGAGTAAGTTCTAAATAAACCAATTCTTTACTAAATATTTAACTTATTAAGGGTTTTCATGCCACTATGGGCATGTTCCGAACTCATAATATACTTAATAAAAGAAATTTTGGTTGATGCATGTTTATCATCATCCATCCATGTGACCAATTATTTTACAACAAATGAATTGAGTTATCCGTTCCATGGGCATGATCTAAGACCAACCCAGGATCCATATAAACTATTGACACACAACAGTTAGGAGCTGCAGGTGTCTTCAGGCTGCTGTTTGTAATTTTTGGACCAACTAGATTACCCAATGATGTTTTTCCACACACCAACAAACAAACTGTATAAGAAGAGTTAGGAGGATAATAATAGTAATAATTATTACTATAATAATAATATATAGTAAATATTGGTAACATTACATTGAAACACAGACACACTCATTACCCATAGACTGAACAGGAATTTCATAGTCCCCCAATAGATAACCCACCCATTATGACTTATTATTTTTATAGGCATGTAGGCGCCATTATATATAGGCATGAAGGTCTATTCATAGAATCGTCAGCTATTGTTCCAGGAACACGTGTTCCTCCACGTGGATGCTCATCATCGGAGACAACATAGCTAAATGCAACCACCCCCTCTCCATTAGAAAAATATACACCAAGACTGAATGCAAGACCCCAAATTGAAGAATGTGTCATTGGTGGAAGAAAAAAATTCTTTAAGTGGACATGACATAACTTTCACACCATGTACTATATCTCCCCCTTCCACCATTATCAGCCATGTGAGGGATACTTGAGTTATTTTTTTTTTGATACTACTTATCCATAGATTGCTGTCACTTCCCACCAACAGGAGGGGCTTTACATGAACTCCACCCGCATTTCCCGGTTGAATTATTATGTTGACATAAAATTATACCATCCCCAAATTCTAGTTCCCAATATAATTGGGTGTTGAAAAATAAGTGGCTGGGAATTGACCCCCAACCACCCTGCATAAAAATACAAGGTGGGCTTAACCAATTCGCTACACCCCCATTTATATAACAACAAGGAAAAAATAAAGTAAAAATAACAATTAGAATAAAAATAAGAATTATAACAAAAATAATAATAAATATAAAAAATAAAATAATAATAATAATAACAATAAAAATATCAAAAAAATTAAAATATTAATGAAATCATCAATGAAAATAAAAACATGAAAAATATAAAAAACAACAAAAACAAATAAAATATCAGCAACAATAACAACAACATTAACAACTACAATAACAAAAAAATAAAAAATAATAACCCCAATAATAACAACAATAATTAAAACAATAATAACAAAAAACAATAAAAACAACAATAAAAATGAAATAGGAAGAAAAAACAAAATAAAAAAAACAACAACAATAACATTTATAATAGAAACAACAATAATAACAATAATAACAATAATAACAAAAAAACAACAACAAATATACCAACAAAAATTAAAAAACATTAACAACAATGATAAATAAAATAACAATAATAACAACAATAAGACCAATAATAATAAAATGACAAAAAAGTAATTGAAAATTTTAAAAACATTAAAAACAAAAATAAAAAAATAGTAACAACAACAACAATAAGAACAATAAAAAAAGACACAATAACAATAAAAAACAATAAAATCAACAACACAAACAATAAAAACAACACCCACAATACGAACAACAATAAAAACAATAAGAATAGAGAAAATAATAAAAACAATAACAAAAATAATAAAACAAATAATGATAACGAAAATAACAAAAAATACAAGTAATAAAAGAAGAAATAAATTAATAACCATCATAAAATAGAAATTATAACAATAATAAAAACAGAAATAAAAATAGAATTAAAATTAATTATAACAAAAATAACAACAAGATTAACTGAAAAAATAAAAACAAATAATAAAAATAAATAAATAAACAATAAAAACAGTTAAAAAATAGAAACCAATATTAATAACAAGAATAAGAATAAGAAGAATAATAATAATAATAATAATAATAATAATAATAAACAATAATAAAAAAAATAATTAGAATAATAATATGAATAATAATAATTATAATAGTAAAAGCAATAATAAAAACAACTATTGGAACAATAATAAGTAAAATAATAATAACAATAATAACAATAATAATAAGAACAATAATATAAACAATAATAATATCAACAATAAGAACAATGATAATAACAGAAATAAGAAAAATAATAAGTATAAAAATAAGAACATAAATAAGAACAGAAATAAGAAAGTAATAAGCAAAAAAGAAGATTAGTAATAAGAACAATTATATGAAAAATAATAAGAACAACAATAAGAACAATATTAATAACAATAATTATAAAAATAATATGAAAAAATAATTATAACAATAATAACAACCATAATAACAACCATAATAATAAAAATAATAAGAGTAATAATAATAATAATAACAAAAACAACAATAATAAACACATCAACAAAAATAATAATAACAATAAAGAAAAAAATAAAAATAAAAATTACAATTACAATTACAATTAAAATAAACATAAAAATAATAATAATAATAATAATAATAATAAATAATGAAAAGAAGAATAATAATAATAATAATAACAACATAAAAAACAAAAAAAATAATATAAACAATAAAAGTAATAAAAATAATAAAAAGAAAATTAATAACCACAAAAATAATAATAAATAATAACAAATAAATAAATAACGACATTATCAAAATAATAAAAACAAGAAAAATAATAAAACATAAAATAATTTGGATAATTCTTCCACTTTAATTTGAAATATATTATTGGAGGATTTTAAATTATATAGTAGTGTAAGAAATGAAAATAGAAAAAAATCCCCCTCCATGTACAACCAGAATAAAACTCTAATGAATATTTCAAATAAAATAAAACCTTCAAATATGTTGTAATTCCTAATGTTGTTTAAATTATAGTACAATTTCCTATTATTAATAATTCATCAAAATAAAATAAATGTAATTAAATTCTCTAGTTCAAAGACACAATGCATCTAAAAAATATTACAACCGTAGAAATTATTGGAATAAATCTATTTTCATTAATAAATCAACTAGGAATTAACCTTTTCGGGGAAATAAAAAGGGTACTCAATCTCTAATACTAGGTTTGAATAAAAATAATATTCTGGATATTTTTAGGGAATTGGAAACCCTAAAATAATTTGACTTATTTTTATATTTATAAATAATCATATGCCCAATCATCTAGGTATCTGTAAACCAAAGAGGTTTTTTTCCCAGAGTATTGCTTCTTTGTATAATATGATTGTTGAAGTATATAAAGATCCATGTTTTCATAAATACCAACCATACTGAAATGGAAAATAATGTAGTATATTCTACTAATAGAAAGAACCTGACACCCAATCAATTATAGGGATTGAGAATGAACCTGTATTTTTAGATATGTAAAGGATGGGTTTGGAAATCATAAAGGAAGGGAAAAAAACTTAACTTGTCCAAATGAGTTCTCAACCATCTATCTATAATGATAGTGGATGTATGAAGGGATGGTATTTAGTTTAAAAATATAGCTAGTGAAACAAATGGAGGGAAGCATAATTAATTTAATACTAATATAGATGGATTAATGTAGTTTCAGAATAAACTCTCTATGCTATCTTATTCGAATATAATGAAAGGGAAGTTGGATGATGAACATTACTTATCCTTTTTTCATCCATTATGTAATTACCAAGATGTACCAAGATCATTGAGTGTACATATAGTGGGGAAACATAATGAAATATATATTTGTGTATACCTCAAATATCTTGGTAAATTATAATGTTAATTCATCATGTTAAAATTTTAAAGAGTTAATGCAATCATTATCCACACTAATATAGAAATATGAATACATCACCTAGGAATCATTCATGAAACTTCCAAAAAAAATAATATAAAATAATTTCATATGGGTTGTGGTGGATCTACTCACCAGGACAGTCACTTCATCAATATTTGAGAATATTTCACACTCGATCAAATTTCGATGATATTGGAATAGGAAGTGGTGAGGCCACATGTGGAACAACATTCAATTATATATAATGAATATCCATGTTTAACCTCAATGTTCTATAGGATGGGTTCAAGAAATAATCGTAGGAAGGACTAGGTTTCCAAGACCACAAAAAAGTAGCTATTAAGACCATCGAATAGATGGTTGGTTGGCCATTGTCCCATGGGTCTACTTGGGTGCACCAGCTAGCCAGTGGGAAACCTTCTATCTGGTGTGATTTGAATGGCTGGCTAGTTGGGACATGGTGGATTTTTATTTAGTGGCGAAATAATTATCATTTTATACTATAGTGGTGTTAATATTTTGTTGGGACGAAGGATTGGGAAGAGGAAAATTTTTTTCTATATTCTCCACATAAATATCCATTGATACCCTTCAATCAGGGGTTGATCTAGGAGTACTCTAGTGATATTTTAAGACTATTCCTTTAGTTTATTCCAGAATAACTTATCTCATTTGTATCCAATGAACCGTTTTCCAATTTTTATTTTCATATTTGTTTTCAATTATACAAGATCATGGTGAAATAATCCAAATTGGATGGTTATTTAATGCATCCTAGATAGAGGGAATACCAAGACAACGTCTACAGGTCATTGCACATTTTTTTAATGAGGTATGTCACTATGATGAATTTTATAAAAATTTAAATTAAATTAAATTATTTTGTGGGGGAAATTATCTATGTTTTTGTGGATATTGATTTGGTCAAGATGGAATTGAGGGTATATTATAGACCTCCCATGTGTTATCATTCATATATTTGGTGCGTTATAGGTGACTAGTGAGTATTTATGCAATTGTTCCTATTTAAAATAATTTTTTAATTATTAATAAGTTTTTATAATTAATTTTTAGATGACACATGGAATGAAATTAGTGCTCAGTAGTATAGGAATGGCTTATTTGGATTGGATGAGGATCAAAAGATCTCAATGAGGGGTTTACTCTAGCATCAATATAGGTGTCCTATATGATATAAATACATATGAAGAACATTTTATAAGCGTGCGTGATTTCACTCTTTATGGGGTAAATAAACATGGTTTTGGGAACCATGGTGCTTTGAGTAGATGGAATGTGAGGTCCTTAGTTCTCATATTATTTCGATAAATTATCTTTAGTGATTATATGAACTGAGAATTCTAGATAAACATGTACCGAAGGATTTTAGAATTTGGTTGAGATAATGAAAGTCCAATAGGATGTCTTGGGGGATGATATAAGATGTAGAAAAACATTTTTTTGGGATCATGGGTCTGGTGGGTAGGCATGAATTGCGCAGTTATGAGTGAATATGGGAAAGAAAAATGTGTCTTGGGAGAGATGATGAACCCTCTCCTATGGTCATAGCTGAGTTTGAGTTTATGAGGTTAGTGAGATACATCCTATGAGACATGTCATATGTGATGGAAATGGGTTTCCTCTGAGTGATGGGCTAAGTGATATCTCTGAGACAATGTGAGATGTGGCCCATTTATATGTTAAAGGAATTGTGTATGATAAGGATTCAAGATTCCAAGGGGTTTAGATGGGTATAGGACACTGTATATTGAGTATAGGGTTTGGTATAACATGATATCATGGGAATGTACTTAGTTAGTGAGACGAGGACTTCATAATAGATGTGAAAAAATGGGGTCGTGGGATCCTTAATCTTGCTATTTCACCAATGAGTAATAGGTTTGAGAGGGTATCAATGATCATAGACTATATATGATCCTATATGATTGATTGTGGGACCTACCTCTGTTACATGTGGCTATTGGACCTCTCAAAAGTCTGGAAGGGATGGGTTAATGTTATATTACATTCCTATAGTGTGCGGGGATGGTTTGATTTGATGATCATTTCTTAATACTTTATGTATTGGGTTAATGACCTAGATAGACATGGCATGGGTTATTGTAAATATAGGCTGCATTAATCTGAGTGAGACGGTAGTGGTTGTATATAGGAAATTTTCATTGAGTAATAATGTTGGTCTAACCATGGCCTATGCGAGGGGTCTTGGGTTGAATCATTATAGATGGACTCTTTATGAGTGGATTGAGTCATGGTAGTGGACCATGCTAGGGGTTGGGGTTTGGGATGAAGGTATGTGTGGCCAATGGACATACCTCGAGTGAGAAGGGATTGGATAGGTTTTATTGATGTATAACCGTACCTAGTGTTTATGGGTAATGGTTCATGGTTTTAGATTCCTCTCCACCTCATGTCTTTATATACAATAAAAGTGTTATTGATTTGGAAAGAGGTAATAATTGGTTTCTGACATGGAACTGAATTGAGTATTGAAAGGTTCATGATGGCCTATTTAGTACCTGAAGGATTGAAAGGTGTGTGTAATTCAATGGGTATTTTAGAATCCGGGTAAGTACTTGTTAATGTAATGATCATCTTTGTTGTATTTATTTCCCTTGTGTATAAACAAACATAATAAATATTATATTAGAGGAAGTTGGTGAGACACAATTATGTTTATTGATCACACACTATATATCATTCATAATGAACATGGAGAATTTATTTTTACATTATATATCAGATAATGGGACATGATTAGGATCAATTTGGAGCATATCAATGGTATTATGAGAGGAAGATGAGTCTAGGGGATGGAGGTAGGGCCAATGTGATTGTATTTTACATTAGCCTATTTTGTTTTAGGTTGTTCCTATTAAAATATCAATTGAATCTTATGTATGACATCACTATTTGTTATTATATTTGATTTGTTGGATAATTTCTCATTATTTTATGTTTATAGATGTGTATAATTATTGGTTATTTGTACACTATTTGTATTATTTTAATATAAGGGAATAGTCTTCAACTACATGGATTAGTCCCTCACTAGTAGTTTGTAACCTTTGATGTATGAGAAGGAATCCATGATGTCCACATAGAATTCTGGATATGAGGAATTTCTATTAGCCCCAGGTTGGGAGTTAAAAAGTTGTATTATATCATTATTATATTTTATGATTTTGGAAGAAGGTATACTTGTTATCTAGGAATTTTTATGATCTTAATATGGATATCAAACCTGTGTGTCGAGAAAAACTATAGCAATAGTAAGTAATAGATTCTTGGGGTATATAAATATTTTTCATAGTTTTCAATGTTATGGTTGTATTGGTTTATGTACATGGAGTTTTAGATTTATGATTTATAGTGGTTTTAGATCTTGGACTATTAATAAGAGGCTGATGGTTGACTATTTTTCTATCACTGGGGGTAAATGTTCCTACATTGTGGTAGGTATGTATAATTAAAAAGAAATATGTGTTCTTGATAGTTGTATTTTTAGGAATAGAGGTCCAAATATTTAACGTTCCAACAACAACATATATAATGTGTCCTCGAATAAAATGTTGGTTTCATTATACTCAACTAAACCACAGTGCATCTCCTTTTGATGGAAGGTCATGTGGATCCTATGATGAGAGGTCCTCCAATGATGTAGATACATTCCCTCAATAATGGATGTATAGAGACCCCTATATGGTTGTCACAAACATTTCATACATCATTAATGGCTCTATAAAGGCATGGTAAGACTGAGGGTGATCAATCGATGTGAATGAATGACCCTATGAAAGATAGATCCTTTTGTGGTTTTTGGATGTTTTTTATTATTTAATGTGTAAAAAATAACCTATATGGAGTTTCCAATATCTATTAGTTGTGGAACTCTGCTTAACTGGATCAGGTGGTTCTATAGAAAGCTTGACAGTATATGAAAAAAGGAATTGGAAAGGCCTAGGTTTATCAGGATGAAAAACTATTGAAGAATTTATGGTATCAAGGATGGGTTTTAATGGTATTATTGGTTGGGTTATTAGCCTTATGGTTCTCAAGATTCACTTTTATGTAGTGTGGTGTGAGAGTAAGTGAATTCCTATGGACTGAGAAAGAATCCCATGTGGGAGGGGGGTAATGCGTATAGATTTGATTTAAAAATACCTCAGGCCATGGTTTGAGCCTGACATGTGTGTTGGAAATGGCTTGTGATTTATGTGTGCAATACTAAGTTCAATGGGACATGACTCATGATAGCATGAGTTGGTATATGTGATCGGGTTGCATAAGAGAGTGCAATTTTTTTGTTTGTTTAGATATAATTGGGTCATAAGACAGTAACCCTGAGAAGGTTATCAGTGAATCACTCTTCGATGGAACATGAGAGTGGGATTTGACACTATTTATTTTATGAATGTCTTGGTGTGAAAGAGAAAGTGTGTGGTGGGTATGTGAAGTTTCATTTGTGTAATGATCCATTAAATGGGTCCTTTGAGGGTCATTGAGAAATTTCTAGGTTTTGGGGGAACCTGTGAGGTATCACGGAGGAATATCTCTAGCTGATTTGGTAATGTATCACTCATAGCATGATGTGAGTGGTGAGTTCAATGAAATGTTCTTGGGCGTGGTGGATTATAGTTCAATGAGTTGTTAGATGACCCTTTGTAGGAAGAGGTGACATTAGTGAACGATCGAGGTACCGTGTTAAGGTTGAACTGAGTGGAAACCTTAACATGAACTATTAGGGAGGTATGGTGTCAGATATTAGTGGGAGGTGAGTGTGGTTTTGAAGGGGAGATACAAGTGTAATGATGGGGATCATTTGGTTTAGCACTTGATGATTTGTTCAAGGGGATCCATATGGCGGGGGGTGCACAATTGGATATTGGAGGATGTTGTTCATGGTTATCTAGGAATGAGAGTTGGATATTTTTTTCCATGATAGTTCTCTAGAAGGAGTGGGAAAACAATGTACAATCATAATTATAAATGATGGATTGAGCATAAGAAATTAATAATAGGTGTTTGAGTTGGTTATAGAGCAATGGAAATGATTATACTATGGTGTACATCATCGTATCAGTTGATGGTGAATAAACCTCATGTCAGGTGGGTCGTGGGTGCGATGATACTGGTTGAGGAAACATTTGGGTGATGATGTGGGTTAATCTATTCTAATATTTGGGTCCTTTTGTAATACATGAACTGAAGGTCTTATAGGTTTCCGGTGGATTTGGTGCATTTTCATGGGCTCGAGGGTTTTTGTCATTATCTTCGTGTGGAAGATGAAGAAAATCATCATTCATCACATGATTATGTGGGTGAAACCTATTGTTGTCACATTTTTCATATGTTAAACAACATGGTGATTCACTATTATGGTTCTTATTGAGATGTAGATTCCTGATGATGCTTGGATGTTGGTATCTGTCGTGGGAAATTAGTTGGACACTGTGTGTGGGGGGTCATTATCAAACCCACTGAGTTGTAGGTGAGTGTTTCTATTGGTGTAAATTGAGGCTGATTATTTTTGGACATTAACCAATAGAATCCTGACTAGTTTTTCCATTGAGGTTAAACACAGTGAGAGGGAACCATGTTGGGAGAGATGTTTCAAACACATTTTGTGTGTCAACGGACTACTAGAGGATAATTTTTCCTAATTTATGCTTATAGGGGAAGAACCATGGATTTGAATTAGCCTCCATAAGTGGATCCATATGGGGGTACCATAATACTCAATGTAAATTGGTTAAATTCACCTATGTGTTCCATGCAAGATAAGTGTGCTGAGAATAACATCACAATTTGAATTTTTAGCGAGCAGGTGGGTTGACTTTTATTGAATGGTGTGTTGGGTGTTTAGAGTTACACATTGAGATTGTGGATTGAAATTATAGATGAAACATACATGGAATATGATGAGTTGATTATTAGGGAATGTACGAATACATTCTTTGAGGATCACCATGGATTTATGAGTTTTATTAGAATTATGGAGGGTATTTTGTAATGTCACATGGATTTTGGGTCATTAGGATTTGAGAAATAATTTTATTATCATTTTGGTGAATGTTTTATATTGATAATAAAAACTCATAATGGAACAAATAAAAATTGATTATCCCATAGAGGTGTTTTTAGACAAGGATCTTGGATTGGTTTGAGATCTGGTTTTTAATAATGTTCAAAAGGTGATTTTGGTGTCCAAGTCTACTAAAAATCAGTCGTAGAAATTATCAGCTAACTGGTGAGCCATCATTGACTAGGAAGTGGTCCAACATCACACTGGTGACATAGAACAACCTATCATGTGGGGCGTGAGTGAGTTTTTATTTGTTGGGAGGGGATTTATTTTTCTTTTGTAGGGGTATTTGGATTTTGGGGGGAGAGGGCTCAGGAATGCAAATTTCTCATCTAAATTCTTCCCACATGCCTATCTTTTAATCCCCTTCTACTAAGAGTAAATCAAGGTTCTCTCGTGAAATATTTGAAGGTGTATTTTAGTTTTTTTCACCATAGATATTTTACAACATTTATAATGTCATGTTTTCCATTTTTATTTAGATAATTAGTTTTTATTTTATTGTATCATGGAGGAATCAACTAAAATGGATGGGGCTATCATAAAACCTAGATAGAGGTTATCACAAGAAGACTTCATCAGGAAATCACTCATCATTTTTGTGAGATATGATATCATTGTGAATTTTATAATATTTTTTTATTAAATTAATTTTTGTGGGAATTAAATTGGTTGCAATGGTTATGAATTTTGGATGATATGGAAATAGGGTACAATGAATACCTTCCAGGTGTGTTTGGTTATGGTTTTGGTGTGGCGCAAACACCTGATGTGTATTTGATAAATTATTCCTATTTAAATTATTTTTTTAATTAATTCTAATTTTTAAAAAATACATTTTCAATGACTTTTTCATGAGACTGGTTCTTGGTATTGTTAGAGTGGATTAGTTAGCTAGGAGGATGCTTGGTGATTCTTTTTAAGTGGTTAACAATGGTATCGAGGAAGGTTCTCCATGTGATGAAATAATATACAAGTATATTTATGAGAGTTTATTCCTACAAAATACATGTGGTTTGGGAATAGGGATTTAAGGGATGTGGGTCCCTAGGTAGATGGAATATGAGTGATTTATGCCTCATATATATTCGATAATTTCTCATATTCCCTTATATGAACAGAGACTACACAGATAACATGTTTCCAAGGGGAATACGATGTTTTTTTGCTAATGAGTGACATCTAGGAGGTCATAATATGTGATATGAGATATTAAATATCATAGTGTTGGTTTCAATAATTTTTTGGAAGGCATCAATGTATTGGAGCTGAGTGATGAAATGTGATAAAGTTGTATGTTTCAGGAGTGATGAGGAACTCCATCCTAAGGTTGGAGGGGAGTCTATGTGTATGAGGTGAGTGGGATAAGTCCCCTGAGATTTTGAATATTTGAAAGATAAGTAATTCCTCATGGTGAAATGATGATTTATATCACGTAGTTTACAACAAACGTGACTCAAGTGTGGGTTATGGGAATTGTGTACCCTGGGTTTATGTGTTGAACTATGTAGAGTCATGCAATACTGTCCACTATTACATGTATATGTTAGACCTACCTAGAATCAGGAAGGGACAAGTCGATGTGAAATGAACTTCTTATAGTATATGAGGATGGTTTGGCATGACGAAAGTTCTCTGATGCTTCAGCTATTGGGTTGATGAACATTCTAGACCTGGCATTGGATGACGTGCTTATGTTGGATCCTTACACTGAGTGATAGGGTAGTTGTTGTAGAAGGGTCATTTCCCCTGAGGAAGAAGTCCTTGTTTACAATGTCCGAAGTGGGAGGGAATGAGTTTACTAATGAAAGAGGACTTTTATATGAGTTTATTGTGTATTGGAAAAGGATCTTCTTGGGGACCAGGTCATGGTATGATTTCAAGAACGGTTGATATACCTCCCTTGTGTAAGAAGTGTTGGGTCAAGGATTGTGAATTTATGATTGAGCATAGATTTTGAGGGTATTATGTTGAGGATATAGAGGTGATCCTAAAAAATTATTTATGTATGGGATGGGAAATGATATGAAGAAAAATTATATGGGTGGTTTCTAGCATAGAACTAAGGTAGACCTAATCTGTGTATAGGTTTCTTGGTTACCACTCGATGGCTTGTGAGGCATGCGTACCTCATCATGTACCATGGTATCATTTTTAGTGCACAACACCATGATGAGAATTTCTATATTATTTCTTTTACTATGGTTTACATATACACACATTTGAAGATATATATTAGTGGTTCTTGGAGATACCTTGTTGATTTTTATGCATACACCCTATATGAGCTTCTTGGCGCACGTGCATACCATATGTTTATTTTTAGGTCATATCATATGATGTGATGAGGATATAGCTATAGTATCTTAATAGTACATTTATATTGGTATGAGGCCTAAGGATAGCTATTAGGAAGATGTTCATGTGATTTTTTGGTATTTGGGATCGATTAGTGGGAGATCAGATGTATATAATGTATGGAAACATCATTTGTTATTATATGTGATTGGATGGTTTATTAAATGACTCTAATTATTATTTATGTGTATAATGAAGGGTTATTTTTTATTAGTTTTTATGAATTTTATTTTAGGGAATAGTTTTCCCAATCTACAGATCCATTATTCACTACTTGTCAGCATCCTATAGCATTTGTGGATGCACGCCAGATGTATATGTGGTGCCTTGGTTTTAGAACTATCGAGTGGTCCAAGTGGGGTGTTAAATATTTATAATCTGAAAATACTATTCAAAAACACAGTGAAAATGTTGAGATCTTACTTTATAGATTATTATAGAGGATGGGATTGGAATATTCCATTTTTTGAGTTCTCATACAATAATAATGTATACATGATTATTTAGATAGAACCATATGATGCTCTATATGGGAAGTGATATAGAAATCATATATATTTGGGTGGTGATGGTGAATGGAAGATACTTGGATCTGAAAATTCATAGGATATGATTGAGAATGTTTAATATATTTAACATCAAATTAATGCTACTTAAAATAACTAAAATTTCTATGCTGGGAATTGATGAAGAGACTTGGATTATGAAGTGGGAGATAAGATGATCCTTGAAATATTAATATTTAAGAGAATCCTAAGGTTTGTAAATAAGGGAAATCTTATTCCTAGGTACATTGACACCTTTCAGAATGTTGATCACATATTTTTTGTGGGATATCGACTTAGACTTCCCCCATACATGGCTGATGTTTTTTATTTTCTCTACATATCTCTTCTGTAGATGTACATATCTAATCCATCACATGTACTAAATATTGAAGTCATATAACCAGAGAAAGACATACCTTATGGATATAAACCAAAGAATATATTCGATTTTAGAGACAACATTCTATACGATAAGAAAACTCCCCATTCTAATGTAGTTTGGGTAAATGGTAACTCTGAAGAGGAAATATGGGAACCTGATGATGTATTGAAATACAAGAACCCTAATCTATTCTCAATTGAGAATATGAGTTCAAATTTTGTGGAAACAATTTCAAAATTATGGAAGACTGTAAGGAACCAAAATCTTATATATGAAATGTCACTCTATATAAACAATATGTCGTATTTAGAAATCATGAACCGCATAATAAAAACCAAAGGTACTGTATTTCTCTAATTGGTAACTTTATAGATAAATATAAAAAATAAAATTTATAATATTAAACTGGTATAATAAAAAATTTAAAAAATAAAAATGTTTGGATTGGAAAATGTGGATCATTTTTATTGTTTTGAAATATCATACCTGCAAACAAAACTATAAAAAAATAAATAGTAAATCAGTAATGTAATAATATTTTTGGAAATAAATAATATATTACTATAAGAGGAATTGATTTTGATGATTAATAATAGATATATTAGTTATTTATCAGAATTAAAAAACCAATATTATCATTAGAATAGTAACATTATTATTGAAATATGAATATGACCACTGAGAATTGTGATATGAGTGTTAGGAAAAGGAAACTAACCATATGAATAGTAATCTAAGCATTATAATATTATGTTAACCGATAATAAAATATAATTAATTATAAATAATATTTAATACAAAATAAATTATGTAAAAATATAAAAATACGAAAAAATAATTATCTAAATTTGAATCTCAAATAATGTGAAAGTATTCTTTCTGATAGAGTATTTTAACAAATTTTATAAAAACAATAGTTTTAGGTTAAATATTAAAATTTCCAAAACTAAAAAATTATTTTAATAAAATGAATTTCAATTTGAAAATTAACTTTTATAAATTTTTCAGGGTGATTGTATTTAATAACTCTCTTCGAAACATTTATTTTAATGTGGAAAGTAAAAAATAGATATTTTAAATAAATGATATGTTTTAATTACATAATTAATGATTTAATAAATACATAGTCAATTATATATTTTTCATATTGACTAATTTTTTTTTAAAATTATAAATATTCCCAAAAATTCAAATTCAAACCCAAAAAAATAATTTGTAAAGTCAAATAATGTAATGGATTTCAATAAGAAATAATTTTCCATTTTTTTCATTCATTTTGTTTAAAAATAAAATTTATGTGTATAAATATTTTTAAAGTATTTAAAACATAATTTTTTAATAAAATATGATTCAATATTTGAAAAATTTACATCATGAATGTCTTAACATAAAAATAATAATTTACTAAATAATTTATCCCAAAATTACCCATCCAATCAATTATAAATACATCATCTCGCTTCCCGTAACGAACACCTTACCATCCATTCCTTAATGCCCATGATCTACCCAATTACACTCTCATAAGCCTATTAGTACCCTTAGTGATATTCTTTATACTTATAAATAATATCCATCAAGGTGATAAATTATTATCAATGGAGAGACTTCATAAATGAGGTAACCTCTTATTTTTCATTTTCCTCACTGTTTTCTCTTATATTTTTCAATTATTCCACAAAAATCCATATTAACTCTTAAAAATAATTTAATAAGTATATAAAAATTATCTTAATAATATTAATCTTTTATAAAATGATATTTAATATATATATATATATATATATATTATATCCTTAGGTTTTGACGCATCTAGTTAATAGTAGGTTTCATTAGAATACACGGACATTTTAAATACTCTACTTATCCCAAATTCAACAGATTTTTAGTATAGAAACCCAATCATTTAACACATATCAATAAATGATTATATGCATAATTAAACAATATATTACAAATTTATGATTGTAATGTCTACTGTCATGGAAGATTAAGTATATTATTAAACATCATAAAAAAATCTCATATTTAATCTCGATAATGAGATCATAACATCTATTATGATCATACATTTTAATATGATAACATGTGGATAAACTGAATAAAGGTATGAGCTAAAAATCCCAGTAGGGGAATAATCATATTATAAATCATAGAAAATGGTTTAAAATGCATGACATGATATAAATAGGCATGAAACATGATATAAGGGATTATAAAACAAAAAACATGGGATCAAATAGTAATGGAATCATATTATTGTGTTAAAACATATCACTTTACTTTATCATGATTCATGTATTGTTTCACATAGAATATCATGAGTCAAGGCTAACTTCCAAGACTGTTTCACAAATATAATAAATCAATGGTAACCACCAAGACTATTGCACATAAGATTTCATGAGACTAATCCTTACCCAATGCATTATAACATAATCTGGGTAGAAAAAACATAACATTTTATGCAATATTCATTCCACAAAAAAAATCATAAATTGGTAATCAAACAAATCATAATAGTTATCCATGGAATGAAATGGGAATCATAATCATGTCATAAGGCATTAAAAATAGGAATATCATAAAAGTGTCCATAAAAGAATTGATTTAGAACAAAAATAGTCATCATAAGTAAAAATAGGTATAAATCATGACAGGTGATGTAAAACTGATATGATAACATGTAAAATTAGTATTTAATAATCATTATAAATAAATCATTTTAGTGTGGTTTAATTAAAATTTCAATGGGATTTAAAAATAGAATGTGGAATAACATTTTCAATAAAACCAAAAGATAAGAAAAAATAATTTTTTAAAAAACTGCGATTCTATAAAATATATAGTGCCTCAAAAAATATTATAGAGTAATCATTAAATTGGGTAAGACTTTATGAAGTTCCCTTAAATCGGGCTTCCTTATTGAAAAATAATTGAGTAAGAAACCTTTTAAAAACATGAAAATCCGAAAAAAATAAGGATTCATGGATCTTGAGATATGTTTCTGGAACATATACACAATATTGATAATATTAACATAGAAATAAAAGTAAATTTCAATTGGTTAATGAGGTATAAATAATAACCCGAAAGAATAATTGAGTTTCTAGTATAATCCCTTACCAAAAGTCCAAAGGTGTTCTCCACATGATCTTAGTTTCATGGGTAATCAAAATGGATTCATTAATTAATATGTATAAATATTATTCTAAATTCCCATGATTTATTAAAACCTTAATATGTTCATTTATGGCCTCTTTGATGAGTTATAGTGATCGATTTTATTGTTCCAGAGTTCTCGTTTTCTTAGTTTTCATGATTGGTTCTCTTGTATAATAGTATGTAAATTCATGTAAAAAAGAATTTATTTCTAGTAGTGTACTTATATATTATTAATTAACATAAAAAAAGATAAATTGGTTATATTATTAATTCTATTTTAGGGTGTGAGTATGAATCATTAAATAAAATTTTAATGATAATCGCTTGGATTAATTTGGTTGTTTTTATCACTACAAATTAATTTTGTTTTATAAATTAATATCATGTATGAAAAATTATCCCAAAACATAATATAAGATATAATAAATATAATTTAATCTTATTCAAACATATAAATTGTTTCATGACTAGCCTTTAAGATGATAATAGCAACTGAAAACCTGACGTCCTTGAGTGTAATGAATTTAGAAATCTAAGATGGTGTTATGATTTTTCAAAAAAAATGAGGGATAAGGAGATATGATGATGAATTATTCCATTATCAAATAAAATTATACTATATTTAATTTTATAAGTTTATCACACTATTTGGATGAAGGGATGTGAGGAGATAAATGAAAATAAAGATACATGAAAAGAAAATATATGAAACGAAAAGAGTAATTTACCTCTTGAATTTATCCTCCTTGAGAGCCTTATTAGGGAAATGGTTTTTTTCTTTTGATGAGACAAAAATATCTTTCATATGGGGGAGGGCCTTGGGAAAATATTTTATCATTATTTAGACAATGAACAAGGCTTGAGAGGTTTGACGAGAATATGTGGTATTTATATCGGAGAAGATGGGTGTTTTCTCAATATTTAATTCATTATTTTATTATTTTTCTCATGATAAGAAATAATGCTGTTACTTGAGACTAAATATAGTAATTATATATTGTGAATTTGAACCAATTGTTCTTATATCATCCATGACTCAATTAATAGTGTAGTTATCTTATAATTTATATATACAATAAATTACCATATTTTACAATTCAACAAAAATACATGTATTCCACAAAACCCATAAATTCACCATAAACATTTTTTGATAAGTAGAAATCAATAATGGAATCCAATTTTTAAAAATATTAGAAATTTTCTTTTTTAATTAAAATCATAATTTACATAGAAAATACAAATTTTAAAATTACAACTGATTATCTAACACTTTGAAACATTAATTAATCTCTCAAAAAATTATCATAAAATCATAAGACATAAAAATATTATTTTATGAAATAATATTTTGAGAAGAAATATTCATTTAATTAAATAAAATATTTAAAAAAATTTAATTAAATTTACATGACTTACTAAAATACAAACACCTCATTAATACATTTTAAAATATATATTTTTTATACTATGATAAAATTATATCATATTTTCACTTATAAGATGCATAAATTTTGTTTATACATTCATTTTTGAGGTTACTATTACATTATCCAATTTACTCTTCATGTGGGCCAGATTAATATTCTGATGTTTAAGTTAATATTTCCTCAGTATATGTTCCTTAACATCTAGAGATACATTTTATTTCACTGATTCAACATTTATAAAGTATTAATTGTGTTATAAATGTACTCTTTTGTGATTATAATATAATAAATAATTATAAGAATGAAATTGCATTGATAAATCCTTGGGTCATTATATTCACCCCCCTTAGAAAATTTCTCCCTTGAAATTTCATTTTACATTCTAAGATGAAAAGTGGTGTGTGTAATTTTCCTCCATCAGTTCCTCCAGTTCCCATGTCACCTCTTAGTACTTATGGTTTTACCATAATAATTTGACCATGTAAGTAATATTTTAAATCGAACATTATCTCTGGGATCCAAAATTTTCACTGGTGTCTCTTCATAAGAAATATCATTCTCCAACTCTACCACCTCTCAAGATAGTACATGTGAATGATCTAGTATGTACTTCCTTATGAGGGATACATGTAATTAATCTTATACTTTAGGCATGGTAGGGGGATGTGCTAGTAGATAGGCCATATCTCTGACGCGATCAAGGATCTAGTAGGGGCTGATGTACCTGGGGTATACATATCCATTCTTGCAAAATCTCATGACCTTCTTCAATAGAGATATGTGGTGGAATACTATGTCTCCGACTTTGAACTGAAGGTCTCATCTCTAATTGTCTGCATAACTCTATTGTCGAATTTGGGATACATTAATGTGTTGATGAATGATTTTCACCTTCTCCACCATTTCATAAACCATTTTAGGTCAGATCAACTTACGTTAACCAACTTCATCCTTGTACGCATGGTTCTGGACCTTTTCCCATAAAGGGATTCATACAGAGCCATTTGGATGATGGAGTGGAAACAATTGTGGTCAGAGAGATCAACCAAAGGAAGATATTGGTACAATTATCCTTTGAAGTCCATAGAATATTGTCTCAACATGTATTCATGTGTATGGTTATTTTTCTTAAATTGTTTATCATTTTGAGGATAACAGTCCGTACTCAAGTTTAGATCAGTGCATAGCTGATATTTTCGACTTTTCCAAAACATCGAGTCGAATCTCAAATCTCGATCAGATATAATATTTAGTTGTATTCCATGAAACCTTACAGCCTCTTTGATATATTTTAATTCATGTTGATCCAATGACAATTCCTCTCAAATTGTGATAATGTTATCTATCCTTTTAATATGATCTAAACTAACCCATATAGAATTGTTTTGATTGGATGTCCTTGGATGTCCAGTGGAAAAGTCTATGGTAATATGATCCCTCTTCAATGTTGGTATAGGTAGTGGTCGCGTCATCCCCTTCGAATTTTTTCTTTCAGACATTACTTGTTGACATTGCAAACACATTAATGTATATTTAGCTATCTCCTTCTTCACATTTTCCCACTAATAATTCACATAGAGATATCTATATATATTTGTGCTCCCTCGGGGAAGAGATTAGTTTGAGCTATGGGCATCATTCATAAGCCATTTATTAATATTTGGATCAGATCGTATAAATACTCGTGACCCTAATCTTACAACTCCTTCCTCATCAATATTGAATGCATATGACTTCCCATTTGTAATAGATTTCAGCCCTTCTAGAATTCCCACATCTTTTCTTTTAGAATAATTTATTATAACTACAAGGGATTGTTGATAAATCTTTTGAGAATGGACTGATGTTTTTCATCCTTTAAAGATACAACTGTCCATCCTTTTTAAATATAAAGTGATCAAATCCATTTCAATTCTAATCACTCATAAAGATACATGCTACTTTCTACATGGAGCATATACTACCTTATTTTCCATACTAGGATGGGTGTGAATTGAATAGTCATAATCCTTGATGAGATATAACCATCTATGATGGTGTATACTAAGATTATTTTGTGTGAATTTATATTTGAGACTCTTTTTATCAGTATATATCTCGCACTTCTCCCAATAGAGATTGTAACGCCCGATTCTTAGCCAAAAGATCTCAACTGCCAACTCCAGATCAAGCGTGGGATAGATTTGATCCTGGATTTTCAACTTACATTAGGTGTAGGATATCACTTTGTCATTTTCATCAACACATAGCCAAATCCATTCTTTGAAGAATCACTATACCCCACAAAGACGTCAGCACATGTCGAGAGTGTGATTAAAAGCGCAGTGATAAGCCTGCATTTGTCCTTAAAACATTACACACATTTATGAGTCAAGAGGAACTTCACTCACATTCATGGAATCATGGTCATTAGGTTTGAAAATCATGTTAATTTATCCCCAAATAGCCATTAATACAAATCTAGGCCATTAAAACTATGTATCTCTATCATAGATGTTGGCCTAGGACACTCTTCAATTTCCTTTTTCTTGGAAGGGTCCAAAGATATCCCTATGCTGGTAATAACATCCTAAATAATGATAATTCCTCTATAAAAAATCAAATTTACTTTACATTTCATAAATATGATCCCAATGAAAAGTCTTTATCATAGTAATAAAATTTTCCCCATGTTCCTATATTATCGAAGAGTATATCAGAATATCATTGATAAAGACTAGCACACTTTTTTTAATGTAATCCATGAACAATATTTTCATTAAATCAATGAAAATTTATAAAGAATTAGAGAGTACAAAGGGCATCACTATGAGCTCATTGTATCTATACCTTGTTCAAGATAAATTATTGGGAATATCATACTCCCTCACCTTTAATTGTTAATATCCCAACTAAATGTCTACCTTAGATAAATAAAATTCTACACGTAGCTGATCAAGAAAGTCATATATCCATGGAATGGGATGCTTATTCTTTATCATGATATTATTGTACTAACAATAATTAATTTATTAGAGTGTTGTAAAAAATTTCTTCTTAAAAAATAATACTAATGCACCCCATGTTGAATCACTCAGACATATAAAAACCTTATCCATATTCTCTTATTACATCTTCTTTAGATCTTCTATCTCCATGGAGGGAATTATATATGGTTTATTTAATATTGATTGAGATATCATAATAAACACAATTGAGAACACTACCTATCAATCAAGAAGAATTCCAGAAAATTCTTCTGAGAATATATCAGTATAATCCCTCAGTATGGACATTTTTTTGAGTGTGATTATATCCATTGACACAATAATTTGATAAATATATTTCTCTACAAAGGCATCAATATGCACACTTGAGATAATGATTCTGTAGTAGATTCATATTCTTCCTTACACTTGTATAGTATTGTAGGATGATCTGGGATGTGAGGAGTGATTTCTCTTTCCCAACAGCTGAGGTTGGATTTATATAAATATAGCCAATCCATGCACAAAATAGCATTATATTCATCCAAAGGGAGTATGACAAGAATTATTGGGAGGTTCATTTTACAAAAAATTACTAGGGGGTTATAAATCATGGATACAATAAATTCCTCATTCACTATTCCCATAGATGACTTGACCTCCATATTTTGAGGTGGTGTTTGAATAGTTCTACTAAACATTAAAGATATCAAATAGTGTATTGAATGAGAAATAATATTATATTCACAACTCCTGAATGGATAACTAGTTTAACTATTACAACATCATTGTCTAGATCCTGTTTAGTACTAGTGAAGGAATAAACCCTTCATTTTTGGCATGGAGGTTGTTGATGATTTCCCCCGGGAACCCTTGGTTTTGGAAAATGGTTTTCATAATTCCATGTTCCTTACAGTTGAAACACTGAACTTCTAGCTAAGCTTTCATTTAATCCTTCCTTTCTTCTTCCAAAATAGTATAATTATTCATATCCATTCGGTAGTTTGTATCTGGATATCCCATTTTTCTAAATTTGAAGTAATTTTTAGTTCCCTTTAGACAGTTCCTAGGATGTTTCTTCCCACAATTTTGACACATGGGATGTTCAGTCTTCTTCCCATTAAGAGATTTATATGCTGGACCAACCCTATTACACTCCATTTTCCATGTTTTGTCACTAGGTCTATGATATTATTGAGAATATCTGATATCCATTTGCAAAATGAGGGCACAACAGAAAATATCCTCTTAACTGATGAATTCATGAATTTACAATGCATCTTGGGGACATGTCTTTATTCTACTAAAGAAGAAATCCACCTTGCTTTCTATGTTCATGACAAAGTCAGAGGTGTATATTTCATGAATTTTAATGTTTTATTCATAAACCCTAATAGAATAATCTACCTTATTCTAAAGATAGATGAACTCTCTTTCTATTTTGAAATAGAAGGTTAGAAGAAAATATTTATTGGAAAACATTTTCATGAATTCCTCCCAGTCTATAGAATCAATTTCCTCCATGGACATCATGTTTTTTATCAGTGTCCACCACCGATCAGATTCCCCATTACAATGATAAACAAATAGAAAACTATTCTCTTCTTTTATGTAGTGGAGAACAAATAATATCTTTTCTATGGAGTTAATCAACAATTTTATGAGGATAGGATTAGAATATACACTTAAAATGGGATGACTTTTCTACATGGATAACATTATGAAAACATTCTCTTTCCTTAAAGATGGAGGGTGTTCTACATGATTCATGTTATTTATCATAACTTCAGCTTGCTGATAAAGTACTATCATAATTTTTTGAACACCCCTGCCCACCATATATTTCATATCGTTATAGAAATCACCACATTTCCTATCACATTGATTGTTGGAATGTGTTCTTATATTTCACTCCATTAATTGAGAAAAATAATAAACAGTTAAGGTACATGAATACATAACTAAAAAGAATAAAAAGGAAGCATTAAACATTTAAGGATAAAATATTAATGGAAAATTATATCATATCTTTTGATTCCCTAGGTTTTAATCCAGGATATACACACCATGGTTCCTAACATTGATTATTAAGGGATTTTTCCCATTAATAATTTTTCATAATGTGCTTATGAATTTACCAAAACATATCCCGTGGTAGTGTCAACCAAGGTGCATATAAAGGACCATTTTTGTCAACTAGGTTACCCCGGGTCAGGCCTAGAATATCTTCTCAGAGTTTTCAGTTCTAGGTACATCTGTTACAGAACCAGGTCCATTTTTATTTACAATAAATGGATGTATTTTCTTGATAAGAAACATACTCAATACTTTCCAAAATTTAAAGATGTTTTCTTAGTCTTATACTTATCCATATGATTTTTAATAAAGTATTATAGTCCTAATATCTAACAAAACTGAACCACCATTTGATACCAACTATATTGACCATATCATTTAACACATACCGTGACAAAATTTTAGGCATAATTAGACAACATATTACAAGTAATTGGTCATAAATTCTATTATATTGGAAGATTAGGTACATAATTAAAAATAAAAAAACATAATCTATTTAATCTCTATATTGAGCACCTAATTTATATTACACTCATTAATCTTCATTGGAATTCAAGAGGATAACATGAACAATGGATGAGTTAAAAATCTGAGTAAGGGAATAATCAGAAGAATAAATCATAGAAAATGGGTTAGAAGTCACGACGTAATGATATAAAAAAGCATAGAATGTGATATAATGAATAAAAACATATAAAAAATGGGATCATATTGTCATTGAATCATATTAATTTAGAAAAAAAATAAAACACGTCTTTATAATGAGCCCAGGCTCATTGCACATATAAGAGCGCGAGTCAAGGTTAACCCCCCAGACAATTGCACATGGAGCACTAGTCATCATTAACCCCAATGATCGTTACACATAACACAGAATGAGACTAAACATTACCCAATGAATTGACTAGTTATATGGGCACACCAATAATAACATGTTCATGAATATGCCTTCCACATTAATAATCAAACAAGGGTAATCAAACATAAACTAAATGATATACATGGAATGAAATGGGTATCAAATCATGTTATAAGGCATCACAAATAGGAATATCATTAGTGTGTCCATGAAAGAATGTATTTATAACATATATGGACATTAATAAAATAAAATATTCATATATCATGAAAATTTATGTCAAACATAAGTGATAACATGTAGAAAGAGTATTTAAGAGTCTTTATAATAAAATCATTTTATTATGGATTAAGGAAAATATTGATGACATTTTAAAATAGAATGTAGCATAATCTTTTATATAAAACCATAATTGAACCAAGAAGGTTTTAATAAAAAAATGGATATTTTAAAAAATAAATAGTGCCTCAAAACAGAATATAGAGTGCACTTGTAATAATTCAAAATATTCCCTCAAATTGGGATTACTTATTGAGATGAATTGAGTTGGGTACGGTTTAACAACATGTAAATCGAAGAAAAATAAGGACGAATGGATCTTGATACTTGAGTCTTGAACGTAAACACATAATTTTTAACATGAAAATAAATATAACAGAGAATTATATTTGGGTAATGAGAGTGATAGGATAACCTGATTGAATAATAATGCTTCAAATAGAATCCCATACATTAAGTCTGATGGTGTTCTTCATTTGCTACTAATGTCCTAGATAATAAAATTGGATCCATTTATTAATAATTCTACAAACTATTATATATTTAATTGATTTATTATACAATTATTAAGTTCATTTATGGCCTTTTTAATGTGTTATAGTGTTCAATTTTGTCATTCGGCAGTGCTCCTTTTCTTAGTATTCATTACTAGTTCTCTTGTATAAGAGTATCGAAGATAATATAAGATTGGAATGGTTTCTAGATGTGTAATTATATTATATAAATGATCCTATAGAATATAAAATGGTTATATAATTCATTATATTATATGGGTTGATGATTAATCATTAAATAACATTTTAATGACAATCACTTGGTTTAATTTGGATGTTTTTATTCACTACAAACTAATTTTTTATTATAAATTAATATAATGTTTACAGAATAATTCCCAAAAATTAAATAATATATAATAAGTATATTTTATTTTTTTCATCCCTAAAAATCATTTCACGACCATCATGGAATACGATAATAGATATTGAAAACTTTTTTTCCTTGACTGTGATAAATTAACAAATCTCAGATGATGTTTTCATTTTTAGTATAAAAGGAGGAGGAAGAAGATATGGGGATGAATTATTACAGTAGCATAAAAAAATTCCAGAATATATAATATAATAACGTGATCATACCATTTGGATGTGGGGAAGAGAGCAGAGAAAAGAGAAGAATAAAAATTAAAAAAGAAATAAAATAAATGAAAAGCTAAATTTACCTCTTGAATTTATCCTCCACGAGAGAGTACATAGGGAAGAGGTTTTGGAATTTTGATAAGATAAAAAGCTCATAGAAATGGGGTAGGGTATTTGGAATAGATTTTATCTGAATTTAAATAAGGAACTTGAATTTAGAGGATTGAGGAGACCAGGTGGTGAGGGGTATGATTTATTGTGGAGGAGGGGTGTGTTATCTCAATACTTAATTCATTAGTTTATAATTTTTCTCAAGAAGTTCAATACTGCTAAGTCTTAAAAAAAATTATAGTAATTATATTATATGAGTTTGAAAAAATGTTTCATACATCATCAATGTGTCAATGAATAGTATTTCTAAGTTATAATGTATACATACCTTAAATTATTGTATTTTAATATTAAAAAAATCATATATTTGTGAAAATCCAAAAAAACCCTAAACATTATTCAACATGTAGATTTAAAAAATGGACTCTAATATATAAAAAATATGATCTAAATATGAGAAATTTAATTTTTAATTAAAATCATTATTTACTTGAAAAAGAAGGATTTTAAAATTAAAACATCGTTTATAAAACATTGAAAAATTAATAAATGCCTAATAAAATTATCTTATAATCATAAGATATAAAAATATTATTTTATGAATAAATGTTATAAAAACAAATTTTCTTTTAATTTATTAAATTAATCATAACATTTTATTAAAATACACATAACTTACAAAAATTCTAAAAATTGATTAATAATTTTTAAAATATTTATTTACATATACTAGGATTTAATTATTTCATATTATCACTTATAAGAGGGATAAATATTATTTTTACATTCATTGGTGAGGTTATTATTATCCTGTTAAGTTTACCATTAATAAGGGTAACATTAATATTCCATGGGTCTAGATACTATTTCCCTGGTATTAATTCTTTAACATCTAGAGATACCTTTTATTTCACTCATTATTCATTTTTACTGTTTATATTGTGATTTGTATGAAATATTATGTGATTATACTATAAGAAGTAATTATATTAATATAATTCCATTGATAAAGAATTGTTTCATTAAAGTTAGTATATATTATATATTATAGATATAAATGAATTTTAATTCCTTATACGAATGTATTATTAATTTGGCAGAAAAATATAATAACGAATAAAAACAATAAAATAGAAATGAAAACATGATTATTTAGGTAACTTTTCAGTCAATACATTTCAAATTTATCAAAATAATTATAAATAAATTTATTAATAGGTTATAATTGATAAATATTAACATAAATTAATATTGAAAATTTCAGGATTCATTTTTAGTAAAATATTATTATATAAGAGGTATAATATTAATGAAATAAAATAGAACCTAAGGAAAGAGGACTATCGAACCTGGTTTTTTCCTATGTGTTTATGCTTTCTTATATTATATTATTCTTAAATTTATTTTAAAACGCATTATAATTTCTTTCTATACAACATTACATTTTATATCATGTGAATATGAATTTTTTTACTTTATTAGTATGATTTCTAATACACCTTCATGATTAGTTATAAAGTGTATTACAAATGTACATCCTTGATTATTCCAATGTTTCTTCTTATATTTAAAATATAACATGTTCAAATAATTATAAATGAAATACTATAATGAAGAGAAAGATATTCTAACTTATTATTTTGGGGACCATCTTTGTTTTGTTCTTTGGTATATTCATTATGATGCAATTATGAAACCTATTCTATTATCAGATGTTTATTTATCATCCACGATTGATTAATGATTCCATTCCACGTGGAAGACATGATTATGAGAAAATTATGATGTGAAGATTGTAAATTTAATTATATATCCATCCAATGATTTAGGTACTATTTTATACCTCCTGATATTATATTTATTAAGCATGAACATGTTATTTCAGTGATTATAAATTATGAAGTTATGATTTGTACAAAAATGTTTTTCATGAACCTGATGCTAGAATTTTTAACTACATAAATTTTATACTTTAAAAAAGTTATGAAGTTTCAATATTATTAATAATCTACATTCGATGAATCATCCAATTTATTCAAGTATACTTATGATGATGATGAATTTCGAATGTTATGAAGATGATGATTTGATTCAACTATTCACTCATTTTAATACATGCCTGATGTTTATCCTGTCACCCCCAACTAGGATTTTATCTAACACTTTATTTGATTTATGTTGTTAGAAGATTATGTTTACGCCGGAGAACATGAATTATTTTAGGACTATGAGGAAGGATTTTGATAATTTTTTATGTATGATTATATTCTATGAATTTAATTCTCCTATAATGATGCTGGGAGGAGCGGTTCCAAGTAGTTATTCTGGGTTTTATGTATTTTCTGAAGCCTACGGGTAATGAATTTCTCTAAGGCATGTAATTCCTTGTAATAATTATGCCTACGGGTATTGTAAGAGTTCCACCACACCCCTTGAAAGGCAGATTATCAAAAATCAATAAAAAAAATAAAGGCCTTTATGCCATTGAATGAATGTAATTTTCCTACGAACATGAATATTTTGAATATGGATTGTATTATTATTATGTTGTTTATCACACTACTACAAAAATGGTAAAGGGAAGCGCTAGCAAGTTATCAACGCAAAACAATGTGCTCATAAAGGGGGCCTTTATCAGCGCTAAAAAAGCGATGATAAAGGGGACCCCTTTATCCGCGAATTTTTTAGTAGCGTTGATAAAGGGTGGATTTATCATGGTTTTTTCCTACTGGTGATAAATTTTATGTTTCGAAAAAAATAATGAAAAATAAATTATTGTTATATAAGTATATTTATATTTATATAAATATAATATATATATTTTAAATATGTTTTAGATACGTATAAATAGACTATTACATTTAATATATAAGAAATTTAGTGAAAATGGATTTTAAATATTTGAGAAAATATTATTAATTTATAATTTTCTAATTATTATTGATTAAAACTTATTTAATATCAATTTGAAGACACAAAAAATCAAAACAAATTATAAAAGATCTAAAATAAGTTAAAAATGTTACTCAAAATTCAAACGACCATAACTTTTGATCTGGGTGTCCGTTTTAGATCTACAACATATCAAATCAAATCTTTTGATGAGCTATATGAATTAGTGACCCAAAAGAAGCTTCTGTTACACTGTTATAGTCCAAAAATTCTCCGAAGTCTTCCAAATTTGAGTTTTTAGTCGGGATATCCCGATTTATTAAAATTCAAAAAAGTATAACATTTGATCCGCATGTCCGTTAGGCATGTACCACATATTATAGCGAAGACTGTTTTATTTTCCTGAATTTGACCTGTTTTGGAGTTGAAACAGCCTTCTAGATTATATGAAATGATCATTTTAACATTCTATTTCTTTTGAAATACACATATAAATGTATTTATTCGTAAATATATATGTTTGTGTGTGTCTGTGTGTATGTGTGTGTGTGTTGTTTGTATGTATATATGTATTTATTTATTTAATTATAAATAAACATAAAAATATAGTTCTTAAATGTATTTAAAACTAATATTATATGTATATATTAATATAAAAATAAATAAAAATAAAAAAAATTATAACTAAAAATATATAAATATATAAATAAATATAAATATATATTAATATAAAAATGATTATATATAATATATGAATAAATATATTTATATTAATATGAATCTATATCTATATATGAATACATATAACTATATATATATAAAAATAAATAGATTTATCATCAAGTAGAGAAAAAAAAAGAAATAGCTTAGTGGTAAAGTTGCAGCTGTGAAAGGGGGAGGTTTTGGGTTCGAGATTGGGTGGACGTAGAGGGGTGTGCACGTGTGAGGATGCGTGGGAAGGGCAGTGTGCAGGAGATACCACCTAATGCTAATAGGGTGGTCAAGCACTGTGAAAATATCTCCCCACATCATATAATTATTTTTTATTTTTTCTTAATTTTTTTTGACTTTTATCAGAACTAAAAATGATCGCTGATAAAGGGGTATTTTATCCGTGCTTTTAAAAAGAACTGATAAAAGGGACCCCCTATATCAAGGTTGATATTTAAAATGCATTTTTAGCACTGTTAAAGCCCATTTTTAGTGCTTATATAGGCTGTTATTGTTGTAGGGTCATAAAATTATATAATAATCATGTATAAGAATGGTGTATTTCTATATGTTAGGAATATGATTCATTAGTTTCAAACTTATAATCGAAACTATAATTCTCATCCTTTTTCTTCAATAGTGTTTTTTTGAATAATGGGAACTCAATGAGAGACTGTTTTTTGGATAAGTGAACATTTCAAGTCTCTATCAATAGTCTAGCATCGAAAACCTCTATAGATTGTCTTCCCTAAGTGGGTATGTTATATTGGGATCATCTATCAAACAATTAAATGAATATGATAATATGTTTATCAAGGATGATATAATCATGAAAGGTGAAAAGAGTGATGATTATCTAAAATGGTAGGTAGTTTTGTTAGAAACTACAATGGATTACGATGGTGTCGTTATACTTATTAATATCATAGATATAGAAGATGGTGGTTCTATCTCTATAGTAGGTGTTATCTTAACGGTTTCTCCCAATAGTGCATAATGATCATAATCCTTGGTTAGTGACTAATCCATTAATTGATAAAATATTGAAAAAGGAGGTACTTTTATAAGTATTATGTCAATATATGTGATCTTGGGTTTTGAATTAGTCATATTCCCATTAATATTCCATTAAGCATCCACATTAGGCTACCTAATGTCCTTATTTACTATGGGGAACTCTATCATTGTCTAAAAACACATTATAAATACTGTTATGATCATCATTGAATGATCATGCACTAGGGATGGCTGTGAAATAATTTATCTTGTCGATATAAAAGTAGAGGTGGGTGTGTAGTAGGGATACATTAATAAATGGTGTTGTGTGGTGTGGCTTTAGTAGTTCTTGTTGGATTTTGGTGTATTTAGTTTAGGTTGATGTGGTGGGATGCTGGTGGGTCCAATGGGGTCTATAAATTAGTGAATATCTTTTCAAGGGTGGATATAATTTACACTAACTCATTCTATATATATTGATACATCAATGAACCTTGTAAGGATGTTGGAGTTATAGAGGTAGGGGTTGGTTGAGCTCGGGTTACAAGAGTATGTCAAGGATGATATGTATTTTCCTCCCTTATAGTGCATCTATACTCATTACAATATACATATGTGATTCCTTCAATATGAAGTCACCCCAGATTCACCAGGAGGGTCATATACATCAACTCAATATTTCCCAAAGTGGAATGTTTCATGGGAATATAGAAAGTGTGAAGGTATTTGGGGAGAAAAGTAATAAACATTCCCTTATTGATCATTCTTTTAATGTTCTTATTATGACCATTAAATTAATGGGGAAACACTTGGTCCATATTTTCAATCAAGTCGTAAAAATATATTGTAGAATAAGAAATCTAATCTATAATATTCAATCTTGTGACTCAACCCTAGTAGACCGACACTAGGTTATCAACCTATGAATGATCCTAAGAAAAATGATCTTTATCTGCATGCCATTCAACTCTTAAAAGTCATATACAATTATAGGATTCACAACTAAATATTACCACCTCTGATAAGTAAATACCTTTCAAGGATCCATTAATAGATCAGTACATGCCATTACATTCTCAAATTTGTTTATAAAAATAACCAATCCCACAATGAAAAATCTAATGATAGTTTCAACTAATTTCTATAGAATTGGAACTAAATATACTCTAGTTGATACTTATATATGGTGAGGAAATGCTAAGGGAGCTGTCTAAAGGCCACCTATCTGACATCAAGTTTACACTACATGTGCATTACACTAAAGAACACCATGACATAACCTTATATTCTAATATTTCATAGTGAACTTATATATTACAATTGTATAGTAATATTTTTAATCGCTAAGAGAATAATCCTATATAATTTTGATTTAGTTTTATTGTCAAATAATTAGTGAAGGTATCTGTTTATTTTTATCCCTACTCAAGGAAGATTGAGGGTTGGTTTTGTGGGTAGTGGCTAGATTTGTATTTTGGTGTGGTTAGAGGATTAATGGGAATGTAGGGTGGGATTATTTTATTTATTTTTAGTATGGTGTAATGATATTTTTTTAGGGAATGTGGCTTGTTCATACTATTTTTATGAGACACAACTATCTTATTACAGATATAGATTAAAAAAGTGTTTAGGATAACGTTAGGAATTATATGATGGGTATTTTAATAGGAATTGTTATCCATTTAATTAATTTAAATGTTTTTAGTGGATAATAAGTGAAATGCGGGTTCAATTGTGAATGATGGTGATGGATTGTGATTAATTAGCTTGTGGATGGTATGGTATGTAATTAGTAGAACGTGGGATTGAAAATGATCCCTTGTCGATTCAAAATATTTTATTAATTTTATGTAACAAAGTAGGAAATGTTATAATAAATCAATTTCCTGTATTCATAATATTTATCAATTATATCTAACATAGATATGTTCATTTTAATAATATAAATTCTATTATCAATAAAATAGTAAATAATATTATTCTTATTAATATTTTCAATATGTTATATAGTTTTATTTAAAGGATTGATTTCAAAATATTATAGAATTAATTTTATAAAATTAATTTTATTTTTGAAATTATAATATCAAAATTAGAATAGGGTGAACATACAATTTCTGAAAATGTTTGGTTTTTAAATGAATAGTGAAAAATATTATTTTTTATAGGAAAAATCATTTCATTTTAAAATATTTACAGTGCAAAATTACATTATATTTTTTTTAAATACTTATTCCTTTTTGTTAAACATAATTCAATTATATAATTTAGAATTAATTTTATACATTAATTTGTTGCAAATAAATTATACATAAATTGCATTTTTCTGAAAATTTTTATTTCATCACATTTTGTTGTGTAATTGTAAATTAAATTCCACCAAATTTATAAATTGAATCTTTAAAAACTTATTTCATATTTGGAATCATTTAGTCCAGATATTGTAAATTGGAACCTTTTATTTTTTTTTTCATTGTGAATAGAAACAGTAGAAATTTTTTTTATGAGATTAATAGAATAATGGGTTAATTATAACTACAAATAGGGTGATAAGTATTAACATTCATCCAATGTAATTAATTTAATTCATTGGATCTGTATATTTTTTCCATAATAATAAAAATTTATACATATTACCATATGTTTCCTTTTATTTTTAATTTTTACAATTATAATATTTTATTTAGAGAAAAATACATAATGTCACTCCCTTTATTTTAAATATTCATTTTTGTTCACATTGGGATAATAAATGTAAGGAATGAATAATAATGTTTAATTATATAATAATGAAATTTTACTTATTATGATAATTTATTTTTAAATTTTATTTATAATGAAATTTCCCTAAGTGCTTATAGAATGTTGACTCAATGTTTGTGCATGTAGTAAACAAATAAAGTAAATCATATTAAAATTTTAAAAGTAATATTTTTTGGTTGAGTTTTTCTGTACAATGAATTCTATAGATACATATAACATATTTGGTATATATTAAAGGTTTATATTCCAATTCAATTTCTATCTTCTATTTTCAAAGTCAAATAGAATGACTATGTTGGTTGTAGTAGAGTACTCAAGGGGGTAGGGGGAGTTGACTATCTGTTAAAATTTTTGTTAAAAAGTTTTCTTAAAAAGGTTCCCCAATGAGAAAGAATACAATAAAATCAATTAAGGCAATATTGTAATAAATGTTTTATTGTTCCAACAACCTATTAGAAGATTGATTAATTCTCAGATATATCAATATGATTTATTGAAACTACTTGTGAAGATATTTTAATAAGGAAAAACAGTTATAAATTTTATCAAAAACATACAATCTATGAAAATATAGTGTTTTATGAAATAGACAGTAATAAAGATAAAAAGTAAATTAAAAGTAATAGATGATAAAACAAGTTGTTCAGTCACAAGGTGAGACCTTATCATCTCCACATGGTGATCACCTTCCACTAAGCATTATGTGTTTATAAACTTCATCCACACCCTGGATCGGGTTAAACAGTAGTGAACATGACTAAATTGGTCACACGAAATTTTGTAAAAAACAATGTATCTCAAGTATATAGGATCAAAAGTGTAAGATGTCAAGCTCATATTCTACATGAATATGGTACTATAAATATTTTTTTGGATCTAATCTACGGTAGTCCAGCATTTGGAATTGAGTGTTCTTCATGTGTTATTTAGTTTTCTTGTTGCATGTCTCTGTTCTATTTCCAAAATTATCACACTTCTACTACAAACTACTACAAAAGCATTGTTTGAGTGAGAAACTTTTTATTTATTTTTGGAGTACATTTTTTGGAGCCAACAGGATGCATGTATTCTGAACCTCATTCCTCGTAATGAAAGGCGACATGTCTACAAAGAAATATTAATTATGTTAGTGCATTTAAATTACTCAAATATGATTTTTAGAAATTAAATTGAAAAATAAAAAATAGATTAAATAACAGTTTCATAATCAATCTAGAAATGGTATCACTTGGAATCGGTGTCACCATGAAATGATGTCTTCTTATTTTCCTTTGACCGGTGAGACAATAATTATGTTATAGTTGTATTGTGATCATGAACTAGTAGAAAAGATGTGGGGTTAGAATCATGGTGTCTGGTGATTTTAAAAACATTGAATGATGTCTTAGTGATGGTAGGAAGGAACCAATGTAACAGACTTCATGAGATCTGAAACTGGTTATAGTGTCTGAGTTAAGGTTTCTGGGTCATGGTGTGTGGGTCATGGCGTCTGTATCACGATGTCTGGGTCACTGTGTTAGGGTTATGGTGTCCGGGTCATGGTGTCTGGGTCAAGGTGTCTGGGTCACAATGTCTTAGTCCTTTTCTAGAAATATAGAATCAGTGGCAGACTCATTGTTTCATAGACATATCCATATATATGTAAACAGTTAACATAGTAATGTACCTTAAATTAATTAGAATTAATCGTTAATATTAGAAATCATAATAGAACAATGTTAAATATAGTTTATAATAATCACACATGATTTAGGATTAACAGTATTTGGTGTAAGTTTATTTAAAGCATAAAAAACAAACCATATCTACACATGATTTGAGGTAGATTAAATATGATTTATAGGATTTTCGATCATTAAAACATTATTAAAACATAAAGAATCGAAAAATCTCCCCCTTTTGATAATAAAAAACCATATGAATTGGATATCTGTTCTTAGTTTTTTTTCTCCCCCATAAGGTATTGGTATTTTTTTCTCCACCTTTTGGGATTGTAAAAAAGATTACATGAAATAAAGAGAATTAAATAAAGTCAACAAGAGAAAAGACATCAAAATTCCACATTGAATTACATGAAAAAAGATGTGTCATTACAAATAGTACGAAACAAAAATAAAAAACATCCCTATCAAAATATAGGTTTCACTTTTCTTCAGCACCAGCTATCATCTATTTACCCAGGCAGAAGTATCAAAAGGACCCAGAAGAGAAGAAGTAGAAGTTAAAGAAGGGAGTGACCCAACTTACAGAGAAAGGAGAGGGAGTCCTTCTAAAATAGAAGGTGCCAATGTTGTTTTGGTAGAAGACTAAGGCATGTTTTGGTCAAGGATAACTAGTCAGATCTAACTCAGATCCTGAGATACATACATTGAGGTAGATGCAAAGGTAGTACATGAGGAAAGAGGTAATCCTGAATGCAAGGGTGTAGCTGTAGGAACCACAATATCAGCACTCTGGACATGAAGATAAGGCATAACAACTAAATAATGTTAGTAATAATCACACTAACATACTGCATTTCCTTCTCAAATTAATCATTGCTCTCTATGAATTTTTCTAAAAATGTAGGGAAATATTTATTCTTTTTAACATGAGTATTGAAGGCTCACGTGATAGGAGGAATTCTAAAATTCACTACAAGATACATTAAATGACTGGTCATATCATATTTAGATAAATTAATATTAATGTAGAAATCCACTTTCATTGTAATTTTTTCGTAAGCTTCATTTTCAATCTCAGATTGAATCCTCAGCAAATAAAGTACTCTATCAAAAATAATGACAACATTATATAGACTCTCCTTGCCAAATCCACATAACATTGAATGATGCTCCTCCTTAACAACAGTTCTGAGCAGATCACTATAAATGGGTTGAGATGAATGTCCAGAGGCACTGGAGGCTATAAGTGATAATGTGAGGGACTGGATCTGATTCAAAAAATTTCATAGACAACCCCTATATTCATCAGTCAGTTTTTTGAGACCAATAACATGCTCACAACAGGAATTTGATAATGAAGTCATGTTCGATTGAATCAGATAGGCAACTTACTATGGAATCTGACCACTAACATACTCAACAGGATTAGAAATGGGATATTGTATTTATTTCAAGGGTTTTTTCATATCTTCAAGCATAGCTCTGCGATACGTCACTTCATCATTCAAATATTCGTTCTCAATTATAACCAAATGAATTTCATGAAGCATTTTTGGAAGAATCTTCCATATAATCTTCTCTAACAGTAAAGAAGCATCTCTTTCAATAATATTTGTCATAAGAGCATGTTTTGTGTTCATGATCTATTCAACTAGATCCAATAAATTATATCAAAAGGAATTCAAATCACTCTGAATCAAAAAAGAAGGAGGTTCTTATGATGGATTAGGAAGAGGAGCTAAGACAGGCTCAGGTTCCTTGGCCAAGATTCCCTATAGAGTAGAGACCCATTTAAATTGAAACACTATTTAATAGTCTATGCTTTCAATTGAGGCATTCTGGATATCATCCACATTAAAGTAGAGAGGGACCATAAACCAGTTATCCACAGTGCTTCGATCAATATGATTAGTTAATTCAACACATTTTAGACTTGTGTAATACTCCCCCTCAACATGTGCATATCTCACAAGAATAAGAGATTCAGTTCCATGAACTGGTTCAAAAGTATCATCATTAATAATCTCACCCATTTATTTCCTATCCAGCTGGAAGTAATATTCAAATCATTCCTCAACAGATAGGATAACATCATAATTATCTTGTTCCTCTAAATTTTCTTCAACCACATCTTCTTTATCAATAGAATTTTCTTCTTATGAATTCTCCTATGGAATATCCTTTTCCCTTTCAGTAAGAAGATATTTTCTTCTATAAGCAAGTTCTTTTTCTAAATCAATACTTATTTCTATAATAGGTCATTAATTCTAAACTATGTCTTGTAGAATTGGTTGATTACTATCTTCCATATCAAATATAATTTCATCTGTAGGTGCAATAAATTCCTCTTCATCCTATTAAACATGATAGTAAAAAATTATCTGTTCCAATCTAGGATCAGATATGTTTTTATGTTTTGAAGGATGCTCAAACGAATTAATCTTTTCATATAACCTTTTATTATCGTACACCTAGTCCTTTTTCCGTGGATTCTAACTAATTTTCATCCATTTTACTGTAATCGTTGATATAGAAAATTCATATTCCCTGATGAATTCTTCATTCTGTCTAACCATTACTTTAGCATACATCATAGAAAATAATAAACATGTGTAGAACAAGGAGGTATACTTTGAGTTCTTCTTAATCAACTCACCCATATAAAGTAGAATTTTTTTTGAATAGGTTAATCGTGTGTCAATTCTTCATAAGATGTATCAAAAATACATCTTCATATATGAGGGTAGCAAAATCTCTATTTCTTGGTCTATTCTGATTCAGAATATACTTAAATAGAAATCTGGTTCCACCATCTAACTCAGCAGTAGTATCTTTTCTTTCATTTTTCTTCCAGTCAAGATTCCGAAGACCAGTTCTAAAAAAAATCATTAGGGGGAGGAGGACCTCTCTGGTAGTCATAAAAAATTCTTTCATGGGGTATCTATAGGAAGTAATCCAATAACCTTGAGGAAAAAGGTGATTCATTGGACATTAATTTAGCTCCTCAAAATAAAACCATATTCACCGTTGAAAAAAATGATAATTGATATATCTAAGAAACAAGTTTTGGGTAAATCACCATTTTATCTTTTGTTAAGAAATCCAATCCTTCAGGCTCTTTCAATACTTTCAAAACTACATATTTAATTGACACCAACCACTTAGAGAATATTTCCTTTTCCTGTACCACTTTTCTATCAACAAGAATCTGGTTCAGTGGTCCTCTAGGTGCTATCTTTGGTGATTTTTTAAATTTCTTATTAGATTTGTGATTCTAAAGAGTTAATGAAGATGGGTTCTTCATTATGGGAATTTATTGAGGGGTTTGAAAGAGATAGAGATAGATTAAGGATTGAAGGATGACATACAGTTTGAGAGAAAAGATATTGAGTGAAGAAAATAATGAACCATATTATGTTATTATCATTTTGGGATATCAAACATCAAAAATTCAAAAGAGAGGGAAGAATATAATAATATAATAAATAATGAAATATGGGTAATAAAATTAACATAAAACAAAAAATTGTTATTATATTTTGATTAGAACAAATGTTCACGATGAGACTAGAACAGGTTTTCACGGTGTCTTCTTTATGGTGTGACTCCAAACAATGATATTATACTATTAGAGAAAGTAGTGCCCAACAATAATTGAGGGACAATAACTATGAGACCGTTAACATTAAATAGAAACATTAAGACAATAACTTGCAGTACTATGAGAGTGAGATAGTAATATTAAGACAATGATTTGTCAAACTGTAAACTATAAAACAATAAGTTATGAGTTAGTATGTTTTTGAAACTATAATACATTATACTAAGATTTATCATTCCCGATTCATGTATGATGTAATCTATCCATTTATAATTCAATGGTTTGGTGACTATATCAGTACGTTGATATTCAATTCTAATGAATTCAAAAGTTATATCACTTTTTTGATAATGGTTTCTCAAAAAGTGACCTCTTTAATCAACTTATCTTATCCTCGAGTGTGAAACTGAATTTTTTGAGATATTAATAGAACTTGTATTATCACAATTTATAGGGACATGCCTGAATTGATATCCATAATATGTTAATGTGTGATTCCTCCAAAAAATATTTTCACAACAACTACCAGCAGCAATGTACTTAGCTTCAACACTAGATAATGCAACAGAGTTTTGTTTCTTACTAGACCAAGATACAAAAGAAATTCCATAAAGGTGGAATTTTACATAGGGGATTTTTTTTCTAACTTACAAACATATAATTCATCATTAGAATAACCAACAAATTTAAATGATTTTATTCTGGGAATGAACAATCTAAGATTGGGTGTGTGCTTGATGTATTTGAAAAATCCTTTTAACAACATTTAAATGACATTCCTTGGGGTTTTATTTAAAATGTGTACCCATACATACACTAAAATAATTTCAGTTTGGCTATCCATTATGTATAGTAAGTGTCCAATCATTCCTCTATATGTGGTTTGATCAACAGATTTTCCATCTTCATCAAGATCCAACGTATAAGCAGTACTCACTTTTGTGTCCCTAATTTTAGTGTTATACAAGATAAATAGTTTTATAATATCAATAGTATGTTTTCATTGATTTAAATTAAAAAAGTATATATTTTTAAATATTTTAAATTCAAGAAAGAATTTTATTTTACCCATTTAACTCATTTCATATGCATTTTTCATCATTTTAGAAAATTCAATACATAAATAATTTTTTGATGATCCATAAATAATATCACCTACATAAATCTGAACTAGTAAAAAATCAATTGAAATTCTATTTATAAAAAGGATATGATTAGATAATACTTTTGTAAAATCTTTGGAAATAAAAAAAGTCCATAATATATCATACCATGATCATTGAGTTTATTTTGAACGTTACAATGCTTTTGATAATTTGAAAACAAGATATTGAAATTGAGGATTTGTGAAACAATGGTGTTGTTAAACAAAAACATCCTCAGCTATATACCCATTTAGGAATGCACTCTTGACATTCATTTGATATTGTTTTAAATTCAGATATACAACATAAGAAAGTAGAATTGTTATTGCTTCTTGTCTATCAACAGGTGAAAAGGTCTCCTCATATGCCATTATTTCTTCTTGAGTATAGTCATGTGAAACAAACCTAGCCTTATTTCTGTCTATATTACCAGCTCCATCTACCTTAGTTCTAAACACCAACGTAGATCCTATTATAGATATTTATTTGGGTCTTTCAAAATGATTCCAAACATGGTTCCTTTCAAACTGATTATTTTCTTCTTTAATAGAAATCCAAAAAAATTCATCATTGATAGCATCATTAATGTTATTAGGTTCACATTATGATAAGAGAACATGATGTTCAACATTATTTCTAAGTGAAGATCTATTTTGAGTTCCTTTGTCTAAATATACTATATCATCACATAAATGATGGTTCATAAGTATTCTATCATCTCTAGAAAAAGAGGGGCTACTGATTTCAAGGTCTTCAACAGGTTCAAGTCCATTATGACATAAATCTAGAGAATTTATAGAACTATATGTTTTGACAGATTCTTTTATAGGATAGTTAGAGGATTTAACATTGATATCTAGATTTTATATATCATCATACATGTTCTATAATGAGGTCTTAAGGTCATCTGTATCTGTCTCATCAAACATTACATGGAAGGATTACTATACACACCTAGTTTTTTAAACACTATATAGGATTTACTAAAGATTTAATATCCTAGAAAAATTCATTCATCATTCTTGGATTAAAAAATTTCAAGATTGTCTTTAATATTATGGATATAGACATTGCTACCAAAAAATTTGATGTAGCTTACATTGGGACTCTATTGTTCCATAAATCATATGGAGTTATTTTAAGAATAGGAATAATAAATATTCTATTACTTATATAGAATGTTGTATTTATAGATTTAGCCCAAGAATAAATAGGTAAATCATTTTCACTATCCTTGGTTCTGGAAATTTCTTACAAGGTACTATTTATTCTTTCTGCAACTCCATTTTGTTAAGGTGTTCTAGGGGAAGCTAAATTAGGATTATAACCATATTGTGAGAAAAAGAATTCAAAATATGGATTTTCAAACTCATGGCCATGATCATTTCTTAAGGATTTAATTCTAAGTCCCCTTAAATTTTATGAAGTTTGAGAATATTTGGTGAAATGAGAGCATGCATCACTTTTGTGATCAAAAAAGAAAGTAAAAGTATATCTAAAAAGTCATCAATAAGAAAATAATCATAGTTCTTCCCATTTAAACTAGAAACTATAGACGGTATAAACAAATCCTTGTTATCCAACATGAGAGGTTGAGAAGTTGACATTTTTTCTTTGGACTGAATAAAATGTTTTGTTTCTTCCCCTTTGGACAATGATTACGTACTTTATCATTTGGAAACTCATGTTTGGGAAGGTCTTGGACTAATCTTTATCTAGTAATATTTCCAAGTGAGTGAATATTGCAGTTTCAAGTCTTCTATTCCAAAGCCATGAATCTTTGTAAAATAAACATAAAAAATAATCCTTTTGAGAAACTAAATAATCTATGTTAATAGAGTATACATTTTCGTTTCTCAATTTGAAAAATACTAATTCTTTTTCTGAATTAAAAACATTAAAAGCACAATTTTCAACATTTACATGAAATCCATCATCACATGGTTTTGAAATACATTGTAGATTATAGTTGAGACCATAAAAAATTTACTTTGGAAATTTAAAATGAGTTAGAGTCATCGATTTGGACACGACCAATGATTTTTTCTATTTCATTGTTACCTAAAGTGACATGTCCACATTCAATTTTTATTATGTTCTTGAAGCATGAATAGTCTCACGTCGTATTTCTTGAACAACCACTATCTATGTACCATAAGATTTTATAGGATATTTTTAAACCATTTTCCTACAAAATAGTGAGATAAAAATAGACTTTGGTACCCATATTTGTTTGGGTCTAGTAATATTAGAAACAAGTGATTTAGGAACCCACATCTTCCTCACAGGTTTACTATATAAATTATTGAATGTATTTGAGAAGAAATATAATTTTTTTCTAGAAAATCTTAAAATAGCAGAGAATGTATCATAATTTGAACGAGCAGAATGTTTTTTGAACTAAGAGTTAAGATTTAAAATCTAGATTTAGAAACAAAATTGGTTTTTCCAAAATTTCAATTACCATGTAGATAGCCAATAACAGTAGTGTATTTAAGAGATATTTTTTTGCCTATAATTTGAACCATAGTATATTTATCATTAGTAATCATTTTAAGGTCCAGTTTCAATTTCTCATTAGATAGCTTTAGTTCATTGATTTCTTTGTGCAAGGGAAAAATTTTATCTCTTTCTACAGTAAGTTCATATTTAAAAGTTGAGGTAAGAGCATATTATTTCTATAAATAGTTGTATTTATCTTTTAGTTCATTACATGTATCTTCAAGAATGTTGTAGTTCTCATATAATTCCTCATTAAACATATTTTCTTAACAACTTTCAACTCCATAATAATAAGAATTTGGTATAAGATATTCTAGTGTTACCTCATATGTGTTTTTCATGGAACAATTATTGGCTTTGTTATCCTGTTCATCTTGTGAATATTCTCAATCACTTGATCTATCCACATAAGCACTCTATGTTTCATTCATATAATTTTTATACATTTTATCATTATCCTCATATTTATTTTTATAAATGATCTTGGGACCATCGGCCTTTACATGCCCCATTTTCTTAAATTCATAACATACTATCTCATCGGACTTTTCATTTCATTTCAAATATTTCTTCAAGCTTTCCTTTTGTTCATATCATCTTTTGAAGTTAGGCATTCTGAAAAATTCATTCCTTTTGTAAAATTTATTAAACGTTATAGCTAATTGATCCATCGTCTCATCAATGTTAGGTGATGATTGTTCATTGATGGAAAATTCAATAGAGATGTACAATTTCTCCATTTATTTGTGTTTTGAGGTGGTAGTCTTGAATGCCACAAATTTTCTATTGGTTTCATCTTCCTCTTCCTTGTTGACTTTAAGCTCATATTCATACATCAATAGTTTCCCAATGATTACATTGACAAGAAATTTTCTGATTTCACATTACTTTAATAAAGACAATATTTCATCTCTATCTATCAGTTAGGCATCTGAGAACCTTCATAATTTGTTTATTGGCAGTAACTTATCTTCCAAGAGAAATCATTGTGTTGAAAATTTTATTGAACCTGAGATACATGTCAGAAATAGTCTCATCTGGATTCATTTTAGTGTTATCATATTTAATAGTATAAGTATTGAGTCTCATTTATTTCACAATTAAAGTTACTTCCAGTGAAATAGATACAGTATCCTAAACTTCATGGGCAGTTTTAAATGTAGATATTCTGTTAAATTTTTCATCTCCTAAAGAGAAATATAACACATTCATATCTTTGCAATTTTTATTGTAAGCAATCATGATTGGGTCATCCCAAGTAATTCTATCAGTAGCAGAACTCTTATACTCGTCTATAATTGATGACCAAATTTCAAATTCCATACATTCTAAATTCTTTTTAATTTTAATTTTCCATTGGGAATTATTAGTTCCATTGAAGAATGGTGGTTAGTTGGTTGCATCAACTTCTAGTCTATTATCCATAAAAAATAAATAAATTTAAAGATCTATAAATTTATAATTAAATTAAATTTAAAGATCATTATTGTAAAACTAATAGCACAATTGAATGTATTTAAAAACAAAGTCCAAACAAGAATAAGAACTCCTTTGATACCAAATGTTGGTCTGATTAGCGTACTCAAGTGGGGGGGATTGAATTTAGTATCTATTAATTTTTTTTGATAAAAGTGTTCTTAAAAAATTTCCCCAATATGAATGAATATATCCCAGTCAATCAAGGTAATACAATTATAAATGTTTAACTTTTCAAATAGCCTATCATAGGATTGATTATTTCTCTGTAATATCAATATGTATTATTGATACTACTTTTGATGTTATTCTAATAAGGAAAAAAAATTATAAATTCTAACACAAAAATAACTTTCAAAGTAAAATATGGGGTATTATGAAATTGACAGTAGAACAATGAAAAAATAAATTAAAAGGCACATAGGATTAAATATGTGGTTTAGTCTCATGATGAGACATATTCCACTCCACATGGTGATCACCTGCCGCCAAGCAGTTTATATTAATAAAATTTATCCACACCCTGGATCCATATAAACAACAGTGTATAAATATTTCCATGTCATTCGACGTATTCGAAAATAAATCGTGTGTATAAAATATAAGGTCACTAAAGTATGTCTTCCACGCATATCCATGGGTATAAAAAATGAAAAAATATTTGAGAGGAGGGATATCTTATATCCTTCAGTTTAGTGCAAGAGGCACTATGTTATTTAATACAGAAATATAGAAACTAATCAAAATCAAAAAACAATAGACATCAAATCAAGGATAATGAGAAAAGGTTATATGTTCTTGGAGTGTTATTATATGCAACTCTGGACTTGTAGGATGATGCCGATGAATGAATTGAATCCTCTTGTGAAAAACAGAGTATCAAATGTCTGCATGTTTGAAGGTGTAATCTATCATGGCCATGTTATTTATGAATTTGGATCTAAGAAGATGATTTTTGCTTTGATCTATAATATTCCAACCTTTGTAATCGATAGTGCTTCGTGTGTTCTTCAGTTTTTTTGTTTCATGTATATGTTCCCTTTTCAAAATGCTCGTGATTCTTCTAAACAATACTACATAACAATTATTCCAGTGCCACACATTATTTTTTATTTTGGAGTGCATGTGTTGGTGCAGATAAGATGCAAGCATTCTGCACCTCGTACCTTGTACTCTTAGGTGACATGTCTACAATGAAACATTAATTATGTTAGTGCATTTAAATGACTCAAATATGACTGTTAGAAATTAAGTTAAAAACAGAAAAATAGATTAAAGAATGACTTCACATTCTATCAAGAAATGGTATCTCCTAGAAATGTTGAGACCATGAAATGGTGTCTTCATTATTATTTTTGAGCGGTGAGACAGTCATGATGGCATAGTTGTACTGTGATCAGACACCAATAGCGCAGATCTGATGTTAGATTCCTTGTTTTTGATAATTTCCAAACATCGAACAATGTCTTAGTGATGGTATCAAGGAACTTGTGTCACATACTTCATGAGATCTGAACATGGTCATAGTTTCTGAGTCATTGTGTATGGTTCATGGTGTCTAGGTCACATTGTCTAGGTCAGGTTGTCTGGGTCATCATGTCTGTATCACGGTGTCTGGGTCACTGTGTCTGGGTGCTTTGCTAGAAAACCAGAATCAATGGAAGACTCATAGTTTCTCAAACTTAGCCAAATATCTGTAAAACGTCTTAATTACTAATTTTCATAAATTTAATTATACTTAATCATTCATATATGAAATCTTAATAGGACAAAGTTAAATATAGTTTAAAATAATCACAAATGATTTAAGAATAACAAGATTTAGTCGATGATTATTTAATGAATAATGGAAAAAACCCTATATACACCCAATTTAATATATATTAAACAAGATTAATATGATTTGTGATCATCAAAACTTGATTAAAACACAAGGAATCCAACATAATTGTATCTGAAATGACATTAATTATTTTTTAATAAATATTATTTTATTAAAATATTTAAAATTCATAACGGCCCTGTATTATTCCTTGTGAACTGGATCTGGTCTAAAATGTCATCTGTGATCCATTTAAGAATTATTAATCCTTTAATAGTAACTTTATTGACACCTAAATTTTAATTTTTTTGTTTTCCTTGTTGTAATGGTCAAAAGGGTTAACGAGGGGTTAATAGAATGAGATAAGTGTAAAAACATAATATAAATATTTTTAAATTTTACTTTATGATTTTATTTCGATCCATAAATTTAATATATTCTAATTATATCAAATTTCAATCAATTTATCATTAAAATTAATTTATATTAATTTAATACTTGATGAATTTCCAAGCATGCACCTCCCCTCACTTATAAAATGGAACACACTACGCTCTCTTAATCAGAACTCTTGAGCTAAATAAATCTTAAAATACATACATAAATTAATTTATAACATTCTTAATCATGTTTGTTAGTCCAATTTTTGATCAGAAAACCAAACTTTTAACCCTTTAAGAATAAACCTAAAGAGGTTGTCCAAAGAAGATGTATAGTTCGTAACTGAGAGTTTTCATTTTATTTCTTATTTTACCCCTATAGAATCGTATTCAACATGGATTAAATAAAAAAATTAGAGAAATATTTTTATATGTTATTATGTTATGTTTTTATCATATATCTATATACACTTCCATTAAATGGGAAATTCAATAATAGTTCAAATGTACAGAGCACACTGTCTCGCGAACTGATGTAATTTTCTTCCATTACCTCCTATCATAGATACTTATAATTTTTAATTTTATATATATATGTCAAATTAATTTCATAAATATAATTATTAAAATATAATATATCATCAATTGTATTACCTTTCCATCCATTAAAAAATTGATAACATCATTTGTGTGTACGTATGGATTACGACCTCCACTTAGCGATGTGGTTTATTTTTTATGACCATGTAACATGGATATTATATACGTTTATTTGATGAGCTAATATTAATTTTTTAATTAATCATTATTCTATGAATATAAAATAATACATACATTTTCTACATCATGTTCATTAAAAAATGGAAACGGTACTCATGCGTACGTATAACCCACCATCTCAATGACTATAACAATGTTCATTTTTCCTAACCAACATTCATGGTAGGTTTTAAAAGTATAATTTATGTATAATAAAGATAATAATGTAATAATTATTATTTTGGAGATGATGAAATAATGACCAATTTGACCGTAATCAACATACCAAAGTCATTTTGGACATATGATCTAAATATTGTCCAGGCAACGAACATGAAATATTTTGATGATTTTATTAAATTTAAAATTATAATAATTTAAATAAAATTTTTACCAAAAATAAAAAATTTATTAATAAATTAAATAATTAACATAATTTATTAATTTACAAATAAATATAACATATGTGATGTTTTCGACTTGAAATAAATGAAAATATAAATTCAAAACTACATTTTAAATAACTTAATAATTTTTATAAATGTATTTATACAATGTGATTATTATAAATAATATTTTAGTGATTTATTTATATATTAATTAATGAATTATTAATTTCAATATTAAATTTCTTAATTTTTTTCAAAAATAATATTTTTACAGACCATTTTAACCTTATTTACAAAAGGAAAAAAGGAATATTATTATTTAATATATTCAATTGCAATAGAATTTCCCACCGATGTGACCATTATTTTATTTTTTGCATCCAATTATAATATTCCCTGATTTTTTCAATTAAAAAACATCATTATTTTTATTTTGGGTTGTTTATTTTTGAAAATTTCGTTTAGATGGAAAAAATATATAAAAACATCCTAAAAATTGTCACTTAGTGGTTAAAAGGATATTTTTATGCGTTTGAGGATGGAAATGAAACATTTTATGTATTTAATGCATTTATAGTCTATGGAAATTTCTTATGATGATGGGTTACATTGATATTGCTCATAATGATGTGTGAGCCTGATACCGCACATGATGAGAAGTGAGCCCGATATAACTATCCAATTCATTGGGAAATGATTACTTTATCCATAAAATTATGTTCGAAGTCAACTTTAATAGTTATTATTATTTTAAGGGTTCTATAAATATGATTTACCAAGTAACATACAATAATTTTCTATTCTCAGAAATTATTTTTCATAGAATTAATTTGATTTCTGAAGCTATGTTAACTGTATTTTCTTTTAAATGTAGGATTAGTACATTTTAGGGTAAAATGTTTTGTTTTTAATGTTTTATTTCATGGATACACATGTTTTCTAATAAACCCTATTGGTTACTATTTTTCTTTCATGATTTCATATAAATTGTTTAATGAAAAATTATGGGATGTAAACGTGTTTCCATAAATAAGTTAATGAATATTTTTGTTACAATATTATCAAGTTAATGTTAAACACTATTTTTTTTGATGTAATGGATTTAAAATAGTATAAAAGGGGTTTTATTCTTCCTTTTATGTCCATTACCAATCTTCTGAACTCATCACATTTTGAAATATTTTTCATAGTTTTTAAAGATGATTGGGAACATAGAATATGTCAAGTTAAAAATATTAATGATATTTCATGACTTTTTTTGTTTTATTTTAATAATTGTATACTATGGAAAAATTGATATTAACCATAAGTGTAAAAATTAAAATCTATTGGGTTTTATGTAATATAATTAACATAATTTTCTACAATTCAAATCCTAATACATTTATAAGGACTACAAGAAAAATAATTTTTTTTAAAATAAATTTTATTTTAAATAAGGATTTATTCCATATTATCAGCATCAATGTAATGGTTTAGATAGTTTTTGAGGTTATGATAATGTATGTAAGTATCCTTTAGAGACAATATGTTATGATATCATGATATAACAATCAAATATTACCATATTGCTTCATCTAAACTATATCTGTTCAGAATGGGTTTCTATAGAGGAAACATGGAAACTAACATAGGAAGGAACTAAGAGGATAATAACTTTTCAAATCAGTAACTTGGAATGGTTTGAATTGGAATAGAAAATTTTATTTTTGTGATGGATCAGTTGAAAATTATTATAAATGTTGATTGTATCTTTACGAGAGAGAAAATATGTTCACTATTGAGTTACATGTATATTGTAGATAATTTCATGAAACAAAACCCACCATTATTCAGTGGATCTACTAAACCTAAGATAGTTGAGGGATGGATTAAATAAATGAAAATTATATTTGATGTTATGGGTAGTTTATATCACAAAGATGTAACACTTTCTATTTATCATTTTGAAGGAGTATTTGACCAATGGTGGTCAATGGATATGTATATTTGAGAAAGAGAATAAATTGATGCATATTAATGGGATAATTTTAAGAATATTTTCCATGATTAATATTTGACTATGTTTTTTGACATGGGATGAGAAAAAAAATTCTTTCAATTGAGACAAAATATGGAAGATTCAGTGTCCACATATATGGAAAACATCACCTGACTACCAATGTATTCACGAAATATTATTTGGGATAATTATTGAAAAATTAGTCATTTTTACTCAAGATTATGGAACAAATATCATAGGAAATTGGTTTCCATTGAGTTAATAGTTATTATAAACATGTTTTATGTTATAAAATGGTATAAAATAGTTTTTAATGGTCATGTATTCAATGAAAAAAATATAATAAAATGTATAGATGGAAGGAAATGGGAAATCATATATCAATGAATCAAAAAGTCATGAATTTATTTTTCATATTTTGTAAAGTATGGTAAAAACAAACCTAGAGATTTTATTTCAAAATTTTTGAAATGTTTTTGATACGGAAATTTTTTACATGTGGAACATTACTACAAATAAAATTATTATACAAGTAATGAAATACTGATGGTAAGATGATATAATTTTGATGAGAAGGGTAAATATATGAGGAAATGTCGAAATATAGAAATATTTCATATAAAACAAAAAGATAGAAAGAAAAATGTGTGGAAAAATCATTTAGTACTACTACAATTGATGTTTGTTCATCTAATAATGTAGTGATAAGTATGTTAAATTTTTATTCAAATTATACTAATTGCCTATTTCACTCCGGATCATTGAATTCCATAATCTCTGATAAAATTTCATGTAAATTTGGAATATCACCTGTTTAAAAGAGGATAAAACTCTTAGTAAATCATTTGTTGGATTTATTAAAGAAAACATGACTAATAGGAATATTATTCTTTTTATCAAGGGGATGGAATTTTGTTGAAATCAAATTAAACTACCCATATTATAGTTTTATATTTTTTTGGGTATGGATTGGATTTTATTTTATCATTCTACAATATATTATAGTGCTATAGAATTTATATTCAATGATTTTATACCATGGATAACATATCCAGAAGTTGAAAATTGTGTCAGAGATGGAAGTAAAAGTTACCAAGATCCTTCTATTTGAAACAAATAATCATTTCAAATTATTGATGTACCAAGAGTGAATGAATATATAGATGTATTTCCTAATGATTCAACTGATGTTTTTCTTGACCATTAGGCTGATTTTACTATTGAATTAGTGTCTGATGTTAAGACTATTTCAAAACCCCTTATCTTGTAGATTGAGTATTACATTTCTTATTGAAAAAGTTGATTCAAGAGTATATTTATGAAAGTATCATTCATAGATGCACATAACAATAGGGTGACAATATTTTATTTTTTTAAAATGAAATACGGTTTAATGAGAATCTGCATTGATTATTTAGCCTAGAATAACATCATGGTTAAAGACAAGTATTCATTGTCTTAGATCAATGGTTTTTTTCATTAGCTCTAAGAAGCATAGTATTTTTAATTTATTGGTCCTAATCAAGGTCCCATCTGTTTATTAGAAATGAGAAAGATATTTTGATGACAACATTTTAGCATAGATACATGCATTCTGAAAACATAGTTTTCTTTTTTGGGTTGTATGATGAACTAACTATATATTTGGATCATATGGAAAGATATTTCAATGAAAATTTAGAAACGTTTTTGTTTCTTGAAGATGGTATTTTGGAATATTCTAAATTTAATTTGGAATATGAAAGACAACTAACGATAGTATTGAAATCCATACGAAAAAATAAGTTATATAAAAAATTTAATAACTTATAATTTTTTCACAATAAATATCTTCCCTTGTAATTATTATTTCAAAATATTAAATAAAAAATCACTCTACTACAAATAAAGTTGTTTCATAATGTCCCATAAAAATAAATTATATATATATTCATAGTTCTTTTGGATTATTAGCTTCATACAGATTGTTTATTTAAAACATTTCTTGGTTATCTAGTACACTGAATAAGGTAACATGAAAAGAAGATAAATTCATATAGATGAATGAGTGTGTGGATTATTTCCATGGGATGAAATAAGACTGGTGAATGATCTAGTTTTACACTTTTCCAATTGAAATGGTGAATATTTTATCTAAAATATTGTTTTATTAAAGGGACTTGATTGAGTTTTGATAAAGAATGATTAAGTAGTTGCTTATGTCTCAAATAAACTAAAACACCATGGGTAAAATTATCTGACAATGATCCAGAATTCAATTTTTTCAGTTTTTTATTATAAATTTATAGTAAATATTTATATGGTGAAATGTATGAAATATATACACATAGAAATGGTTTGAAGTATATATTCACCAATAAAGAGATGAACATGTGGTAGAGATTATGGCTGGAACTGATTAGTAATTATCGCAACACAATTCAACAAAATCATGGAAAAGAAAACAATGTAGCTGATTATTTGAGTTTAAAAGATAATGATACATTAAACAATTTACATTTAGAAAATTACAATTTAGTAAAATAATTGACAGTTTTCCCATAAATTAAGGATAATGAATATTTATCTCTTATGATTTTGGTGACCATAAAATTGTCTCTGTCAAAATGATTTATGTAGGCTTAGAAAAAAGATCATGTTTTAATAGAAACGCTAGAATTTGTTAAGAAGGGTATCTTTAATGAGTTTATTTATTATGAATAAGGTTTTATAATATTCGGGAAGATATTTTTTTGACATTATATTCCCAGTTGAAGAGATTATTGTTGAGTAAATCCCAAATTTCCATATTTTTCTTTAACAATAGAAACACTTAGATGCATAGAGTCCTTCTAGACTACTATTGGTTAGATGGAATTAAATATATATTTCTGAATTTAGAATGAAATTTTTGAGTTGAATTTTTTTATTAGAATATAAATTACCAAAATTGATAAATCATCATTTTATAGTCAGAAATGGGAAATGAGAAAAAAATATGGATTTCATGGAGGTATTGACAATGATATCATCGGGTAATAATGTGAATTTTGTTATTGTTAACCAATTGACTAAATCTTTTTATTCCCTTAATATTTGAGATACTATCTATATAGATTAGATTTCATAAATATATATCACTGATATAATCTTGTGGCATAAACTTAATCTCTCTATTATATCATACCACGATCACATGTATACTTATAATTTTTTGAAAAGTATTTAGAAATATATGGGTACTCAATTAAATTTTAGTATAGAGTTATATCCTCAATCTGATGGAAAATCATGGATAATTATTTAGAATTTTTAGTACACGCTTTGTTCATGTTTAATAGATTATTGGGAAATATGGGATCAAAATTATTTATTAGTATTATTTTCTTATAGTAAATTTTGTCATTCAAGTATACAAATGAATCCTTGGGGTTATTAATATGAAAAGTAGTGGTAGAATGCATCTTTTTTTGATGAAGTAGATAAATAGAAGTATTTGGGACAATAATTTGTGTAAAAAATTATTGATAAGGTGATGTTTATTTATAAATTTACGACGATTAATCAAATTAAGAAGAAAAGTGTTGTATATAACAAGAGGATAAATCATCCATTTTAGGGAGGTGATCATGTTATTTATAAAGCATCGTCATGGAAATGTTGTATGTATTATGGTAAAAATATGGAAGATTAGTCGACAGTTAATTGGGACATATGATATCTTTGAGAAATTCAGATAATTTGATTACCAAGTTGCCTCACCTCTGAGTTTATATTAGGTAGATGACAAATTTCATGTTTCATTATTATGAAAATAAGTTCCAAGTGCATCTCATGTTTTGAACCCTGATGTAGATTAAATCATTTTTATTAGGAATAAATAATATAGACTCAAAATCATAAAGAGTATATTTTTTTGGAATAATTTAATAAATCAATTTATGTTTTCATGGGAAATTAATATTATTTAAGAATCAACAGGCCTATAAGAAAATGCTATGATGGATAATTTCCACCACCTATTTATGTAACAAATAAACTTAGGATTATAAAATTTCCAAAAAATTGAGCGAATATAGGAAACTAGTTAATTTAAGAATATATTATTTTCAATCCATATTATTAATTATATATTTTATAGTATATTGATATATTCAACATAATAATTTAATGAAAATTTTCAGTAAAATGGAAATAGTTTTTCCATACTAAAATTGTGAGCATATATTGTATATTTTTATTTAAAAGAATTTATTCAAAAAAATTAGAACTTTAATTTTCATAAAATGAATATAATTTTTGAAATTTAAACATTAAATTTTACATATGGTGAACTTATAAAAAAATTTGAAACATTTTGTGTTTTCAATGAATAGTGATATTTCTGATTTTTTATTTAAATCAATATTTTCATCTTAAATATTTAAAAATTAAAATTATATTTGAGATTAGTTTTAAAATTTATTTTTTTAGATTTTATTAAAAATAATCCAATTATGTACTTTGAAATGAATTTAATAATTGAATGTGGTATAAAAACATTATTTATTCATACAAGAGAGTTTTTAAAACATTTTTCCATCATGTTTCAAGGATTTTTTAAAATATATATTTCCACTTATAGAAATTGAAACATGATAAGGGACTCTATATCTATAATCAAGAGGTACAATTTTTTTTAAATAGGCCCTTTTTATTTTGGTCATTGTGAGTAGAAAACATAATACAATTGTGGATCCATGGTAAAGGTAATATGATTTAATTAGAATTAAAACATATTTTACAAGGCTAAAAATTCATTTAAAACATTTATTTATTTCAGTTAACGAGTATAATTTATCTATAGTCATATAAAATTAAAAATTATAACCATTTGTTCATTTATCTATGATTTTCAATGTTATAATATTCTATATAAAGAAAAATAAAATTTCTCCCTCTTAATTTTAAATTTATCTTATATGTTCACATAAGAATAAAAATTAGTAGATAAAGAATCAAAAAATTTATATTTATCGTAATACAATTATTTTTATTTTTTTAATTTTTTTTAATTTTTTGAGATGCTAAAATTAACATAAATTTTTACGAAACATCAACTCTATGTGAGTGCAAGTTGTATAAATATAATGTCAATGAGAATAAAAAATCTAAATTTAATAATTATTGGGTGTATTATAATGTATATCTAATTTTATTGATGAAAATAAAATATTATGAATATTTTAATGTTATTCATTAAAATTACTTTTCCCTCATGTTTTTTTCAATGTCACATCAAATGAATTGTACATTTATGAAATTAATGGTATTATATAAATAAAATGATTTATTACATGATTTAAAATTAATATAAATCCTTTCATTTACCAAGATATTTTGATATAGTCTAATGTATCAGTTATGGTCAATTTTATGGGTTATTTGTGTAACAACATCTACTCTAGTAACAAAGAGTGGTTGGTTACATTATTACATTAAGATAGATACATTGGGTCTAATATGGAAAGACCGATCAATTTAGTAGTCTTAGAGATCCATTTACATACAAGATGTAAAATATAAAATGGGAATAAAATATAAATCATATAAATGGAAAACATTTGAAATCCTTGAACTAAATCAAGGAATTATAAATCATATCCTAGGGAATGAAAAAACACAATAAGGGTGACCTCAAATGCTCAGTAAGGTATAAATAAAATGAAATTTATCATGACTAAATAATCCATAATCAATATTATTTGGTAAATAAGTGAAAAAATACAATTTAACCAAAGACAAATCATGATATGTGTCAATCGATAATATTAGATAAAGAATATCAATAATAATAATAACTAAACTTTATATGAAGTAATATTTTAAGATTGGACATTTTTTCAAATATATCATGATATCTATACCATCAATAGCTTATTCTAAATAATTTCATAACTATTGGTAGGTATTCGAAATAAAATTAATTTTTCCAAATATTTTTTCACAAGGGATATGAATTGAGGGGCTATCTATAATCAATCCACATCCATCACCACATGTCCAATGCATTCCTATTATATTGAATTATTAATTCAATTAATATATAATTATAATTTTCACTTAAAGTAGGAATTAAATTAATAATGTTGAATAATAATATATCCCAATTCAATCATATAACATTCAATGTAAAAAATATATATAGATATGAAATAATTTATTTAAAATAAGAACATCCACGAAAAAAATAGATATTTAAGGGGAATTTAATTTAAAATGATTATAATAAATTTAAATTTTCAAGCTAAAGTTAACAAGAAAAAATTTTACAAGAGAAAAAAGATGACCATTGGTTAACCAGGAATATAGATTTTTCAATAAAATAATTTCATTTGTAATAATAAAGGGAATAAATGATAAATATTAAGATAATATATAATAAATTATTATTATTTCTAAAACCATTGAAAAATGTATATATGAAGCTAAATATCAAAAAATGGTTATAATAACAGGGAATTCCTTTATCATCATATATGTCAAAGAATTTTTTTTTGATTTTGTTGATGAAAGAAAATAATTTCCGTTTCAGAAAACTGTTGAAATAGTCCTTTCAAGAATTTTTTTAAAATTCAATGATAACATGAAATATCATTAATAAATCACTTGATTAAATAAAATTACTTTGGTAAAATAATCTTGAAAAAATATGGACCAAAAATATAACTGACTAAAATAGAAATAAAAATAATTTTTCATTTGAAAAAGTATTTTATTAAATATTGTACCAAATAGCATAAATGTTGGAATAAAATTTATAACTCATTAAATACCCATAATATAACTAAGTTGAAGGAGTTTTATGAGGATTGGTAATAATTTTACTTCACTGAAAATAAGAGAAATCCAAATAGTTCAGAATAAAAAATGAAATATAACCCATTTTGTATCTTTTATATTCTAACCCAATGAGAAAATAATTTAATTGAAAAATTAATCATTATTAATAAATAGGTATTCATGTTATATACATAAAATTTTAATCATACACACCACACAATTTCTAACAGGTGCATAATAACCAATATGTCTCAATAAAGTTTAAATTTTAGATGAAATACCTTACCACACACTTCTCTTTAGATGAAAATTATTTAACATACTATATAATGGTTTTAGACATGTTATTAATTTATACTAAAACTATATTAACATTTATTATATCATATAAGAACTTTTTATAACATATTATCACCCGTTCGTTAATAATATTCTATTATTACAATTGTTTCTTGTATTAGCTGCTTTATTTTTTCATGCATGTTTTTGTAGAAATTATGATTATTTAGGAATATGATATAGTTACATCACATATAGAATTATTTTAATGTTGTTTATATTATTTTTATTTAATATATACATTATAATAATTTTTTAATTTAATCATGGAAAATTAATCACATCGATTCATGAAGGCGGTGGGTCGTACATACACATGAAACACATTATCATTTCTTTAATGGGTGAAAGGGTCAGTAAGAGGATGATGTTTTAATTTTAAAGAATAAATATGATGTTATATGTAAAATATATATTCATTATTTATTTAATTATGTTTATCTATGTGAGTTGTGATGTAAAACAATTTACATTGTTTCTAGAGGTGGTATTCCACCATTCACACGAGCTATAGTTTTTTCCCATTTGATAGAGAAGGATATGGGTAAATATTAATATATAATCCAAATAAAATGTATTTTTATGTGAGATACTAGTGTTAGTATATTTTAAGTGTTAATAGATAGTTGAATTTTGTAAAATAAGATGTAAAAAATAATGATCTTGGGGAAGGCGATTACCTTCGCTCAGAAGAACCTCCTTTGGATCTATTATTAAGGAACATAGGGTTGGTTTTTTGGTGGACCATAACCTCTATAAAATTTATAACATTTTTGGGGAGTGGGTTTGGTTTAGTCTGGTTAATATAAATAAAGTTATATACGTAATATGTTAAGGGAGGAGGTTCCCTTTTATAATTGAGGTGAGTGACGCACTTGTAATTCTTTAATGTTTTTCAATATCATCATGTATCATTCTTGGAAATATGAATAAAAAATGGATAATATTATAATTTAAATAACATAATGTACAAATAAAACCATAAGATGTGGTTTTAATAAGTATTTATGTTATTTTAAACTTATACTTTTAGATTATTCTCCTTGGTGAACTCGTTTTTACCTTAGTGGTGGTAATTTTTTTTCTATTTTACTGTTCACTATTATAATAAATTATGTTGAAAATTTTCAATAATGTTAATAATTCTAATTCCAAACAGGTAATTCATATCATATTCATTTCATAGGTGTGGTATAATATAATTTTTAAGTAAACATAATTTTTTTTCGAAAAGTAGGTTATCAAGAGATGCATTTTTCAAGCCTAAAATCATTTTATATTAACTATATGACAAGTAATCACAATTATATGGACATAAATTTAAATATATAAGTATGTAATCTATAATATTAATTTAATTAATTCAATATTAAATATTATTTTAATTAATTAAAATGGAAATACATTTTACCCAAAAAAATTGTTTTTTTAAATATCACTTTTCACCTATATGTGATCATACTTTTATATGTTAGATTTATAGTAAATATAATTTTTTTTATAAATATTATAAAAAAAATTTATAAAAAAATTTAAATACTTAAATAATTTATTTTTTATTATTCATAAATATTTATTTCTAAGGATAAATTTCAAAAAATCATTTTAGGATTATTTTTACAGAGTAAGTTCAAAATAAATATTCATCCTATAAAATTTAATTTTAATTTCATGAAAGATAAAAATAATCATTATATTATAATTTTATTGAAATAAAATGTTTATTTAATATAATCATGTCTTTATTGTTATATTCTTCATAATAAATAATGACATCATTGAAATTTTCATGGATAATACATTATAAACCATAATGGGTGGTACTTATTTATAACATCCAATGGTTAACAAATTGCATCCAAAATTTTATGGTACCCCCAATTTACCTTTACTAGTACATTAATTTTATTATTCGATACATAATCTCTAGTGTCCGAATATGGACGGACGCTTCATAGTAAGATAAACATGTTTCAATTCTATTTATTTATAGGTTAGAAAATTCATCAGGTCTAGAATGTACCTCCTCACAAGGATATGTGGAACACATCATGTTCTTTAAAGAGGCTCAGTTGAATTTCCAAATGGTAATACATAACTCAAATAATTTAAAAAAATATTATAATTTATGATGCAACTTGGTCAGAATTTACCTAACATAAAAAATCCATATAATACCCATACATGGACGTGATTTCAAGAAAACATGATCTACCACAATAAATTACAAATCATTCCACCACTTATTGATAGAAACAAACTCGATTCATATTTTTATCCATTTTTTATTATTTTTAATTTCATTTAAATTAAATAATCCATAGTTTTAAATGTTTTAATAAATAATGGATAATTGGAATTCTGGAATGAAAGTTGATATAAATGGAAAAAATGGTTGGAGAATTTTAAAGTAGAAAATTTATTTATGAATCTAAAAAATTTAATTTTATCTTCTAAATTTTTATATCTCCTTTTGAGGAGTTTGTCTAAAGAATTTCGGTGAGCTAGGATATGGCCATAATTTAAGCCATATTCCATTTATGAAATCCCACAAGGGGTTTCTTTCCAAGCCATCCCAGGAGGGCCTACTCGAGTCAACGGTGCATTGGTGGTGAAGCTTCATGCAGGGTGTCCCACAGGCGGTCATGACCGTGGGGAATATAGTGAGCCCATGGCATTGTGCGGGATATGTGTATATGTAGACCACATGTCCATGTGTGCAAGTGTTACTAGTAGTCTATCCTTGGACTATTTTTTTGATTGATCAAACCACACTTAAAATTATAATGTATATCCTTAACATATTGAATTTCGATGTGGTACATGAGTCTTGCAGGTATATTTCATCATGCACCTTTTTTTTCCTTTATTCTCTATGATACAACTTCATATTTATCTCTTATAGAATACGGTCACTAGGAATCTCCATTGGATCTCCTCTTGAAGCTTGAGCTCAAGCTGAACATCCACCAAGAAAGCCTCATTCCATCTTGGGATATCTTGGAAGAATCAAGAAAACTCACATGCACTATTTAATCTTCATCTAACCACTATGAAGGAAAGATGAATAAAGAGATCAGTTGAGCTTCATTACCATAATTTGAGTGAACATTTCCACCTTGATTCATGAATTCAAATAACCCACGCTAATCACCATTTCTACAGCTATCTCTCAATGATTCCATGACTTCCACTCTTCACATCATCAGGTGCCTTTTCCTCAACCACCAAAGCCTTATGTCACCATATATCTCCTCCATATATGTCGATGACCATCATGGAAGATATTTTTACCCACCTGAACAATAAAAATGTTGGATGGTTTTTTTTGCCACCTTCCAAGATCTTCCACCTCACCGTGACACCACATGACTCCAGCCATGCATCCCATGAAAGTAGCTTCCCTGAATAGGTCACTTGCCCATAATGCAAATGTAATCTGAGAGTTATATATTTTTAAACAATCGATATCATTGGTATTTTAAATTTCTTAGAACCTCGGGTCTTGGGGAGCCTTAAAGGCTAATGAGTCCAATGTCCTCCTCCTGCCCACTTACTATAAATATGAGGTCATGCCCCATCCATGTGGATCATTGAATACCCAAGGGTGGTGGCTGTGAAAGAAAATGTTCCATCCTACTATTACCCCATTGACATTGACATTTTCATTACTTTATTTTTTTGATTTAATTTTAATTTTAATTTTAATTTTAATTTATTTCATATATAAAATTATATTAATGATTACAATTTTGTGTTCCACCACCCTTATTTCATCTTCATATTCTCTACTTATTCTTCCTATTTATATTGTTGATTATTAGAATATTATTTTAATACTATATATATATATATTATTTTAAATTTTTATTTTATTAAATTTAATTTTTCCCTCTCCCTCCCCCTCTTATATTTTTTATTATCTCTCTCTACCTCTCTATATTCATTCTATCATCCTCCATTAGTATTTTCATTTTTGAGATCATTATTATTATTATTTTTATTTTATTCTATTTTATTTTTTCCTCTCTTATTCTTATCCACTAAATTAATATATTAACCTCATAAATGAATGGTTGACCTGAGGATTGGCCGAGGGGTGGTTAAGGTGTTCTTGAATTTTTCTTAATGTTTATTTTAGGTTTGTGATAGATATGAGTTGAATGCTTCGATGTGACCAATATCCATAGTGTGGTTAATTTACCCCATGATTTGATAAAAAACTAATTTTATTTTTTTAACCTCGTTTGCCTCTACCCATTTGTTATCTCTTCACATGATGGAGTTGCGAAAATCAATGGATTGAACGACATCGATAGAGCTGTGTCCTGGATGATGTAACACCCTTGATATGGTGTGTCATAATTAATGGTTGTATGAAGATGTGGAATTGGGATTGATAAGGCATTCAAGGATTAAAAAATTTATAAGAATTGTAATTCATCATGAGATTTAATGTGGGGATTATCAAACTAAAATCAAAAAAAAATAAAGGAGATTAATGATTGAACAAAAAAATAGAACCCAAAACCATGTTATTTATTATTTATATCATTATATATTTAAATTCATATTAGTTTAGTTTAAATTACCAATATTATTTTCATTTAATTAACATCATAATATAACATACAAGAAAAAAAATATTTTAGGCGATTCATATAATGTTGGTGTACAAACATAGATTCTATTTAAGTGAGACCTCCCTAGTTAGCCAATATAATATAGTAAGAAAGTAATTTTATTTTTCTATACACATGACATGATTGTGTCAAAAGAGGCTCCTTTACATAGGAGATATTCATTATTTTTATTTAGTTTTTATATCATCCAAATATATTGTTTTTTATTTCTTAAAAAAATATAAAACTTATTCCAGGATGTATTAAAATGACTATTGATTTTTATGGACTCATGATTACTCATAGGTGAATGAAACAGTACCTGAAGAAACCTAATCTATAGAAAAAACAGTTTTCATATAGGCAAGATAGATCAGGGGATTACATATCAAAATTAGTATAAAGGAGGAATTAAATGACCACATCCATTATCTCAAAGATACCCTTCAGAAACAAGTAGTTGAAGGATTGTCCATAGAGATAATTGAATTCTGGAAGTAATTTTTTACATTTTACTAATAAATGGGTGAGACACTAGAAGCATGATCTTTTTTTACTCCAAAAACATTTGATGAAGTTCCAATAGAAAAAATTTAGGAGAAAGTGAAAGAACAAAACATAAAATATGATATTCCAGTTCTTGATGAGATGGTGGAATATTAATAAGAAAAAGGATGGTATATCTGCATATTTCCAAGAATCATAAGAGAATCCTAAAAAACCAAGAGATGAGCCACTTGTCTTTCTATAATCTACCTAATGAGGACTAGGTGGAATTATATCCTACTAAACGACAATGGGAGGTCAAATAGAGATGGATAAATTTTTGGAATGAATTTAATGTGATGCTTGATCAATCTATACCCTGTAAAAAGAAGATCCACCACATTTAAGGAAAACACTTTTAATCAAGTGGAAATTTAAGTAAAGATATATGATCATGACTATGTCCCTCCATCCATTGATATTAATATTCATGAGGCACCTAAAACATAGGAGGTGATTGAAATAATTAACAAATCAGGGAGATGATATTTATTTGAACTCTTTTTTTTTCTAATTTTATTCAATATGATTTGAGTACCACTCTTTATTGTATTAAATTTTCATATATGTTCAATGATTTAAATTCCTTAAAGGATGATGGAGAAATTAGAAATACACCTTTTGAAGAGCACATGGAGCTCCTTAATTTTGATGAATACACATTTGAGGAAACCCATTATGAAATCCTAGTAGCTAAGAGTAAATAATGATTAATTGTTCTCTTATTCAATGAGGGAAATTAGTAATTTAAAATTTTATTTAAAATTCTATTCAAGTAAAAACACCTTTTTATATTCCCTAAAAAACCAATTTATATTTCCTATATTAGGCTAACACTAGAAATGGAATAGCATGATACATAAGTAGGAACCAAGATGGAGGATCATTCATAAATATTCCAACCCCCGACATGCAAGATGTACCTAATTATGAAGGGAGATATGAAATACTCTTTCCATGGATCATTCGTCATTAATAAAGAAGAACCATGAGCTAGGAAAAGCAACATGTAATGTTTTATATTAAATAAGAAATTTCTACCATCCAAATTTCGATTATAAATGATATTTCCCTCTGGTGGTAATAAATATTTGGGGCCAACATGGGGGTCATAAAATAATTTAACTTACTACTTAATTTCTATTAATTTAGATTTAAATTTCTTTTTTTTTTTGGAATTTTTATAGCATGCTTTCTACTCCATATTATATTTATGTGATTTAATTACGTGATACTTGTGCTTAATTGAGTAATTTTCATTCATAGGATCACGATGGAAGAACCAAACACCAACAATTATATATTTAAGATGAATAATCTGCATTAAATATGGTGTTAAATTATATTATTATCTTATAATATTTTTATATTTTTGTCTAAAAACTTGTTATAAGGCTTAAAAAGAAATTACATGCCCATAAATGAGTTATTTATTTAACATAATTAACTAAGATACCAAATTTTATAAGGCATCATGTGATTTTATATTTAAGATTTAATTTAATGATATTGAATGTTAAAATGGATAATTTTATGATTAAGGTGAATCATGAATGTTAATCTGTGGACATGGGTTATGAGGAAATTAATTGGCTCATATAAATAAAATTTTCCAATTTTTTTGTTTTAGATTTCAATTTTTAAAATACATTTTTATTAATTTAATATTATTAATCTTACATTGAGTTATTTTCCGATATTGTATGTTCAATTCCTATGAGGATTTGTAGACCATGTACTTTTTATTTATTCTTGATCATATTACCTGAGTAATTTTGAGATATTCCACCTAATAGAACATGATTTTGTTCTTATCAAAGCTATCAATGTTCCAAAATACATTTAAATTTATTGAGGAATATTTTCAAAAGAAACTATCCTTAAATTACCAATGATCCACATCTATGTATAGACTGCATGTCCATCTGTATAGGTGTAACAGAGATCCCATCTTTGATGTATCCATTTTGATTGATCAATACACACTAAGTCATATAATGTTTTTCCTAAAAATTTATATATTCGATGAGGGAAAGGAGTTTTGCATATACTATTCCTCTTGTGCCCTCTCCTCTACACTCCAAAATGTTATTACTTCATCATAAACTCCCGATCCCACTGATCATTGGGAACCTCCATTATTGCATCTTTCGAAGCTTTGGATTGAGCTGAATATCCACCACAAAAGTCGTGTTCCACCTTGGGACATCTCGAAAGCTTCAAGTGACCTCACATACAACATATTCGCTTCATCAGACCACACTGATGGAATGATGAAGGAGAAGATCGAAGTAACATCACTTACAAAATTTGAGTGATTGTTTCCGTCTTTATTCACACAAACCAATGAACCCTAATATTCACCATTTCCATCGCTTCCACTCAACTCTGCCACATCATTTCAACCTGAGGTCTTCAAGCTCCTATACTTCCTCAAACAAAGACTTCTATCACTATAGATACCTTATCCAACAACTAATGAAAACTATGAATTAGAGATTAATACATTATGACACTAATATGTCTAGGTGGGTACTTATGGGGTTTTGTTCCACCTACCAATAAATTCAACCTCACATTGTCACTACACGACTCTAGCCATGAATACCCTTAATGGATCTTCCTCAAAGAATCCATCAGTTCATGCTAAAGATTTTAACCCAGAGGTCCACGACTTTAAACACCTATGAACCCTGATGTTTTTAAAAGCTGAAAAACCCTTATTTTGTGGGAGACATTTAGTCATAAGATGCCTCTGGCTCCCTCTACCACCCTACCAATAGAAATGAGTCTATTCCCCTACAAAGTGGATCATTGAGTACCAAATGGAGGAGGTTTATGAGGATAATGTTCCAGGATTTTTATTACCTTTTATCATTATATTCACAATTTTTATTTTGTTTTATTTTAGTTAAAATTTTAATTATAATTTAATTAAGTTTTATAAATAACATTTCTTTCTTTTTTCAATTCTGCGTTCCACCACTCACATTTATTCTTACCTTCATCTTCTTCTTTTTCTATTTTTTCTTCTATTATTATTTGATATATAAATTATATATATATATTGATGTTATTTGATTTTATAGTTCTATTTTATTTAATACTTCACTACCCCGCTTCTTCTTATATTTCATTTTATTCTTAATCTCTCTCTCCCTCCCCCTATCTCTCATTTTTATTTTGTCCACAATTATTATTTTCATTATTTATTTTCATTATTTATTTTATTTATTATATTTTATATATTTTTATCTTCTTAATATCTTATAAAGTAACATCTTACCCTTGAAAATGAGGGGTTAACATGAATCTTGGACTAATGAATGTTATGATATTCTTTAATGTTTATTAATATTTATTTTATGTTTCTGGTAGATATGAGTAACATTCCTTGGTGTGGTGAATTTCCCAATTATTTCAACATCCCCCAATGACATGAAACATAACATATTCTTGATATTTTTTAATATATTATAACTCAATTAATTTTCTAAATTTTCAACCAATGTATTTGATAGAATAAATAGATGAAATGACCTACATAGAGAATATTCCACAAAGATGGCACACCATTAACCAAGGTGTGTCATCATCCTTGACTATAGGAAGAGGTGGTATTGATATTTAATATATATTAAAATATTAAAAAATTAATAAATTTATATAATTCTAATTCATCATGAGATATATTTTTTGGATTATCAAACTAAAATCAAAAAAATAATTGATTATAATGATTGAACCAAAAAACCAAACCCAAAACTATGTTCTTTCTTCTTTAACTCATTCTATTTTTCAATGCATGTTAGTTAGTTTGAAATCTCATTTTTTATTTGTAATGGACCGGACCCCTCCGGTCCATTCCTTTTTTGAAATCGATCTGGTCAACACAACGCACGTTATAATGATTTTTTTTATAATAATTGGTGACGATTTAATAAATTTTAGTTGGGGTTTTGTTATAAGTGTTATACTAAATAATAATAATAATAATGTTGGCTTAATTTTTTGAATGATCCGTTAATAAAGATTTAATGAAATTTAAATTTCGAATTAAATTCAATAAATGACAGATGTTATGATAATTGTGTAAAAATAAATAAATAAAGGTTTAAAATAAATTTGGGGCGTGCCACAAGGAGAGAGAAGATGAAAAATATAATAATATGAAATAAAAGGGGAGGCGCACCAATGAAATAAAGATTGGAGAGAGAATATTAACAATATATTAATAATGATATGAAATAAAAGGAGAGGCGCACCAATAAAATAAAGATTGGAGAGAGAATTAGATTGGAGAGAGAAAATGTTTAAATGAAATAAATATTTAATATTCAAACCAATAAAATAAATAATTTAAAGAGGAGTCAATCATGGGACGTGTTGAACATGGAGAAAAGAAAGTGGGAGGCGCCACTTGTGGATTGAGTTAAAGATTTGAAATAAATTGGAGAGAGTGTGTGAGAATTAAAAGAGAAGTAAAAAAAGAAAAGAAAAAGAAATCCATTAAAGAGGAAAGGAGAAAGGCGCACCAAATTGGAGAGAGAGGGTTGGGTGGATTTAGGTATTTTAAATAAATCAATTAAGAATAATAATATAATATTCATGTTAATGTTTTTGTAGGTAAAACACTTTTCGGACAATAACTTCTTTGTGCGACCTCGGTTTCACGAACCTTAAGTGGCAGTGCGACCCTGACTACGAGACGAAAATTTTGAGTCCAATATTGGAGGACTTTTTCGGGGTTTCGGATTGGGTACCCGAAGCGGTTGGTAAATAATAGATTTAATATTATTATTAAATATTTGGCTCGTCATAACTTCCATGTGTGACGTCCAATTGGCTTCTCATCAGTGGCGATGTGATCCAATAATAAATACGGTCAATTCAGTCTAATGTTTAATATTAAATTATGGTTCGTGTCTCGGGTCCACGAGACACCCAATAAAAATAATATTGTTATTATTACGGGATCTTGTATCCAACGTATCTCCCTCATACGGTATCGGATTGACGATCCGTCAGCGACAGCGTAACCCTGAAATTATGACGGTCATTTTAAGACCATTAATGAGATACTTTTTATGACTCATGCCTTGGGTCAACGAAACACCACATATTAATAGAATTATCATTATTATTAAAACGCGTGGAAACCACATGACGTGTCATGTGTTGACCAGTCAAAACACGTAACGGGTGTACAGTCACACCGTGTATTCATCAATACATGGTGCATACTGTTTTACATATTCGTTGGCTATATAAGAAAGGGTCGCAGATTATTTCCAGACGAATCACTTCTTCTTCGCACAACGACGCTCTTTGATGATCAAGAAGTCTTCCTCCTCTAACTTCTTTGTCCGAGCTCCGAATTATGATCTGTCAGTGGCCACAGGATCGTAGCGACGAGAAGAAGCTTCTAAGCATGGACATGTCACCTTTCCTTCCGGCCTTACTTCTCCAGCTTCCATCCTAGGAGGCGTTTGTCGTGTTTGGCGAAGGCGGAGGACACCGAAGGACGTCGTCGGATGCGACGTGATCAGGACCTTTTGAGGTAGGGTTTTACCTTCGTCTCTCTTTTTGGTGCAACATGCGGGGTGGGATATTTTTCTTTTGTTCCATGGGATGCAGTTGAACTTTAAATAAAGATAATAACCAGATAAAGAGGGGTTAGGGGTTTTGTGCTGTTTCTATTGCCTTCCAGTTTCTTTATCTTCTGATTGTGATTTTGGATTGAAAGTACTTTGCCTACTGAAAATCAAGGCCATTGGTGGCCTTTGCGTGCGCAATTGATATCTGAATTGTTTGTGGTTGGTTTTGTTAAAACATGGAAAATGGATAAGCACGTAAAGACTGGCTGATTAAATGAGAATGAAAACCTTGTGTGATCACCCCGGTTGAACAAAATTTGAATAATGAACATGTTGGTGGTTTTGTTGTTTGTGGGAAATGTTTTTGTAAACGATGGGGTTGAAATGGGAAGTGGTTGGTTGCAGAAAATGCCTTTATTTATGAAAATTTTTTTGATTATGAAAAGTGTTTTGGGCGTAAAAGGTGTTTTCAAATGCGGAAATTTTTTGTGTGTGGAAAGGGTTTTGTGTGTGGAACTTTGAAATAAATTAATGATGGAATGTTGTATGGTTGTGATAATCTTTTGTAAATGAAATGGCTTGTGGTTGCTTGCGTTTTACCTAACCTTGGTTGTCGATGGCAGGGATATGTTTGTGAAAGGTTTTGTCTGGATGATAGTTTCCCAGCAGTAATAATTTGTTAAACCATTGCCTGAAACATGAAAAACTAAATGGGGTTGGGGGATAATTGTTTGGTTGTTGATTCATGCTTCGTGGTAGCAGTGCCGAGGCACATGCTCAGTTTCTCTTTTTAAGAAGCCATAGGTTGGGCTGTGTGTTTGGTATATGTATATTTATAATTGTATCTTTGTGTTTTGTCGCACCACACCCATGTCAAGCACCTAGTGCCGAACACTCCCATTTTATGGGAGAGGGTGTTCCCCCTTAGTTACTAGCTCCTTCATGCTCCTTCTTCCATAGGCTATGATGGCTTGAGGTGACCTTACACCCAAGACTCTTCGGGTAGGTCTCGGAGGCTGTGATGGCTTGAGGCGACCTTTAGCCGAAGACTGTTCGGGCAGGCTTACCATTCCCAAGAACCTTCGGGATGAGGCCCAGGAGTCTGCGGGAGGGTTAGTGGTTGTGGCCCAGGTGTGTGCGGGCGAGATGCGTGGTTGTGAGGCCCAGGTGTGTGCGGGCGGGATGCGTGGTTTGGCCTAGGTGTGTGCGGGCGGGAAGAGTGTGGTAGCATCAGGACGTTTGCCGTTAGGAAGAGCAGCATCTAATTAAGTGGGAAATGGTGCGGGGTACCCAATATTTTTTGTTATATATATATACTAAACTTGTTTGTGTTACTTGGTGAGTGTGACCAGTGAGGCTGGGTGGATAGTTTTTCCTTGTTAGTTTCTGGTTCTTCTGTTTTCTCACGGGACCTTAGGGTGTCTACCCACTTGTGCACGAGAGCTTTAGGTTTCCCTACTGAGTATACTTGTATGCTCACCCTACCTTTACTTTCAGGTTTCCAGGAGGACTACCAGGGCCGTGCGGGACCCTACTAGTTAGGCAGTGGGAGCTGTGCAATTGTTGTTTTCTTGTTTTTCTTTTGGTACTGTACTCATTTGTACTTTTGAGCTTCCTTGTACTTGTACCTTTTTATAAAAATTGTTTAAACATGCATGTGGGCTTGGTTTGGGTTTATTTATATACACTTGTTCTTTTCCCTTTTTGGTGGTTGACTTGTCCTATTTCCCGATCCAAAATAATAAAAAGGGTAATGCCTCCCATATTTGTGAAAACTCATACCCTTGGTGTTAGTCGCCAACCCGGGGCCTACTGGAGGCGGGACTCGGGGGTCATTATCTCCCTTTCACCATTTCCAGCTCAGGAGGGGCATCTTTGGTGGGAGGGGGTCGTGACAGAATGGTATCAGAGGCTGATGGTTGAGAGATAGGATGGAGTATGGATTTAGGCACAGTGAGGATTGCATGGGATGGTAGGGCAATAGTGTTCGTTAACCATGGTGCATGACGTAGGCCAGGGAAGACCGGCTAGGACACGGGATTTTAGGGCCCCCCGTGATCCGATGCAAGGACTCTGAGCCTACCGAACGACCAAGTGAGACTATATTGATTGCAGGGTAGAGACCCTATGGAAGGTACATGCATCATCATGTTTGTGTTTTACTTGATTTGGGTGTTCTGGGAAAGAAATTGAAATAAAATGATAATTAAAACTTTGAGTTTCTCCTTACTACTTGGGCTTAGGCGTTCTTTGTTTACCGAACATCTATGGCACTTGGACGTTAACAGAAATGCAGAGGAGTGGGATGTGGACAATTTCACGCAATAGAAGTGGCAACCCTATCAAGGCCAGAGATCGAGAGATATGTTTCCGGTTTTACTTAAATTCTCTCACTTATGTTTTGTTTAAATACATGATCATCACACTCCTTTGTTGGAACTCATTTGCTCATTCTCTGGGCCTGGACCTTGTTTTTGTGATTTTTTAATGCTATGTTGTTTCCCGCTTTTCTTTAAATGTACGTGAAGAGCCCTATCATGTGGGGAGGGGAATACCTAATCCCTAATTGAGACGCATTAATGTGGATGAGATTTAACCCGTGCAGGCGAGTCAGTGCCGCCTAAAGCGAATAATATCTCAACATGGGAGAAGTAATTCCTCAAGCCATGTGTCCGGGCAGTGTGTGGGTTGTACGTTGTTGGGTTCAGTGTAAGATGGAAAAAAACCTAATATATGGATGTGGGAAGGCCCAGTCCTTAATCGAGACGCATTAATGCAGATGCGATTAAACCCGTGCAGGCGAGTCAGTGCCGCCTAAAGCGGATAATATCTCGACATATGAGAGGGAATTCCTAACTCACGTAATTAGGGTTGTCAGTTGTTTCTTGTTATGACAAGAGCCCTAAGAGGTATATTGCGGAGTGGTTGTTTGGATCCATTCTTTTTCTTGGTTGGTTTTTAATTCTCGAGGACGAGAATGTTTTAAGAGGTATCTGATGTAATGGACCGGACCCCTCCGGTCCATTCCTTTATTGAAATCGATCTGGTCAACACAACGCACGTTATAATGATTTTTTTATAATAATTGGTGATGATTTAATAAATTTTAGTTGGGGTTTTGTTATAAGTGTTATTCTAAATAATAATAATAATAATGTTGGCTTAATTTTTTGAATGATCCGTTAATAAAGATTTAATGAAATTTAAATTTTGAATTAAATTCAATAAATGAGAGATGTTATGATAATTGTGTAAAAATAAATAAATAAAGGTTTAAAATAAATTTGGGGCGTGCCACAAGGAGAGAGAAGATGAAAAATATAATAATATGAAATAAAAGGGGAGGCGCACCAACAAAATAAAGATTGGAGAGAGAAAATTAACAATATATTAATAATGATATGAAATAAAAGGAGAGGCGCACCAATAAAATAAAGATTGGAGAGAGAATTAGATTGGAGAGAGAAAAGGTTTAAATGAAATAAAGATTTAATATTTAAACCAATAAAATAAATAATTTAAAGAGGAGTCAATCATGGGACGTGTTGAACATGGAGAAAAGAAAGTGGGAGGCGCCACTTGAGGAGTGAGTTAAAGATTTGAAATAAATTGGAGAGAGAGTTTGAGAATTAAAATAGAAGTAATAAAAGAAAAGAAAAAGAAATAAATAAAGTAGGAAAGGAGAAAGGCGCACCAAATTGGAGAGAGTGGGTTGGGTGGATTTAGGTATTTGAAATAAATCAATTAAGAATAATAATATAATAATCATGTTAATGTTTTTGTAGGTAAAACACTTTTCCGACAATAACTTCTTCATGCGACCTCAGTTTCACGAACCGTCAGTGGCAGTGCGACCCTGACAACGAGACGAAAATTTTGAGTCCAATATTGGAGGACTTTTTCGGGGTTTCGGATTGGGTACCCGAAGCGGTTGGTAAATAATAGATTTAATAATATTATTAAATCTTTGGCTCGTCATAACTTCCATGTGCGACGTCCGATTGGCTTCTCATCAGTGGCGATGTGATCCAATAATAAATATGGTCAATTCAGTCTAATGCTTAATATTAAATTATGGTTCGTGTCTCGGGTCCACGAGACACCCAATAAAAATAATATTGTTATTAATACGGGATCTTGAATCCAACGTATCTCCCTCATACGGTATCGGATTGACGATCCGTCAGCGACAGCGTAACCCTGAAATTATGACGGTCATTTTAATAACATTAATGAGCTACTTTTTATGACTCATGCCTCAGGTCAACGAAACACCACATATTAATAGAATTATTATTATTATTAAAACGCGTGGAAACCGCGTGACGTGTCGTGTGTTGACCAGTCAAAACACGTAACAGGTGTACAGTCACACCGTGTATTCATCAATACACGCTGCATATTGTTTTACCTATTCGTTGGCTATATATGAAAGGGTCGCGGATTATTTCCAGACGAATCGCTTCTTCTTCGCACAACGACGCTCTTTGATGATCAAGAAGTCTTCCTCCTCTAACTTCTTTGTCCGAGCTCCGAATTACGATCCGTCAGCAGCCACAGGATCGTAGCAACGAGATGAAGCTTCTAATCCTGGACTTGTAACCTTTCCTTCTGGCCTTCCTTCTCCAGCTTCCATCCTAGGAGGCGTTTGTCGGGTTTGGCGAAGGCGGAGGACACCGAAGGACGTCGTCTGATGCGACGTGATCGGGACCTTTTGAGGTAGGGGTTTACCTTCGTCTCTCTTTTTGGTGCAACATGCGGGGTGAGATATTTTTCTTTTGTTCCATGGGATGCAGTTGAACTTTAAATAAAGATAATAACCAGATAAAGAGGGGTTTGGGGTTTTGTGTTGTTTCTATTGACTTCCAGTTTCTTTATATTCTGATTGTGATTTTGGATTGAAATGCCTTTGCCTACTGAAAATCAAGGCCGTTGGTGGCCTTTGCGTGCACAATTGATATCTGAATTGTTTGTGGTTGGTTTTGTTAAAACATGGAAAATGGATAAGCACGTAAAGACTGGCTGATTAAATGAGAATGAAAACCTTGTGTGATCACCCCGGTTGAACAAAATTTGAATAATGAACATGTTGGTGGTTTTGTTGTTTGTGGGAAATGTTTTTATAAACGATGTGGTTGAAATGGGAAGTGGTTGGTTGCGGAAAATGCCTTTATTTATGAAAAGTGTTTTGATTATGAAAAGTGTTTTGGAAGTAAAAGGTGTTTTAAAATACGGAAATTTTTTGTGTGTGGAAAGGGTTTTATGTGTGGAACATTGAAATAAATGAATGATGGAATGTTGTATGGTTGTGATAATCTTTTTTAAATGAAATGGCATGTGGTTGCTTGCGTTTTACCTAACCTTGGTTGTGGATGGTAGGGATATGTTTGTGAAAGGTTTTGTCTGGATGATAGTTGCCCAGTAGTAATAATTTGTTAAACCATTGCATGAAACATGAAAACCTAAATGGGGTTGGGGGATGATTGTTTGGTTGTTGATGCATGCTTCGTGGTAGCAGTGCCGAGGCACATGCTCAGTTTCTCTTTTTAAGAAGCCATAGGTTGGGCTGTGTGTTTGGTATAGGTATATATATAATTATATCTTTGTGTTTTGTCGCACCACACCCATTTCAAGCACCTAGTGCCGAACACTCCCATTTTATGGGAGAGGGTGTTCCCCCTTAGTTACTAGCTCCTTCCTGCTCCTTCTTCCATAGGATATGATGGCTTGAGGTGACCTTACACCCAAGACTCTTCGGGTAGGTCTCGGAGGCTGTGATGGCTTGAGGCGACCTTTAGCCCAAGACTCTTCGGGCAGGCTTACCATTCCCAAGAACCTTCGGGATGAGGCCCAGGTGTCTGCGGGCGGGTTAGTGGTTGTGGCCCAGGTGTGTGCGGTTGAGATGCGTGGTTGTGAGGCCCAGGTGTGTGCGGGCGGGATGCGTGGTTTGGCCCAGGTGTGTGCGGGCGGGAAGAGTGTGGTAGCGTCAGGACGTTTGCCGTTAGGAAGAGAAGCATCTAATTAAGTGGGAAATGGTGCGGTGTACCCAATATTTTTTGTTATATATATATACTAAACTTGTTTGTGTTACATGGTGAGTGTGACCAGTGAGGCTGGGTGGATAGTTTTTCATTGTTAGTTTCTGGTTCTTCTGTTTTCTCACGGGACCTGAGGGTGTCTCCCCACTTGTGCACGAGAGCTTTAGGTTTCCCTACTGAGTATACTTGTATGCTCACCCTAAGTTTACTTTCAGGTTTCCAGGAGGACTACCAGGGCCGTGCGGGACCCTACTAGTCAGGCAGTGGGAGCTGTGCAGTTGATGTTTTCTTGTTTTTCTTTTGGTACTGTACTCACTTGTACTTTTGAGCTTCCTTGTACTTGTACCTTGTTATAAAAATTGTTTAAACATGCATGTGGGCTTGGTTTGGGTTTATTTATATACACTTGTTATTTTCCCTTTTTGGTGGTTGACTTGTCCTATTTCCTGATCCAAAATAATAAAAAGGGTAATGCCTCCCATATTTGTGAAAACTCATACCCTTGGTGCTAGTCGCCAACCCAGGGCCTACTGGAGGCGGGACTCGGGGGGTCATTATCTCCCTTTCACCATTGCCAGCTCAGGAGGGGCATATTTGGTGGTAGGGGGTCGTGACATTATTCCATTTCATTGTTTTAATAAAAAAATTAAAAAGAAATATTTTAGGTGATTTGGATAAATAAGCTAAAAAATGAGAATATCCTCGTGTGGGAAGACCCTGGTTAGCCACTGCACTGCACTAAAAAATAATTAGTTTATTCCACTCCCCATGGCATATATGTGTTAGATATTGATATATCTTTTTACATGATTTTTCATTCATTAATAAAAATCTATATAGTCCTTATTTTTTCTCCTCAATTATTAATAATGATACATGATTCCAATAAACAACATCATCCCAACAAGTTGGTATATGACATCTCTTCTAATATAATACATCTTAAGAAGAAATTTTGAATAATTTAATGAAAACCATTATTAATGGAAATCACTAACAAAGGGAAATATTGACCCCCCACACCTATAATTAATTTTATCATGATAAAAACATTCTTTATAATGTTTGAATATCCCTTTTAGGTTATTTATATATTTGAGGATGGTTGGTGGTGCTCAAATAAAGCTCAGTATTAAGAACATTTTGAAGAAACATCCAAAATTTAAATGTAAATTGAATATCATGACAATTGAAAATTAAAATAGGATTACCATGAAGTAATAAAACATCATTGATATTGAGCCATTGATGTAACTAAAGAGTTAAATCTCCACCTATTGAAAGGTAATGTTCAGATTTGGGTAGGTGATAAATAATAAACAATATCATATCATTCATTCTAGGATTATTTTCTAGTATTATGATTAAGTCCATATTAATGTCATCTCATTTAAAAATAGGGATAGGTAGAGCTTTCATGACTCCTATAAGATGTTATCTCGCATCCTTCACCTATTGACAATCCATGAATCTTGATACATGATCAGAAATATTCCCCTTCATGTTATAACACAAAATATGTTACCACAAATCCCCATACATATTGTGTCTATTAGGGTTTATAGAGAAATTCGACCTATAACAATCATATAACAATTCAATGTTTAGCTCAATTATTAATGCAACACATATCCTCATTCCAAATTTTCAAATTCCATATTAAGAAAAAAATTATTTTAATTTACCATTATTCATGAATATAATTTTATTTTGAAAACTATCATCCTCATATTGATAAATGTTTAATATTTCCAATAAATATGGTTTCAAAATAATTTTATAGAGAATCCATTTATCCCCTTCATTAATAATTACCAAATCTATATTTACAAGATCTAGGAACCTGTGATCTTTATAAATCCTTAGTTGGGACAAAACCCAATGATATTTCTTGGTCAATGAATCCATTACCTTATTTTCCATCACATGGTGTTAATTTATTGATAAATCATAATACTTGAGTAATTCATGCAATAAAATTTTCCACTTGTTGATCTATTTCCATGAAAACGATTATTTTATGATCTTATAGTATGTGTCGGAACCACATTTTTCACCATATAGATAATGTACTAAATCCTCAATGAAAATATTTTGGCTAAAATTTCATGATCGTGTGTTTTATTGTAGTTTTCATGAGTTTTTAACTAACTTAAAGCACATGTAATAACTTTATCATCCCGTATAAGGACACAACCATGTCTCTTCATCAATGTATCACAATATATTTAGGAAATCCATCCTTTTATGATGATAGATTCTAAATTGGATAATTGAATAATATCAATTTTAATTTTACAGTGAATAATTTAAATTCCATTTTCTATACAAATTTAACCCCTATTTATAACTCTTGTTAAATGTGTTATGCAATTGGGATTATTTTTGAAAAATATTTGATAATAACCTACCAATCTAATGAAACTACGTACCTTAGTAATGTTACTTGGTGTCATACATTATTTGAACTCCTTTTTCATTATTTGTTAAAATTATATCCCATCATTGAAGACAATATACTAAAGAAAATAGACATTATAAATCCATAATTCAAACTTTCTAAATTTACCATGTAACTCTTGTCTTATAAGAGTGTTAAGAATGATCCTCTAGAGATTATCATGGTCCCCTTTGATTTTATAATACATAATGATAAAATAAATAAATACCACAATAAATGAATCAATAAATTTCATGAATACTATATCCAATAGATCCATATAAATATAGCATTTTTAGTCAATAAAAATGTTATTACTATTAAATTGTAATGTCTATTCATCATTTGAACTATCTTTAGAAAATAGTCCTTATCTACATGTGATTGATGATACCCAAAATGAAGGTAAATTTTTCAAAAATATTGATATCCCTACATTTTTTCAAATAAGTCATCGATAAGAGGTAGTTGATACTTTTTATTTATCATAATAGCATTTATTTCCCTAAAATCTATAGGTATACTCATGGATACATCGTTATATTTAATGAATATAAAAATTTATCCACATGGTGAAATAACAGGGAGAAAAAATCCATTATCGGATTACTCATCTAGTTATTTTTTCCACTCCACTAATTCCACATTGGTCATTATATGAGGAGGCGTTTATATTTTTCTTGCATTAAGGATTGAATTAATATAAAACTAAAATTCATTCTCTTGAGTATGTCCGGTAATTATTTTGTAAATACCTCAATGTATTCTTGTACAATAAGAATGTCATTAATTTTAAGATTTTGTTTTCTATCCTTATATAATCTAAACTCGTCTTCCACAAGAGTATCATTCAAAAGTGATATTGGTGTTTGATCTAGACATGCCATAGATGATGAAGTCTTGACTCTATAGATAATTAATTATACAACATCATTATGAATTGAAATTTCATTCTCATAGTAATAAAGTTTTCTAATTATATTATGAAAGCCAGTACATACCAAGAATTATATAAAATTCATCCATTGGTATAACAAAAAATTAAAAAATGGGGAACCTTTATGTTTTATAATGGAATATTCTTGACACATCTTGGTGAAGTGATTTTTCCATTATGTGTTCTGTCTGAAAAATCCTTACTTATGGTTATAGAGAAATATTTTATTTTCATGGAAAATATAGAAGATATAAAAGATTACAATGATCCAGAATCAGATAAAGCATTATAAAAATTTGAGGTTATGATTAAAGTAACTTCCACTATACCTTTGGTAACTTCAACCTCAGCTGTAGTGATGACATAGGCTTGTCCATCTCCCCTTTTCATTTTCTATGGTATATTTACATGATTTTTTGTACATTGGTTTTCCAAATTCAGCATTTATTTATAGATGAATCAAGTTATTTTAATGGTATATTTATTCCCCTTACATTTATATGGTAGATGACCCTTTTTTTGACACTAGTAAGACACTCATAAGACCTTTATGGATTTTCTAGGATGTTTATTTAGAAAATTTTGATATGATGTAAATTTCATCAATTTCATGCTTCCCATAAACTCATTACATTTTTCATGGTGTTCATGTGAACACTTATTCTATTCATCCCTATAATATATATAAGATATAGAAAATTCATCCTATATTTTGATAGTGCATAATAATATTTCATCAAATGATGAAAACGTTTGGGGAACCAGTTCTCTTCGGAGAAATGGATTAATAACTTCAATGAAATTAAAAATCATGAATTATGAATTGCATATGTAATCCATATAATACATGGAATGTCTTATAAAGATATCCTTATAATATTTAATAATTTATTATTAATTTTTCATTATGCTATTGAATTTTATCTTAATTTCAGTTTGTTACTCATGTGGGAAATATAGGTCGAAGAAGCTGCATTAAAATATATATATTCCAATTGTTTTAATTCATATTTCTCCCCAGTATTCTTGATCAATGACCACTATTGATCAAAATAACCCTTGAGAAATTATACAGAATTTATAAACTTTTACTTTTTATCACATCCAATGTCCATAAATAACTATCCAAGGGACATAATACATTACTCACCTACTATATGATTAGTAGTTCCATTAAAGGACTGAAGATTGATTTTCATGAAATGTTATTATATAGCAGTATCAAGCCATGGAACATCATTTTGATCTATATGTATAAGGTTATCAGTCATAAAAAAGTCCATCATTCCTATTATATCTAGGATATACTCAGTTCCGACAGTAGTTTTATTGGCTTACTTAGTAGGAAAATATCAACATTGATCAAAAGAGTTTATACATTTCTTTCAATAAGGATACTTTTATAAAAACGTTATTAACTGAATTAGTTCAAAAAATTATGAATTTTAAATAATTATTTATAATTATAAATATTGTGTAACACTAAAAATAAATTGAATGTTTTTTCTTTATTGATCTCGAAATAAAAATGTTTGTTTTATTTGTAATATCTTCCTATAAAAAAATAATTTTAAAATACATAATAACAGGTTGTAATGAAAATGTGATTAATCTAAATAACATCTCTAAATAGTGTCAAACTATGTGTATATTAAGGGTACTCTCACTATTCAATATAATGAAGGTCAATATATACATATACCATGTATTTTTAGGGTTATTACCTCTAGATTAATTTCTACCAAAAAAAAGTACAATTTTAGTATTTTCATATTAATTTATTATTTGGAAAAACCACATAATCTCAACCTTAATAATAATTAAGAAGTTATTCCACAATTTTAAAACATCATGAAAGTCTAACATAGGTTAATGTTCCCAAAAACTTATTTTCAAATATATATTTACCATGGTATCAACTATACGTTCTCTCATACCATCTATAACAACCCTAACACTAGTAATTAAGAGCTGGTGATGAATTTATTGAATTATAATAGATATATGGGGTATAATAATAAATTACCGAATATTTTATTAGTATTGGCGATCAATATTCATTCAAGATACTTGTATTAAATTGGGAATAAAATATAAACTGTAGTAATGGAAAATATTCATCACCCTCGAACTCTATCAAAGAATTATTCTTCAAATATCGTTGAATGGAAAAAATAATGGTTTTCTCAAATTATTAGTAAGGGTTCTGTAAATTGGATGCTAAAATTATAAAATAAGACATAATTAGTATGATAAAGTAAAAAAATGAATCATCATTTCATTTAATCAATAACATGTAATGAGATGGACCCATAGAAAATATCAAATAAAAAACATCATGTATAATAATAACTAAATTGTAAATTAATTAAATGTTTACTTTTTGACATTAGGATCTCATAAATCATGATATATACAATCTTTAGACCTTTCCCTAAGATAATTTAAAACTATGGGTAGGTATACAGAAGAAACCCATTTAATTTGGAAAATAGATTTGCCTCATGAGACCCATCAATCCATTGAGGGAATATCTATAACTAGGAACACCCTTAAATGCAAGTCCAATAAATTATTCATATGTTTAATGATCAATTAAATTCTCAAATAATATTACTTATCTATATATATTTGTATTTAATGAAGAATATATGGTATCAATTATTTCTTAGTTAATCAAATAACTTTCATAGTAAAACACCGTATGTAAAAATGATATAGGTTTTAAGAAATAAGCATATCATTGATAAGGAGTATTGATATTTATGGTAAATTTAATGAAAAATTGTCACATGAAATTGAATGATTCAATAGAAATTTAATGGATAAAAAATTAATAAGAGTTCATAGATGACTATATCTACATTAAGAATATTGGTTTTATAATAAAATCATGCAATTAAGAAGAATAAATAAATTAGAGGTAAAAATGAAAATCTATTTTCATAAATTATTTTTCTTTTTAAAACCATATAAAATATGTAGAAGAACCTAAATATCATAAATTTTTTTTGGTGGTAGATAATTATGTTATCCCTATATAGATTAAAAACCATTCCTTTTCAATTTCTCTAAAAATATTGAAAAAAAATTAAAAAATTGATGAATGTTCTTTTAAAAACCTTAATTAACTATCAAATATATATTAAAATGTCCATAACATATCATTTCAGTATATATAAGTAATTTTTCAAAACAATTTCGGAAAATATGGATGAAAAATATATCTAATTAAAAGATAAATATTATATATTTTTATTTTATACATTTATTGGCTTGATTAATGTACCAAATTGTGTAAATGTTTGAAGGAAATATTAAAATAAAAAATATATATATTTTATTTTAAAATATATTGAGATTATGATGGATGGTTTATATGTTTCCTTCAAATAAAATAAGAGCAATATCAAATATTGAGATATTAAAATAAATTCTTACCTCTTTTGTAACTTGTAAATTAAAATTCCTTGAAAGAATAGACTTTAAATGAAGCATTTATCATAATTAATAAGTTATTATTCTAGTTAAATTCATCAATCTGTAAGTATATACACCTCATAAAAGTTAATTGGTGCATACTAACAAAAATGTCTCAATGGATTGTAAATTGTGAAAAAATAAATTACCACCTGATTCCCTTAAGTTTAATGCGATTTAACCACTTATATAATGGTTTTAAATGTTTTTTATTTATAAAAGAAACATATTAATATAAATATTATCATATATTCTCCTCTTAGAACATATTATCACCATTTCCTAAATAATATTTCATTATTACCATTCTTCCTGGTGTTAACCACTTCATTTTTTCATGAATGTTTTTTCATGGATGTTCATATATTTATCAATATTATATAGCTCCACAATATAGATAATTATATAAATTTTTTAAATATAATATTTATTCATTGGGAAATTGTTTATAATCATTATATAATTTTAATATATTAAATGATTCACGTAACATTGTGTAGATGGTAGGTTGTACACACACTTGTGAAAGGTTATCATTTCTTTAATGTGTGAAAGGGTAGTAAATTGGGTGATATATAAATATTAAAGAATAAATATTTTTTCATTATTAAAATATATATTCATTATTTAAATCTTTATAGATATCCATCTGATTCGGTAATGGGATACAAATTTTATCAGCTCATGTGGTGGCAGTCCACCATACACATAAGTGATGCTTTTGTTTTGATTTTAATAGAGACGTACATGGATAAATATTATTGTATAAATATAATCACATTATAAAATATTGTATATACCATTTGAATTATATTTTAAGTATTAATACTTAATTTAATGTGAAAAATTATAAAAAAATAATGATTTTGTTGAAGACAATTGCAATCGTTTAGAATAACCTCATTTGGATCTCTTATTATGAACCCTATGGTTTGGTTTTTGGGGAGAAAAAATATCTATATAGTGAAATTTTTTTGCAAAACATTTTGTAAGGGTTTGGTTGAGATAAATAGATTGATAGTTGTGAAAATATGAGGGGATGATGTTTCCTTTTATAAATAAGGTGAGTAACACACTTGTAGTTTTTCGATGTTTTTCACCAATGTTATGTCACTTTATTGGTCTTGTGGTTCCAAAATAGTGCATATTATAAGGGTAAAAGTATAAGGACAAAATAAGTTCATCCAATATGTTTTTAGAATGTTTTAGGTCATTTTTTGCCTTATATTTTTAGATTAACCCCAAATAAGTGCATTTTAACCATTATCACAATAATTGTTTTTTACTATATTTAATATTCATTTGGAAAAAAACTAGTAAAACATATTAAATAATATAATATATTTTGACTCCACATATTTAATTAATTTTATCAAATTCAATATATATATTTTCTATAATTTAACGTAAAAATCAACCTGCTAAACCAGTTGAAAAAGGGTGTCTTATGAAATGAATTTTTCAACCAGAACATGAAATTATATTAACTAAATTAAATTTATTCACTGTTATGTAGATTAAAATCAGTAAATATATGTATAAAATATATAAATTTCATTTAAATAATTCATCATTAGAGATTATTTTAATTAATATATATGGAATTAAATTATCCCTTAAAAACATTTTCTGAAAAAACATCAACTATTTACCTCAAAATGATCCTAAAAATATTTATATAAAATTAATACTAAATAAATTTCCAAATCAATATATTATGAAAAATATTATAAATAAAACGAGGAATAGTTAAATACTATTTTTTTTATTCATAAAATTTTATTTATAAGGGAAAATTTTAAAAATATTCATTTTATTATAGTTTAATTACATTACAATGTTCATTACTATAATTGAGGCTCAAGTGTCAAATTTTTTCCTATTATAGTTTTTTACTTGACTACTAAAGATAAATAAATTGAATCTTGTATAAAAACATTTTTACAATAAAAATACATTTTTCTGAACAAATATTTTTTGTTGAATTTTTTACATTTAATTTTATATAAAATTCTACCACTTATGTGTTATAAAATTATAAAAATTGATTCCATATTTTTATTCATAAGTTACAATTTTATTAAATATTTCCATTTTTTTCAATATAAATAATAAACATAGTAATATTTGTTACCATTGTAAAAGGTAAATTAGGTAATTAAAGTAAAAAATAAAATCATAATGATTAGAAATTATCGTAACAATTAAATTAATATTAATGTATGAGTAATTTTTTTATAATCATAAAATACTATTTTATATGAATTTTATCTCCATTTTGATGAGATTATGACTTTTATAGTATTTTGTTTTTAAAAAATTAAAGCATGCCACATTCTTATTTTTATAAAATATAATATAATTAATATGGTGTTATACATAGGATATGTTCAAATATAAATATAATTTGTAAATATAAAATATTTATATTCATAATGTTAAATTATTTTTAATTTTATTTTATCAAATAATTACACGAAATGCTTACACAACATTGATGTAGTAATATTTCATTTAACAGAAATATCAAATATATAATATTTAAAATATACAATGTGATATAATTTGATATAAATAATTTGATAATATAATATTAATTTTTAATATTAAATTTTTTGGATAAGATAAAATGTGAATTTTTTATTTATAGTTGTTTTATTTATATTATTTAAGTCAATTTAATGAATAGTTATAAAATTAACATTAATGGTATTTTATTATAAATAATATTTTATTAGATGATAAAAATTTATAAAAAAATTTATATTCACCCATATATATTTTATGTGGTTAATTACACATAAAATAGTACATTTATTGGCCATATTCCATTTTATAGTAACATTAATGACCCTTAAAGGGTAAATTGTTTTAATAGTATTGTAATTGTCAAAAGGATTAATAAAGGGTTAAAACATAAAGATATTAGTGAAAAATATTTAAATCTAATTAAAACTTTATATTATGAAATAATTTAGACTTTTAATCATATTATATTATAATAATGTCAATTTTGATACATTTGAACATGAAAAAAAATTTATATTAATTTAATATTTTATGAAATTCTAAATATTCCCCTCACATAAATTATTAAAGGGAAACACCTTCCTCACTTATTTACATAAATTGAGAGATATATATTGTTAAAAGACATAAAATTACTCTTCTAAACAGAATTGTAATTTTTTATAGGTTGTGATCCTTCAATGAGAACAACCCTATATCCCCTAAGAAGAAATCTAAAATATGTCCACTAAAAAAGAGGTAATCATATTTACCAAAAAATTATAGAGTACTTATTAGTCTACCTTATATTCATTTCTGGTTTAAATTAGAAAATAATAAAAAAAATTAATATATATACTACGATTTTATTATTATTTTTATTAGACAACCATATTCTACACTTTATCTATACTATGAAAAACAAAATCACTACGTGTGCATTCGTACTGTTTACCATCTCCACGTAGTAGTTTTTTATCAACACCAATTTAATATGATGGTTATAATGATTGAAATTATTGATATATATTAATCTTAGGACATGATATTTAGTATTTAAAATTAATAAATAATCCAATTATTTACCCTTTCAATCATATAGATATGTTATTTTCAAACATGTGCATGTACGATTAACTGTTTTGATGATGAAATATGATTCATTTTCATTGTCCACCTTTCAAGAATGAATATAAAAATGTATATAAGCAATAAATATTACCTTAATATAATTATTTATATAATTTAACTATATACTATATATAATAAATGAAACTTACACAACAAAACATGCCTGAAAAAATAAACCAGTTAACACCATAAATAAGGTTACTAATGAAATATTATTAACAAATGGGTGATAAGATAAAATAATTGGATGATATATGATATTATAAATATTAATATATTTCTATTTTAATTAAATAATATGTTTAAAACCATTATATAAGAGTTTGAATCATGTTCAATTAAAGGGAAGCGTGATCTATTTGGTCTCAATTTCCACTCCACTAAGACATATTTTGTATTATATAGTTGTTTATTTTTATGTGGTGTATATACTTACCTATGTAGTTATTAGCCTGAATTTAAATTTATTCATGATGATTAACGTTAATTCTATGATTAAACTCTGAAGGGTTTTCCATATTTTCTTGTAACTTTTCATCTCTTTTGAACATGAAATATGGGAAGAAATGTTTAAAAGATAAATGCATCTTATATCTATTTTTATTGGATATAAATTTATTACATGTCTATATAATATATAAAATGTTTCTTATTTTTCTTAAACTTCTAATGTTATTTATCAAAAGAATCATTTACCCATGTATAACTTTTTACAAAACGGTTTAAAATGAATTTTTTTCATCTTCCAAATATGTATTTTATTACTTTTTCAAACATAAGTATGGAATTGATGTTTTTTAACTTATATGGTAAAATTATATTCACCCCCCCCCTCAAGGAATACTATTTTATTTTAATATTAATTGACATTATTACAATGTTATTTTGGAAGAAAATTAGTTACTTTATATTTGAATAGTTTTTTAAATAATTAATTTACAAATGGAAAGGTTAATTTTCTCAAGAACATTTTAGCAATCCTTTAATAGAATATGTATTCATAATTATAAACAAAATATCATTTTACTTATTCACCATTGGGTGTATGTTTTAATTGTACCTTCCTATGATTAATTTACTTTCCCATGATCATTTGATTTTAAATTTATCTTAAATGACTATATTCATTATATCAAGAATACAAATAATTTTTAAAATCTATATCATCAGATATAAAATGTTTTTATATGGAAATTTCTTATTTAATTTTCATATTTATGATACTTATATATCCATTATTCAAAATGGATTGTTTTTGTGAGATCGATTTTTTATAAATTTAATTGATCATTATATATATGAGGAATGATTTGGAAATGCACTTACAAGTGGGGACATGTTATAGATAGCTCCTCGATTCATCGGCGGGTCTTAGGAGACAAATAATTTGGAAATATTAGATGTTTATTAACCAACATTTTTAAACTAACTTTTCATAGGACTTGAATTTACAGGTGCATGATACCTATGATCAAGACACCCAACTTTAAACATTTCATTCATTGAGAATTCTGTTATTATTATTATACATGAGATTTTCACATTAAAATTATCTATATAAGAATTAAATTCTAAATATATTTATTAAATAAAATGTATTTTCTTTTATTTCCATTAACATATTGATTTTGTATTATTTACTCATGATATTTTCTACTTTACACAACCCTTACAAAGTGTTTTTGCTCACAATTATTTTGTTTTATTTCCCTTGGATATGAAGATGAAATATTTGAATGAGTTCAAGGATTTAGATTAATTTCTTTTGTCATGTAATATATCTTATTACCAATTTAATAATATATCCATCTATGAATCTGTTTATTTAGAAATACAAAACTAATCGATCCTTTGTGATGTGATCCCCTATATCATATACAAATGTAATAAAACAACTAATCATTCTGGGCTTCATTAGATGGGGTTGTAACATTAAAATTTTCATTGGATTATAGGATTTCATCCAAGAATAATCCTATTTTATAATTATATCAATTTGGTTTTCTGTATAAATGAAAATTAATTTATATTAATTTAAGATTTTAAGAAATTCCATGAATGCTGCTCCCCTCACGTATAAATGGGCACCTCCTCCATTCTCTTACTCTCACCATTTGATAACTATAAATAATACAATAAAATTACAAATACCTTATTGAAATAAATACACACTTCTAATATTCCTTTTTTTGATTATAAAACCAACCTAGGAATTCTGTATGTATAAAACAAAAGAGGTTGTGTTATGAAAATGTATAGTTTATAACAGAGCATTTTAATTTTGTATCTTCTTATAACTACATAAAATATTTTTAATACATGAAGAAATACTAATAAAAATTATCTTATATATAAGGGGAAGTTTATTATATTTATTTAATAACCTATATTCATATAATCATTGATCAAAATTGAAAAAATATCGTTATTCAAGTATATGATTGGCTACCACCTCAGAAACAGATGTAAATCATTTTCTATCACCACCTCTCATGACTGGTTATAATGATGTATTTAACACACACACATATATATATATATTTATAAATATGATATTAAATCAAACTTATAAATATATTAATATGATATATCATCTATTTTTATTCCATTCTATCAATTAAAAATGATAGAGTCTTTCTGGTGTATGTGTGATCTACAACCACCACGAAGCGATGTGATTCCTATTTCCTAACATGATCCCATGGATAATATATATATGTAATTTTAAATAAATTGAAAGATTTTCTTTATATAGTATTATTTGATAAATAAAAAATAATACATACCATATTTTCATTATGTTCATTTAAAAAATGGAAATGTTACTCATGTATATGTTCGACCCACACTCTCCATGATTACAACATTTTTCATTTTTCATAACCGTATCTCACAGTTAGTTTCAAAATATAATTGATTTATAAAAATGATAACTATTTCATGATTATTATTTAGAGGATGATGGAATTATTAATTCATTTGAGGAATATAAAATTATTTTATTAATGTATTTATATGGACATGAATTAATTATAAACGACCCGTTTTACTTTCTTACTATGGGTTTCAAAGTGAATCTTTTTATAGAACGTTTTAACTTTCATTGCAAAAGGCAAAATGATTATTCTAGTTTTACATATATGGCATTAATTAGTTTTTTTAGCACTATATTCATTATATTATTTTACTTATTAATTTATAATATATAATTTTTTATTCATATATAAATCCTCCATTTGTTTATTCTTACAATTTTAGTTTTGAAAATTTGGTTTTAAATGAAGAAGGATATATCTATATCAAAAAATATTTCACTTATGTGTTGAAGAGAATATTTTAATGATTTTGACTTTGTAAACAACTTATATTGATTATTTCAAGCATGTTATGGTACTAATATGTTTATTATGATAATGGGTGAGCATGATATAGCTCATGATGATAGGTGATCATGATATTACTCATGATAATGGGTGATCCTGATATTGATCTCTAATGAATTAAGTAGTGATTATATTATATGGAGGGTTATATTAGAAGTTGAACATAATGGTTATTAAAATTATAATGGTTCAAATATTATTTTTATGAATATGATTTCCCAATACACATATATTAATTTTATATGATTGCAAATGAGTTTTCATGGATAATGTTTTATTTTAATAGGTAAGATAATGATCATTTTTTTCAATGAAGTATTATGGCCACTAATGGTAAAAATTTATGCTTTTTAGAATATATTTCAAAGGTAATCATCTTTTCAAATAAACCCTCATGGTTATAATTTTCCCTTTATGTTTTCTTATTATGTGTTTTATGAAAAAATTTAGGCAGTAAAATTAATATCATGAGTAATTATATTACTAAATGACCTCAAAAGTTATTAAGTCAGAGTCAAATTTTTTTTTTGATATCATGGTCTTAAAATGGATTAAAATGTTTATTTAGTAATTTTTTATAGACCTTAATGTTATTATGCACTCATCCCATTCTTTCAATTGTTTTCAATAGTTTAAGGATGAGTAGTAATAATAATGAAGTCAAGTTGAAAATATTAATGATATTTCAAGAAAATTAATCATTTTTTTAAAATTATTATAATATGAAAAAAATGGATTCTAAGAGTAATTTTAAAAATATTTATATATGGGTTTTTATTATTAGGATTATGAACTAATTTTCTAAGAACTATATATCTAATAAGAAATTTGAGAATATAAGAAAATGAATTATTTTTATAAAAATGATATTATAGATTCTATATGTATAGGGTAATTAGGTTCTAGAAAATGAATCATCAAAAAAGATAAATAAATGAGATAATAAGTTTGAAGAGTTTCAATATGAATTATAGGGTTTATGAAAGGAATATATATTTATTATTGTAATAATTTATCATTATCCTATGTTTATATAAACCATGTATTTTGAAAATATTATAAACATAAAAACCAAGTGTCATTATATTTGATTACTGAAAAAAATAATTATTATAATATTTTGAAATTAATTTTCCATAATCTTGCATGAGGACCAATTAAATCATAGTGAAACATTTAGAGTGGTTAAATACATTAGAAGGTTTGGGTTCAAGGGTGTGCCATATGGCGTTGAGATTAGGAATGGCCATTCCTTGATTCACCCTTTTAATACCATTGATGTGTTATGGGTTATCATATCACATGGAAGAAAACATATGTAAATTTTCATTCCCCATGTTTCCTATTACCAAATGTACACAACATGACTTCACACGATGATTTTAATGCTCAATTATCGGTAATTATTCACCCTTTATTCTAAGTTTACATTATAGACTGATAGCACCCTAAGAAAATTAAATTCCACAATTTGTCTTCATTTTTATTATATTTTTATGTTATATACCCTATATATACATAATTAATATTTTCAAAAATTGTGAAGGAACATTTAATACAATATAATATAGGCTCTTACATCTTGGTTTTTGATAGTATTGATTTTGTATTTTACCATTTCAAATAAATTCCAAGTTTAGAAACTCATATCTACTAACATTATCCTTGTCATAAAAGAGGATTTGAATAATCAATTAATAATTTTCATGAAAGATCCCAAGAGTCACTAAAATGAGACATGGATCTAAAAAATACTACGCTACTTGATACAATCATAATATTAAATAAATCTTAATTGTGATAGGTGAGGAATTTATGCATCAATTGTATTTTGATTCACTTCTAGATGACATTCCAATATTGGAAAGAAAAAAATTATTATTAAAAAATTATTCTCTCATTGGAAACATCCAATGTATAAAAATTTCAACAAAAAGATAGTTTCACCTGGTTCACCACAATGGAATACATCAAAATCTTATATACCAATGAAGTGATGGTGTAGACAAAATTACTTTTCACTATATCGATTACAGGATTATAGGTTTGAATCAAAAACATATCCTATGGTCACCCTCCCCCCTAATGAAACAATTTATTTAATGAAGTTTTAAAAAATCATCAATTAATCAATGATAAGAATATATCCAGAAGGATCAATCACTAAGTGGAGATTATGTTCACTATTCTGCCCTATTATTCATTAGAAATTACATATCATCAATAATAATCTTCCCAGGTTGTATCTGCTGTATTTATAATTCCAATTTTGAAAAATATTATCCAAATATATAATAATACATATTTCTAATGGTAATAACATTTCTCATCAAATATCATTAATTAAAACCTCTAAAATTTCCCTCCTTTGAATAACATGTTGGCCTTTTATATTCTCATTAATGAACTAATTAAAATAAATTGATGTCTCCAGTAAAATAAATATATAATTTTAAATTCAGAAAAAAATAAATATTAAAAAATTTATAAATCATGATAGGCCATGACAAAAAAAACCACACTAAAACATTGGCTTCAAATATATTGCTACCATGTTCCAAAAACCATGGAATAAAAATTCAAAATACTAGAATTTTTTTTGTTTCTAGAATAAATTTTTTACACTATATCATTGATTTTTGGAATAATTCTCTATATATTATATCATTAATCATGTGTCATATTCTATAGATAAATCATTCTAGTCATAGAGCAGTGATTGGTTTATATTTTTTCTGTCAAAACAACAGACATTAATTTAATAATTTAATTTTTTTGATAAATTTTTTGAAAAAACATGAAAAGCACTATTGGACATAGATTATGATGTAGGTAATCCAATAAAAAAGTATAGGTATACGAAAAATCCAATATTTGGGCACTATAAAATAATTTTTATGGATGTTGATATCTTCAAAACCCATGGGGAAGTAGAGGTTCTAACTAGAATGGTTGATAACAACAATCTATAAATATAGTATGAAAATAATCCAATGTTTTGTATGAGTATCATGTTTATTATGAATCTTTTATAATAATGCATTAGAGATATGGAGTGTTGATTCTATAACATGATGGTAAATAATACCCTCAATTTTTAAAGAGGATGCATAAGGATATTATACTATGCCTAATCAAAATGGGAACATTACACATGAACCCTTTAAGCTTTACATGGTTCAAAATATAACTATGGTGGTCCATTCAATGGACAGAGCCTCTGAACATTCTACTATGTCTACAACCGCCTCTGATGATACTCAAACTGAGATTACTTAGTATGTGTAGGATGTGTACCTGAAACAACCTATGGATAAGATGGGGACTACCCCAATGGTGAATATTCATAACTATAGGTATTTTACCTCTTGCACCGGTGATGCAGTGATGGCTATGATGACTCAGCCCGAAAGGAATAGGTATGATAGGGAATGTGAACCATGGAATGAAATAGATAGATTCCACATACATACCAAATATGATAAATCTAAATATGGTACCGCATAGGGGATTTTTAAATTTAGTGAGGAGCACCCTCTTATGGGAGTATACATTACTAGAATCTCAAGGATTATGGAAGAGGTGAGACCTTAGGAACTGAATGTGATTTTTTCTACCCCTGATAATGCATGGAACTTGTAGGACTACACAATATCCATCAATGGATAAGAGGTGATTAATATAGGACAAAATGGACGTTGAATGGTTAGATCTGAAGGAAAATGTATAGGGGAAACAGGATGTCATAAATAAATTCCCTAAAAACCGAGCATAATAAGAAAAGCCTGACTTCCCAGATGGGAAAACATCCAGTAATGGCCCGGATAGAGCTCAAGCCTATCATGATTTTGGAAATAATAGTATGGTTGTATTTCATGTAGGTTACATTATATATTACCAATTAAACATAGGTTATCCCATGTAATGATCCTGAAACTATTAAATCCAAAAACAAATTTACACCAATGAGTGGAAATTTTTGGGCTAATAAGGCTGAAGACTCATATTCCCCAAAGTAAATTGATCATGATAGGTATATGATATATGGATTGAGAAACAATGGAATTATCAAATAGAAAATATATGTTTATAAGAATTTTAAAAAGAGTAATGGGAAATTCCATGTTATGGAGGAAAAGGATAGAGGTCTTGTAATATGGTTCATAGCCCTCAATCAATAATGCTCTTAAATTGGAATTTACATGGGCTATAGAACCCATTAATGGACAAAGTCCTTAGAAATTTTCTCATGTACAAAAAAAAATTATTATTTAAATATAAGATCCATAAATGTTGTCTGATAATAGGAATACCTTCAAATGGGATTCTATGGGGTATAATATAATCACTCAGAACCTTGAAAACTAAAACATGGATAAATTATGGATTCATAGACATGAATTCATTCAAATTGAAACATGTAATCATAATGATCATGACATTACCGTCTCTTTAAAATTTGTTTCTCTTACTCTATAGATATCTTTTGTGTTGTCATGGACATCATAAATCAAGAGAAGAGATACTTGGAGAGATATTGATTAATCCTCTATAAATTTGGTTGATATGTAGATGATTATGGATAATTTTAACACTATCCTAATACCTAAAAGAAAAAATGGATCTGATTTTCATACGTCCATAGTTACTGAATTTTAATCTTGTATTGATCAATTCTACCTTGTTAAGGTTCAAATTGAAGGAGAATATATTACATAGAAAAGGATAACCATGAATTGGAAGAAAGATAGTATACATGATAGATGATTTGTAAAAATGGATGATAGGAGTAATGAAATTGGATTGTATGAACACACCCTTCCCAAGCATCACTCTGATCACAACCCCATTATTATGGAGCTTTCCACAAGGCAAGGTTACCCCATATGAATTTTAATTTAAAAAATGGATGTCTTGTCATTATTTGTTTTGAGAAAATCATATTATAGGCCTAGAATCTTTTTCCATTGGGAAGTGAACTTCAGAGGCTTACAATGAAACTAAAGTATACTAAGAGGATCATAAGAGAATGGAGTATGAATTCATTCTCTGTAACTGAAACAGATATTATGGATACGGAGGAAAATCTTACATCTATTCAAGAAAAATAACGAACCCAATAATATCCCCTCAAGGTTGGAATTGTAAACCGACTAAAAGTTTGATTATCTTCTTACCATTAATGAAATACTGGAATGAAACCACCAGAAATTTAAATGGCTAAAATAAGGGGATATAAACTATGTAGTATTGCATTGAATTAATAATGAGAAGAGATATAATATAAGAAACAATGCTATTTTCATTAATAATCTAATATACACCTTTGAGAATATTTCTCAGAGATAATTATTGATGATGTATATTGTCATTATGTAGATGATGGAATGGATAACACCTCAAAGATGGTTGATAAAATCCCCCTGCATTAATGATATACAAAACCTAATCCATTTAACTCATATAGATAAAGATGAAATTAGTACATATTTATTTTTTCTCAACATGGAATGTTTTGATGTACCAGATGGGTTCACAAAAAAATATTCATGTTCTACTAAGAGCTTCTAAAAGATGAATAAGTTAATGTTGTAATGAATTTTGATATTCGTGGAGCCTTTCCTTATGGAATTAATTCTAAATTTATTGATTTGATTCCTATGAAAGGGAATGATATTGATAGTAAGTAATTTGGACTTTTATTCCTTGGAAACATGGTCCCTAAAGTCATTAGAAAATTTATATTGCCTAGTATTTGAGGAATAATCAATGACTACATCACATAAAATCAGAATGGTTTTATTTATCATTGATATAAACAGAACAATTTATTCATTTCCTTGGAGAGTGTGAACATAATGAAGAGGAATGTGAAGGAATGGATATATCTCTAAAAATAGATATATCCCCGTCATTTTACACCCTTAAATAGTGTTTTATGTTTAATATACTAAGGAGATATGTTTTCTCCAACACTTTTGTATAATTGATAAGCTCCATTCAATCCTTGGTAGGGATTCATATATTGATCAATGGGTACCCCTTTAGAATTTTTTAATTTAATAGGGGTGTAAGGAATGGGGATCCTCTATTAGGACTTCTCATTTCTCTATGTAAAATCCCAATATTTTATAAAATATTTTTTCTCAAATGAATTTTATATTTTAAACTTTTATCATTTCGTAAAACAGTGAATATAACTTGTTTTATATGAAAAAAACATGTTATTCTTGATTTATACACAACTTTGATTCAATATTTTTCCATATATAACACTTAGATTATCTTGTGGTACACTCTTCTCAATGTTTGGCTTATGTTCAACACAATGTAGAGTTTTTATAGCTTACATTACAAGTATGACTGAGTTTTACAATATAATATTATATTATTAAAATAAAAATATTTAATATAATAAGATATAAAATAGATTTCAATGTAGCTAATATGAATAGTATCAACTAACTTTGTGAAAATATTGTGTAAATAGAATTAATTCACTAGTTACTAATTAAATATAAATGAAAATATCTACCAATTGAATATAAATATAATATTTTTAAACATATTCAACAAAATTCATTTTGTATTAATAAATTTAAATAATTATAATTAGTGAAGGATATTAAGGAAATATATATGAAGAAAATTGCATTAAATATTTTTGAAATTTATCCAATATATTTCATAGGCATAATATATGAATAAATCTATTTTTATGAATAAAAAGATATATTTATAAGTAGGGTAATTTTATCTATTTTTAATGGAAAACCCATATTAAATTTATTATTTGAATATTTTATAATCCTTATAAAAAATATATTTATTATTTGAAATAGGTATCTCAGAATTTACATTGGTTGAATTTACTTTATTTTTTATATGTTTCATGTTTTGATTAATAGTAAAAAACACAAAATTTTAATTGAAAACTACTTTTTAATAAAAATAATTTATATAGTAAAAGTATATATTTTATTGTTTTAAATTTTTTTTCAGATAAAATGTTTTTCAATTATTCTTATTTATGTTATTGGAAAAAATTTTAATTTGAATTTTTATGTAAAAACATTTCAATCTTTGGGATGATTTCACTATAAAATATGTTTCCCCTTCGTAAATGAGATAAATATTAAATAAATTTAAAAAAATTAATTTTTAATTATGAAAATATGGATTCAATATTTTTTAAGATAATAATTAAAATTAGTAAATAGATATATTTTATTTTTGGACAAAATGAACAGTAACGTTAACAATTTCTTTACCACAATTATGGGTAAATTGTGTAATTAAGCCTAAAAATAATATATTAAATACAATTAAAATGACCTAAAGAATTACCAAATTATATTAGATGAATTTAATTATACAAATAACACATTAGGATATAAATTGAATAATTTATTGGACACCTTTCAATAGAGATGTATTACGTATTATTAAACTCAAAGGGAGTTACAAAATGTCACACTCATACTTTCAATTTGTATAATGATTTAAATATATTTATATATTTAAGATATAGTAGAATAAGTATCTTAATCAGAAATATAAAAGGTTTATATATATCATATTATTTTATTTTTAATGTTTAGTGGTGAAATAATGATCTTAAATAATTAAAAATTGATGATGTAGTATTTACACAACCAATGAAACAATCAATTAAATAATATTAAAAATATTAAAAGAAACATATATTTAATTAATTAAGGTTATAAAAATATTTATGGGTTATTATGAAATATTATGGGTTTTTTAAACAAAATTTTTTGTATTTATCTTAGAGTATGGATTTTATTAATGTCAATGTAATTAATAGTGTCAAAATTGACACTTATGATATTTTACTAAAATAATATTTTATTTAATTATTTAAAAATCTTAAAATATTAAATAAGAAATAGTGAGTGAGATATGGTCATAAATGTCTTTAATTTTCCATTTATGGTCCAATTTACACATTATATATAAACATTACATCTTGAAGATATTAAATGAATTGTTAACATAGTTATAACTAAAATTGGTTAACTAAGGGTTAATTAGAAATATAAGGAATAAAATTATAGAAAAACATACCAATAGTTTTTTGGATGATGAGATTAAAAAACAAATATAATCTTTGATTATAATATATATCTTTTTAGAGGTATCTGTATTGAGTTATGAATTTTTATAAATTAATATGTTTGGGAGTTTCCAAATGTTCCTCTCCCATCTATTATAAATGGGTACCTATCCTTAATTTTTATAGATTTATCTAAATCCCATTGGATCAAAAAAATATTCCCAATATTCCTAAAAAAATAATTAAATTAATCGTATAATCCTTACATTAGAATGAAATCAAACCAAAGAAGTCCTTTGGTGCAAATCAAATTGAAATACCCCAAGAAGAGGGAATGTTCATCAACAGACCTTTTTGTTTTATTTATTCCTTGAACCCACTAAAATATTTATATATCATGAATATATTTTAAAATAATTATTATAAATATAATTATATGTTTTTATATTAATTTTCCAACCTATTTTTTCAGACAGTTCCATTTAATTGGTAATGAACTAACTATTCTTATGTACATCGCAATATAGCCTTGCGATACAATGATTGTTTTTTCCTTTCTTTCCTCCAATGGTTGGAATTATGATGGAAAATCTATTTTTTTATGATATATATTATATTTATGACATAATTATACTTATTTAATGAAAACATAATATTTACCTTTTTACCAACTAATTGTTTTGAAAAATGACAAGGTTGCTCGTCCATACGTATGACTTACTATCTCCACGATGTGATGTCATATTTTTCATTTATATTTTACATAGACAGTATTAAGGATGAAATTTATTAACATAAATGGTATATATAGAATTAAAAATTATCGTATTATTATAATATATCACATCATATTCTTTACTTAAATATGTCAAGAAAATGAAAACAACGTTCATGCATACATACAACCTACAAACAACCTATAATCTCAATGAATGGGGTATTTTATTTCTTACCTATAACATTTATAAATAACCTAAATAAATATATAATTAATATATATATATATATGTATATATCCTTTTTATATTCTAGAGATAATGATTTCATGATTTAATAATGAGGACCCTGAATAATAATTAAAAACAAGTAAGAGAAACAGAGCGGTTATAACCCGAAAAATTACTTAAACATTGAATTGTAAATAAAAGGACAATAAAATGTCATAAGTAAATCAAATATGTTATTATATATATTAATATGGTTCTTCAATGGATTTATAGTAATATTATATTTTTTATACAAGAGTTTTTAATGTGTATGATGAGAGCGAAGACATAAGGTATGTGATTTCTTATCTCACTTTAATTCTGTAATATATATGTGATAATCACCACTTATTATTATTTTGTGGTGTATATATTTTTCTATTAAATGTTATAATGTGAATTTAATTTATTATATGATATTAAATATTTCAATTGATTCTATTATTTCATGGGGATTACGATTCAAAATTTACTCTAATAGTAAGAGATTTTTATCTCACTTTTATTTATATGGGAGACCTACCTTGCATGTTTCTTCTTTGTGGTGTATATAAATTCCATGATTGTATCTTATTATTATTATTATCAATAAGACTATTGAATTTTTATATCCAAATAACTTTGGCTCTTTCATGGGAAAAATATTCTACTAATTATAAAGTGATCGGTATTTTTTTTCCAAATCTCTCAATATTTGGGATTATTTCATTCTATGTATCTGTTGGAGAATATTTGTCTTCCATATCTAAGTTATCTAAAAATGTTTTAAATAATGTTTTTACTATTTTCATTTGGATGTTAAAAATCATTTTTAATATTTTTTTTTAATTTTTAAGTCATTGTTTGAAAACAATTTTTTTTTCAATTTCCAAATGAGGTTATTTTTTACTTTTCCACCAAAATTATGGAAGGAATATTTTTAAAACATATATGGAATGAATATAATTTTCCTCCATCATGACTCATTAATGATATTAAGATTATCTTACAATTATACACGGTTATTTTCAAATAAAATATTTACTTTTAAAATATCACAAATTTTTTGAAAATGAAACGTTTTCAAAGTAGAAATTATATATTTCTAAGAAATTTTATTAATGTTACATCTATAAAATATGTTCCATCTCAGATTACATAATTTTATCTTACATATGATTTAATGGGAATACGATTAAATTGTAACCTTATTATTTTTTCTAATAATAGACTATTTTAATGATTGAATGTAATTTATGAAACCAATTTCATTCCCATGGGTTATGTTAGGATTGATATATGTTTATCAAACCAATTTCATCCCTTGGGTTATGATATGATGAATTTTTTTTGTGGCACCCATATGTGTGGTTTTAGTCTATGTGATGGGTGGGACCTATATCTCCCTCCAATTCATTGTGAAATATTAATATCTCATGAGATAATGGTGGGAATCAATTGTATAAGCTTCATCCGTTATGAGAAGATGCTAAATCATGATCTGCTATGGGAAGAAGGGAAACAATGACCACATATAAGGAAAGGACTATTACTGGGGACAGTGTTGAGTCTCGCCTTGTTGGTGTAGCTCCCATGGAGTTCCATGTTAAGTTTATTCAATGTTCATTAACTTATAGGTAATGATATCACATGTTTATTTGTTTTCCACAAATTCTAGTAAATATTTTGATGTTATAATTTTATAGATTATTTTCTTTAATTTTCTTATGATTCATGTCTTATAAAGAATCAATATTTATGCCTCAATTAGGTTTTTTGATCTTTTATATGTAGGTTATGATCTTAAAAAGTTATGATCACATTATTATTCCATTTATACTCATGTTTATGAATACATGTATTCATTGTTTACCCTTAGTAGGCATATGAGAATACCCTTTTCTTATTTTTCCTTTCCCCACGCTATAAGGGAAGGTTTTAAGAAGGATTAATAAAGGGAATGATATTATGGGGAATCATTGATGGTATTTCAATAGAGAATATCTTTTTATTTCATGTTTTCAAAGGTAACAAACTAATACTACATCTTTCTATGTGATTCTATAATGCATGAAATGTTAGGAAAATAGTATTTAATTACCATGTATAAAAATCCTAGGTTTTTTATCCCAGATGATTATTTTAGAATACATAGTAATGATCTTTATCAGATTGGAATTTTTAAGAAAATGAAGGCTAAGAGGTGTGAATTCACTCAAACAACTTTATTATATATAGATGACGTCTAATTATTTGTAAAATATTCCTAGAGAAAATTACATTCTATTATGGCTCAGTTAAATCATTATGAATAAGTGTAAGGGCAGTCTATTATATAGAGAAATTCCTATTATATATTAGATAATTGGATATCTAGGGGAACATAGATCATGATTACTAGAATAATTAGAGTGAGAAGGGGATCTCTGCATTTTACAAGTCTTGGGGTTCTGAATTTTTTAGGAAAACTAATGAGTCAATTATGTTGAGGCATTAATTTTAACTTTAAAAATAAACTAGCTAGTTTGAAGGTGAAATAAATGACTCATTATTTGAGGTGGATCCATGTTAACTTATTTTCACATCTAATTTCTTTCACTCTTTTTATATCTACCAGTGGATAAGATACCTCATCAAGGAGTTTCAATATATGATCAGAAATTTAATTTGTACTAGGTCCATCCATGGAAGAAAGTAGATAACTATTTCTTGTAAGGATTATATCAATCCCATGGAAATTGGGGGACTTAGCATCAATGATCTCAAAATAATTAATGATGATCTTATTGGTAAATTCTTACATGTTTTTCTAACTACTACCAATCTCTACAATGATTTATTGTTTAGTATGTTAAAGAGAAAAATGTTTTATAGTCATTAACATTACCATGGATCATAGATATTACCCTTAGTAATTAACACTTTCAATGATATCATTTAGAAAAATAAATGGATTTTCTACATGAAAACTAAACTCACCCATTGGAGAACTATTTGATTTACATACATATCAAGGATAACAATATCATTCCCCTAGAAGAATTATCGATGACTATTTCTGACTTCATGTCACAACGCAAAAACCATTATTTTTTTCCATTATAGACTACAATGAAAATTCAACAACATCTCTTCTTGGACATAAGAAAACAGATCTAGAAGCTGAGTATAAATGGGTAGTTTAATGTTAAGAACTACTATAATATTGAAATCATAAACTCCCCCATGATAACATACTTGATATTTGAATCTAAGTTTAATTTTATCCAACCATAGAGATATATATTTCTCTTGAGAAATTGGAAGAACAAATTTCCAACACATTATCAAGTGGTGAAAGAAAGAAGAAATATTGTTTCATAATGTTTTATATTCTTAAATACTGAAGAATCTATTCCACACCTCTTCTTTAGAAATAGTTATAGAAAGGCATTGTGGGACTATGTAGGATAGCTATTTGGCCTTGACATGGAAACATGTAGGAAATTATAGCAGGTAGATAGTAATCACTAAAACTAAGAAAATTTCCCACAATCAGAACCATATATTAGAATGCGTGGGCTCTATCATTGCCTCAATCTAGAGGTTATTTAATGAGAAACTATTTTACTAACCTGAACAATCCATTCGGGCCTGTATTTTGGCCATGAATAATGAAGTGCATGATACTAAAATGGTGAAAGTGGGGTTGATGCACAACACCACGAGTGATCTAAATGATTTATGGTTCATTATTGTTGTAGGTAGACCAAGGAATCCAATTTTCCTTAAATTTATGTTTTTAATTCCCCCGATTGAGAATTAGATAAAATAAAATGTTTATGGTAAGACCTATGGATTTTCCGGACCCTTGGGATGTAAAGGTAATTCCCAAACCCACCATGGATTGGTTAATGTATGGTTCCAAATTTATTTTGGCATTTGAAATGAATATGAATTTGAGTTATGGTATATGTTGTTTTTCATTTAAAATATTATCCAACACAAGTAGACATCCATGGGGATTGACTTAGAATCATATAATATAGTGATGGAATTAAAATAGAGGACATGGAATGTCCCATAGAAACTTCATCCACATTTTATTGAGTGAATAATGCATGTCTCTCAAATCAATCTGATTGTGTCACATGCATATAGATAGTTCAACCATGTGGCATATGACTTATCAAAGAGGGTGATCATGGAATCATATACGATGTGGGAATTTAGAGCTCCTGATTATTGTGCTTTATTGGTGGATATGATATGCATGAAGTGGTTCACTCCTGTTCTTGTAAACTACCTTGTAATCCCTAATTTGTTTTTTTAATTTTGGTTAATGTTGTTTAGGATCATCATTGTTCTAATTTTGGATCCTCATGACATATGCCTCAAAACACACCTTTGAAATTTTACCGTGATAAACCACATTTAAATTCAGTAGATATAAAAAATCCCCCTAACATATTTATCCAAATTTTTGATAATCCCCATTGATAATATCTCCTCAAATATCTTATCCCAAATACCACTTTAGTATTGGATATCTTGCTTTTGATTTGAGAATTCCACTCCAACTCAACGTTTTGATTCCAGTCATTCTCTTATACAACTTGTTTTCATCCAATTTTAGTATCATATCAATTATTTCCCAATTTATTTCCCTTTGAAATTATATACTAAGGTTATAAATATTCCAACCTAGAAAATCCAAGTACGAAAATAAAATCATACAAGGATATGGGATTTCCAAGCATTTTTATGACGCATGAGGTGGTTAAATATCGAGATTCAACTGAAGATTTTTAAATAGTTGTTCTAAAAGTGGTTTAGTGAATATATCCACAATTTATTGATACATTCCAATGATATATATCTTAACAATTATTTCATCCACTTTACAATTGATAAAATTATACTAAATATAAATACAATTCAATATTGAGTGGTTTACTGGGTTCTTTATTAATTATATAAAACCTTTTATTATTATAATAAATCTCTATAGTCACATGTACTTCTTCATCAGGAGATTCCAATTTTGGAATCACCTAAATCAAAATGTTTCAATCCTTCATCACTAAAATATGTTCCTCATAAACTATGCTAAGTGATACAGTCTCTTACTTCTTACAAATCTATCCAATAAAAATAATTCTCTCCCACTTGTGGAATTTTTATTCAAAACATCAATATCCCAATATAAATATATATATTAAAATAAATTTAAATATTTTCTTATATAAAATGTCGACCATAATCTTGTGTCCCATGGATGTACCTGCTGATTTTTTCATAGTTGTAATGTGTTATTACTTCATATTAATTTGAAATAAATCTACCAAACAAGTAACATAGAAAATGTATAGTCTTCTTGGTGACAAGTCAAAATGATTCCAATCGTCCCTGAATATTTTTGTTTATAAATAAATGTATATTCCACCTTCTAATTCACTTTTAAGACAAGAGAATAAGTAGTTTCTTCAATGATCCACATCTCAAATTATATTTAAATATTGTTTAAAATTACAGAACATACATCAACTTAATAACTTAAAATAATATTTCATCAACATTGATGAGTACCATAAATTGTTCGTACTCAAATTATTTAACATATAGGTTTTTATCTACCCTTCATCTCATGAATTCCCCAAAACTCAAACTAAGATTCCAATCAAGCATAAAATTTCCTTTCTGAATTCTTCAATCCATACATTTCAGCCTTTAAATAGAACACTTTTGATTAATTATAAATTTTTTAAAAACAAAATAGCTATTGAATTTATAAATCCACTTTGGTAACTCCCATTATAAATTTTATCTACACATTTATTTTATGAATATTGAACCAAATTGTAAATATTTTTAGTCCATAAAATACTAATTGATTCAAGTCTCACTAACTGTATGAAATTGTATTCCACATTTATTCCATAAATGTGTGAATATCCACTATATTAAAACCATTCCTTCATTCAGATCACATATTCATGATCGATATATTTGTTCTAAAAACCCACATAGATGTAACCAAATTATGATTATATGATGTATTCACAATATTCAATGTTTTATTCATTAATAAATGTTCCAATTATTCATTCAAGTATTTTACCCATGATTCATCATATCCTAACCATTTAAATGACACTAAATCCACATGATATAATAGAGTAGTTCTCTCAATACTCCACATCATCCATATTCAAATGGGTTTATATTTGCCTATAATAATGATGGATTCATCAATATAAACACTTATTTTATTCTTTCAAGACAATTATTGACACAATAAAACCCCATAATCATTATTAAATAATGGATTATAAAAAACAACACACATTTTATTTAATGTCATATTATTCATCACATGCTTCAATCAATTATTATTTTCAATATTTTTCCCAACATTATCTTTAATAAAATTTATAACATTTCATTCCATAATCTCCCTTTATAACATATTAAATTCATTATAGGTTTTAATAACATTTAAATATCCTAATAAAAAATCTTCATCATCTACATATCAATATTTCTAATGATATCCGTATTTATTATAGATATAATATTTACATCGAAAAAATATAAAGTGGACATGTATTTTATTTCATATATGTTACATCTATAATGGTTTTTATTAAGACCCTATAATGCCCAATTATGAATATAAAAAAAATACTTTCCCAACTTCCTTCTAATAATGTATTGAGATACCACTCCCAATGAGTATTGTTTTTTCTTTATTTCACACCATATAATTTATTATTTTGTTTACAATATTTTCTTAAAGTGTATTTACAAATGAAATTTCATAGTTTATGTCTTACTTCTAGGAATAAATTTCTAACTCAAAAAAAGTTAAATTCACACTATTTCCCAAATAAATAATTTTTATGAATTTATGATTTTCAGTTATCACTCTTTCAAAAAAACTTGATTCAATGTATTAAATCTGGATGGATTTCCTAAAAACAAAACATAAAATCCATATATATTCATCAAAAAGAAAGATTATGTATCTTTTTCTCCTTTATTGGGATGTGTCATTTGAATATTTATATTTGTATACAAAAAGATATTATTTAAAATAGTTCTATTTATTTTTTCTTTATGGATTTATCACAATCTTTCCACTCAAAGAATTATCATATATCTTCTATAATTCCCGATTTTTATTTGGAATATAAACCAAAACATTAATATTTAACAGATTTTACATGATTTGTTGACTAATTTTGATAAAACGTTAATGCCACAAGTTATTTTATTCTTCTACCATAAGTTGGAGAGAATATATTTCATTATATATTCATTAATGATATTTAATATATAAATTTTATATATAATCCATTATAAATTAATGTAACTATGATTCCCCAGTTTCAAAGATAACATAAACTGATGACATTATGTTTATATAAATATATAGGTTCTCTGTATTCTTCAATTCATTTCTAGTGAGAATCATTTATCAATATCCATTAATTTTAAAATTGAAATCATTACTAAATAAAATTCTTCTATAAACACAATATTTACCATTATTTAATGAATTTATATTCATATCCTTGTTGGATGAACAAAAAAACCCAATTATATTCATTCTATTATTCATTATTTCATTTAGAGAAATTTTATCTAGGATATACTTCCATTTGATATCCATTTCATTCCACAAAACAATATATTTAATTAAGAAAAGTTTAAGTATCACATTATTAAACACTCATTGTCATTCCATTAAATTTATTTTTACACGTTATTTAACTACAATTAGTTTCATTCAGACCAATGTTAGAACCATATAAATAATAAGCATAAAAAAATTATTCTTTATTGTGAAGGATATATTCTCAGTCTTCTTCGTTTACTTCTAGATTCATTTCTATTTTTCAAATATTTAGTTTCCTTACAATAATTCATGGTGTGACTAAAATACCGATATAAATTCACATTACAATAGGTAAATATATTTTCACCTTCTATTTATATGGTTTTTTCCTTCAAATAATAATTAGGTTTTTTATAATTCCTCAATAATTGTGAGTTATGTATAATATTTGTCTTTCCTATTTACATATCATCTATTGTCTTGGGTTTTTATGATTTTCCTTCCAAATAAATTATAATCTTACTAATTTTATTTTGACTTTAACAAATCGACACATTCTTAATGATCATTATGCCTCATTCATGTCTTTATTATAAATATTCATCTAAAAAATATTTTAACTACTACTTCTTCTGGAATCCTATAATTTTAATTATAGTTTCACTTTTTCTCATCAATGCCACTTCCTCTTCATAAATATATTTAATTTTTTTTTCTCTCTCCTCAATGAAAAATAATGTTTACTGTTTATATTTTCTTGATATTCGATTATTATCATGAAAGATATTTCGTTTCTTGTATTTTATTATATAGTAGAATGGCCTTATATTGCCTAATCTAACTGACTAATTTCAACTATGATATGGTTAATATTATTTAATTTCTAATTTATTTACCCATTAATTTACTTATTCTTATTTATTTTTGGAAATATAAAAAATAAAACCTTTGATCTCTTCCTTGAGATCAGACTATTTTTTATCTACCTCATTCACATATTGAAATATCTCAACCATTTACATCATATCATCCTTAGAATATATTCTAAACTACAATTAACCTTCATTTCGGAACATTTAATCATTATCTTCCAATTTTATCACTAATATTTTCTATTAAAAACTCTTTGTAAATGTATTTCAATATTTTATCTATTATTTTTTTTGAAAAAAAAGATTTTCTATTTTTATTGACATTAAAATTCATCAACTCTCACTGACTTCCTTTTACATATTGTTATATTATACAAATAATTTTCATAATTGAAATAATCCAATGACAAATGTTCTTAAAACATTTCATTTCCTACATTTAATATTATTACAACATGTGATAATAATTTATAACTTACATCCTCTTCTCTATCATTGAGTTCTTGTATATGAAGCTTATCTATGTTCATAATTTCCATAACCATTGATAAATAGATTATCACCCCTTCTAGGTTCACACACATCTCAAAACAATTATAATGTATAGTAGTGGATGTCTTATCAATTTTTACTTTATTATTTTCATATCGTTGATATAATTAAAATGTATATGAATATATCCAACAACATTGACGATTTAGATGAAGAAAATATCAATGTTTTCATTATGATTCATCTTCAAATTAATAAATTAATTATGAAACAACTTTAATTTTTCTTTTTTTACTTATTTTACCCTTTATAGATGCTATAAAATTTATTGGATATTGATTGTACTAATATATAACATAGTAATTTAACCTGGATAAGATTTGAAAAATATCTATTCAAGGATTTTTGAACCATTTTTGTTTTCATTAAATAAAGTTATGTCTATCTCAATAAATGATTAACAGACAAAAACCAAAACAGGGATACTCTGAATAAAGGTGGACAAAAAATCCAGATAATATATTAGTTATTATTTGTTTTTATATAATTATTTTATCCAATACAAAATTGGAATCCTTTTTAATTAATAAAATTGTTAATATCAGGACTTATTGGATGAAAAATGTTCCAAAAAATATCTGTATATGCCTAATACAAATTTTTATAACAATATACCTAAAGACATCCTAAACGGGGTGAATTTTGGTGTCTATTTCATTCCATCAACTAATGGATATTATATTGTAATGAAAATAAATTTTAATAGGACATGGATTCTAGAATGGTGATTGAGTTCGAATCTCAAATCATCCTTGTAGATTTTCTATTGAAAATAAAATCAACGAAATCATAAGAGGAAAAGGATCATGTCATAGGTATTTCCCCAGACTAAGGAGTTGAGTTGTTCATTTATTTCTTGTACAATTGGTTCCATAATGTGGACTTAAATACCTAGGTGAACCTTGGGTGTGAATTTCTATTAATTGGATGTCTACCCATGTTTGGGATGAATTTTTATATTTTTTAGATTTATAATTTTTTTGAAAAAATGATGAATTCCTCATATATATAAGTAATAATTTAAAATTGGCACCATACGAAATATTATACCTATGTAGGGTTGTTAAGATTAAAAAGTTTCATACATATGTGTATTTTTAAAAAATGATATTTTTATGGCTTATTGATGTTATCAATGTTCTAGTAATATTAAATGACATCTAGAAGAACTATGAGATTCGTAAGGGTTGGAGATAAAGTATCTAATGTATATGGATTACATAAGATGAAGGTAGTTATGTATTTATTTAAGGAAATTTATATGATATTGGTGGATTTTAATTTTTGAGTAATAATAAAACTGATTTTTAATGTTTGTTGATTTTATATTGGTGACATTATTAAAAATTAGAATATTGGGTATAAAATTTTGGACAATAAATTATTTGTAAGGGTTTTCCTATTTAGGGAAAAAATATTTATTAATGAAATTAAAAGGATAAAATCCAAAAGGTATCCCAAATTACATAATATGTAAAATCAAATGTATGATAAGGGGAATATGTATGAGTAATATTGAAAAAACCCTAGAATATAAAAAATTGTCTTTGTGGAAAAGAAAATATATAATAGAAATTGAGGTGATATGATAGGGAAACCATATAGGATTTATAAAGGAAACTCTGAGTAACCTACGATTTAAAGGTTATAATTTGTATGGTAAGTCAAATGTGGAGAAATTTGGAAAAGTATTGGGTGAACTATAATACATAAGGGAAATACTTGATATTTAAAGTATAATTGTGATCCTCCAAAACATACATTTGATTTTATAAATAATATTATTTATAAAGGTTATATTTGAAATTTTGTTTTGGAATATTATTTATATATGTATATAATAGTAATAATTTTCTGAATTTGAATTCCTTAAGGAAACAGATTTTCGAAAGAATATGTTATATAAGGAGAATTCAAACAATTAGATATTAATCATAGAAATTTTGAATTATTAAGGATGATTAAACATGTTTGGGGATACATAAGGGTCCTATATGGTGATATATGGGTTTTCCTATATTTAAGGGTCCAAATATAAGGGTCTAAAAGATTCTCAAAAAATTGAGTGTAGAAGGATGCTTTCCATATTTTTATAAAATAATAATTTCTGTATTTATTATGTATAAAAGGGTGGATTTTGACCTTTTTGGTTAGAATACAATGGATGTTCATTATATCTATTCATCCACATGTGATATTTTTATCAAATATTCCTATTTATTATTTCCATATAATCCATGGAGTATATGTGGGTGATGATAACTAACCATGAGTGATTATTATTGGTGTTATCACAATCTACTTGTTTTCTATTTATTATGGTACCCTAAATTATGAATTTATTTAGATTATATTATTTGTTTAGATTTAATCCTAATTGACTAGAGTTTTTTAATTAGAGGATTCCAAAAAACTCATCGTAGGTGGTGAGAATCCCTTTCATAAGTTATATGTGTGTCTATGTATTGTATAACAAATGAGTGCATGTAAGGTCATGTTAGCAAATAGAAAGAGAAAAAAATTGGAATTTAATGATTTATAAGAGTCACTTGATGGTATTATAATTTGGAATATGAAGGGTTTTTCTTAGTATAGATTTCATTTCATTGGGGTTTGTCTTGAGGGTCTGACATACATGATATGACATATTACAAAGAGTTTATCTATGAGAAGTTATGGTTGATACTACACATTGGGATTGTGATTGGTGTAATGTATTGAAAAATAAATTATTTTTAATACTAGGATTCTAGTGATGAAGTTTTTTTAATGTGATATAGATAGTGATTACCATTACCATGGTTGGTGATGGAGGTTTACCATTACCAGGGGGATGGTGTTGACCATTTCCATGGGAGGCGATGTAGTTTCATATATTTTATGTAAACAGTGTTGGTCATTACCATTATGGGAGACACAGGATTAACATGGTAAATTCATAGTATATTTTTGATACTTATCCCTATATAGGATAAGGTCATTGGGGCAGTTTGCCTTTAATACAGGGATTATGAGTTGGTTTCGACCGAGGTTTTTTAGTGATATCCTCAATAATTTGGTAGCATAGGGAATATTGTGACTTGGTAAATTGATATAGTGAAAAATATACTATAGTTGTCCATGGTTGGTGGTGTGTGTGACCATCTAATGGGAGTACCATTTTCATCATAAAAATGGAATGTGAAGGGGTTGTTATGATGACTGTGGGTAATGGGTTAAAAATAGTTTTGGTTTTATGATGTGGATTGTGGATGTGCCATCAGTATTTTAAATAATGTATATGTGTGAGAAAAATTGTTTATAAGTTAGAGGGAAATTTTGATATGATCATCCATTTATGCATTGTTCAACTCTAGTACTTGTTGTTCCACATAAAGGATCACATAATGATGGATAAATATGGGTGGAGATGGTTAAAGGGTGGCTGATGGTTATTGTTTGATTTTTTATATAGTATTATTTTTATATATACTAGTTTGGGACATTATTTTTTGGTTTCCTATTGATTTTTCCCTCACATATTTCATTATACCTCTATAACACGTTCTAACATTATATTTGAGGGTATATGTAAGGTTATGGGTTCATTATTTCAATCCATATAGAGCTGAATGTGTAGATAGTTCAGATGACTGATGCTATTGTTTTGAAAATATTTCATGTGGTTATTTTGGGCTAGGATGGTCATATGTTTTGGTTTTTTTTGTGGTACATATGTGATTGGCTTATGAGAAATCATAGTTTATCTATATGATTGAAATGGAGTTAGATATGTTCAATTTTTTAATATATGTGTGTTTTCCTTGTTGTTTTCTAATAATGAAATTTTATTATAATTTTTTGTGGATCTTATTATTTTTATTATGAATGTTTAGTCTCTCGGTTTTCACCGCATAGTGCCTCACTACTATATTATAGCCATTTTTGTTCGGTGAGGTGTGGATATGGTATAATGGTTATCTGATCCAATTATTTTTGAGTTATCAGGGTTTGTACTATACAATGTGATATTAGTGTTGGTTGAGGTGTACAGATACTAAATGGATAATGTATTTTAATTAGGCTACAGAAATATGAGGTTCAAGAAAGTGTTATAAATTCGGTTGAATCTCATTTTATGTGCCTTGAACTATAGAGAAAATATTAATTTAACAACAGTTCCTATAACCACCACTAAAGTTTATGCATTTATTTATTAGAATCTATATCACATTAACATCGATAATTCACATCAAATCATTAAAAGATACTATTTTCTTATAAAACCATTTTTAATTTATGGTGATTTTTTATATACACCTCGATTTAGTGATGAATTTTTAGAAGTATTGATAAATCCTAGTAAGTATTTAATTTTTCTAAATTTTTATGAAATATAAGTTGTTTGTAATAATATTATCTAAATTACTTTATTAACACTCTGTATCCCAAATCCAACCACCACTGTGTCACATCTATATGGATCTCTTACTAGGTGTAAGACCTGATGATGTCCTCCTTGATGATCTCATCCCCATGACCTATCAATGATCCATAAATGCTTTGATAATCGTATCAAATGAAATCCAGAACCACATTGCCGTTGAAAATCACATCCTTATCACCAATCACTGATCTATAACTCCAATGAGCCTTTTAAATAGTGTAATACCTAGCCACATGGTCATTCATTATCTCATCCCCTCAACCATTCACCAATCCAGAAATACGAAAGGTATATTACTAGGTGTTTGAATGGACTATGAATGCATTGATGACCACATCCATGCGACCCATTAATGATCAATAAATATAATATGCCTATTACTAGGTGGGGGCCCCTACCACATCCCCATTGGGGATCTCATCCCTACGACCAATTATTGATCCATAACTACTATAGGCATCTTTCTATGTGTAGACCCCAACCACATACTCCATAATGATATCATCCATGTAAACAACCACTAATCTATAACTACTAAATGCCTCCTAATAGGTGGAATCTCTAACATTTTCTTCCCTAATGATCTCATCCATGTGAACTGTTAATGAGAAATAAATATTATAGTCATCCTACTAGGTGTAATCCTAACCATGTTATCAATATTTGTTTATTTATTTTAAATTATTTTAAGTAAATGTTTTATTTATTTTTAATTATATACAATTATTAGTTATTAATTATTTATGAACTAAATTAATTATTAATTATTACTTATTAAAATATTAATCATTAATTATTATTTATAAAATATGAATTATTAATCATTAACTATTTATAATTATTAATAACAAGTTATTTTATATTTTATTTCTTTGTAAATTATTAATTATTAATTATTTTCTAATATTTGAAAAATTAATTTATTATTAATAATATTTTGAAAATAAATTAATTACGTTTTATTTAAAAACCTTTTTATTTATTAATTAATTATAAATTTTTAATTCTATTCATTAGATATTTATATAATTCATTTATTTTTCGAGAAGGATAAATAATGTTTGTGACATATTATTTCATGTCAATTTAACTACTTTAGAGGTTTGTACATACAGAGCTATGAGAGTATGAGTGAGAGTCGTATAAGAACGGGTGACCTCATAGAGAGTTTATGGGTAATGTTAAAAACAATTTACAAGTAGGACAAATAATATGTATTGACATATCAATACATGTAAGTACATTTAGTGGAGTGATTAGTCATTAGAGAGTTAAGTTATAATGAATGATATTAATGTAATGATGGGTGACCATCTTAAAATATGATATGACATATATTAAAAAAATATTTAAATAGGTAGAAAAAAATAATAAATGGTAAATATATAAAAAATATATTTCAAATCATTTAAAATTATACAAATAAAAAAGTGTGTTTTAAGAAAAGAAATTATTATTTTTTAAATATTAAAATAAATATAATCATGGACAATTTGGTAGTTATTTAAAACATTTTAGAATGTGTTATCCTAAATGATTCACAATAGTTTTTTCAAACCATCATGAAATGATTCTTAATAAAAAATTTCGTCATGATTTTTAGACATCAAAATGAATCATTTAGTCATAGTTTAAACTGGTGTATAATCATAAAAAGCGTTGTGGTAAATCATTTTTCTTGTAGTTTGGATACTATATGTATGTATTAAAGTCCAAGTTACTAGTAAAACTAAAATTTCATTTATTATATTCAATTTTACTATTGATATATTTTATTTTGATGAATTAGTATTTGATGTTATCAATTTCTATTTTAAATTATTACCCTTAATAGGCATGAGGTTCTAATCAAGTATAATTTTAGGTGTATAGGGCTCTCTTGACCTACATGTGAATGATTTTAATTGTCAACGTGGTTATGGAATGGAATTGGGTTTGTCCATTTGATGTATTGGAAACAAATTACACAGTGTTTTCCCATAAGGCTTCTTAGTGGGATTCTACTATACTAGGCATAGGATATGATTTTTGGTGTCCTTGGGTATGTGGATCCTATGTGTGTAGTGAGTGTATTACCTGACCCCATCTTGGGTATGTGCAGACATGAGTCCATATGTTACAATACTTGGGTGAAGAAGGGAGGTGTAAGGATCTATGGGTCACCCTGAATCTTATATCATTCATTATTTGGGATATTTGGAATGTTATATTAATATTTGTCATGTTATTTTGTTGTCAATTAGGTTTCACTATGATGGAATCTATTGGGGAGATATGAGGTAAGATAATGAATCTCGATATGTATATAAACAGGTGACTATCAAAATAATAGTGTAAAGTACAAGTAATGGCATTAAGTCATGATATGATGATGTGGAATGATTTTGTGGTTGTGTTCATTGAGTAGTTACATTATAATACATTTAGTGTTGATAATTTTTATACCAATAGATATTTTGCGAGATTTTTATCCCATTTTTATTAAGGTTATAATTTTTTATGATATGAATTTTATGTGGCTATTATGTCATCTTTTTTTCAACACACAAATAATGTTGATGTTTAAGTGCCTCATGATGAGTCATTTTAGCTTTCATCACCACACCATGAATATGCATGAAACAGATATATAGATTTCATAGATAGAGGAAAAATAATTGTTACCTAGGACATAGGTATTTTCTCAAGCCATAGTCAAGGGAAATTGTTTCAATCATGCTATGGTGAAATGGAGAACATGGAATTGAAATAAACTATGGAGATATTTTTTTAAAGTTAATTTTCAGTGAAATTAATTTAAAGTCCTTTCCCATATAGAATGGAGAAGGTCAAGTAGGCCATACAAGTATCCCATGTGTATATTTTTGAGTTTTTGAAAATTTGAAACATCCATCATTCAATTTTTTTTGCATAAGTTTATATGTGTAGTATATAGGTTTACTAACATTTAAATCAAATGAGTAGTTTTCTATGAATAAAAATTTGGATAGCCACTTCATGGTATATTTTTAGATGTCATTTATGATGTTTTCAATAAACATTAGGAGTTCAAAGCCACATAATTATTTTAATTTATGAAAATCCATGATTTATATCTTCTCCCCTTTGGTTGATTCATGATTTATCATAAATTTTAGATAGAAGGAAAAGTGGCTTTGTATCCTTAATATGAGCTCAAATTGTTTCCTTTTTAGATAAATATTTTCCTCCCATTAATCGATGTGAAGCCTCCGTCCATCCTCTTATCTTGCTTCTTCTATTTTAATGTGATTTGATGGAGAAAATAATTAATTAGTCTAGGTCTAATAGATATTTTCTTTTAATTCTATAAAAGATCCTAAAGTGATAATATTATGGTGATGGAAATGATATATCTTGTGTTATAATGGGGGTTTAATAAATGTTAGGAGACAATATCCATTCTAAAGGGCCATTGGAATTATTTTATGTCTTGGTGGATAATCCCTTGGTTAATTATTCCATAGAGTGTCTCTCACATTAATAATTTGATGTTTCCCTTCAAGAAATCATAGATTATAACATTATTTTAGTTTTTCCAAGGGTATGTTTTTTTCTACCATTGATTTTTTCTTATTTTTTTCATTCAATAAAAACCATATTATTTAATGTGAAACCGGTTCTCAGTGTCCATTGTGGGCTATCTTGTTCACGATGGTATGAGAACATGGTTCCAGAGGATTCACATTGTAGTTGATATTAATAAAATTTAGTCTAAAAGTCCCTTAAAATATAGTGTCCATGTATCTGATAATTAGAAAGATATTATGTTTTATGCTGATATGAAAAATATCATTGGTGAGTTTGATCACATGTGTTCGTGTTTGGATATTATTTTCACTCTTGGAATTCTTTGTATTTTCTCTACATGATATACCATGATTCCATATGATGCACTAGGTTTATTTATATTGTTGTCTTATGCATCATAACAATGTGACAGGTAGACCCATCATGGATTATATCCCTTGAGGGGTAGCATGTTTAGACACTACATGTGTCATGATGAAAGGACCAAGATAGAAGGAGATACATGATTTCTTTAAATATCCCATCCTAGGGGACTGAAAGATATATTTAACCAAAATTGTGACTAAATAAAATGGAATGATGGTGTTATGTGATCTGAACTGACAGATAGCTATAATATTTGATGTCCTAAATTATTCTGAACTATAAGAATAATTCTTTTACACATGATGAGATGGAAGTGGCATGAGTCCTTATGTGGTCCGACCTATGTTTTTGGGTCTTGTGGTTACCATGGGATATATGTGATTACCTTTTGTTCATCTTTATTTCATGACTTCAATTATGAAAATGTTCTACAATAGATCCAAAGCTTGTTCAGTTGGGGGTTTTAAATGTCTTGGTAATTTAATGACTGCTTCATGCAAGATTTTATGTTATTTATTTTTCATTTTTTATTTTTTATGACATATACTCTTATAAATGTTCACTTGTGATAAGGAAACATTGGTAGTGTTCTATTGGGTTTATTATTACATCTTTTGTGGGAATATCGATTCACATAAAGGATTCTTGTTCATATATACATGAATCGAAAAGGACTCGATTATAGGGACCTTGGAGGTAGATATTTATTTTTAGAGGTGGTACTAGGAAGGTATCTCGATCAATGCAATATTTTTTATTTATTTACCTATCATAATTTTTCTCTTGTTTGACCAACCACGTTAGGGATCCTGAAATTATCTTCATATATTACATGATATTATTTCCATTTCATTCTTTGTAAAACATTTTACAGTTTTATTGTTTTATTATTTATGATTTTATTTATTGATATCAGGGGTATTATCTCCCCAAAAGCTATATTCAGACCCACTATATTAGTCAAAAACCACTTATAAATGTTGTTTAAAGCATGAGTCCATGCAGCACTCTATGTAATATTGTGTGACTTGGTTTAGGAAATTACCAAGTTGTAATAATTGTGTTTTACTTCTTTCCCTCTTTTTGACTTGTTTTGGGGCATTGTTGATATTATTAATGTTATGTAAGATATAGTACAGAGATTTCATGTGTTCCTGGATAGTGAATCTGTAATAGACCTCCGAGTCATCGTTGATGGGATTTTAGTTATAAGTATGATTTTATAGATTCATGTTTATCTTGTTTGTGTGTTTTGTTAATGTTTATTGGGATTTGGGTCCATTTATGAATCATTACTAGGAACATAGGATAAAATTCCATATATATTCTTATTTAGTGCTTCATGAATTTATTTAATATATTGCATTGATTTTTATATCTATTTAGGATAGACCAGTATTATTATTGAGTGATATATTTATTCTATCGCATGTTGTGATGTGTCTGTTTGGGCATTAATTACATGAAACTAAGAATACTAGTTTGAATTTAATTTATCTATATATATAAATATGTCTATACTTTACATGTACGAATAAAAATACTTGAGTTGTGTTAATTTTTTTTCCTCTTTGTGGTGGGTAACCACATTGGATAGGTTTTCCTTAAAAATACTTGTTAATAATTTATGACAACATGATAAAGTTGTTATAGTTATTTGGAGGTTTAATTTGTAATTTTTAAAAATTCCATGCCAAATATTTTTAAATGGAACACTTGTGGGAGTTGTCCAATTGATATCACTAGAGAGGAAATTTTGGTTATACCAACATATATTCTAATGAATTCCCCCACACCTACTATTGAGGTTGATAAGGAAGGACCACATCATCCATGAGTTTTTCATATCTTGTATATTCAAGGAAAATGAGATTCCTATAGTATTTTTTACTACGATTAGGTTTTTTTATCCAATAAAATCAATGATTTTTGGTCATTAGAGGCCCATATGATATAGGATAATAGATACAAGACATGGAAAGGATAATTAGTCTGGTGGAGACCCTAAAGAATCACAAGGTAAAGCATGTAACCCGTGTGCTTTAGGTGTTCACTGGATGGTGGCAGGATATTATTATTTATATTGGAATACCTGAGGGTCTCATTTGGGTGATCGTGATCAAATTTTCTTCATGGAATTTTAATGATCTATGATTAATCTAGACGGGGAATAAAAGTTCATGGATCTTTGTTAGGGGTTGATGATTGTTTCATGTTACTTGGAACATTTCATGGTGTTAATTGTCTTCTCTCCACTCATTAAATGGAATAAGACAAAAAATCCAAGATTATTGATATTTTCCTTCATCCAAACGTTAGGACAAGTTTTGGAATTTTGAGATGATGACTTTTAGAGAGGTTATCTACCACACCCTTACAATTGAGAAGTGTTTGGAGGATGAGGTAGTACCTGGTATTATTTCAACCTTCAATAGAAATTCTTGTGCAAGTTGTAGTGTCATAAACAGGAAAGGGGAGTGGGAAAAAACATAATCTAAATTCTTTATATTACATTAGATGTGGTATGCTTGGTAAATAGGGAAGATCCAATAATGGATTATTCTTTTCCTTTAATTGGTGACCTATACTAGGATGTATTTCTGTATGAATATTTTAAACTCCATAAAGATATAAGAGTTTAATTTGAGATAACACTCATTCAGGTAGAGAAACCTATATTGTTTTCCTCATATAATATAACACCATATATGCTTAAGGAAGTAAATGTAAAACTCAATTAATTGTAGGTGAAGAGATTTAATAGACTGAGAACATCAAACAAATGTTCTCTAGTGTTGTTACAAACAAATAAGGATTATTGTCTTTAGTTGTGTATTAAATATAAGAAAATAATCCAAGTGTCGATAAAAAATGTATTACCATTTCCATTGATCGATTACTCATTTTACTACTTTTGGGGAGAACAAGTGTTCTCCAATATTTACATGTGGTCAGGCTACCCTCAAATTTAGGTTAGATATGTATACATTACTAGGATAACAATTAAGAGTATATATACACTAAATGGGTATCTTTTCATTCCATTCAAACTAAAAAAATACATTAATGGTGTTCATGGATCTAATGAATATGGTCTCATAGCAATAACATGACTCCTTAATTGTGGTATTTTTTGATTATATCGTCATATACTCTCATAATAATGATGTTCATGCAATGAACCTTGAGATTATATTGAGTACATAATCGTTACACCAAAACTACTAATATTTCACTTATGGATTCTGGAGGTGTGGTTCCTTGGGAATTTGATATACGTAGATGGAATTTTAATGGATCATGAGATGGTTGTGGGGGTGATATTTAGGGATCTACCTAGAAATTTGTTTCAGATCAGGAGCATAAATGGTTTTTTTGGAACGATAGGGTGGTTATATATGATTTTTACCAAATTTCAGGGCCAATAAAAGGGATCATAAATAAGGGGGTGATGATTTAGTGGATAGATCAGTGTGAAGAGGTGTTCCTAGAGATGAATATAACACTGAAAACATTCTAAATTTTGACCCTGCAAGAGCCTTGGATTGGATACGTAGTGTATTGTGATATGTCATAAGTTGGGTTTTGTGCTGTATTGATGCCGAGACATATAGTAGCTTGCTATGGGTCATGTTAATTGTATCCTCATGAGCAGAACATACAGACACATGAATTCAAGTTTGGATCTATTTTCTCTGATCTAAAATGTTGGAGGAACTATTTATTCAAGGATATATTTTTCATATATACAAACAATAATGGTTTTGTGACTAAGATGGTTGGATGTTGTTTTTTTTTGCAGAAAGAGGATTGTATTTATTGTTTTTTTATCTTTATGGGAAAATCAATTTAAATATATTGTTTTGGATGTCAGATGAAAGGTGGAATAGTTATTATAATAAATTACAATAAAATTCTATATATGTTCGTCATTTTTAGTTTTTTGGTCTGAAAATATTTTGTGAATGAATATGGTTTTCAGACTCACAATTTGTCTGGAAATAAATATTCAATCAATATGAGGAAATGGATCAGTGTCTGAATGTCTCTATACTAAACTTGCCAATTATTTTTGGAATAATTATTTTTTATTTAAAATATTTTTTAGGGAAAACTTGTGATACAAGTGGTTTGAATGAATGTTAAAAAATGTGTCTGATTTTTGGAAATAATATTGTGGTTTGTATGGGACAAAGAAAGATGTTAAAAGGATGAAGAGTAATAGAAAAATTCCAATGTAGGTCATATGATGATATGATAATACTTATGTTCTAAAATCATGAGGATTTCATGATACATATATAATTTTTTAGAATAAGAAATTATAGAAAGTGTAATGATTCTTAAGGTGAAGTGTTGATGATGCAATGACACCGGTCCAATAGACGTGGTGTGCTTCCAATCCATCATAGGTAGAATAGGTATGTAAGAGAATATTATTGGGACTGAAGAGAAAGTAGGATTTTTTAGGACTAATTAAAAATTGGATTTGTGATCAATCAATAATGTAGTTAACTATTGTCTTAAAAAAATATTGATTTTCTACATTTTGGACAAGAGGAAAATTAGTCATGACTTTTTTCTCTCAATTAGGTTGTGACTAAAATAACTTTGATATGTTTTATAAGTTTTTCAAGAGTCATCTGAAAAGACAAGAAATTGATCCAAGAGTTTTAATCAGTGATTGTTCTATAAATTTCATGTTAAAACTGATAAGTCATATAATAGTATACATCATCAGATGTAGGATTATTAGTACGAGGATTTTATGAATAAGTTATATAATTTGGAGAATTTTATGATGTTTCATTAAGGGTATTCCAGTTGTTAAATTATTTGAAAAGGGGATTCAAAATCTATAACTTATTCATCTATGTTTATGGATGATTGATTTCAATGTTTTATGCTTCTTATTTGTTACAAAGCATAAAAATGAGATGTGATGTGTTTGTTTAGAAATTATATGGAGCTTTATAATGAGGATGTTTTATATGTTGTTAAGTATCATCATAATGATTTATCACCAGTTCTGCATATGATCTCATCTAAATGAATACAATTTGGAGGACATATTTGATTGATGAGTGGTTTGAATGTTGATAATGACTAATTTCATAAATAGAATATTGAAGATTCAATAAAAATAGATAAGAGTTTAAATAAAATGATGTGGTCAAATATGGAACAAAAATAAAGGTGATATTTTAATTTTTAAACATTTTATTGGAAGGGATAACTAAACTTGTTTCCTACCCATTCATCTCCTAGGAAACCAATATATAGAATAAAAGAATATTTTACATTCTAATTCTTTTACTATTAAAATGAAAAGTATGAGAGATAGTGATTGATGTTTTTGAAGAGATAATAATGTTCTAAATGGATATTTCCTGGGGATATTTACTAGACGTAAGATTCATAAGAAAAAATAATGGACATGGATAACAAATCAAAGTGATTCTTTAAAATGACTATTATGGGAAAAAGAACCCATTAATTTTTTTCTAATGTATTATTTCTTATCTGCTTTCTATATTGAGGTATCTGACATAGGAATCAGACTGAGCCCTCAGAATAAGTTTTGTATAAATTCAAAAAGTTATGTCCTAAAATGTAGCTCGGTTAGAAAGTGATTTTTTTATTTTAATAATTTCATAAGTGGATGCTGATAAGGTTGTAAAATAACTTATTTTGAAATAATTACTTAATATTTCATTACATGTTACACAAACTTGTTTTATAACATCCTTTCAACAAAAATCACATTCACTATGGTATTGATCATAGTGGTATACAAGTGTAAGTGTATATCCTACTTGTTTTATCCATGGAAAAATAATTTATTCAAGTATATTTTATGTTATTGTATTGTTTCAAAACCATGGAAATACATAACTACACATTTTGAGTAGTTAACTTTTAATTCCTTATGTTCCAGTGGAAATGTTATTATTTTGTTTTTAGAAAATTGAAAAAACATTAATAGGAGGTGAATGTTGTTTCCCTATATTATTTCACTTGGTAATTATGTTTTGGATATATCTATAGATATATTTTATCATGGTGATGAAAAAGTTCCTCTAATATCTAGGGATAAGATAAATCTTGAGAATGATGAGAGATATTTTATTTATTTATTCTTATCCGTTTTTGAAAGTGAGTTGTTAAGAGTGAAGGAAATATCAAATACTAATGGTATATGGGAAAAATTGAATAATTATGAAGGAAACAATATATTTAAGAAAGAGAAGTTAAAAATATGGATGCGGAAGTAAGGTGATCAGAAAATTAGTGAGTACAAATCTATTTGCGGAAACATTATACAGGTTAATTATATTCATAGCATAATAATATGTCTCATGGAAAATCTATTAGACTCAAATGTTATAAAAAATACCTTGATAATTATTCCTGATAATTTCATTGGAAATGTTTCATGTTTGGAAGATAGATATCCCATAACTCTATCTATGAATGACCTTAATAGTAATCTCATTACATATGGCGTGAAAAGGGATAATGTTATGAATGGAAAAATAAATGTTGGTCAAGAAATTTATTCAAGCCTTCAATAAAAGGAAAACTTAAGAAGATTCTTGACTAAAAATAGGATGGTTAATCAAAATATGATAATGAGGAATGTAACAATACTAACTGGTTTTTAACCTTTTTCTAGAAGAATGCCAAAATAGTTTTGGGAAATCATAAATGGAAACATCCCTTGAAATTCATTTAATATGAATTTATTTGGTACTTTTAAATAATTTCCACAAATTTAAATAAGGAATTAAATTGTGATGAATATGATATGAGGAAGTGAAGTTCTTAGAAAAAAACATGGTGATATGTCTAAAGCTTTTTCATTGGGAAAGGATAAAAATTCACCATATCCAAAAAGAGACACATTTTATATAGAGATTATTATGATGAAGATAGTGATGTTGAAGATGAATATTTAACACAATTGGATAGAGAAAATGATTTCATTATAATAGTTAATGATGAAGTGTTTGGAAGTATTATTTCTAGAGAAGTCAATACTGAGCTTGGATTTCATCTTAAGGGAGAATAGAAATTGTTTTCTTATAATTATTTTAATAATTGAAAAATGAATAAATAATTTGAGGAGGAAAAGCTTATAACAATCTGTCAAAAATTTACCCCTAAAGAAAAAATAATTTTATTTACAATATTTTTCTGAACAAGTATATTAAGAATGAGAAAAATTGGAATGAATATTTTTGAAGTTATGTTGATGAAAAAGGTATAAGTGTTGGAAATTTTTTGAATAAACATTTTAAAGGTGACAAGTGAGTTAAAATCTTCAAGAATTTAATATCAAAATTTGGGTAATGTTCTAGAAGGGGTGAAACTAGAAAGGATAAAAATTTACCTTTAAATATTGAAAATAATGTTTAAGATATTTCATAGAAGAATAAAGTTTGAAATTAAAATATGTGGACAAAACAAATAAATTAGAGAAGTTAACTGTCAATAAAAATTAGCAGTCTAGAAAATTTTCTACCATAACTGAATCCTATATGGTTTTAAGGAAATATGAATTTAGGAAGAGGATTTTTGGTGATAACAGAATGTTTGGGTGTCAACAACGTTCATTAATGAATGAAAACAATGTTTCTCAAATCACTCTGACAATTTCAGACAATATGGAAGTTATAATTTAAATTATTTTCTCTTTGGGAACTACTAGTTTTGTGGTGGGTTTTGGAATACAATAAATAGGTTCTGATAAAATAAAAACATTACAAATATTAATTGGATTATAAAATCCAATGTTTGAGGGGGAGTCAATCCTCTCTAATGAAGAAATATAAGAATGATTTGTTGAAGATATATGAGATGGTTGTTTTGAATAACTCTAAGATGGATTTTTAGAATGTTTAATGTAGATTCAAATAATTATAAATTATTTTTGAAATATTTGAACAACCTTAAAATTTTAAAAAGGATACCATGTTTTGTTATAGGCACAAAAAAATATTTATGTCAATTTTTAGAAGTTGTAGGTAAATAAAGACAATAGGAAATAAAAGGAAATTCTTGTAGAAACTCCACTCAAATATACAAAATGGAAATGACTCGGGATCTTTGATCGTGGGTTTTCTTCTCACATGATTGTAGAATTGATGATTATGAAGAATTTTAAAGGATTTAAATAAGGAAAAATAAAATTGGGAAATAATTAATCTCCGAGAATAAATGATAATGGATATACTATTATTGGTGATTTAAAGATAAAATCATAGACATATTTGTTAGTTAATGGTATTGAACATAGTCTGTTTAGTTTTTCCCAACTTTTTTATGAAGTAAATTTTTTTTTGAAAATATGTATTTAATGAAAATTTATGAAGATAGAAAATTTCATACCATTGGTATAAATGTGAATTTTTTTCCAGTTTGTGATATTCATGTCTAATGTTACTTAATAATGAGATAAGAAAATAAGTTGTGGAAAAATAGGTTGTGACATATATTTTAGTGAAATATTATAAATTTATAAATGTGAGAAAGTGTATTTTTTATTCCTAATATTTCAAGAATAATTGATTGGTATTTCAAAATTTCTCAAAAAGGAAATATAACAAACACTATTCATAAGAAAGTTGATATTTGTTTAAGTCAACCCCTAGAACATATCCATTCATATATAAAATGATTAATGATCAACCAATCAACATTTGAAGATAATTACTTCATCATATTTATTCATTGTTTTACATGCATTACTTGTTTTAGGTATTTGATACAAAATTCAGATTCATTGAAGATATTTATATGTTTGAGGAGAAAATAGAAGATGGAATGAGTGTAATTTGTAAAAAAGATATGAACAGAAAATGTTTGTGAATATAAGAATGACGTGATTAAAAATTTATCTATAGATACATGGAATTGGTCATGTGTTCAATACACCATTCACACAATAACAAAATTGTGTAACAGAAATAAAGAATATAAGTTTGGTTGAAATTGGGTGTAGTATGTCACTTGAACGAGATCTATCTCATTAATTTTGAAGGAAATGTATGACCACAATAGTTTATATTTAAAATTGTTGTTTCTACAGGCCAAGTTCCGATGTGTCTTCCTATAAAGTGTATTTTGATAAAAATTCATGTTTAAAGCATTTAAACGTTTTTTTGTGTCCCTATATCATAAATAACAGAGGTGGGAACGTTGAAATGTTTTATTAGAGAAGTGAAGATGGAATATTTCATTTCTATGGTCCAAATAGAATAATATATAGATGTTTCAACAAAGATACATGAATATTAGTTGAATCTGTAGATGTGAATGTTTTTTAAAAAGATGAGGAACATGCTTAACAAACTCATGAAGATAAGTAAGATGGAAAATATGAAATACTGTTTTGTTAATAATTCTGTTATGGATGAAAAAATTTTAATCCTATACAAGATGAAGATTTAGACTCTATTATTTCTAGTGATAAGGATGAATCTCAAACATCTCATCCTAGGTCGAGGAGGCAAGTGGAAGATCAAAACATAATTTTTGATTAATATCAAAAGGTACAAGAAATAATAAAATTGAAAGTTATTACACATACATATTTGTATTCCAAAGTTGAGATGAAATAGGTTAATGAAGATTTTGAGCATCCTGAATGGATTTAGTCTATGAATAACTAGTTGGATCATGTTGATAATAATGATAATTTGATATTAATTGATAAACCAAATGAAAAATATTTCTCTGGTAGGAATTGGGTGTTCTAGAACAATTTGAATGAAGAATGTTAGGTGATAAAGAACAATTAATGTCTAGTTTGAAAAGATTACGCATATACACAATACATTAATATTGATGATACTTCTTCTATGGTTTCATGTATAGAAGCAATTAAAATTTTAACTTATATCTGTACAAAAATAATTTACAAAATATTTCATATGGATGTGAATTTAGTATTTATGAATGGAGAACATGATAAAGAAGGTAATATTTCAAAACCATGTTCATTTGTTATTGGGAAGGATGAAAGTTATTTTTGAAATAAAAAGAAATCATTGTACGAGATAAAGGAAGATCTAAAGTTAATGTATTCGAAATTGGATAATTACCTAAGAATGTTGAATTATTAAAAAGGCAGGGTTGATAGTAATCAATACCTCAAGGAAAATTTATGATATTTCCCTCATTATAATTATATATTATGATGATATTTTTTTGGGAATTATGACATAACTTGTGAATGTTTTTAGTAAGTGATTAAACAGTTGTTTGAAATTTTCATGCTGGGTGAAATGAAATACTTTCTTGGGCAAAGAAAATCACAAAATAAGAAACATATATTTTATTCTCAATAAAATCATGCTAAGGATCTTTTTATGAATCTCATCATGAAAAATTTGAAACATTTTTCCACAAAATTTTAAGTGGGAACCAAGTTGAATAAGATGATTAATGTAAATAATTATACTCTAAAGTGGTTTTTAAGCAGATTAGATGTTTTTTGCATCATGTTTCTTAAAGGGAAAAAATTATTTATATTGTTACCATATGTGCAACAAACTAATGTTCTCCCAGCGAATCACACATTTTGTCTTGAAAAATAATTAACATATATATAAATGACAAAATATATATTATATTCAGATATGATATCTTAAAAAGAAATGACTTGTTTCGGTATTCTGATGTTGATTCAGTAGTATTTATTGAGTATATAAGTGTAAGGAGTTTTGATTTTATGGACATGAATTTAGAGTAAAGGTTATATTTATTCATATTTTATTACTGTATGGGAAAAAAATTATTGTCCTCCTCACATATTATCACAGATAATTTATTTAACACGTTGTTTGTCCCCTAATAGGCTATTAATCCTAGGATATGAGTTAAGTGTAATTATTACATATTTAAATTTTAGTAGAATAATAAATAATTAATAAATAATTAATTAAATATTAATTCATTAATACTGGTTAATTCAATGATATAATTTTAATCGATCATTATATTGAGATTATGCATCAACTATTGAGTCCAAAATGAGGTTTTTCCCTAAGGAAGGTCAGACAGTCTTGTTGGGTATTAGAATGGCAAGGTCCCCTGTTTTCTTTTATTTTTCTTCATTTATTTATTTTCTTTTTCATTTCTTCTTACCTCCTCAATAATCTCAAGTAATACAATAAGGAATTTCTCCACCAAAGAAACAATGAGAGTGGGATGTGAATCTAGATAAAGAGAGAAGTAGATAAGTAGGTTCCACCGCTGAGCACATGACATGGCCGATCATCATGCGAAAACTATGGATTGTGGAAATAGGTGAAGATTTTTTGGATGTCACCCAAAGGAGGTAATTTTTTATTTGTTTCCATAAATCATCTTATAATAATAATTTTTATGTTTTAAGTACCAATTATTCATTCTTATGATTTCTTGAATGTCAATCTACTACATCCGGGTGAAAATGGTGGTTTTGGGATGAGTTGAGGGTTTTTCGTTTGGGAAACCCCATCTATACGTTTTGTTGTTCAGAGAACACACACCATGTGTTCTTCTATTTTTGGGAAGAATTTTTTTTTAAAATAAACACTATGTATTAGAATTATATGTCGTGTATTAGGACTTCGTTGTGTAGCTATGTACCCGGACAGGCTGCCCGTGTGTGGGGAACATGGCTATGTAGAGTACATGACCTGACCATGAATGGATTGAACACCATGTAGAATACACTACCAGACCATATACACGGCCAAAAAATGTGATATATATGGTTAGACACCCCATGTAGGGTACACTCCATGTACAGGTTCAACCCGCCATGTACTTGGTTGTTTACATGTCATGTATAGGAAGAAGTTCATGCTCAGGTGGGGCCATGAGAATGTACACCGTGTTCCACGTCTGACACATTGTGTACTGCTCCTTTTCTACCATTTTTCCAGGTTTTCTTGTTCTACTCCACATAATCATAATTTCACATAAGAGGAGTCCATTTTGAGTAGTTTACTACAATGATCATGATGCTGAAACCCTTAGAATATTATGAGGACAATGAATAGTAATTTTGGGGGATCCTATCTAATTAGAGGGATTCATCCTCCAGTAATCGAATCCAATTGCCTCCTAAGATTGAGTCCATGATCCGGTATGGGGAATGATCAATATCTCGTGACTGATTCCATGTATATTTTTTATTGAGGGCATCTTCCTAATTATATTTACATTATTTTCTAAGATGCAATGAGAGTAGTTTTTCTAGGATTCCCTATGGGATTCCTTGGTTTAAATTTTGACCTAGAGGATCCCATTGTAAGATTCATCCTTCTATTCTATTCACTAGGAGTCTCCTATAGGATTACTTTTATCTGTATCGATATGAGGATCCCAAGTATAAAAAATTTTCTTTGTTCTAATTTATGGGACGCAGTTGGTGACCCATTACTGACCGACCCTTAGTGAGTACGTTGGATTGGGGAAGAGATGATAGCGGGTGTTACCATAGAACCCACACCGAACAGGTAATCATTATATTCTATGAAATTAATGGTTGGTTGAGGCATTCGACCACCCACACTCTTTAGTTTGAATTTAAATGGGTTGTATTGTTTCAGCGAATATAACCAGGGGTGTTTCCTGGTAGGTTTCTATTGAGCATGACATGATGCGCTGTGGTCACGGATTTCCATGGGTGCTTCCAGTGATCCATTTTCTTAGCGTGGTTGTTTCTGGGGATTCACAGTGGTACTTCCGTGGATCCAACTATTGATACATACATTTTTATAGTGTGACAAGATGCCTGGGTATAATCAATCTTCGATTGAGAACATCATTGTCCGATATGATGACCCAATATTATAAACATTATATGTCGCCCTTCATGGTCTTACAAAATCCCTTGGTCTTCTATAAAATGTATAGATATATTCATGATATGAAAATATGCATTGGCAATCTATACCATGGATTTATCCCATCATGGTTTGACAAGATAACTTGTTATTCTACACAATTGATCTGGTCCTCCGAGGTATAACAGGTTCACATGGGCCTTACTACCCATTGGATCAATCATTTTGGGGTTGAAAATGGAAATGGTATAATGACATGCTCCTTGGAAATCATTTTATGTATAATAATGTTTCCATTTAAATTCTATTGGGACTCACTGAGGATTCCTTGGACTTCTAAACATTTCATCCAACCCAATGGGTTCTGAAACTTCTATTTATATAGCGTGACAGTGGTTAACACTTGTTTAATCAGATTTGACCATTGAACATTCAATGTTATTCATACCATATATCCAACCCTTGGGTTCTAAAATTAGATGACATGGGATTTCCATTGTGGATACCTTTATTATTCTCATGGATAGATCTAGTATGGGAATCCGATTACAATTGGAAGACTATATGGTATCACACATGATATTATTTTCACCTGCCATTGCTTGTGGGTGTTTGAATATTGTATTATAGTTATATTTGGTAGGTTATACTAAATGTATTTTTAAGTAATACCCAACAGTATATGTTTCCATTGAATATGATTTTTAGGTGAGTATGAGTGAATATAGTGTTTGGACATGTATTTTTACCTATGGCGATATAGCTTGATCAGAGGTTTGAGTTGCTAATGTTTTTCATCCATACATGTCTGAGTAAATATATGGTCACATGAATCTATATATATATATGTGGGAGTTTTAATATATTCATTCATACATGTACTATCATGAAATGGTATATTGTCTAGAATAAAGGGGTTACACACCCACGAATTGGTTATGTACATTATTCTATTATTTATATCAGCTAGTTTATTCATTCGAGATGTCTCATCAAGGATGAGAATATTGATTTTTAAATCAAATATGAAAATGTATTTATATGTTCATCATTGGGGTGGAATATTGAAATTATTCCTCACCACTACTTGTGTACCTTGTTGTGCATGTATACATTATGTCTTCCATTCAAGTTGATAAGAGATTACATGGTGGATAGGGCTATGGACCAGTATTTCATTATCTATTGGAGCTACTATAATGGGTTCTTCTAATAGGGCTGGTGTAGTTTGAGAGTTTCTGGGGACTGTTTATGTGGATTGACACAAATTTAGTAGTAGATACTTGTAATTTAATTTCAATTTATTTTTTAGTCCGGTATCTATATGGCCGGAACAATGGGTGACCACTATTTTATGTATGATATAACCGTTCATTATTTAATAAATTTTTTCCATTGGTTTAGTTGGTTCTATTTATGTTTATTCACTGCTTCCACACTCTATTTATTTATTATTGTGTATGATACATAGATACTTTTGATTTTTTCTAACTCTGATATTAGGGTATAGATTTCCCATTGTACCACCTTATACCCTCACTGCTCTTCGAAAACCTCTAGAATACAGGGAGACTCGCTTGATTCCTCATAATGTTCTGGTTGGGGGAACTTGTATAGTGGAATCTAGGATTGGTTGTAACAATGTGGTATTAGTTTTTTTTCCTGGTCTATACTATTTTGGATATGGTAGATAGGAGAACATAGAATGTGTTTGAACCTGTGATGGATATCAGACTATTGTGTTGATAACACATCATCTAGTAAGAGGATCTGGTGTCTAGGGGTATAGGATATTTATTTTAATATGAGATGTTATAGTTGTATAAGATTTCTCATTACAAAATTTTAGGGAGATTAGAACGGTTTTGTTCTCAATTATTGGGGTTTGTTACCCCCATTACCCAATTAGCGGCAGTTACCTATAACAACCATAAATGTTCCTGCACACTCTGATTAGGGGTGGTTTGGGTATGCGCTTGTAAAATGATCTTGAATTTTGTGGTGGTCAGAATATAAGGGGTTATAATCCCCACACAATTTGACCTGAATTTACAGTAACTAGTGGATTAGGGGTGGTTTCATAACCACACATAAACAGTCCCAACCCCAATGACCCGACAACCCCCAAGAGACCCACCTAGACACCCCCAGACAGTCACTAGCACACCTGTAAACACTCGCATATGCACTCAAACACTAACTGACACCAACAAATCCCACCCACCAACCCCTGAAGACCCATGTAGATAGCCGTAAACACCACCTGAACCCCCCCCCCCCCCACACACACACATAAACCCACACACACCCACCAAACACCATCCATCAACCCATAAAGACCCACCTAGACACTCAATGACACAGTCTGACACCCCCCCACAGACACCTATGCATTCACATAGAAACCCATAGATACCCCCACCCAACAACCGCTAGTGACCCACCGAGAAAAGTAGCACATTTCCCCCAGACACCCTTGCATGAAACCAAACACTCGTGGTCTCCCACCTAAGAACACCCTAGAGACCCACCTAGACAACCAATAAACCCCACTAGATACCCACACATGCACCCACACACCAACAAATGTCCCTAATGACCACCAAACGAACCCTAATGACTCCCCCAAATAACCCACAATCATCACCATAGACAACCGTACCAACAACCACCCACACTCTGAGGAAACAAGTGAGTTTGAACTCATTTTTGTGGGCCGCAGCTCGTGTAGTGCACAAGGATGAGGGAATAGAAATTCAGGCGGATTTTGTGAATCAAAGACCCAGCCTACATACTATGAGTAGAGAACATAAACCACTAATCATATTTATCTGTATGTTTATATATACAATAAACTCTATTTGTGTAGATACATTAATATCAGAATATATATATATATATATATTTATTTATTTATTTATTCACACACACACACAAACACACACATCTCTATATAAATTCAAATAATATAATATATAAGTATTTCTGTATAATATATAATATAATAATGTATAATATATATATTTATTATATCTATGTATAATATATATATATATATATATATTACATATATAAAAAATTATTTATAAATTCATTTATATTTGTGTGTGTGAATATGTATATTTGGGAATTTATAAGATATTTATAGATATAATATAATTGTGATATATATATTATTATATATATATATATATATATGTCTTTCTGTAACAATAATATTATTAATTATTAATTTTTATTTTTATTATTACAAATATTTTTTAGACTATATAAATTATATGTTTGTCTTATAAATGCTATACATTTATATTATTTATGATTTATATTATACATATATTATATTAATTAAATTTATAATATATAATTTTTTTGTAATTATATACTTTTATATAATATCATATACACACATAAAATTAAATGCATTCATATAATTGAAAATATATCATATAAATAAATTATATATATATACACTAAATTAATTTATAATTAATAAGGTATACTATTATATATATATATGATAATTATATAATTAATGGGGGTTGAAATACCCTCTAATCACAGGGATTAATAGTGGTTCATGAAACCCCTATAATTTCATGAACATGAGTAGTTTGGAAACCCTATATAATGACATAAATTAGTGGGGCTTCACAACCTCCACTAATATATTAAATTAGAAATGGTTGAAACCCCCTTTCCAATGTCATAAATTTGATGTGGTTAAACACTTCCTCTAACAAAATATATTGGAATGGGATCAAAACCCCCTCCAATTTCATTAATTTGATTGGTTTACAAACCTTCTGTAATTTCATATATTAAAGGGGGTCACAACCCCTTAAAAACAGTTTAAAATAGAGGGGGGGGGGTGTTAGAAACCCCCTCTAATCTAAGGGATTAGCAGTGGTTCATGAACCCCCTCTAATATCTTAAATTAGAAGAGGGTGAAAACACCCACTATTTTCATTTTAAAAAATATATATTATATATATATAACATCTAATACCCTACAAAATATTATGTATATATATAAATCCTTTACAATCAAGAAGAACTTATAACACCCCTAATTATTAAATTTTCATTGGTTTGGATATAACAACCTCAAAAAAGAAAACCAAATATTCAATAGATATTGCAAAATATTATAGAGTGGGTTGTGAACCCCCTCTGAATTTGATGATTAGGAAGGGATGTGAATAACCTTCTCTAAAATGAATATAGAAGGGGTTGTAAATAACCCACTCTATAAAAGGCTGCTAATATGATTTTTTAGTGTCACCTTGAGTGATTCCCATTTTTTGTGGATGTTATGATTTATTATGGATCAATTCCTCTTGTCCATTGGAAGTTGTATAAGGTAGGATATTGACTCTTGGACAGAAAGGGAAAGAGGTATCTCATGTATTATATTTGGTATGTGTGATTAACATCATATAGGCTTGCTAGTGTGATTTTACTGACGAATGAAGCCTTTTTAATTGGGTATTATTACACACACAAACACAAACACACACAGACAAACACACACATATATATTTAATTCTCATGGAATGTTTTGTGGATCAATAGTAAGGTGTTTGGTGGTGATGCTAATGACATGGTCCTCATGAACATGATGTGCTGTAACACTTGTATGTCAATATGGATAATGATGCATAAATGTATTACCCCTATAGTTGAATATATTTTTGTTTGTGGTTATCTAGCCAGATTGTTGAGTATGATGCTGATACGTACCTTTTTCTTTATGAACTAATATACTAAGTAGTATTACCATATGTGTATACTTGGTGATTGTTAGTCTAGTATTCTTTTACATTGGTATCCTAACCTATAGGGACCAATTAATTTTGAGTATGCTTGGTGAGGATTGGGCCCTTGAAGGCCATATTTTTGGTTTTGACCTTCATAGGTCTATTTTTCTACTCAACTTTAAGAGAGTGGTTTGATATTTTTTGGAATGATAGTAATTACTAGTGAAATTGTTTTGAGACATTATCTGTATGGCTAGGTGGAAGACCTATAGACCCTTATATTTTAATATACCCTTATAGGTCGACGCCGGTTTCTTTTCGGTGAAACCTTTGTGAGAGAGTTTGGCCAGTGATTTTAGATTCCTTTATTAGAAGTTGGATTGGATTTATGATTGCTTTTGGATTGAAGAATTGTTTGTTATTTAGTTTACTTATCAAAATATTTATGCCTTCATTATTTGACAAAGAACCCATGGTTCTTGTTATTCAAGACAATCATTGATGGGTAGGAATGTTCTGGTGCCTAGCCTGGTGATCTAGTGTTTTAGATGACACTAATTTAATTAAAGAGGGAGTATATTCTCCAGAATAGATTAATGCACGGTGATGGTAAGTTATGATATATAATCATGGTGTAGGTTAGGTTATCAATTTGGACGAGGATTTCCAAGGGAACCTCTAGGTCAATGTGACTAACCTGCTATGCATCATGATCTACATAAACATGTAATGAATTATGCACAATATCTTGAGTCGGGTGATAAAATCACTCTCTATTTCCCCTAGTATCATTTAGTCATAAATCATCAAAATAACCTGGGGAGTGATGAGGAAAATGTTTTCAAGACCTGTCATGGGAATGGTTTATTAGGAGTTTTGGTTAAAATGAGGAATTTCCCTCCGTGGTATAGGTGAATTCCAGAGTAAATCACGTACCGTGTGATGATTTCCATATGGCTAGATCCAGGTCAGCTATTTGTAGGATGGTGTATGTGGATCAGTGGGAAATTTATACAATTTTTTATGAATTCTTAGTGTACTCATGGTTATAATATATCATGATCTATATTGACATGTTCCTAGTTATGATGAAAGAGTATCGACCCTACGCATAGATTCTTTTATTATAAATATTTTTCCTAACTTGATAAAAACATACAGAGATTATGCTCTAGGAGAGGTATTAGGTAAGAAATATGGCAGGGAGTACACCATTGGCCATTGGTGGGTGGTAAAACCTTCTTTAACCTGAGTTTTCAGAATTTTGTGACAGATACTGGGATTAATTTTTTTTACATGAAGATAAGTTTATTCCTAAGGTGGGGAGTACCAGATCATTTGTAGTTAAACATCTACCATGTATTATATAGTTGTTGAATATATGATATTGATCATTGGATAGTCAAGATATCATATTTTTTCAGATTCGTAGGTTGATATCATGAATATAGGTCATTCTACCACGATTCATAGGAATGAAATCATTGTAGTGGGTAATTGTAAGGACCTGTGTTTTTATGGATGTGAATTTTGAATAGAAATTTGAATTTTTTCTATTATAATCATATAAGAGTTAAAATTGTCTTCTCGCCTAGAATACGATCGTAGTAAATTTTTCTAAACACTGCATTGATCCCATACTAGAGTTTTTACACTATGATAAGATTTGTTTGGTGTTCTATTCTGTTAAATTTTTACAAGATTAATTAATAATTAAAAATTAAGAAATTAAAAATTAAATTTTTCAAGTAGGTTCATTCAATGATATACTTTGAATGTATTATCATATTTAAATTCCATGTCTACTATTGATTTGGGAAAGAACAGTTTTCTATAGGTGGGTGGTAAAATCTGGTTGTTTTTCTGGGATGACCAGGGTGGTTCTTGCCCCCCCCCCTTCGATTTCATTTTATTTATTTTTCTTATCTTAATCATATTTTTTATTTAAATCAATCCCTATAATTATTCTCATGTACAACACTAGGGGGATTCCACTCCTGCATGACCAATAGATTTGTAGAGGTATAGAGATAATGTGAGAGGAATAAAATGAGGTACCATCACAGAACTCACGATGCACCAAATCATCGTGCAACAACCATGGACCCTGGAAATGAATGAATATTTGGTGGATTATTCCCATGGAAGGCCATTTTTATGTTTTTCTATAAATCCTCATATATTTGTTATTTTCTTATATTAAATCCATTTTCTGATTTCTTATGACACCATATGGTTTGATATACTTTATTTAGGTCACACCGGTTGTTTCAAGTAGATTTCAGGGATTACCGGTAGGGAAACCCCTTTTACCCGGCATTTGGTTCAGGGAACACATGCCATGTGTTATTATAGTTTGGGGAAGAAGAACAATAGTATGTAAATGATGTGTAATGGATTTACATTCCATCTATTGGGATTCAACCATGTAGTTGAGTACTTGGCGAAGATTCCCGTGTAGGGGAAGATGACCATGTAGAGTTAATAGACAGACCCCATGTGGATTGAACGTCATGTAGAAGTACACAACAAGGCCATTTAGATGTGAATCCCACGTGAGGTACATGGGTATGTACACTATGTATGTTATATTCCATGTTCATGGCCAACATTCCATTCACTTTGTAATTTACATGACCTGTATATGAATATGTACACACATAGTGGGGGCCCTAAGGGTACACACCATATTTCATGGATGACATGTTGTGTACTCCTCTTTTGCAAACCATTTGGGGGGGTTGTTCTATTATATTCCTTAATGTCAAAATTGGACATTTTAGGAGTCCATTATATGTTCTTTTTTCATACAGATCATGATTTTAAATCCCGTGGAGGGATTTGAGAACTTCTAATGGGAGTTTTAGGGGGTTTCTATCTAAATAGTTAGGTTCTTTCTTTGGTAATAAAATCATGTTTTCTCATGAGAGTGAGACCATGATTTGAGATTATCCCTGATCTATCTTTCATCATCAATGACTTGTATATTTTTTTGTTGAGGTTGTCTCCTATATGAGATGTACCCATATTATTTGAGAGTCCATACGACTAATTTTTTAGGAGGACACCCTATGAGATTCATCGGTATCAGTTTTGGCCTAGATAATTTCACATAGGATGCCTAATTCTCTTTCTCTCAATAAAGGACTCGCATAGGACGTCTTTTATATGTTTTAAATTGAAGATCATGATTGGGATTTATATTCTATGTTCTAAATATGGGAATGTAGTAGGTGCCTCAATATTGACTGAACCAAGTGAGTATGTTGGGTTCGGGTAGATATCGTATCATGTGTCACCCTAGAACCCACACCAAATGGGTAAGAATGAGAGGCTATGGGAGTAGTGGTATGTTGAGGCATTGAAACATCCTCCACTTGGTTATTTATTTCACATGATTGATGTTATTGCAAGTATGATTACTATATTTGATTCCTAGATGGTGGATATTGATCCTGACATGAAGTAGTGTGGTCATGGATTCACAGAGGTGCTTCTTGAGATCCATCTTTTAAGCCTAATTGTTTTTATGGATGATTATAGGTTCTTCATAGGATCCATCTATGGAGACTTATAGATTAATGGTGTGACATGATGCCTTAGTATTCTATTCCATGGATCCAACCCGTTTGGGTTTTGAAATGAAAACATTTTATTCTATAAATTATATTTATCCATTCATGTTCTAACAAGATTCCCTTTTCTTATATACCTTGGAAGTTCCACTTTGGGTTTTATCAGGATGCATTGGTCTTCTATTCCTTGGATCTAGCCCCTCACGGTAAGACATGATGCATTGGTATTTTATACATTACATTTCACCGTTCATGGTTTGATATGATGGCTTGGTATTCTATACCTAGGATTGGACCTATGTGGTCTTATAGGATACCTTACGCATTGTTACCCCTTGGATCCGACATTATTGGGTTCATAGGGTACAAAATTTTTACAGTATCTATTTAACCCATTCTATGTTCAAATAAGTTTCCATCGAGTTGGTCATAGGACTTGATGTGGATTTATTGATCTTACATACCTTGTATCTATCCCCATATGGTATGACACATCAATTAATATGGTGTGGTCATGGTCAAAACTTGTTTACATGGATTTTTTTATTGAGGTTTCCTTAGTCATTATATATTGGATCAAACCCTAGGTGTCTGAAAATGGATGACATAGAGTGGTCATTGTGAATACATTATCTATACTGATAGAAAGCCTTGTTTTGTGTATCAGATTAATGTTGGTAGAATTGATAATATCATGCATGATTTTCCTTTCACATGCCTTAGTATGTGGGATATTTACTGTTGTTTTGTTTTGAATCTTGGAAGTATTGGAAAAATATATTTTATAGGAGTTCCTATCTGTTTACAGTACCCTTGACTATGATTTTGAGTTGAGTACGAGCAAACCCATGGTTAGGACATGTATTTTTCTTTATTTTGAAATATCTTACTCAGAGGCTTTATTTGCCTATATTTTCCTTTCATTGTTTTTTGAGTTTGTATATGATCGCATGAATATATATAATAATGGGAGTGTATATATATTAATGCATACATGTATTATCATGAGATGGTGTTGTGTGTAGTTGATAGTGGTCACGAACCCAAGAATCGGCCATGGATTTTCTCTTATTGACTATATAAAATGATTTTATATTACTATATTACATGGATCTGATGAGAATTTTTATTTTTTATGAACTATGGAAAAATATTTATTGGTTCCTCTATGGTGTTTCCCATTGAGATTATTTATCATCCCTGTAAGAGAAACTTAGTTTCATGTAAACCTTACGTTATCCTTTTAGGTGGGGCATAGATTTTTTGGTGGACAAGGTTGAGGCCCAGTATTGCATGATTGAGTGAATCTTCAACCTGGGATTCATTTAATTGGGCAGGTGTAGTTCAATTGTGTTTGGTGTCTGGGTATGTGGTCTGGCTCGGAGATAGTAGTAGAGATCTGTAGTTTTAATTCAGTTCTTTTCCCACCTCTATCTATATTGTTGACCCTATGGGTGACCAATTTTGTATATATGACATAACTGTTTTTGATTTTATAGAATTTTACTTAATTATTATATTACGGTCCATTTTAGTTTATTTACTGATTTTTTTCTAGGATTATTAACAAATGTGTGTGATAATTTTCTAATTATGAGGTTTTATTACTCTGATATTATTGTAGAATCTACCCACTGTACCACCATAGACCCTCACTGATTGTTATTAACCAATGCCATTTAGGGAGATGGTCATGAGGCCTCATAACGAACAAGATTATAGAAATGGTTTTCTGTAATCGGTGTTAAGATTTTATATGAATATATTTATCTAGTTTTATTATTTCATGGAAAATGTTATGTAAGTTGGCATACTTTGGAAAAAAACTAAATTTTATAATGGAAGAATATGGGTATGTTTCTTCTACTCAAGATACGACATAACATATGTGTATGGAGGTTTATTTGGAAGGCATATTTATTGAGGTCAAGTTAACCATATATTAGGTTGTGATAATAAGAGTCATATAAAACATATAATAAATATATTACAATATTACCATTCAAAACATATTGATATCAAATTTAACTTCTTCAAATATCATGTAGAGAATAAATATCATAAGCAGATGTATCTTCCTACATCAGAATAATTTATTGACATATTCATAAAACCTTTACCAAAAAAATGATTATTCAAGTTTAGGTTGAACATGGGAATACAACTGATTCAATCCAAGGTTTATGTATGTGTATTTAACAACACTATCATCAAGTATTTGGATATTATTGTCACATGAGATTAATTTTTCATAAATATATAATTTTTTATGTGATTAACCATTTAATAAACCATGTATGTATAAAGAGTTTTAGGTAATACATGATATCAACATGTAAGTGTGTATTCAATTATAATAGTTAATTTGAGTAGTTTTAGGAAAATCGTGCTTATAGGTCAGTGAATGAAGTAAACCAAGAAGTGAAGAAAGATGAAATGGAATGTTGGAAAGTTGAAGAAGCATTATGAGTCACTACTTTTTGTCAACATTGTTTATATTTCAATGATTCTTATTTTCTAGAATGTTTTAGTTCGTGTAGTAATAAAGTTATTGATAAGTGATCTGTATCATGAGGTTAAAATGTTTTGTGATTTTTAATCATAGTTTAAAAAAGAATCCAAAGGTGGTGATTTTTGGCACCAAGTAGGAGAGATGTTTTTATTCGATTTTGAAGGAAGATTGTATTGATTATTTTTCATTTTATTGTCGTTATAGGAAAATGAAATCAATTTAATAGTTCTAGTTGTTAGATGAAAGAGGGAATAATTATTAAAATATCAGAAGATATAACTATAGTAATGTTCATTAGTTTTGGTTTTCGATTATGATTTTTATTTGTGAACGATGTTGGGTTCCAAAATTATTCTATGACTAGAAATAATGGTTTGATTAGTATGTGGAAATGTATCTGAGTTTGAATGTACACATAAAAAACATGATTATTTTTTTCTGGTTGCTCTAAAAATGTAGAATTTTTATATAAAGATGTGCTCCATGATCTGTGAATTAAAGGTAGAAAATGTGTCTGAGTTTTGGCTATTAGATTTATGTTTGAATGTAAATATAAAATATGTTGAATGGATGGAATGTAATAGAAAATTTCTAATAAAGTTAAGACAATGAAATTCCAATATTTATGACCTCAAATTCATGATCAATTCCTGATACAAGAACTGTTTTTAGAAGAATAAATGATCCAAAGTTTTATGGTCATGAAGTAGTAGTATTTCTGATGCACTGATATCATTCTATCATTAAAATTGTGCTACTGATCCATAACAAGTGGAATTGTTAATTAAGTAGAGAATTTTGGGACCGATGAAAAAGTATGAGTTATTGGGACTGATTCACAATGGAATCAGAGATCAATCATGAATATTTTCAACCATTTTATAAAAAAAAATTTGTGGTTGTCTTCATTTATGTCCTGAAAAATGAATTCATTGTTTTTTGTCCCTTAATAGCGTCAAGATTAATATAACACTACTATGTTTTAAAAGTGGTTCATGATTCAATAGGAAAAACATGACACCAATCCATCAGAGAGAATCTGTGACTGATCCATCATACGCATGCTGAGACTGATAAGTCATTAGACACTAGACTTCACCAGAAGAGGGATCATCATTCAGATGATTGAAGAAAAGTGTAAATACATAGAAGAATCTTTGAATGTGGGGTCAAAGTTATGATCACTACCAAAGTATAGTTTTAGGGATTTTAATGATATATAAGTTCCAACCATGTTTATGGAATAATGGTTTCAATGGTTTAGGTTTTTTAATTGGTATGGAGGATCAAAATGAGAATTGATTTTTTAAATGGTATGGTTTTTTAGAATGAGTATGAATTGAAAGATGTTATAGATCATCTTAAAGTGTTTTCTTCAGTTATGAATATGTTTTCATCATAATGAATATAATAGGAATGATATATCAAACTGAAGGGTGGTTATAAATTCAAATCTTGATAAAATATTAAGAAGATTCGATTCTTTTAGAGAAGAATCAAGAAGAGTTGAGAAGAGATGAAGAAGTAAAAAATAGATCCAAAATGAAGTAAAATTTATATTTTAAATAAGTATTATTGAGAGGAATGTTAAATTTTTTTCCACCCATTCCTATCTAAATACACCAAAAATAGAAGAAATTACATTGTACTTTTTGATGCATTTAAAGATCATGTGGAATGTATGTGAGATAGCACTGAATGTTTTGGATGAGCCATGAAGGTTCCAAATTGAGCATTCTTTAGGAGGTTTCACATAAGAAATAATCTTAATAAATAATAGTGTATAGTGTTATTGGATCAGACCATGTCATCCAACCAACCATTTCAGGGAAGGAAGATATTTTTCAAAATTATTTTAATAGTATTATTTATTATCTGTTTTCAAGACCAAGGAATCAGAAATTTGAACCATAATAATTTTGTTATGATGTCCAACGGTTATGTTCATAACTATTGTGTGGTAGGAATGTGAAGATTCTTTTTTTTAAGAACTACATGAGTGGATGCTGATAAGGCATCATAGTAACATGTTTTGAACCAGCTGTTAATGGTTCCAGAACATGTTACCCAAAATTATTTTACATCATTCATTCTATAAAAATTAAATGTGTTGCAGTATAAATCATAGTTTAATAGTACTTTAAGGGTAAATCCTACTTGTATATTCCACAAAAAAGTATCATTCTCTAGAATATTGTGTTTTATTTTATAGTTTCTGAACTATGCCAAGGATGCATCTACTCTTCATTAGTAGTGAACCATATAATTTCTTGTGTTCCTATAGATGTGTGATTGTTTTGTTATCAAAAAAGTGATAAATACTTAACAAGATTTAAATATTTTTAAAAATAATGTAGACTTAAAAGAGAAAGATATTAATGATCTAATCCCTCCCCCTCATAGAGATACTTTTATCCTGGTTGGGAATTAACAAAGATCTTGTTTTATATCATCTATTGGCATGACCTAAACATGATGTAGAGTCATTGGGTAATGTATCCATAGAAAATTGACATGGATATGGCCTACACTATAGATAATTTTAATGTCATTGTGGATTATCTTAGTTGTGAGAAACCGAGGACACATGATTTTGGAGAGTCGAATTCACATCAGGGATGAAATCTGACGGGTTTGATGGTTGAGTGGATTATATATATTGGAGATTACCATGAAGTGTTGTATTGCGTGCCGTTGTATATTATTGTGAAAAAATTTGGTCGAGATGTTTTTAAAATTCTATAAATAGTTGTTTGTTGAATTATATTTTGTTTTAATTATGTGAAATCACCCTACCTTCTAATTTTTTGTAACCAAAAAAGGGTGCTTCAGACTCAGAAGACCAGATGTCAATTTCAAATGAAATTATATCAATGGAATTTTTATGGTCAAAAAATGTTTTCTGGGTAAACTCAATTTTAGAATCATCTTTTTCTAGAATAATTCATTAGAATAGAATGAGATGTTTTTTTGGATATAATATTTCTATTGATACGTTCATCGCAAAATATGAAGGTGATTTACTATGATAAATTTTCATAACATCATAAGTTGAATAAATTATTGTGATTCAAGGTTTATTTAAGAAAATGGAGAATTTATTTTTTGGATGACATAAGAGAGTGATGTTTTTGTGTTTCTATGATCTTTAAAATTATTTTATGCAGAAATAGTTTTTTTGGAGACTAAGAGTTTGAATTTTATGACGGAAGTGGTTTTTCATAAGTGCTGGTTGATAAATCCATTAGATAGGAAAATATAAAAAAGGAACCAATACATCAAATGAATACTAAATTATTGTGTTTTAGAAAGAATGACGTTACTAATGAAACCTATGCATTAGAAAAGTTTTTCCACTAATCAATCAGAATTTTTATTTCATCGATAAGTCATCTAATGCAATGTTCTATCAAAGGTAGAACATTAAACTAATTATACTGTATCAAATGGACCATAGTTATTTATTGTGAATGAGAAGATTTTTGGAGACCGATTCAATTGGAAATAATTATAGATGATACATTAGATAAACATATTTACACTGATAATTCATCTGATGATGTGTTTCAATAGATGATCACTTTCATCAGACTAAGGAGTTGTTTAAAAAATAATTAATTTAGTTGAAAAGGTTTAAAAATTCCATAGAATTTTCAAGGATGTTTTCCAAAAATTAATAAAATATTTGATTATACTGAGGAATAAAATTAGACTACAAAATTATTGAGTAGATCTATGGCGGTCAGAATTAGTGAATAATGTGACATGTTCATTGACGAAATTAATGTTGAAAGGAGTTTCACAAATATTATCAACCATTATTGGTTATCTCAGAGTATTTGAGTGATAACTCACCTTTTTATACCTTCGGTGGGTTGATATAAAAGGAGGAATATTTATATTTTATGATGTAATCATCTATCAAAAATGATTTTCATAAGAATTTATATCTGACTGAATCTGAGACCAAAAGGAGAATTAGAGTGAAAACAAAATATTAGACAAAAATTATCATAATGAAAAATTGCTTTTAGGATCAAATAATTAAATTGATCTATAATTATCAAATAAAAATTTATAAGAATCAATAAGATTTAACAATTAGTGAGGAATGATAAAATGATGTTTGAAGTATAGAACTAGTTCAAAAGTGAAAATTTCATTTAGTGGGAAAAAATTTCAAATTATCTCTTTTTTTCTTCATAACTAATATTAATAGGTCAATGTTCATGGTACTCTCAATCTATTAACAAGTGTAAGAAACAAATCACTAGAGATGTGGTTTTGAATTGATGAAACAAATAGTGTTTCTATAGTGAGGTTTATAGAAAGATGAAGTTGTAAATTAAGAATTGGTTTCATATCGTACAAAATAATTAGACTACCAGATTCAGGAAGAGAAAGAATTGAATCAAATATTTTTAAGGAAAGTGATTCAAAATTGTTTGTAGACTGAAGAAACAAACTAAATAATTTGTTAAGTGATCATACTGAGTACTTTTATGAAGATGATAGAAGTTGTTCCTACCTGTTGTTTGGTGAGAAAGTGAATAATTATTTTACAAAGAATTAAAAAGGTGTAAGGTTAAAAATAAGTAGAATGAAATGTTCAGAACCAATTGATTAAGGTTTCATAACATGTTACAACATATGAGTCACATATTACATTCAATATGAACCACATAAATTTTTGTATTGATCATAGTACTACACAAGTGTATGGTTATTTCATACTTATTATATCCAAAAAGGACTATTTTTAATATATTATATGGTATTAGATTATTTACAAACCATGAAAAGGACTAGCTACACTTATTGAGTAGTTAATATTATAAATAATATTATTCCTATGGATGTTTGGGAAAGTTTATTTTAGAAAAGTTGTTACTCTTTAATAGGAGTCAAATACTAATAATAATGTTAAAATAAGAGGAACCATATATAACTGAATCACCCCTAACTCTCTCAGTGATAAAATTGATCCTTGTTGGGAATTTTTAATTATTATAAGAGAGAAGGTACTATTGATTAATATTTTATAATGTTTTTTAATAGATATATTTATAAAGAATTTGAATTGTGTGAATAGTAATGGATTCAATATTTCATTGGAATGAACTAAAATATCTAGAATGATAGAATGTTTCTATATCTAATTATTCATGGTTATTATGTTTTTTCATTTTCTATTGATTTCATTCGTTATTTTACTGAAAATGTTCTGCTCACAACTATAGATATAAATAATATTACGAATGAATTATGGGATAAAAATGATTTACTTTCCTTATTTCTAAAAATATATTTAATTAGAGTAAAAGGAGTTTCAACTTCCAATTTTTTTTCGGAAAATATGAAAAAATTGTATGAGGCCAATAAAAAGGTGAGGAATATAATGTCACAAATATAGAGGCTGGAGTAATAAGGTCATAAAATGGGTTGGTATAAATTTGATGATGAATTATTTATGATGATGAATGATATTGTTATCACCATAACATGTCTTGGATGGAATCTTATAGATTCAACTATTTTTTAAAAATTGTTACGATTTATTACTAAAAATATTTCTTTAAATGTATCATCTTCAAAAGATGGAGATCATGAGATTTTATTTTTGGTTTATTTACATAGTAATTTCAATAAATCTGAAGTGTTAAGAGAGAATGTTATGAAAAATAAAGAATGTTTAGATTGTGAAATTTCTTTCAATGATTCTAGGAAAGTAAAATCTAAGAAGAATCTTGAAGATGATGACATTTGTGATTAAAATTCTAAAAGTGATGTTAGTAACAATATTGATTAATTATTGTACTTGTGTTCTAAAAATGTTAAACAATGGTATTGGAATATATATGGGGAAGCTACCTTTAAAATATTTTCTCTGTAGAGATATTATATTTTGATTAAAATTCTTCTTAAATAAAGGATGAATAAAAAATTGATGAACACTATAGAAGGACAAGAAGATATTTTAAGAAACATGTTGATAAATAAAAATATTATTCTAATATAATTATAAAAACTTATACAAAAAAAAATGTAGAATACTTTTTTGAGGATGATGAACATGAAGATAGGGATGTTAAAGATGAAAATTCATGACTTTTTTAGAGAAAAAATGATCATTGAAAAACAAAATTATGTGGATTTTGTTCAAAACAATTGTTATAAGGAATATACTATGTTATAATATGATATGAAAAAGAGACCAAATTATTTTTTTGATGGAATATATGACTTTAAAAGGAAATGAAGAATTTGAAAAAATTAATTTCTACAAAAATAAATCAAGAATAATTTCCTAAAAAAATAATATTTTTAGAAGATATTAATCCTTTGAGAAAAAATATTTAAAATAAAAATAATCGGAATGAACATCTTGAAATAATTATAAAAGCGAAGGAGCTTGAATGTGAACTTGTTCAAAAATATTTATATAAACCTGTGTAGGGAGTTAAAAGATTAAATTTTTTTTACCAAAGGTATATAATGATATGAGAAATGGGAACAATTTAATTGGAAACAGTAGTGATCTTCAATGGTTGAGAATAAAATTGAATATATTTATATTAAGAAGAAATATGTGAAAATCATGTATGTTTCCAAAACAAAAAATGATGAAAATCATATGTTATTAAAATTAAAATTCCTTAAGAAATGTTACTAAAAATTATGATTCACATATTTTTGTGAATAAATTCTAATTTAAAAATAATATTTCACTGATAACATGATGATGGAGGGTCAAAATGGTTTAAATGTAGAAAGTATGAAATTTCAAGAAACATTGTTCATAATTATATTTAGTATGAAAGCTAGATAATAAATAATTCATTATATAGATACTGTTTTTATTAAGGTTTATTTTTCCATACATCAAATATGGGTTTGTTAAATAAAGACACTACAATTATCTAATGATTAATAGGAATCAAATATTTATAGAGAGTCAATAATATCTATGATATAACTCAGAGAATGTTTTTTTGAAAATTTAATATAGCTTCCAAACATTTGATACTATTTTTGAATGATTTGAACAACCTATACATATTGATAAAGGAAGTATTGTTTTTATACTGACACAACATCATGTTTAAAATAATTCTCAAAAACCCGTAGTGAATGAAGATAAGGTGAAAGAAAGAGATCTTGTTTTAAAAACTAATCTCAATGCTTCCAAAGGAGAAGAATCCTTGATATTGGATAGTGGTTTCTCATCACATACGAAAAGATATTTGAATCTCCTTTAGAATGTAAATGTTTTTAAATAAGGAATAGTGAATTTTTGAAATGATGAATCTCTTAAAATCAGATTTTTTGGATATCATATTATTAGTGAAGAAAAATTGAATTCAAAAAGGGGATTATTTGTTGATGTGTTGAAATGAGACATGTTAATTTTTTCAGAAATTTGTGATGATGGTTATAATGTTGGATTATGAGAATATGTGTTTTTATTGAAAATAAATAAAGATTGAAATTTTTTATGAAAGGAAATTGTGAAAAATTGAACTTGTTTCAGGTTTTTGAGTTTTAGAACTCATGTTATCTTGGAATGATAGATGAAAATAAATTGTTGAAAAATATATTGGGATATATTTGTATGTGGGATATGAGAAATTTAATGATGACTAACTATGTTTGTGATATTCTTGATTATAAAATAAGAACATATTGGCATTCTTCTATTTTTTAGAAAATTAATATTATAAACTTAGTGCATAATAAATATAAAATTTATCCAACTTCTCACTGATATTTGATTCATTCGGATGTTTTTCTTTAAAGGAGAAAACAATCAAATTTTGAAATTATGCACTTCATTTTTTATCTGATCATTATACTCGTATTACTTGTATAATGTATTTGAATAAAAAATCAGATGATCTAAAAATTAAAACTAGTATTAAGAAAATATAATGATAGAAATGTGTATTTTCAAAAAATAAATTATGAACTAGTTATTGTGGTGAATAAAAAATGAATAATTTAAATGTTACCATGAAAAAAATGGTAATCATTATGAGTTTAGTGCACCTTGACCATTAGAACAAAATGGAATTTTACAAATAAATAAGATTATGTAAGTAACTGTGGGGGTTATAATGTTTATTGAACAAGGTGTTTCTCAAAACTTCTTGAGGTAGGTGAGGAGTAAAATAGCCTATATTTAGAATATGTTTTTATGCAATCCATGTTTTGGTATAAATCCTTATGAAATTTTCCACGATGAAATTCTAATTTGGAAACATTGAATGGTTTTTGGAAGTCACTACATCATAAATAATGCCTCAATAAATCATGGAAAATTTTATCAAAGAGTTTAATATGGAATATTTGATAAAAACGATCCAAATGGTTTTAGAAATAGATGTTTCAACAAAGAAATAGAAAATAGAGTTGATTCTGTTTCTGTAGATTTTATTGAAAAATATAAATATGATATTTCAGAAATTCTTAAAAAAAATTTAAGGCGAATAATATGAATGCAGTTTTATTCAAAAACATAGAAATAATTCCAAAAAAGATTATTCCATGTAGATAGAAGAATCTGAATCTTCTATTTCTTGTGATGTTGAAGTAATTTTTACATATCATCCTAGGTTGAGGAAATAGGTGGAAACTCAAAACAATATTGTTGATAAACATCCAAAGGTTCAAACAAGAAGAACATAAATGTTTGTTTCACATACTTATTTGTATTCAAAACATGATATAATATGTAAATGAATATTTTAAGAATCCATATTGGATTTATGTTATGAATGAACAGTTGGACAATATTGACAATAATTATGCTTGTGATATTTTATGAAAAACTAAATAATGAAAATGTTTTTGTTATAATGTTGTTGTTTCAAAATAAGCTGAATAATGATGGTGAATTTATATGAAACATAGAATGATTTGTTTTTAATTGATACAGACAAATTGATGTTATTTATTTTTATGAGATATTTTGTTCTATATTAAGCATATAAAATATTATAATCATTCATCAAATTGTTAAACATATAATTTATAATTTTTTTAAAATGTAATTGAAATAATCAATTCTCAATGTATAAATTGATAAAGAGGTATATATTAAATAATTCTGAGTCTTCACCATAGGGAAATACAAATTTTATGTGTTCATGTTGATGAAATATCTGTATGCGTTAAACAAATCTACATGATCTAGATATTTTAAATTGAATTCCTTCTTAAATAAGATGAACATTATGAAATTGAGAATTTATAATAATCTATACAAGAAAAAATATTAGGAGATCTACATCATTGTAATTGTTGATGTTGATAATTTTATCATATCTGAGAATGAGGAAAGAATTTGTTAATATATTTTTAAAGAGATGAAGAAGTTGTTTGAAACGTCCCTGATTGATGAAATGAAATATTTTCTTGGCTTACAAATCTCACCGAAGAAAAAATAAATTTATTATATATTACGATAACTATGATATGGAACCTCTTTATATGTTTTACAAAGGTAATTAAATACTTTTTTACACACAATATATGGATTGAACTATGATATATATTGATGGATATGGAAGGGAAGTGGATTCATAAAAATCTCAGAAGATTATTATAGGATTGTTATATCTAACTGGTTCCCATTCTAATATTATATTGGATGTCACATTATGTGTATGAATTAAGAATTCTTCAATGAAATCACATATTAGAGCTATAAAATGAATACTTTGATATATTAGAGGTGTAATAGATTTTGGTATAAAATATAACAGCATAAGAATAAATTAATTTTTTTGGGTGTATTATTCCAATTTGGATGGATGTGTGGATGAAAAAATATCTACATATAATGGGGTTTATCTTTTTGTTGAATGTTATGTGAGTTTTCATACTAAAAAATAGAATTATGTGATCCTTAGTATTGTCAAATATGAATATTTTTCCACCAGTAATGAGGTAACACAACATATGTCGATGATGAAAGAGTTGGAAGGTTTTCTAGTTGAAGTTATGTTTTCAAATATCTAGGGTTTTGATAATCAAATTTCTATAAGTCTCATAAGAAATCATGTGAAACATTATTATTCAGAACATATTCATATAAATTATCACTTCATAAAATAGAATTTTGAGAAGAATGAACACATTTTCAAATTCGGTTTGTAATGGAAATAGATGATGAAATATTTATAAAATCTTTTCTAAAAGAATATTTTTATAAAGTGACGATGAACATGTAAATCAAATATCACTCACTCCAAGGATAGTGTATGTGTTTCTATCCCCACTGTCATATTCACTTTTGATAGTTTTTTCAAGGGTTATAAAAACGATGATCCTAAAATTTATCAATCATTATATGCTAAAACAAGTACAGAATGTTTTATATTGGGGAGTTTTTAAAATGAGTACGCTATAAAATCCCTGTGAAAGATTGATAATTGTTTTTATAGATTGTTGTATTTCTTGTAGGGGAATATTTGTAATAAATTGGTTGAATTATTAAAAAATGGAATATTGATGTTGGTTGAAGAAGAATATTTTTACTAGGTCACTGTGTATGGAAAACATGGTTTTTCTCTCAATTAATCCTTTTTGTACAAAATTTTTGCACACATAGTTTTATAATTATTGATTTGTAGTCCATTTCATTACTTAAAATGTTTTAGTGATTTATGAGTCCTATTGGACAAGAATATTAGACGGTGGGATTGTTAGTACCTTGTTGTATTGATATGTTTTTCAGTTCCTATAAGAATTTTTTTGATTTTTTTGTACGTACATAAAATAACCTTTTGTTCTGAGTTTCAGTGATTGATAAACATGGAGTATGTGAATCAACTGATCAAATGTATATTTCTTAATAAAGTACATAAATTTTAGTAATATGTTATAAATATTTTTTCTAGGTAAACTATTTTTTTGGATCATATTTTCTCAAACTGATGATGTTCATAATGAAGTGGGATGTTTTTTTTGGATACATAATATTGTTAGGGATGTTCATTGAAAATTATGGTGATTCTTTGATATGATTAATATCTTCAACATCAGACATTTTCTAAAAAATATTATCTAAACATTATATAAAACGTAAAGACAGTGTGCTTTTGGAAGAGTTGAGAAATTAAAATTTTTTGTTTATTGATGAATTTATCTTTTTATGATATGTAGATCATCAATTTAATATGTACTAGAAATAATGATTATATGATACATATAGTTGTAATTTTATGAATTCAGTGGTTTTGTATAAGTGATTATTAACCATTCAATTAGACTATTCAATCCATTAGATAACCCGATCTATTAAATGAACCATCTATTGTTGAGTTCAATAATTTAATATTTTTTTTATTGACATCGGTCCATCTGAAATGTTTCCCCACTTATCAATCAAAAAATTGTTGGAAGTGATAAGTCATCTGATCTCGTGTTCTATTAGTGAAAAAATATTAGACTGATCATATTTTATTGGATGGATCAGAGTTATTGATTTAGAATGAGATGAGTTTCAATGATTATTTCATTGGGAAAAAAGTTGGTATAATTAATATGATGATCTTCTTGACAACGATAAATCATCAGATGTTGTGTTTCATCAGATTGCTAATTTAATCAAAATGAGTATTATTTAATTTATAATAGACTGTGGATGAAATGGGATCCAATATATTTGAAAGTTTTAATGAATTTTATATAAAAATAATTGATTAATTTGATCATCTTTGTTATTCAATTGGACTTATATGTTATTGGAAGAGATACCAGAGTGATAATGATTTATTATTGAAATCAAAAATTACGTGTAATTAAATAAAAAAGAAGAGTTAATAATTCAGGAAACCATTTTAAATTATCATATTTTATCTGAACGATCAATCACATAATTTTTTTTATATTTAGTGGGTTGAGATAAAAGAAAAAAATGTTCAGAAAGTCATTCCACCTTTTTAGTTCATATTCTTTTCATTACATCATACAAAACAATGTATCTTTTAAAAGTTAGTATCTTGGGAAAAAGTTACACAATACAATAAATCCAAAAACTTTATTCAAATACAATTAAATGTAATAAACATAGGTTTATCCTAAGTACAATTATTGCATCTCATATCCTTGGGACATACATAAAAATAAAGGGTGACCATAATTCCTACTATGGAAAAACAATGGAATCATTTTACTTATAATTTATAGGAATATCAATAAGAACACGAGTCATAACGACAATGCATGAGAAAGGGGAGTATAATATTAATATGACCATGAATCATAACATATAAATGTTTCTTATAAATTTAAATGGGGTATTTATTAGAATCTTACAAATGTTTTTCATTGAGGTCACATACAATTGACCAAGGTTATTTACCAAGTTATTGGAATACATTTTCTATCTAGAGATGGAATTCATTATGTAATGCATTAAAGCACTAATAGTGTGAACCATTCATATATATTAATATTAATTAAAAAAATTATATCACAAAAAATTATTTCTTATATAACCCCAATAGAATAAAAGAAAATGGGGTTCATATCAAATTCACGATGTTTTAAAAGTCCTCTAAAAACAAGAACATTATGTCATTTTTAAACCACATAAAGGGAATGTGTGTTTTATGAATGCCAATACCAAAATAAAAAAATAATATATATATATTGGTTAATACCCTTGGAAAATTAAAGGGGGTTTTTTATTCAAAAATAAAATATATTTAATTTTTTGAGTGGAAGAGTGAAATTTCAAGATGTAAAATAGGCAACATAATTGGTATAAAATGTGGTTTTAGAAGAGGATAAAAATAGTGGGGGTAAGGGTATCTAATTGATAAAAAATATTTTCTATTATTTGAATGAATAAAAAATAAATAAGAGTGATTTACCATAACATTTTTAATACATATTCAAAATGGTTCTTGAAACGAATAAAAAAAAGATATTTCCCTTACTTTAAAGAGTTACGACTAAAACATGGATATTAGAACCTTGGGGGAATGTGTACACCTCTAAAGGATTAATTTATATCTAAAAATACAAGTTATTTTTTGTTGATATATTTGGATTGAAAATTAATGGATAAATGGTCTGGTATTTGTTTGAAAAAGTAGAGGATTTTTTTATTAATTTACAAATATAGGCCTCAAAAACCTAAGTTGTGGAAAATAAACAACCATGGTTTTGAGAATTCTATTTTCCCATGGGATTAGAAACATAGGACACATATTATGTTATTTTAATCCAAAAGTGTCATCCATAATCTTATATTACATATATTAAGAAGGAAAATTAATGCTTTTATGAAATATAAATTTTGATGTTATGTTTTCATTTTAGAATATGGAAACTATTTCATAAATTTGGAAATTTATTAAAATATATTTAATATATGATATTAATAAAAAAATATATATCATGTATTGGATTATGTTAAATTCTATATTATATAATTATGAAATAATTATAAATTCATGAAACAAACCAAATAACTCAAACTGTATTTTTACTATTCATGGTAAAATAATGTATTTTAGAAAATTCTAATAAATTTTCCAAAACCTAATATCGATGTGATGATTTTAGAAATTCAATATATTTTATTGAAATAATTATATAATATTATAATTATAATTTTTAAATATAAAAAACTTTATTTAATAAAAATAATAGCTTATTAAAAATGCATATTAAAATTTGTTACAATGATGTAAAATAAAATAATTTAATCATTTATTTTAAAATAAGATAATTCTAATAGTACTCTTCAATTAAATTAAGTACTATTAATAATATATATATTTATTATAAATATTTATATATTTTATAGAAATTACAATTTCTATTAGAAAAAACAATTTAAGAAATTCTATCTCAATTTTTTTAAGAAAAATAATTCATAAAAAAATATATGAAATAAAAAAATTAATTTGTGGAGGGAAATTAAAAAATAAGTAACTACAGAATTGGCATGTAACCCCTTATAACCGAAACATACTCTTATAAAGTATGGTGGGAATTGTGATAGATTCATTGCGTGCCTTGTTTAACATCGACCGAGCAGTGATATCCACTAACTTAAACTTCTCACAAAGGATATTTCATTAAAAATTCAAATGATGAACATTATCTTGGACATGGTCAAGGGAAAATAAGAGTAACGTTACCTCCCTCCCAAACATTGATAGAAAAAAATCATATGAAACGATAGTATGGGTTGAGGCAATAGCCTCTTATTTTGTGTCAATTATTACTCATCATTAATACTTATAAAAACATAATAATAATGGAAAACTTATAACAATGCTTATAATTATTGATAGAAAAATTGACCAAAATACATAATTGACCAATGTTTATATAATGGTAAAACTGAAATTGTATAATTTCCCTTTATATTAACTTGATTATTAAGGTGATTTTGGTTTTCTATGTATAAAATAATCTAACACAAATTTTTAAGAAACAATTATCATTAAATAATTTTGGGTTGTTACAATATGTCCCCATAATAAACATTGTCCCTAAAATGTAAACTCATTCTCTATGTTGAGAAATGGTGTGGGTATGTTTTCCTCATTTTCTCCTTTAGTTCCAACCGTTTTTTTTCTTATTTAGGGTTCCTCTGTAAAACTCTGAGGAGGTGGGTAGTCTTGTTGTGTAGAAAATTGTCTCTATAGTTAAATATCTTCACCGACTAATCCTCATAAAATTGTTCATGATCTAGTTATACCAACTATGGTTTAGTACTATATAGATTTAGGTATGTACTTCATCATGACAAACACATGGAATACATCATGAACATGAGCTATATTTTGGGTTTGATCTAGTCAATAATATATTGATCCTATGCGATCAAGGATTTCATAGGGTCTAATTTATTTGGGTCTAAGATTACTTTTCTTCCCAATGTGAATGGCTCTCTTACAAGGGGATATTGGAATGAACGTTGCGTCTCCAACACCAAACTCCAAGTCCATTCGACAATTGTGAACATAGATCTTCTACCAACACTAAGAATCCATTATGTGTTGTTGGATGGAATGAATATTTTCTACCGTCTCTTTCCTAATATCAGACCCAAGGAATATTCTGTCAGAAAATTCATCCCAACAAGTAGTAGATATACATCGCTTCCACCAAAGAGTTTCATGGGGTTCCATTAGAATACCTGAATGGATGTTGTTATTGTATGATAAATCAACTGATGTGATATGTTGATCCCCTAAACTGTTAAATGACATTGTCCATGTTCCCATCATGTTTTCAAGTGTTTTAAGAATCCCTTTAAAATTTGCATCAGTTTAGGGGAGATAGGCCAAAGTAAAATTAAATTCAGAACAAAAATCATGTGGAACAATTCTCTAGAAATTTGATATGTTCCTTGGATTATGATCAGATATGATACAGAGTGGTACCCCATGAAATATTACCAATTACTTTATGTATATCATGTAATGTGGTTCAAGGGATAAATCTTCACAAATAGTGATGAAATGGGAACGCTTGTTGAGATGATCCACTATAACCAAAGTTTTATTTTTCTTCGATATTTTTTCGAGAGAACAGTGAAATCCTTGATAGTGATACTATCAGACATCCATGTTGGTATGGGTAGTGGTTGTAGTAGGATTTTATAATGTTGTATCTATTTCTTCATTTGTTGACACACCATGAAATGTTTAGTTTTTTCAACATTTTCCCTCATCATTTTATCCCGATAAAAAAGATTACAAAGGTCCCTATAAATTTCAATTCACCTTCTTGTTAAATATTGAACTCAAGAATATTCCCATTATTCAAATCCTCTATCTTTTTCTGTAATAAATGATAATATCTTTGATATATCATAATATTATATATCAATAATGTTTTTGAAATCATTGGGGATATAGTTGATGATGTCCCTTACCTTATAAGTACCAATTTTAGTTTAACAAGGTCTATGATAAAAGTCTCTCCTTGATTCCTCATAATATTCGACACAACATGGTCATTTATACTTCATACATAAAAGCCTATATATTTTCATTTTGGATGAGAATTAATTGAATAAATAGAGTCTTTAAGAAGTTCCAAACATCTTTTATATATCATGTTCAATTTATTTTTTATCAAAATTTAATAACAATAATTTTTCTCTGTGAGTATATCACATTTCCCCCTATAAAGACACCGACTCCAATTATTCAGAGAAATCACAACAACCACAACCACCAGGTCATTCATAGGATAACTCTTCTCATGAGATTTCATTTATATAGATAGACAAGCAATTACCCTATAATTTTCCATAAGGGAACACCCAATCACCTTTATAGATGCATATCTAAAAATAAAGAATATTTCACAAAATGATTTTATAGTTAAAAAAGGTGTTGTAACCAATCCCTTCATCAGCTCATGAAAACATTATTCAAACTACTTTTTCATGATGAAATTTGACCCTTTTATAGTTTACTTAATTAGTGGATTAGAAGCTCATGATTTTTCCACAAACCTAATTTCATATCCTACAAAACCAAGGAAACAGAAAATATCTATTACTATTGTAAGATGGGTCCCCTTCTCTACAACATGTATCATCACATGGTCAACTGATATTTTTTCTTTGGATGCAATATTCCTCAAGAAATAAACATTTGGTAACTAAAATTTGAATTTTCTGAAATTTGGAAATAGCCTATAAGTCCTCCTTGTTTTCAATAAAACACATATATGAACCTCATCCTCCTCAGGACATTTAGAATATATAAGGATATTGTTAATAAATATTACCACAATGTTATCATGTTAATCCTTAATTAATCTATTAATTAAATGTATAAAATTTCTTAGAGAATTAGTCAAGATGAAGGGAAAAACACATAATTCATAATTCCTATATCATGACCGAATGTAATTCTTTAGAATATATTATTTCTTCGCCATTAATTAATGAAAACTCTATCGAAGATCAAACCTAGAGAATAATTGAGACACATGAATCTAGTCAAATAAATCATAAATCATTTGAATATGTTACTTTTTCTTCACTATGATCCCTTGATGTTATATATAATCAATTCATACTCGCATTGACCAGTCCTTCCTATTCACAAAAAGAACTAGTTCTCCCCAAGGAGACACACTTGGTTAGATAAAGCCCTTATCCAATATATATAGAAGTTATTTATTTAATTCATCCAACTTTACATTTTTCTATTATATACGACGACTTAGATATCATCATGGATTCATGCATGAGTTTAATGGATAACTATAAATCATTTTTCTGGGATGTTCGGTAAGCTCCTCAAGAAATACGTAAATGTATTGTTGAATGATGGGGAAATTTTCTATATGTATATATTCATTTATTTTTGCATCTACATTGATAATTTCAACAAATAAGGCTTTGAGATGTGATTCTGGGAGAAGATCATGTTCAGATATCTCACCATTGAAAATGGAAATAGGTTTTCCATTCAAGAATATTGAGATTTACCTACTCCCATAGTTGATCTTAGTACTATACATTTAGAGCCAGTCTATCACTATTATGTGTCGAATTCTAGTTTGGGAATGAATACTATATTTTCAATGAGATTTTTCTTTCCAAAGATAATCCCAGAGTTTCTTTACACTATTGATTATTTGATAATACCTCTATGAGTATTTACTAATAACTCTATTTTTTCTAGTTTGGGGTATGATTATATATTCATTTTAAACATAGAAGAAATAAAAGAATGTGTTGGTCCTAAATAAAAAAGAACATTCTAGAATTAAGAGAAAAAAAATAGTACCTTCTTACAAATCATTTATATCTTCAACATCATAACTCATGAAAAAAACTAAATATTTCTCCCTTGTAATATGATGAGGTTGATAGTGGTTCCCATCCATTATCATCAGATTTGGACAATGGTTGGAAATTTTCCCCGGTTATTTACACTAATATAATTGGGCTTCTGGCCAGACCTACACCATCATCCCTTTTTCCATTGGTATTGAGAAATTGAGGCTTCACATCACTATGAGAGTTTAGAGCAATATGGACATCTCTTCCACACATGTAACATTTTCTACTACCATGGAATCAATACCACGATTGATTCTACCCACATTTGTTGAATAATGAAAGTTTTACTATATTTCTTTTTATTCTATGATACATGTTCCTCCCTAAAAATGGATCTATTGATATCTACTTTTCATTTTATTTATAGGTCCACTTCATTTATTATAATACGAGTTCAACCTTCGTGGAACTTGTTACTATCTTTTCATAGCTTTCATAGTCTCAATTTTCTCGATTATTCTTTTTATGGGGTTTTATTACAAAAACATTCTGTCCACCTTTCCATTACGATCAATCTTAAAGCTTAATGTGTAATGATAATTCTTTTAAAGATCATCTCATAGATTTTCACAGATTCATTTTTCTTTTTCTTTATCTATAAGAACCCATTCTCCATTTTATATCTTATCAAACATGGGAAATATTTTTTTGAAAAATGTTACCTTAAACTATTCTTACTCCACATATTCAATATTCTATCATGGATTAATGTTTTTAACCAGTTTCCACCATTTAAAAGCTTCTCCCTCTAAAAGTTACACAATTATCCTTACATTCCCTTGTTCTGAACAATAGTGTATTGAAAAGATATTTTCTATAGAGCTTATCCACTATTCATCAATCAATGGTTTGGATGATCTACCGAAATAATGTGGCCATTAATCCATAAATAACTCCAATGAATGTTTCTCCCTTTAAAGAGAATCGAGTCTCTTAGTTTGATTCATGTCATTTCTTATAACTCGAATTAGTAGATTCATCATTCTCATAATGTTTTCCATTCCAGATTCCATCAGAGGGTCATTGGTGTGTGGTACATTACACCCACCATTTACAAGGTTCCAAAAATTTCACAACATTTCATAAAATAATAAAAACATAGTGAGAAACTTGTTTCATTTAATAGAATTATAATTATAAAGCAATTTTATATCTTAAAACATCACGCATAAAAATGTTATTTTTTAATAAGAGTTAAATTTTCTATAAATCCTATATAATGGTTAGAAAAAATATTGTTATTAACCACACAATTCCATATGGAGTGTAAAATGAGGAGTTAAGAATGTCCAGTTCACATGCACCAATTTCTGTTCGAGTCTATATGATATTTTTTCTTTTAGGTTTTTCCCTTGATACACGTGTTCAATAACCACATCTACTTGTTTGTATCGAGACTGGTATTTCATTGCCCGAAAACCTCTTATATAATACATCACCAAAATACCAATATGTTCTAATATATTTCATATTTTACCTATGGTTACTCCTAATTTTTTAATATCATTATTCCCACAAATAACTAATCCTTTTTTAAAACCATCTATGTTATCTTACCATTTTATTTCATAAAATTCCCATTATAAGGTACAAAATAAAGAATATATTAATGTTTGGTTTCTTTTATTGAAGGTAAATAATACATTGATACATAAATAATTATTCAATAGAAATAAAATGATTCAAATAAGGTTCATACTATGTTCATTCACTAAATCTCATAACCTGAGGACAGAAATCAAAAGAAAGGGTTATCATAAGGCCCAATAAGGGAAAAAAAGGGAAACAATTTAATAGTGATGTTGAGGAATATCAATAAGAACATGAATTATAATGATATAGTTAAAAATAGAGTCATAAGCTATTAATGATAAAATAAATCATAACTTGAATATTTTGATACAACATTTAAATGAGACACTTGTAATCACAACACCAAGGTTTATTACAATGGTTTTATAAATATTTCCATGGTTATTCACCAAGGTATCATAAAAAAGTCATTTATAGTTATTAATTTCCTTAACCAATGCATTGGAGTGCTATTAGGGAAATCCCTTCATGTGTGTTAATTATCATGTGGTCCACATATTTCATAGTAAATCATTTTATATATAACCCATGTAGAATAAAATAAAACTAGTTTTATATCAAAATTATGGAATTCAAAAACATATCTAAAAACCTAATCATTATGAAATCATTATACATTATAAAAAACTCAATCTATATTCTTATTGATCATGAAAAATATGGTAGTTTTTAAAATTATCATAAATTCCCCCTAACCTAATATAAATATGATGATTTAAAAAATGTTATTTATTTTATCATAATAATTATCTATATATGATAATTATAACTTTTAAATATTTAAATTCTTATTTATTAAATATAATACCCGATTGAAAAGGCACAGTAAAATTTCTGACACTTGAAAAAAAATTAATCATTTGTATTTAAATAAGTTAATTTTATTTGAATATTTCATTAAATACTATTTTATTCATAATATCATAAATTATTGTTAATATTTATATCTACTCTATAATGTACTATTTGTTTTATGAAAAATCAATTTATCAAATTCTATACCAATTTTATTATCAAAAACTATTCTTAAAACATAATTGATGGGATAAAAATTTTATTTATATAAACCAATTAATCATTAAGTAATTAGGGCCTATAAATGTAACCACATTTTAAAACCACATACACCTAAAGAGTATGGTGTGTAATGTTTGTTGTTTTGTGGGGTGCCTTAGTTTACATCAATTGAGTGGTAATCTCCACTAACTTGAACGACTTCCAATTGACATTTCATTCAAGGATAACTTGTAAAAGATCATCATGAATATGGTGAAGGGTTAAGCCTAGTGATGATACCTCCCTAGCATTTATTTAAACATGGGGTTCAAACGACATGACTCAACTACTTTAAGGCCATCAACTCTTCTTTCTATATCAATTATCCTTCATCATTATTACATTTAATCACTTAATTATAATGGTTAAAATATGACTAAGAGTGTATTTTCCAATGGACATATTAAAAAATAGTAATAATTGACTAATGTTTATGTAATGATCAAATCTATATGGTCACATTTCCCTTTATATTCACTTCATTATTAAATATATTTGATTTTTTTGTTTATAAAATAATATAACAGACATTTTCCAGAAAAAATTATATTTCAAAATGTATCGGTTGTTTCATTCTTCCCCACTTAAAAACTTTCTTCCAGAAAATTTCAACACCTTCTCTATGTTGAGAATAGGTGTGGGTAATTCCACCTGATTTCTCACAGGTTACCACATCACTTCATCATTTTTATGGTTCCTCCAAAATACTTTTCTGGGGTCTGTAGTCTTGTTTCATAGATCATTGTCTCTACGGTCCATGATCTCCACCGGTTGTTCCTCGTAAGAGAGTCCACGTTCTAGTTTCTCACATTATTATTAATAAAATTTTATGGGTCAGGCCTGTACGTACTCTAGAGTGTCACATAGAAGACATCATGTCCATTTCCTAGATTTAGTGGACGTTTTGCCGATAGACCACTACTATTATGTAATCAAGGATTTCATAAGGTCAAGTGTACCTGGAGATAAGATTCAAATTATTTCCAAAACTCATGACTCTCTTCCAAGGTGATATTCAAATGAACACCTTTTCACCAACAGAAAACTCTAAGTCCTTTATACATTTGTCCGTATAACCCTTCTTTCAACTCCAAGAAGCTATTATGTATTTTTGGATGGAATTAACCTTATTTATTATAAATTACAAAAGATCTAGCTGAATAAAATTTTTCTCATCAAATTCATCCAAAAAATTATTTTTTCTACATCATATCCCATATTGAGGATCATAGGGCGACATTATTATAGTCAAATGGAAGTTGTTGTTGTATGAGAACTCGAATAATGGGAGATATTGATCCCACCCACTATTAAGTTCAATTGATTTTGTTCTCAGCAAGTCCTCAGGTGTCTGAATATTTCATTCCGATTGGACATCAATTTAAAGGTCATCAGGAATATTGAAATTCAATTTGGTAATCAGACCATGTTGAATACTTCTACTGGAATTTTATGTGCACCTTGGATCATGATCAGATCTGATGGAGAATGGTACCCCATTCAACATTACCACTTCCTTCATATATGTCATGGAATTTTTTTCTAGATATACACTACTAAAATAGAGATGAACTATGATGTATCAGTGAGACGATAAACTAACACACAAAAAACATTGTTTCTGTTGTATTTTTTCAAGAGACAAGTATGTTATTTAGTAGTGATATAATCCGACTTCCATATTGGTATGTGTCATGTTTTTAGTACCCCTTTAGTAAGTTCTCTATTTTTTTTACTTATTGACAAACTAAGAACCTTGTAGTGTAGCTGATAATATCAATTTTTATGATATACCACCGATAATGATCATGAAGGTCCCTATAAATTTTATTTATTCCATGATGTATTGAGAATATAGATTTATGAGATTCATCAACCATGTCATTATTTATTTATGGAATATATGGAACCGAAGGCCTTGTACATAATTGCAATACCCCGTATTGATCAACATTTAATTCAAGAAACTTACCACTCTTCAAATTTTATAACTTCTTCTCTAATAAAATATCATCCCTTAGATATTTCTTGATCGTATATAGTAATGATGGTTGAGAAATCATTTGGGATAGGTTTTTGGATGTCCCATCCCTTAGGATTCCCATGTCCATTTTTACTAGGTAATTTATCTAAGGATATCCTTGAATCATAAGTATTTCTTCAAAACATGTCCTTTCATACACAATTCATTAGTTAATTTTCTCTCTCTTCCTGGATGATAATTAATTTTTCAATCATAGTCTTAAAAAAGTTCCAACTATCTCTTTTCTCTCAGGTTCAATATTTTTTGAAAATATAATTTTTAAATTGGTGGTCTATTTATATTTCACATGTATCCCCATAAATACACAACTGCCATATCTTCAATGGAAAAAAATAGAACCCCACCCCAGGTTATGTGTATTATAATTCTTCTTATGAGGATTCAATTGACACGATGCATAAGAAATCACCTTGTCATTTTTCATCAGGATCAACAAAGGCCATTCATATATTCAATACTAAAAAAAACAAACATTTATCTGATATAGAGTAGAGTTAACAAAGATTTAGTAACCAATATCTTCTCCAACTCTTGGAATCCTTCTCCACACTCTTTCACCCAAATGATATTGACCCATTTTTGAGTAAACTTGGTTAGTGGATTAGAAAGTCATGATTTTTTTTTCAAAAACCTCCTATAATATCTAGATAAACAATTGAAAGTACTAATATCAGTTACTATTGAAGGATGTGGCTTGTCCTCCTAAACCATTTTGTTCATAGGTTAAACTATGATTCCTTCTTTGGTAACAATGTCCCCTTAGAAATTATCTTCTTTTAAAAAAAATTAACAATTTTCATAACATTGAAAGTAGCATCTACTTCCACATAGTTTGTGAAATGACACGATGATAATCTTCATGGTCCTCCAAAATTATAAAATATATTATTAAATAATCAATAAATATTACCACAATGTTACCAATGTAGTCATTAATGACACTATTCATTAAATCCATAAAAATATCAGGAATTTTTTTTAAGATGAGATGAATAAAAACAAATTCATAATTTACATATCTTGATTGGAAGGAAACATGTGGAATATATAATTTCTTCAACATCAATCGATGATAACCAGATCAATGATCAATCTTGTAGTTTAATTGATCCCCACAAATCTAGTCAAATAAATAATCAATCATTGTAATAGGGTATGCTTTATCAATGTGACCACATTTCGTTCTATATAATCAATATATAGTGGCATTGATCCATAATTATTCTTCATAATGAGAACAGGTGGTCCCCAAGGAGACACACCAGGATAGATAAAGTATTTCTAAAAAATATATTTAATTTTTTTATTAATTCTAACAGGTTCACCTTTTTTTTATTCTATATGAGGTCTTTTATAATGACTTGGATTCATGCTAGAGTTCAATAGATAACTCTACCTTTTTTATGGGGGAGGTCAAGGCAATTCCATAGGAAATACATAAATGTATTCTTGAATGATGGGGAGGTCTTCTATATGTATACATTCATTTCCTTCTTCATATTCACCGATCATTTATATAAAGAAGAGTATCAGGGTTCATATAGACAAATCATATTCTTGGATACCTCTCATTTGAAAACATATATATTGTTTGCATTCATGTCTACTATGATTTCCTTGCTTCTACAGTCCATATTAGTATTATAATTTTTGATTATTTCCATCCCAAGTACAGTGTCAAATTCTATCATAGTAATGACAACTGTATTTTTAATGATATTGTGCCCTAAAAAGTGAATAGTATAGTTTCTATATTATGATGATTCATGGATAATAATTTTATGAGTTCTAATTGGAAATTCTACATTTAGCTGTTCAATGGTAGAATCCATATTCTTTGAAAACATAGAGGAAATAAAGGATTTCAAAGAATTCAAATAAACCATTGTAAAAGATAGCTTTAAGAGAACAAGCATAGTATATACTACCATATAATTTGGATCATCAATTTTAGCCATTGTTACAGGAAAATCCTTCCTTTATCCCTTGGACTATATTAGCGTTGATGGTGATTCCCATCCATTATCTTTCAATTAGGACAATGGATGGAACATGACCAATCTATCCACCCTTTTATATTTGGATTTCGAAGTAGGCCAACATAGTCTTCCATTTCTCAATTGTGTGGGGATGTTAAGGATTCCCCTCACTATGATATTTCTCTGAAATATGACCATCTCTTCCGCACTTGTAAAATTTTACACTCCAAAGAAATAAATTATTAAATTTCTTCTTCTAATTTTTTTGCATGTGAGAATTTTCACTATATTTAGTTCTATTATGTGATTGATGTTCCTTCTTAATCATAAATATATTGATCTCATCATTTCATTTTATCTATGGAACCACAAAATCTCTTTAAATCTTACACTAACCTTCACAGAACGTTTCACTATCTTCTCATAGATGTGTTGGTTTTAATTTTAATGATTATTCCATAGATGGGGTCTATTACACCTAATAATCTATCAAATATTTCATTAGGATCCATGAAAATGATAGAGTTTTAATATGAATTCCTTGTAATGTTTATCTATGATATCCTCATAGATTTATTTTCATTCGGATTCAGCTATAATAACTCCATCTCTATTTTAATTCATATTGAATGGGGGAAATTATTTTTGAAAGAGGATCCAATATACTCATACAACTCCATAGTTACAATATCTCTTATTGGATTCGTTTTTTTAATAAGTATCCACAACTTATCATGTTCTTCATTTAATTGGTAAATTGTTAGGGTTACTTTCTATTGTTCCTTACAAAGGATAACATAAATGGTCTCCTATATTGAGATTATCCATTTTTCATAAATCAATTAGTCGGTAGATCCACTGAAATTAGGTGGTAATAGACGCATAAATAACTCGACTGAATGTTTCTCCCTTGAGGTGAATCTGGTCTCTTGTCTAGATTCATGTTATTGTTCATAACTCGAGTTATTTGATTCATCATTCTCATGAATGTTTCCATTTTGGAATCCATTGGAGGGTCATTGGTTCATAGTCTATTGTGTTTAGTATTTACACAGTTCCTCATATATCTCTACACTTTATAAAATAATAAACCCTTATTAAGAAATATTATTAATTTAAAAATACTATTATTATAATGGAATTTTATGTCATAAAACTTCTTCCATAAATATTTTTTTATTTAACAATAATTATATTTTCAATAAATCCTTCACAATGGTTCATTAAAATAATGTGATGAACCAAACATCTCCCTAAGGATTGTCAATCCCTGAGTGAATGAAGGCCCCCTATTATTTACCAGTTACTATTCATGAATAGCTTATAGTGGTGTTTTAAAGGTTTACCCCCATATATAGTTGTCCTAGAGCCACATCCCCTTGCCTTTATCTAGACACATATATCTTTTCTTATAAACCACTTACTTAATACACCACCAAATTACCAAGATGTTCTCATATATTTAAACTTTTCTCTAAGAGATTTACAGAATTTTTAATATCATAATTTTTATAAATAATTAAACCATCCATTAATAATAACACTAAAATCCCACCATTTTATTTCATAAACATTCAATTACACTATACGATACAGTATATCTTTTATAGTTTAGTTTCATGGAAATAAGGAATGAAATACAAGAAAACATAAAAAATTGTTATAATCTACTGGAATAGTTTACAAATATGTTCATCTAATGTATATTTACAAAATCTCATAATGTAGGGACATAAATCTGGGGAATGAGAAAGAGTAATGCCAAGTTATGGAAAATAAGGGGAATAATTTATGAGCATTTCTGAATAATATCAATAATAACACGAGTCATAATAATAAGGAATTAGAAATAGAAATATCATATTAATAATAATATTAATCATGAATAGGATATGTGGCTTCAAAATTTAAATGATACATTTATAATCATACAACCATTTTCTTTCATCGAGTATTCATAAAAATTAAAAAGGTTATTCCCTATAGAATCATATAACATGTCATCTACAGAGTTTAAATTATATACAGAATGAATTTTAGCACTATCACAGAGCTAGCATCATATTTCATAACATTGATGAGAGATAAATAGATCATAATAAATCATTTAATATATAAACTATGGAGAATAAAAATAAAAAATTTCCTATGAAAATCAAGGAATTTGAAAAGTTCTTTAGAAACATTCTCATTATGTAATTTTTAACCAATGAAAAGGGAATGTGGGTTTTATGTGTCTCAATACCAGAATAAAAAATCATTTTTAAATTTTGGAGAATACTATTTTAAAATAAATTGGTTTTTTAGTTATAAATAAAATAAAAATAATGTGAATTTCTTGGGGAGAAGAGAGAAAATTTGAGATGTAAAATCAGTTGCTTAAGAGGTATAAAAAATTGTTTTAGAAAAGGGTAAAAAATGGGTGATGTAATATCTGATTGATGAAACATAATTTCTGATTAATGTAATGAATAAATATTAATAAAGTGAGAGTGATCATAGAATTAAATATATATATATATATAGATGTACTTAAAAACAAGGGAACAGAAGGATGTTTCCCATACATTGATGATTTCCTCCTAAAAATGAGTAATGAAACCCTGGGAGCCTTTGGAGACCTTGAGAGACCTCTTTAGGAGGTTGTAATACGTTTTATTCATATAGTATTTAATTTTATTGAATGGAAATAGAGAAATGGGTTGGTATTTATAGTAAAATTGGATGACTTTTTTTGATCAATTTCCAAAAATAGGGCTCAGGAAACTATGTTGTAGAAAATGAAATACGATGGGCTTTCCTATGGTATTTTTCAATGGTATTGGAATGTTCGGAAAAATTTCTATTATTTTAATCCACAAGATTCTACAATAATTTTAAATTACTTATTTTTTAAATGAAAATTAGTATTTTCACAAAATAATGGTTTTAAAGTTATTGTTTTTATTATAGAAATTTAAAAGTAATTAATATATTTAAAAATTAATAAAATTATGTTAAATAAATTATAATAATATGATAAAACATTTTATGTAATGGATTATAGTTAATAATTTATTACATCATTATGAAATAATTATGAATTTATTTAGCATACCCAAAAATTCAAACTATATTATTACTATTCATGAAAATTTAATGTATTTTAGAAAATAATAATAAATTCAACATAAAAAATTATTTAAATGAATATTAGAAAAATAATTTTCTTTTATGATAATAATTATATAAATATTATAATTCTATATTCTAAATATAAAGGACTTTATCTATTAAAAATAATAGTGCATTCAAAATGAATAGTAAAATTTCGGACATTGGAAGGTAACATTTTTTATCATTAATATTTAAATATGATAATTTTTTCATACAATTTCATTAAATTATGTATTAGTATTAATATATATATTTATTATAAATATTTATATCTTTTCAATAAATTATAATTTCCTTCTGAAAAATAATTTCTCAAATTCCATCTATATTTTATTTTGTAAAAATGTTATTAAAAAATTGATGTAATGAAAATCTTATTCATTAAAAGGAAGTAAAATTTAATTAACTATGGCCTGGAATCATAAACCCTTATTACACCCACACACACACTAATAGTATGATTTGTAATCATGGTAGTTTCATGGGGGTACCTCAGCTAACATCGACCAGGTGGAAATATCCACTAACTTTAACATCTCCAAAATGTGATTTCATTCACGATTCACTTATTGAATATCATATTATCCTTTGATAAGGGTGAAGCCTATTTATGACAAATTCCTATCATTCTTTGAAATATGTGATTCAAATAACATGTGTATACTAGTTTATGCCATCAAATTTACATTCTTTATCAATTATACTTTGTCATTATTACTTATAATCAATTAATTATAATTTTTAAATTATTACCTATATTATATTTTCCCATGGTTATATTAAATCAAAATCATATTTGACTAATAAACATATAACCATTGAACATATATGGTCACATTTCTATTTATATTCAGTTCATTATTAAAGAGATCTTTTTTGTGTATAAAATAATACAACACACATTTTCTTAAAAACACTATCATTCAAAAAAGTTTTTTTCTAACATTTAATGTTATAATGTTATGATCCATTATATTATCTTTTAATAATAGATTCCTTCAAAATTAATCAGAGGTAGAAAGAAGAATCAATGTCACAGAGTAAAAAAACCATTCTCAAATGACCATATTGAAGAATTTTTTGTAATATCAAAGAAGTAATAAGTTCTAGATAACTCAAAATGAATTGATAAGAATCAAGAAGAGTTATTAAACATTAAAAAATATACAAATAAAGTTTGAATTTAAGAAAAAATAAAAAGTGTGAATATCCTTTAATGAAAAAACAATTTTGAGTTCCAAAATTTTTTTGTTTCATGATATCCAATTTAAAGGGGTCAATGTACATTGTACTGAAACACAATTCACATTTGGGAGAGGTAGAGCACTAGAGGTGTGGTTTTAAAATAAATAATTAAACAAAGTTCCGAGTTTAAGGTTTCTTGGAAGTGGAATTTGTGAACATATAAGTGTTAACTAGATCAGATTGATTAATCTAGATGACAGATTCGGGAAAATAAATAACCAAATGAGAAATATTTTGAGAAAAGAGAATTAGAATTTTTTGGTATTGAATTATTAGAGTGAGTTGTCATACTATGTAATTAAACAATGTACAAATAAGTTGTTAATTCCTTTTACTATGTAATAAATTGATGTTTTTTTCCCGAATAATTTAAAAATTGGATGTTGATGATGCATCATAATGATAAGTTGGGAACCAATTGGTGAAGGTTTATAAATTTTTTTGAACATCTTATTTGCATATTTTGTTCTAGATTCGTCTCATGCATTTCAATATGGATCATATTTCTACACAATTTTAAAGTCATTTCCAAATTCTTTATCAAAAAAATGAATTCATTCTAGTGGATTTTGTGGTAGTGGGACATTTATCAACCATGAAAAGGACTACATACTCTTATTGAGTAGTGAAACTTGTTAATATTCATAATCCTATGGATGGGTGTGAGAGTTGTTTTTAACAAAGTTCTTTCTATTTAATATTAGGTAATGGTTATTAAGAAAGCTAACATAAAAAGAAAAATATATCACCAAGTAAACCCCTACCCTATCAATGATTACATTGATCTTGGTTATTCCTTTTTAGTTATCACATATTCTTTGTAGTATAATATTCAGTTATAGGGCAGTCCTTCTGGTTTTATTTAGACACTACCCATGATATTGTGGAAATGGGATGTTGTGATAATGATTTTTTTGATCAATTTACCTATGTTTATTATGAATAATGATTATTTTTTGTTGATAGACGATTCATCAAAAAAAAAGATCATTTATTTTGGATCAAACAAACTCACCCCTTTAATGAGTTGTGCCAGCGCTGCATCTAAGGGATTTTTTGACTACATGGAGATACCTATATGATCATAATTGTTAAAGATGTGGATTTAAAATAGGGTTTTCAAAAATATGTGAAACAATTATTAGGTAATAAATTAACAAGGATCATCGGGTATTATCCATTAGCAGATGGATATCTTGTTATGAAGAATAAAATCCTTGAGGATAGTCACTGAATATGTTTTCTAGACTTTGGTGGAGTAAGGAATGAGGATATATCCCTAGTGGAATTACCTTACAACAAAAGTATACTTTGATTCAGTAAATATAGATCCTTTGAGGAACTCCATAGATTATTGTACCATTCACCACAATATTGGAACACGTCTAGTGAGTTAGTCGTTGTTGGGACTAGTATGGTGTACGAAAACCGAAATATAATTTAGTTGATTCGGTAGTAGTTGGTGAATGCTCAGAGTAGGTAGAAATCATTTACATACCAATGGAGATAAACTTAGTTTTCCATTATTGGTGACTGGGACTTCATATGGGTGTCAACTTGGATGGGTAATAAATTTTTTTATGCTATGGGAATGTTGAAACTATAGTTTTTGGGACCATTGGAGATCCTTAACAATATTAGAGTAGTTTCATACTGATAGGTCCTTTCTCCACTTTATTGAGGCATTCATGATTTGATCCATATTTCATACCAACATTGGAACATAACTAATCCTAGGAACTTTATTTCATTTGAGAAAATTGAATTATATACACAAAAAATATATTATTGAGTGCTCATTATCTATCAGAGACCTCAGAGACAAGGTGATTGCTGAGAAGATAATAACACTTTTTTATGACTTCAGGAAGTATGGAAAATCTTGGAAGAAAATTTGGGGAGAGTTAGATGTTTGAGCTCACTGTCCTTATTTAATTGATCAATATCAAAATATATTCTTCATTAGGATGATAATTCCATTATGGATTGATTTTAAATCCTCAACGTTTTGTTTTACGTATAAAAATAATGGATTATTTTCCTATACCCATTGTTTGATAAATTTTTTCTCGGAGTTTTTTGATCCAATGTTCAATGGTAATTTTTCATTCTTTAGAGATCATATTTCTATCATGTTTGGACTGATCAAGAAATCCATATGATCATTCTAAGGCCTCTTTTCATCCTATTTTATTGGTTTTTTGGGTGATTGGATGGAGAACGTTATGAGTTCTTCTTGTTCAATAAAAAATCATTTTCTTCTTCTTTATATGTTCTAATTATGTAAAAATTATGGTTATATTTTAGAAATATCTTTAATTTTTATTGAGTATTGATCAATGTTTATGTACAATAAAACATCTTGAAGAACATTGAAATTATTTGACATATTGGTGGTAAACTACTTGAGGAATTCTTCCTTAGAGTGTCTCTAACATTATAGCATTGGACTTTCTATAAAACATAACACTAGTTATACCATTGATGATGGTTTTTTATTGGGAATTTTTTGTACCACATTTGGATTTTTCAAATATGTGTCTTACAAAAGAAACCATATTATTTTATCTATTTTTTATTTCATAAGTTCATTGTGGGAAAACATATTTTGGTTGGTTTGTGAACATGGTTCAAGAACATAAAATATGATGATTAAATTTATATCATTGTGGTAAGAATTTAAATACTATGTAGAGGACATTAATGTTATCATTATCATGATATGACGTTGTGTGTTGATATTCTTTAGAAAATGATTTATATTGACCAAATATGTAGGGTTTTGGTATATTGTTCCTCACTCTTGATATGATATGTTGTGCTTATATATATCATTTACCCCATTTCGATGAGTTGTACTTGGTATATACTATATTTTTGTTGTATACATGGTACAAAATTGAAAGGTGGGATCATTGTTTCCCATTATACTTTAAGGGGGAGAATATTAATAAGATGCTTCTGACATGATCACCCAACTAAGATATAAGATGTTACATGATGTCCCCACATGGCCTTAGCTAGTGGAAGGATGTTCAAATGTGATTGGACCTAAGAGGTGATTTCGGAAGATGATTTACTTATCTGATCGTAACTGAGAGACACTAATGGGATGTTATGGCCAAATTTGGTACAACCTGGATTCCTGGAGTTTGTACTACTAATGCGAGAGATGGGGCATGGTGGCCATGAGTGGCTGACTTGAGACTCTTGGCCTTGTGGATACCTTGGGATACATGTATTGACCTAGTTTTCAACCACTTTTTATAACTTGTGTTATCACTATGTTCAATTATAGAGCTGATGCTAGTGTAACATAGGGTTTTTGTAGCTTGGTTAGTACACAACCATTTAGTGTGATATTTTACCTCTTTTTTTACTTTATTATTATTTTTCATGACATAAACACATATATATGTGAAATTGTCATAGGGATTTATTGGTGGGGTCCTAATGACATGATATTGACCCTCTACAAATTCATATGAATGTGTTTGTAGAATTCTAGTCCATGGAAACAAGAAAGGCCAAGGCCATAATTAAAGAGAGATTTTTGGTCGATATTGGTGTTAAGAGGTGGTACCCAGAGTGTCTTTTAAGGGATAGAAACATTTTTTTACATTATATTTTTACATTTGTTTAACCTACCACTCCAGCTCTCCTTGGTTTATCTTTTTTTACTACTTGGTATTCTATTCATTTTATTCTTTAAAAAACTATGTAATAATTTCACTTTGTTATTATTTATTCTTGTCTTTATTGATAATGAGGATATAGTCTCCCTAATAAGGAAATTCAGACCCTTGATTCATGTTGGAAGACTAATGAATACATGGAGGTGCTTATTTGGCCATGTGAAACTCCATCAATGATTACATCATTTGGGCTAGTTTAGGGTTGTTTGATGTTTCTAGGAATGAATAATAATTTCCTCTAAATAATGGAATATGAAATATTAGATAAATTATTCCCTCAATTCAATGAAATAGAAAGATACATTAGAGGTTTTGGTAAAAATAAAAAGGATATAATAGTTTTTATAGGATAGTATGCATTGTTGCAAACATGTTTGATGAAACAATTTCACTACTTGATGACTTATATCTGAGTATAAATCCCCCAAATTACATAAATATCATTTTAATTAAATATAATATGTTGAATGTAAGTGTGTTAATAAAGGTGTGTAATGATGAAAATAAATTTTATTTAAATCTAGAAAAAAAGATTAGTGTATAAAAGAAATAGTTTTAAAAGAATATGAATATGATAACGAAAATTAGGTCAAAGTTATTTTTGAAAATATGTGGTCAACAATCTATATGTGTATAATAATAGGAAAATGGAAATTTTATGAGAATATTACATCATTGTTTTTAAGTGTGTATCTATTATAGATTTTTTACCAAGTTTTACAAAGCTAAATAAATGAAAAGTTAGTAATGATGAGGAGAGAGGCCAAAGATATTACCTAAAATGAATGCAAAAAATCTGAAAAATAATTTTTTTAAAATTTAATGGTATGAATTTATGTAAATACCAAAATAGAAACTTCAAATAAATTATTGATGATATTGAAAATAGTGATGAAGAAGTGGATTTTAATACTTTCAATGATGTTGATAAAAAACTAATGGTTACTAATGTAAATTTATAATAATTGACAAGTTATGAATGTATGGATTCTAAGATTGGAGAATAAAAAAATTTGTTTTTTTCATGATTTTAGAACTTAAGGAACTCCTTTTAAAGACATCAATGTTGTGAACGAAGATAAAAATATAAATAAAGGAAATAAATATTAATCCAATAATAATTTTGTTCAAGCCCATTAGTATTCTTGTCTAATTAAGGAAATTCATGAAATAATGTTTTTATTAATAAATAAATTAAATAACGTGTTTAAATGATGGAAAATCATCTTGATACTATCTAATTAAATTTTATAAATCTTGAAATATATTTAAAAAAATTAAAATCCAGATCTTTGAATAATATTTAATAATTTAGTGAATTCTAATGGAATAGGATTATGAAATATGAATACAACTCACTGAATTATGAGTCTCTAATTTACTAAAAAATGATACACTAATATGGATATAATTATTTTTATAGTGCTTGTATACATTCTTAGTTGAAGTCCAAGGTGAAAAATTCTGGTTAAAAAAGTTGATTCTCAAAAATTTAAAATATTTAGGAAAATTCACATGATGGTAAATAATTTAAAAAATGGTGATTTAGAAAATTGTTGATATAATACAAGAACAAATAAATATTTATAGAGAGTCTATAATGAGTTTTTGTATAAGGATCCAATATTTATGACAAATGGATAAAATAATAGAAGATCTGTATATCTAGAAAATAGTATTTTATTAGAGGTACATATATATTTTACAGATATTGTTGGAACCGTATAGTCCTAGGTCACATGGAAATGGTTTTTTTATTTAATTATAAATTTTATTTTGAGTGGTTTTGGAGGAAAATATTTAGATGGTGTTATCCCACTCAAAAAAAGAAAAGATCAATAGAAAATTTAAAAATATATACTGATGGTTAAGAATATATTTAATGAATTAGAAAAGTTTTTTAGAATACGTGACATGTAGTGTAAATTTTATATAAATTATATCACCGTAATACAATCCTAATTGTGTTTCAATTGAAATACATAATTTTTTTATAAAAATAATGATGGAGAAAAGGAAAATGTGATTGTCGTTCAGGTAGTACTTGACTCATCAAATAGATTATGAACAAGGATTCTTGATAGTTGAATATCATCACACATGATTGAATATTTAAATCCTGTAAAGAATATTTTAAATTTAATTTAAGGATCTATGATCTTTGGAAATTATTATTCATATAAAATCAATGGAATCAGTTCATTAGTTATTGTAAAAGAGAAGCTAATGTCTAAGAACACATTATATTGTGGCGGGGTAATTTTTTAGAGTATCACAACAATTAGATGAATATAATGAATAACTTCACAATAAAGATATGATATTGAAAAATAATTTAAAATATATATGTGTACTACTGAGAGGAAAAAAGGGGAAACATGTTTCAGGTAGGTGATGCTGAAAATTCAATCAACATAAACCTGAAAGAATAAAATCATTTATATAATTTCTATGTTGTGTATGTATTCAATAATAAAACTAGGAAGGTTACTTTAAGTGGATATTTGATTATATTTTGATTCTTAAATGACAAGGATATTAAATTTTCACCATATGTTAAATAGGGAATATTGTTATTTACCTACATAACAATGTTTTAATTGAATGATAACATTCAGTGGGGGATAATTTTTTTATAAATTTAGGAGCTTGTGAGGAAGTGATAAAAAAATAAATATAAGTATTTTATTTCCATTATTAATGAAATTAATCTTTTAGATGACATTATAATAATAAATCATGAGTCAATGGATTTTAAAATTTTCAAATGTTTTAGAATAAATTTTGAGAAGGAGTGTGGTTTCTATTTTAAAAAATTCCAGAGTTACAATGGTGAAAAATATAAAAGTTTAATAATTTAATCAAATATTAAAATCAATTTTGTTCACCATCAAATTATTGAACCACACACATTACAACATAATATTATTAAATAATAGAAAAATATAGGTTTTGTGGAGATGGATCATACCATATGGATTAATAATTAATATTATTGGGACCCAATAAATTAAAACATATTATTCAATGACTCTTAAAATAATTTTAATGAGAATGAAAAAAACGGATCAAGAGGTCTAGTGTATTTGGTTGTTTAGACACATAAATATATATTCTCAAACCCAAAAAATCATATTTATTTAAAAACCCACATAATTCTCCTAACTCCCATTTATATTCTAGATCTCCCAAGTATACAATTTGAAAAATACATAATTTAAATGTGATCAAGAAAGATCAGTAAAAATTGAAATTGGAAAACAAACAAAAACATCTGAGTTATTTAGATTAACATCAATTCACAAATAAGATGATCATAATTATCTATGTATAGAATAATATAATCACATTATAAGACATTAGAATCATAGCATAAATGGGAATAACATAATACATAACATCATAAGCATATGTCAAGAGACACCTCAATGAATATCATCAAAAAGTGGATAATTTCCAATGGTGGATCGGGTTTGCACCCCATTCTCATAAACATAGCTGAAATTGTCCCACAATGTTTTATGTTCAATCCATAATCCCATAAATATCATCTCCTGAGATAAAATGATTTAACTAATTCATTTTTGGGATATATAGTTTTTGTCCCACCTATCAAATTGTTCATAATAATAATAGACATGCATCCAGAAGTGGAAAAAAGATAAATAAATCATAATAATGATCAATCCCAAGTTAATGGAGTATGTTTCATAATTCTAAATCAATGAATATCATTAAGTCAAATCATAATGATTACAAAGAAAATAATTAGATAAATAATTTTTCACATTTATATTTGTTAAGGTAACATAGTTCGTGAACATTGACTTCCAATATATGAAATTCATGAGATGTATATAAGAGACATGTAAGAACCTGGATCTTTCTTTTAGGTATGGATATGTGTTTCTTGTTTTTTTTTTGAGAAAAATGGATAATTTGGGAATTTCATAAGTACGCATTGTGAACTTAGGATTACATGTCATGTATTCAGTTTCAGTGGGTAGACGTGTACTGGCCGAGTAATAGCCGAGTACTGTGCCATGTGAGGTGACATGAAGACTGCCTAAAGTAGACCATTATAAAGGAATATACATGTCTTGTTTTATCATGGAACATGCCGAGTAATTTTTTTAATTTACATATAAAAAATGGGTCATGTCTCATTTACAAGAAACATGTTCTTTTGGCTCCATCTTGTCTAGGAGCAACCGAAGATCACCGATCCTTCTCCGAGCCCCCGAACCACCATCCGTCCCCCGAATCAGCCATCGTCAAATGCATTGGAATCACCATGTTGAGTTCTTCATTCTTATAGGTCCTCATCTCTTGTTTTCTCCTCTTTCATGATATATCATTGGATGAATATATTTGACATTTTTGTATATATACAATGTTCTAGGTCATATTAGAGGCTGATATTGTTGAGGTAGGTAGTATTTTCCTTCCATAGTAAGACTTAGAATTCTATGTGAAATTTTTTCGAATAGCTTAGTTCAGGGTATTACGTGTAAAGGTATTTTAACCCTGTTACTACCAACTATTCTTTGTTTGTTTGAGTAGGGAAATTTTAGTGTGAATATTTTTTATTTTCTATGCTATGGATGTGTTTTCCCTTGTTTTATTGTTCAAGTCGTTGGGTCATGAATTGCCTGTTAGGATGCCTTGTTTTCTATGCCTATTGTTGTTAGGATAGATTTAATTAATCTGATATGTCGTAATAGGAATTTTAGCTATTTATCTAAGTAGTAATTGAGGTTTATTTTGTCTACTAGATATTATTTTCGCATGATTTCGTACACAATATTGTGGGAACCTAGTGTAGTTATATCATAGGGAGAATGGACACTGAGGGATTCCCCATAGTGTATGTTATAATTTTCACATTGGGATACATTATGGGGGATGGATGTAACTACTATATCAGAGTGTCTATAGTTATATGTTGTGAGACTACCTGGGGAATTGGATGTTGAGTTCTTCCTCAGAAAGACTATAGTTACCATTAAGAGACCACAAGGGGAATTGAAAGTGAGTGCTTCCTCAGAGAGTCTTTGTAAAAGATGAACCAAAGGGGTTAGACATGAGTACTTACCAGAGGGTTTCTTATAGATGTTTTGTTGGATATTTGTAAATGTAAATGAATGAAGTTTGAAATATAGGATTGTTTACTTTGAGTACTTCCTTGTTTATTACATCATTTTTCATATTGCATACCATATAATTTCATTGAAAGTTAGGCACATATCATTGGGTGGTTTCCTAGTGGGATTCATCTCACACCCTATATGGGTCATGGATTTGGGCCCAAACAAATTATATTTTTATTGGTATAGATAAGGGAAACTTCCCTTCTACATCAGGTATGTGATTGCTGTGGAGCTGAAGATCATGAGACTAAACTAAGCCTTCTGATGCTACTAGACATATTTATTTTATTTTGTACTTTGGTTTAGTACTTTATTTCTTGCGTTGTGACTTTTTTTTTCTTTCCTTTACATATGTGACATGCATCATTTATATATATGATCTATTTTTTTGTTACTGTCAGTCTTCCTCTGTTTCCTTAATGTATGGTATTACTGATTCCACTTTTGTATATTAATGTTATTCCATTGTGTTACTCTTCCAATGAGGGCGTAATTTCCCCACATTCGCACCCAAGGACCTCATTACTAGTCTGTAGCCTCTTTCCTTTGAGTAAATATGCTTGAGGCCATGTGAACAACTAGGTACGTGGCACCATTGGGTGGCACCTAGAATCGGGACATTACAAAGTGGTATTAAAGGGAGGTTTCAATCCTCTGAGCTGTGGTTAATGGGCCCAAATGGATCATAATTTGGTGGATCATTTGATTTATTACACTGTTATACTATTATATATTGTAATATGATTCCAATATTTGATTCTTGGGGAGAATGGCCCCCCACAAATATAAATTTGGAACTTTAATGACTGTTTTAGGGGTTTTTTGGGGTTCCAGATTAGATTTTGGGGATTACATTTTAGTAAAACTCAGAACACACAGTTTTTGTTGATGAATGCATTCCATGTATCATTATAATATTGAGGAAGAACTTCTCTAGAGTACACTCCGTGTAATTTTAGTACACGCCATGTTGCCTTTAACATGTTCACTGTCTATGTTGGATGAAACATGAGGTAGAGAAATATTTAGTGGAACACGCAGGGTACTAGATGTACATGTCTTGTTGTAAGGACCATGTATCCGACTGTGTGACTAACAAAACAAGTCAGTGAAATCCATTTAGCACACACCGTTTCTAGCATAGAAACGACGTGTAGTGCCAAGTGTGTCTCAAACCTTTTGAATAACGGCACGGGTGGCTAAAACACAAGCAGTACTTGATTTTTTTGGCACAAACACGCCTTGGAGTGTTTTTCTATGAAAACCATGTACCATTATCATATAGGAGAACCCTAGAAATGGAAAAGGGTTTAAGTAGATACCTTGTAAAAGGAGAAAACTCCCTGTGGTTGGGGTGTAACATGACCAGTATTGGCATAGGTTCCCGCCCTGTTAAAAATCTAAGGTAATATGCTGTGTATGGGTGATACACAACATGTACTCATGTTTTAATAAAATTGAATGTTTTCTTTCTCCTATACCTTTCTTTCACTTATATTTTTCAGTCCACGAGAATCACGATCTAAGGTGTGTGATTGACCTTGCAGAGTCATGCCATCGAGACGTCCTCCATTTGTACGCCAGATACAGTGCAGTGATTGGACACTAGACATGGATGACTAGGGATTACCAAAAAATCATTTAGTTCAGCATGTCTTGGCACCAGCCATCATCCCGGATAAAATAATTGATTCACATTTTCGAGAAGGCTTCATGAGGATTTTAAAAACCTTTAGGGGAGCACCACATCCTGCCCTATCTATGGAAGATTTGATGCTGGTCTTTTAGCAGTAGCATCCTCCCACCTTCATAGGGGAAGGATGACCTTAGGCTATAGATTCATTGATTGAATCCATGCTATATGTATTCGAGCATCCTGAGATGCCTCTTGAGAGGTGGGAGACACTCTCTATGTACATTCCTCATGATTCATCCAAGAGGTGGTGGGATGTAATTTCACAGGCAGAGTGCAAGAAGGGTATGACTTTGGAGTAGTTATATCATGCCTTCTATGATTAATTATAGCTGGATACTTTGAGGGATGACCAAGCCCGAGAGGTCATTAGTTTGGAATAGGGTATTAGCTTATTCATGTAGTATTCTTATCACTTCACAGAGCTGTAGCTCTTCACAACCATTTGAAGGGGTGATGGCGAGGAAGTTTGGGGATGGTATCAAGAATGAAATCTGTTCTGAAGTAAACATATTCAAGTTTACTTATTTTACTTCTATAGTCAACAAAGCACTGACCATAGAGAAAAACCGGAGGGCTTCTGGAACTGTGAGCTCGGGTTGTTCAACATCAAAACTTGGTACCCATCGAACTGATAGTAGGAAGTGCAATAGGAAGTCTACACATAAATCTCCAAGTTGGAGGAATACTTCCTTATGTAGCTAGGTGGTATTCTTCAAGTGCAATAAGAGTTGTCAAACAAGAACACATTTCCCAAGAGACCCAGTTGAGTGCTGATTTTATGGAAAGATGGTCGACCTTCAGTGTTTCTATCATATTTTCGTTCCAGAAGCTGTGAATATGAGTTTTACTATGACTCCACATTCAAGAACATGAACACCAGTTTCTCATGAGTCTGGGAAGTGGAGTTCATCCGACCATTCAGGCCGAGGTGGAGTCCATGGCCATAATGTTTAGACATTGGGTTTTCGACAACCGTAGGATGGGTTAGCTTAGGGACCATTGAAATCTTCACATGGTATCACTTCTTATGTAACCTTTATGTCTTAAAGATTAAGGGATATGATGTCATTCTCAGAATGGACTGGCTATTACCCTTCTGAGAAGCTGTTGATTTCTATCATTGTATGGTGAGTTTCGAATCACCGGAGGGTAGATCATTTCTACGTAAGGGGGAATGGGATATCCAGGCGAGCAGAGCAGGACTCGATCCCCATTGGTGGGGAGTAGTTACAATATAGATTTCTAGTCTATATTTGCATGAACAAATGAAGTAATATATGGAATTTCATCAATTGGATGATCACTTCTTGTTTTTCTTTCCATATGAACTTTCATTTTTCCTCTAGAGAGAATGGTAGTCTTTTCTATTGTTCTAGTAATAGAAGAAGAACCTGTTTCAATTATTTTTTATAGGATGTCTCTACCATAGTTACAGAAGCTCAAGAACAGTTAGAGGAGTTATAGACAAAGGGTTTCATCTGACCATGTACATATCCTTGGGGTTCACCTATTCTGTTTGCGAAGAAGGAAGACAAAACCCTCAGACATTGAGTGTATTATTGGAAGCTGAACCAGTTGACGGGCAAGAAAAAATAAACCTTATTGAGGATTGATGATATATTTGATCTTCTTTGAGGAGCATGGGTGTTCTCAAATATTCAAATGAGATTTAGTTATCATCATTTTCATTTTAGACCATCTGATATACCTCTTAATGCCTTTCAGAGTAGTTATGGTATATACGATTATGCGGTTATGCTGTTAAGTATCAAAAACAAACATGTAGTTATAATGGAACAGATTAACCGAGTGTTCCATCCATACATTGGTTCTTTAAATGTAGTCATCATGGATGATATCTTGGTGTTCTCTCACACTCAAAACTACCATTTCACACAACTTGAGATCATATTGACTACACTGAAAGAGCTTCAGTTATGCTATGCTTTCAAAATACTACTTTAGGTGAAAGAGCTTCAGTTATGCTATGCTTTCAAAATACTACTTTAAGAGGGACCATATTCACTTCTTGGGTAGTATTATCTCAGTGGAAGGAGTACCAGTAGACCCATAGAATGTGAAATGAGTAGTTTCATATGAGCAGTTAAAGAATGTATTTTTCTTATAGAGTTTTCTCGAGAATTCTATTTACTAAAGACATTTCATACATGACTTTTCACACATGGAAATGCCACTGACATGTCTGAATAAGATGTGTGTGAATTATCTATAGAGATATTCATGTAATTTTTCATTTCAGGAGGTGAAGGGGAGGATGAGTTTAGTAACAATACTAGTTTTTCTATAGCCGAGAAAGAGTAATACTACTTATTATGATGCATCAGGTGTCAGGATGGCAGTAGTGCTTATGTACGGCGAAGGAGTTGTAGCGTACGTGTCTCGATAGTTGAAGCCACATGAGAGGAATTAACCGATGCACAATCTTGAGTTGGATATTTTTTCATGCTATACAATGTTGGGGACATTATTTGTTGGGATAGAATTTTTTGGTTTTAATCGACTATAAAAATCTCAAGTACATCTTCACTCAGCACGATTTGAATTTGAGATAGTAAAGGTGGGTTGAGTACCATCAGTCCATTGACTTTGAGCCTACCCATATGCTTGTGAATGGCAGGGGAGTGACTGAGGCTTTGAGCAGGGGGACTCCGATACAAGAAGTTCGAGAGGCTAGTGATGATTGGAAGCTTATGAATCTATTCTTAGAGACACATTTAGAGGTGAAATACATATAGGGGAAGTCCTTTCTTTCTTTTGTAGTAGTTACCTTTACTCAACTTGATCGAATGCGAATGAGGCATATGTTAGATTCTGAATACCTAGTTTAATTGGAGAGTGTATTTACAGAGGACCTTATTGATGGACGGACCATGAGTGAGGATGAGATCTTGTGCTCCCATGGACATGTATGGGTGTCAGTAGACCTACACGAAGACGTAATGAGAGATTTCCATTCTTCAGTTTGGGATATTCATCTTGGTGTCACTGAGATGTATTGAGATCTTCACCACCAGTATTGGTGGCCATGTATAAAGAGGGATGTTGTTGGTTTTGTGAGGAGGTGTTCCACCTCTCAGCAGGTGAACATAGAACATCAGAAACTAGTAGGGATTTTTTAGTAGTTAACCATACCAGGTTAGATGTGGAATGATGTCATAATGGATTTAGTGACAGGTTTACTGAGGTCGTCTTATGGGAACAATGCGGTTTGGGTTGTCACTGACAGACTCACGAAGGTTTCAAACTTCTTACTAATCAAGAAGACCTTCAGTGTAGATGAGCTAGGAAGGTTGTAAATCTGAAAGATTTTATATTTAATTGGGGATCCACAATACATCATGTCTGACAGAGACACCCATTTTACATATTGCATTTGGAAGGGACTATAGAGGTATTTGAGTACACATGTACTTCTGTGTGGAACATACCTTCCTCAGATAGATGGTCAGTTTAAGCGTACTATACAAGTGCTGGAGGAAATGTTTCGAGTATGCGTCCTAGATTTTGGAGGTTCATGGGAGAAGCACATAACTCTGATGGAGTATTCCTACAATTATAGTTTCCAAGAAACTATTCATATGGAATATTACGAGGCTTTGTATGGTAGGCCATGCTGATCACCCCTATGTTGGATGGAATCATGGGACACAGCTATGCTGGGACCTTGTCTTGGCCAAGAGACCACATAACAGATAGAGTTTATTTGGAAGATGATGAATACTGCACAGTCATGGTAGAAGTCTTATGCTGATCAACAGATACGACCTTTGGAGTTCATGTTCGAAGATCATATTTTTCTATGTGTCACATAGAGGATGGGACACAAGATGATTAAGAGACAAGGTATGATTTTTTCACGATACATCAGACCATTTGGGGTTTTAATGAGAGTTGGGATGGTAGCCTATTGATCGTAGTTACCTCAGAGGTACTATGATATGCATGACATCTTCCATGTTTCTCAACTAGATTATTACTTCTTAGTCTCATCTCATGTTTTTCAAAACCGAGGAGGTTGAGTTGTAGGTGGAAGCATAATTCCATGAGAATATTATTTGGATATTTTATCGCAGTTCGACGGTTTTCCATGTCCGGTCAGTTTCTCTGGTGTAGGTGATATGGTAGCATAGGTGAGTACAAGATGAGACTCGAGTGTCCGAGTCCAATATACGATCGCAGTGGCTAGAACTTTTTGAGGATTCATCTTTAGCACCTCCATTATAAAGAAATCTGGGGATTAATTCTATTAAGGGGAATGTTTTTATGATCCATGATAATTCTTTCGGGTATGGATCTTTTTTCTGGTGTTTTGGAGAGAAATGGGAGAATTTGTTAATTTCATAAGTATTGGTTGTGTACTCAGGAGTATATGTCTTTTACTCAGTTTCCACATATATCCATGAACTGGATGTGTAACAATAGTGTACTTGTCTATGTGAGGTGACCTGGAGCAAGGTAAAGGAATTTATACGCCGTGTATCCTCCGGGAACACACATGTGTATTTTTATATTTATTTGTTATATCGAACCAGGGCCATGTAACGTTTACAAAAACATCTTTTTTGGCTCTATATCATCCAAGAGTGACCGAATATCACTAATTCTTCATCGAGCCCCCGATCCACCGTCCATGATCCGAATAAACTACCGTTGATTGTGTTGGAATTGACACATTGAGTTATTCCTTCTTCTAGAGCCTCATCTATTAATTTCTACACTGTCATTTTATATCCATGGTTGAATGTTTTTTATTTCTGTAGATCTACAACATTATAGGTCAACTAATAGGTTTAGATTCAACTTTATCGATCGTACAACATCAATGTAGGTGGTTTTTTCCTTTTTATAGATTGTATGTGAATTATATATGAAAAATTCCAAATAACCATGTTTAGGGTATTGGGTATTTATGGAATTTAACCCTGTTAATTCCTAATATGATTGTTTTTATTGAGTAGGGATATTGGATTGTGAATAGTATTTATTTTCTATGTTATGTATTGGTTTTCCCATGCTTGATTGTTTTGGTCGTTGGGTCTAGAACATCCTATTAAGCTTATTTTGTTTTTCATGCCTAGTGTTATTAAGAATGAGTGATATTATCTGACATGCCATGATATGCATTGTAGCTATTTAGTGATGTTTTACATGAGGTTTAATTTGTCTAATAGAATTTGTTTTGCACGATTTTTTACACAGTGTTGTGGGAACCAGGTGTAGTTTGATAATTGGGGGAACAGATGATGAGGGCTTACTGAGAGTGTCTGTTATAATTTTCATGTTGTGTGACAATAGTGGGGATGGACATAAGTGCTTCCTCATAGTGTATGTTGTTCCATGTTTCGAGGCCCCCGGAGGAATTGTACGTTGAAATATTTAATAGAGAGTATATAGTTACTGTTACGAGACCACATGGGGAATTGGAGGTGGGTGCTTCCTCAAAGAGACATTGTTTCATCTGAACCGGAGTGGTTAGACAATGAGTATTTCCAAAAGGGTTTCTTGTGGATGTTTTGTTGTTTATTTTTAAATGTAAATTTATATACCTTGAACTATAGTATTGTTTACTTTGAGTACTTACCTGTTTATTAATTCAATTTTAATATTGCCTGCAATATATTTTCCCTGATAGTTAGGCACATATAATTTGGTGATTGCCAATTGGGAGTCGTTTCACACCCTGTTTAGGTCACGATTTTGGACCCGAACATATTATATTATTGTAGGTATAGATAAGGCCAAGAACCCTTCAACTTTAGGTAGTTGATTTTCAGGGAGCTTAGGATCATGGGACCAAGCTGAGGCTTGCAATACTGCTAGAGTTATTTTTTTTCTTTTTTTCATTGGTTTAGGACTATATTTCATGACTTGCAACTTGTTTTGTTTCTTTCATAGACATATGTGACATGCATTATTTATATATGTCCTCTTTTTGTTTATTACTGTCATTATTCTATTATTTACTTGTTGTATGGTATTACTTCTTCCACAATTGTATATTATTGTTCTCGCGTTGTGTTACTCTACCAATAAGGGTATCATTTCCCCAAAATCACACCCAAGTCCTTCACTGTTAGTAAGAAGCCTCTTGCATTCGGGGATATTTTCATGAGGCCTTCTGACCAACGGGGTACTAGGAACCATTTGGTGGAACCCAGAACTAGGACATTACAAGAAGGAAGAATGAAAAAAATAATTTAATGAAGCATTATTAATAAAAGAAAATTTTAAAGATAAAAATAAACTATTACTTTAAATAGAACCACAATTGATCCAAGAAGATTCCTAATAAATAATTAGGTTTTTTATGATCTTTATAGTATAAAAAAATTTAATAGGGATGATTCATGACTTGATATAAAAAATTGGAATGTTCCCATATACCAGGTTTATATAAAAGTGGGAATTTTATAGGAACAACCAACATGTATAACCCCAAAAAATTGTATTTATCTAGGTATAAAAGTGAGGTACATACATGAAAAAAATATGATGTACAATAGAATACGAATGCATGAAATGGAGGAAAACTAAGAGAACATGTAATTTTCAAGTAATGAAGGTTGTCAGAAGAATCCAATACCCTCATATTTTATTTCACATATAACTTGTGATGAAATTCATTAATAAACAAATTAATTTTACTAAATAAATAATCCACTTAATTCATTTATATTTTACATTCCAAGGTTCATAAACTATCACTTGTTGTTTAATTAAAATATATTTTTCTGGCTAATATCCAATATTTAATGTACCACCATCGGTTTGAGGTATCCCACTATTTTATGAATTTTATACTATTCGTGAAGTCTTTGATTAATTGACTAGTAGTTTCAAGAGTTCTAAATAATAAATGTAGCTACTGTAAACCCAATAGAATAATAACCCATCATGTAAATTTTACATGATCTGTAATTTGAGGGGATTTATTAGTGAATATTTCATATAGAGTTAAAGCATTTCACATTGTGTTAGACATTCAACTTGTATAAATTGGTTTCCAGAAAATAAAAATTGAAGTGATGAGAAAATTGGCATATTTTGCCTCACAAACATATCTGATGTGAAACATAGTAACATGTCATGTAAACCACAACATCCAACTTGTTTAGATGTGACTAGGATGTTTTTTTTTCACCCACACTATTATTATTCCTCTCATATCCCAGGGTTTTCATAGGTGAATTCTAGTAATTGTTGACGTCTGAAACCCAATTATATCAAGCATTTGTTCACACAGTAGTGAAATTAAAGAATAGGGTCTCTTTTTCTCTTTATATTATTAGAACTTATTTTATTGTATGGAGCGGAACCAAATGTCAGTTTTTATTTACAAATATTGAAATTTTATAATTTTTATTGAGGAGATATTATTGGACTTTGGTAATGGAACAAGAGGCAAATGATTAATTCATGGAATCATATTGGATCCATGGCACCAAAAATTTTAATGTAGGTGCCTTATCTCCCACTCTACCATGCTATACCTTTTTGTCCAGATCATTTCTAAATCATGTTTCTATTGTGTTAGAAATATTTTATGGAATTGATTAGAAAACTAATATTTATTGGATTTAAAAATTTAGATATTTAATGATTAGATTTTGTTAAATAAATGAGTCATTGGAAATTTTGGAATAAAGGTATTGTGTGTGTTCTTAATTATGTGGGATGTGTGATGGTCGTATGTACCTTAATTATATTGTATTAATTTTGGATGGTTAGTGGAAAAATGTTCCAAAATAAAATAATGAAAATTTGGGATAAATTCTATTTTGATGTATCTCCATCATGTTGGTCACCGAGATACAGATTGTTGATTGGATGACTCACCCATCATTAGTATAGGAAAACCATGTTTGTGTGTATTGTGTGTTTTCTTGGGTCTGGAATGTGATGGTTATACTATTGGAATTATTATTTTATTAAAATATTTATATTTATGTTTATTTATATGTGCTCTGTTCGGGGATAGGTTTGATCATCTTTTCCACCTCTACCTTATTTTTTATAAAATGTGATAATATGTTCTTATCCTAGTAGTGTGTGATAGGAAGTATTTATTAATATACTACTAATTTTTATACTAACCCCATTATTGGGAACTTTTTTACATTTTCATATTTCATATACCATTATACAAGGAAGGGTTTTCTTTCATACTTATCAATTGGTGGTCCTTGAAATCATGAAATGGTTACTGATGTTAGAGCTCGAATGTTTCTGCATCATGGTCTGGATAGTTCACCTTTAGTGTCGACGCCTTTCTACTTGGAGTCTTAGCCATTCACTCTTATACCTATTTTTTCAATTTTACTTGGATGTTGGTCTATATTGGTATTGAATTGAGTTATGTTTTTTATTATCATTCATCATTTATAACATATTAGATTATTTTTATATCTTTATTTTTTTCATCATATAAAATCATCCACCATTATCCATTTATGTATTTGAAATTTTTTGAAAGGATTTTGTGTCCCTGTGATGTTGCATGTGGCCAGCTGTACTTCATCTCTACTTAAGGTAATGAGGTGAAGTCGGATTTTAAAACTGTATCATTTGGTAGAGTTCTAGAGTTTTTTAATGTACTCCTATTGTTTATTCATTATGTTGGGTTGCTATCAAGGAGATGCGACTATCATAACATCCAATATATATATATAAAATAGCTAATTTATTTATACTGAAATTCATGTTACTACGGTAGTTTAGTCACAAAAGTTTTATAACACACTTATTAGAGGGTTTTTATTCCATTATCTTGTGTTTATTCCAATTATCATTTCATAACATGAATTAGAATAAATCTTACTACTATGATTTCACTGTTCTTATAATATTAAAATATGTTTTAAAGAATGAATAAAATGATATATCTTTGAAATGATGGTTTTACTAGTTGTGGAATTTGGTATTGTTAATGTTTTATGATGTTTGGTAATTTTTACATGATTTCTGCTTTTAGAGATACAAAATTAAAATGGTTTATTATTCTAGTTATATAAAATGGCTTTTGGAAGAAGTTGTAGAAACTAGAAAGAAGAAGGTGTTGAAAATGTGGTTGCACCTAAAAAATAGGTGAAGAGGAATCTTGTAAAAATTATTTTTCATTCATTTAAAGAAATTGATATAAGAAATCGAAAAGATGAACAAACCTAATATTTTCATTCAGTATATTTTAAGAAGCATAATCCCCCAGTGTTTTGAGGGGATTCTGAGCCTAAAAAAGGGGATGTGTGGCAAAAGAGATAAATAGAATCATCTGTTTTTTCGTACACCTATCGAGATGTCGATTAACCTAGAAATCTATAAGTTTGAAAGTCTTGTAATCTAATGGTGAGATTTAGCTATCTGTGATAAATATAACCGAAGATGATTATTGGAGGATTTTGTGTACTTTAAAAAAATATTATATCCCCACACTTTGAATATAGTAACTACCATATATTTCATCATATTAAATAAATATTACCTCCTTCTATATGAATATATAGATTTTTTTTAGATTTGGTTCATTTTTTTCTAGAGTGCTATTATAGTGCATCATTAAAGGAACACATCTCTGATTTAGTATTTCAACCATAGATTCGATCCAAGATAAATTTTCTTTATATTACGGATTATATAGATATGGTTAACTGGGAAATAGTGTATAAATGATATCCATTTAGGAATTATGTTGGTGGTAGTTTATTTGTTCCCATCGGGAAATGTTTTATCTCTAGTGTTGAAAAAAGAGAATAAGTTATGTCTATCCTCATGAAGGTCGCTCATCCGAGACTCGGACTATAGAATCAGTTAATTTTCTTGCACGATCTAATACCAAACTAGAACATTTATATTGTGGGTTATTAATGCAAAGGAGAAAAGAATGTACTACACCATAAAGTAACTTCCACCACCACAGAATAAATGAAATATGAAGCATTTTTTCCATAAACTTCTATTATCAGTGGGAGGAACATGATTGAAAAAACCTCAAACATCATATGTTCTAATGGAAGAGTCTCATCTGACCAGTTTACATAAAAAACAAAGTTGAACTGGGACATTTCCCATAATTGTTTAGTATATTCCTAATCAAAGATGGAAGAGATATCATCTAACATATAAGAGTATAATTATAGAGTAGAGATGAGTGTTGTGAGTGGGAAACCAAGACCTTCTCTAGTGAAATGCCTCATTCCCTTAAACTACACTCTTATACATGACTTGTTTGATACTGTAACATCACATTATTCCCATTATTATTATGTAGTTAATAAATTAGGATTACACAAGGAAATAATACTTCATTTCATGAATATCAAGACACCTCTTTTACAATTAGTGTTAAGAGGATTTAGATTCCATGAATGTTTAATTTCATTTAACATAATTCTATTTAATTTAGAGTTCATAGTCATGAAGATGGGTTTAATTGATTAGTTCTTTGGTATGGACTGGATAGTAGGATTTTAATACTATATATTTTTCTTTGTTCAACACATGATGTTTACATTCCCAAATTTTTCGCTACATGTATTAATGGGAGATTGGGAAATTAATGTAGGTAGAGTAGGACCTCTATTGATAGTAGAATAAGTCATATTAGGCTTATTATCACCAATGACATTAGAAGATACTTATGAAACAAAGAATGATATTATTCTTATAATAGTAGATTAACACCCATATGTTTTTCTGAATGATTTATATGGGTTACCACCAAAGCGATATATTTAATTTACTATTGACATACTCCTAGAACTAGTCTTATTTCTTTTCCTCATTGAATAATTTGTTTGATAGTGTTGAAAGAGCTATAAGATCATCTAGATTATTGGGAAAGAAAAGGATTTATCAACACTAATACATCTCCTTATGCTAAAATATTTTTTATAAAGATTAAAAATTTTAATTAGAAGTTATGTGTAAATTATCAAAATTTTAATCATTATATGATTAAAAATACTAATCCCTTCCAAAAAAATATGAAGTATTTGAAAAATTAAAGGGATCACAATATTTATTCAAAATTTATCTATGCTCATGATGTCATTAACCTGTATTCATTATTGAATATATCATTAAAATAACATTTGAGAGCCTCTACGGACATTATGAATATGTCATCATTAAATAACCATGAATAACACATTGAAATTATACTTAGTAAATTGTGAGAACAAAATTTTTTCTATGTTTTTTAAGTGTGTCTTTGAGCTAAAAGAATTTTGTTTCCATGGGAAAGCCATTTTTGAAGAAGGTATATATATTGGTCAAGTAAAATTAGAAGTAGCAGTATCTTGGATTCCACAAAAAAGTGTTTTTGAGCAATATTATTTCTGGGGATTATCATGTTATTATAACTAATTTATTCATAATTTTTATTGTATTTCTTCTCCAATGAATATTATTGAAATGAATGTTTCTCCATTAATATGTATTTATGAATTTAAAAAATGATTTAGGGAACTTAAGGAACATCTGCCCTAGTCACCCATCATTTTATTTCAAGAACCATGTAACAACTACATGGTTTGTTGTGATGATTCTGGATATAATAATTGTTTTGTTGTAATGAAATGAAAATTTGGGGTGGTCTAATATTCAAGGTAGTTGTTAGTGCATGAGAATAATTATCTACACATGACTAGGAATTATCTGCAGTTGTCCAGACCCTAAAAATATATATTCATTATTTCATTGTGGAAAATTTCATTATTTTCAAGGATCATAAGAATTTGAAATATATATTTTATCAATGAGTCTTTAACTTGAAAAAATGGATATTATTAGAATACCTCCAAATGATCAATTTCAACATGATATAAAAACCTAAGAAAAAGAATTTTGTAGCTGATGGATTGAGTTAGAAATATTCTAGCGAAGAGGTCAGAAAAGCTCAACACCAATGATATTTGTTGTGAATGGTTTATGTTATGAATTTAGATTGTTTTTCATAGGGTGAATACAAAGTATTATTTCTTGTAATTATTGTTATAGACTTGGAATTTTTTTTTAAAATAAACACAAAAGTCTAAATTTGACTGTATCATCATTATGTAAAACTTAAATGGTGGGGATGCTTTGGATAATTAGACGATGGATGAAAAATCCTTATTATATTTTAAGAAATTGATCAAAGTTACTTTTTCATTCATGGAAGAGAATATGTCCACAAATCACCATTCAAAATGAGTTATTCAACCAGGTGTACAGAAAATGTACAAGGAAATGAAATCACAATTATGGATGACCATAATAAAACATGGGGTCATAAAGTATGTGATAAAATAATTGAATTTATTATAGGTAATGGCTGAGAAACAAAGGATATCTGGCACGATACAGTCTAAGCCTATTCCTTTATTGATGTGGAGCATATTAGGATGTATTTTTTCATATGCCTACAAAAAATGTTACCCAAATATGATTCTATATGGGTAGTAGTGGAATAAAATAATATGTCTGAATGTAACTCCTCGACCATAGTTACCCAAATTCGGTGCATTATAACATAACATTACAATTATCACAATAGATCAAGTCTTGAATTACCGATTATTTTAGTAGGATTAGAAGTACTAGACAACTAAATATGTTTTACATCACATCATGAAATAAAAAAACATCAAAATTGTGTCCCATTTAACACACTAATATCCCTTAGACTATCCCTACTGGTAAATCAGAATATACTTCTTAAAATCCAATGAAAATGAAAACATAAGAAAGGGGTGACCTTAGATGCTCAGTAAGGATAACAATATAATAGAAACTATAAAAAATAAGAATAAACATTTAAGGAAATGTATAAGACTAAAACACAAGCCTTTGAAACATAAAAGTCAGCATAATATTGAAAATATAAATCAAATAATTATATTTAGTTATTAATAGGGATATTCTACTAGTAGAATAATCACATGTAATACCAATAGATATTTTTTAATGATGGAATGCATAATGTCAGGCATCATAACCACATAGTCAAAGCCTCATGCCAAGACTAAAAAAAGGATTTTGTCAAGGCCTTGTGCTAAGACAGAAGTTTATCACTTTATACCTACCGAAGCATCGATGAGCTATATTGGGCTCAACCAGTCACTTACTATGGCCAATGCAATCCTCATATGAAAAGGGTGAAACATAACATAAACATTCATTTTAAAAAAAGCATTCAAAATGTGAATACATTAACCCTAACACATAAATGATATAAAAATAACATGTACAAAATCATTCATATCACAAAACCTTTAATAAAATATTGAAGATTATATCATAATAAATCAACTTCATACAAGTGTAAAATCCATAAAAGGATATTGACATAGAAGAAATCAAGAATAGATGAGAGAAGTATAACATTATATTTTGAAATCATTAACGAGTCACATAATTATAAATGAAAAATTTTAATTTTAAAATATTCATATAAGCTTGTATGGGGAGCTTCTAAGGTGTTATAATGGGGAAAATAGCTTCACCCTCTGTATTAGATAAAAAATTTCTTACCTTAATTTTTCAAAATGGTCATAAGTTCCTTATTTTGAAAACAACGGAACGATTCCATTGAAAACATTTTATAAAAAGTAAAAAAAGTTTATAAATTAATTTAACCATTGTTCTTGTAAATAGAAAAAATGTTTTGAAATACATTTTTGTGAAACATAGAAGTAGATGATAAAGATGTCCGAGTTGATACATTCATAAAAACAACCTAGGATAATAAAGAAATTGTAAAATTAACCCTTACCTTATACTTTTACATTTTCAAGGGTACATTAATCTCCAATATAATTGTTAAATAATTTTTATTAAATTATACAAGAACCACATATTTAATTATTATATTATATATGATCTTATAATATTTCTTTTTAAATAATATTTCAGTAGTATAATTGTTTCAGGTGTTAACTGATTCATTTTCCCTTATATGTTTAGTTGTGTAAATAAAGTTATTTATGGATATGATGTATTTTATTTACATACATAATTATATATATCTCCTAAACATAATTTTAAATTATAAAATAAAAATTATTCTTCATTGGTGAGATGGGGACCAAATCCCGTCGTGTTCGTGGAGACTTTTATCCGTACGTATGCACGAGCGAAAATATCATTCTATTTATGGTGAAATTGTATATAATTTGATATTACATTACATAGAAAGAAACATTAAAAATGGTATATTTATTATTAAAATCAATTAAACACTTTATTATACACCTCCAAATAATGAAGTGTTTAATAACAAACTACACCAAGGAATGGAGACGATAAGTCGTACATACGCACGTATGGTGAAATTGTGATTCTTAATAGGAATAGAATAGTGAATATTGTTTTACAAAATTTATAATAACATCATAGTATATATAAGATAATATATTTATTATTTTGTTATTGAAAAAAAAAAGAATGTATAAGTGGAGGAAGAAAATAACTTTAAAATAGGTGGTGAAATTATTACCTCTACTTCGGGTTCTTTCTTTTGATTTGATCAGAAGGGCTCCTTAAGATGATTTTCGATCAATTTATGGAATCTAGGTTGATTTTTAGGGTTACTGGGAAGATATTTGAGTAGGTTTTGGCTGATCCAAATGGATTTAGTGTTTTGATTATGCGAGAAGGGAAATTACCCTTTTTAAGAGAGGCGTGGGTCACTTTAGAAAAAACATGTAATATTATTTTATTATAACCCATTTTCGGTTTCAAATGGGCCAAAATGGATTTATTTATAGAATAATGTGGGCATGGGTCTATATCCTCACATAAAATAGGTTTTATGCATGTTTAGGCCACTATATGAACCTTATATTTTAGATTTAAATCTTAATTAAATAGTTTAACTTTTAACATGTCTTTTGTATTTTTTGTATTACATTGTTAATAAACTTTAAATAAAATTCCAATATAAACCCAATTGATTATTTAATGATACATAAATAATTATATATGTATATTTGTTGAGCTTTATATTTTTAGTCATATTATATCAATTAATAATATAGTATTTTTTTTAAAAAACTCATTTATGACAATTTTGACAATATTTAGCGTTTGATTTTTGTGAAAGTCAACAAAACGTGCTACTTTGAAAAAATACATTAAATAAATCCTAACATGTCATATTAAACTATAAAATAGTTTAATTCCTCAAAGGTATCAATTTTAATTTTTTTTGGAATTTTTAATATCAATTATTTTAATCGTTCTTTAATATGATAATTACTGCATCATTAGTGTGTCATAAATAAATTTAATTATTTAATGTATAACAATTATAAAAAATTTATCCATGTACGAAATTGTTTAATATTTCTAATGAATATTTATTGTCTAATTATTCATATTTATAACAATATATTAATAATGGTTTAGTTATTAAATGTTTAATTTTACACTTTTAACTCTTCATTAAATATAATAATAATAAATGTCCTAATCTAATACAATTTGATCAAAGAATATCATAATTTATTCTTAAGGGTTATTTTGGTCGGAATACACATATACAATAGATGTAAGACACGTGTTTGAGTAATTTTAATATCATTTTTATCTTTAATTATACTATTTATTTTTAACCATCCTAAATAAAATTCAAAAGTTGATATCCACCAAAAATTATTTTCATCCAATAAAGAAAATTTTACATAATGATTTAAACCATGTATCTCAAATTTTAGAAAATAAATTCATAGATGTGGTGAAATTACATTTATGGAAATTTGTAAATGTGCCTAGAAGGTGGGTAAAAGACGTTAAAAACTTCAATAAAATTTTATATATATAATCATATTGTAAAATGACACCAATGAATTACATTTTACTAATATATTTTTTATTTATCTATTTTACATTAAATTAAATTTATATAAAAATAATAATTATCTAAATAAAAAGTCAATTTTAGGTATTATGCTGTATTTTTCACTATTCATTCAGAATTAAAAGTTATCATAAAAATATCAAAAATTTATCCTAAGATAATTTTTATATTATGACTCCAAAATTGAAGTCTCTTTTTCTAAATTCAGTTTTTAGGAGTGTCTAATATTAATATTATTATTCATCATAAAAGGAAAAAAGTAGTTCTTCTATGAAAATATTTTTTCTAAATATATAACCATTTTAAAAAAATCAGATTCATTTCTTTATAATTTTTATTTATTGATGTGAAAACATTATAAATATCAATAAAAATTTATTTTTAACTACTCATATCACAAAATATAATTTATAAATAAATATATTGTTTATATAATTATAATACTAATGTGTTATTTCGCAGAAACTCAATCTTGTATATAATGCATGCCAAGTCGATGGTGCATGAGGTATATGATATTTACTTAATTTAAAGATATAACATACTATGAAATGTTTTGGTGTTACATTCTCCCCTCCATCAAAATGCATCCTCATAATTTGAAATTGTTCTTTGAAAATAGAAGGTTAAAAATAGAAAATACCTTTGTGGAAACCCACACTAGAAATAGGGTTCATAAAATTTAGTCATAATAAGAGGGAAATGGAAATGAAAGTCACGAACAAATTGGGATTTCGAATAAGAGAAAATTGGTGGCAATTTGAGACACATAATTTTTGGAAAAAGGTAAATATTTATATGGAGTGATTGAGGTCATCAATCACAAACAAGTGAACTATAAATAGAAAATTGAGGGCCTCAAAGCCATAAATCTACAATGAATTAAATTATAATTAGTTTATCATAACATATAGTTCTAGGATACCACATTTTTTCTTTTGATATCATTACCCTGTTGTTTGAGAATTAATTTCTTCATATAATAAGAAAAATATACTTGACAAGTAGAGTTCATTCCATTAATAAATTTCTACCACAAAGTCATCTTTCACTACAAAATATAATAGAACTCAAAAATATTATATTTATCATCATCGTATAGGGTTTAAAAAATGAATTTATAATTCATCAAAAAAATCATTTAAAAAAATAAATTATACAAACTAGTATAGCATATGTTACAGTAGTAGGTGATGCACCCTTGTCACCTTTCTGTTGCAGGTTCAAGTCTCACAACCTTACTAGACGTGAAGGGTTGTCACCCGACCATTGGGTTGTAGTTTTTATAATAAATACAAAAATAATCATAAGAAAGGTTTTAACAATAAAGAATAGTATTTAATGTCTAAATTAATCTATTCCAATCATTAGACATATCCAAAATACTTTTTTCCAAACTCATAGTCAAAAAATTTATAAGGATGGTCAACACAACATAATGAAGATCAGTTTTTCCACCTAATTATATGTGAGTACCTTCACCATGTATTCTCTTAAAACCTGTTAAAACCCTAAATTACTATACAACCATATTTATTACATACATGCACCATTTGTTTTATTTAATACTAAATATATTCCTTATATCCAAAAATTTGGAATACACCCACAATGATGTAATAAAAAATCCATTATTTAGTTCGAATGTAGTCAAGAATATCCAGTATAATTTATCCAAAATCAACCGTATATTATTCCAAAATCACTACCTTAATATCAGGACCATATTAAGGGTTATCTTTCCTTAAAACATGTGTTTTCCAAAACATTTAACATGTTGTTGAGTCACATTTCTTATTACCATATAATCTCAAATCCTGAATCGAATAGTACTGCAGTACAATACTTATTTATTTCAATAATTAATATAACAAGTAAATCGTTGATACAACACTCAAATGAAATAATTCCTTCATAAAAATATCAGAACAATAATTATTCTTCATCATATCTGTTAGTATAACAACTTGATTTTTATCCAATAGCATCATTTCGGGTATACTTTTATGATTGAGACATTGATCCACATAGTTTCACTAATCATTGTAGATGAAGTATTGTACATTTGAAACCTTTTTTAACCCTTGAAATCACATACGTGGTGTCCTTTTTCATCACACTTATAAAAAAATCCCTCTAAATTCAATAATTTACCAAGGTGATTCTTTGTACAGTTATTACATATTAGAAAATTATTCTTTACCTTATTCCCTTAATCTATCTGTGTATATACCCTCCTTTTCTTCTCTGGATTCCCTTCAAAGTCGTAGGACTCAGCGAATTCTTTACTTATCTTATTAAAACATGAAATTATTTTTCAATATTATGAAAATACACGAGATACTATTTCCCTTCAATATGTTGGATTATAAACATGAAATATGTGACCCTTATTACCCTTTGGATCATTCATATTAATGGATTTATCATTCCATCTATAGGGAACCATTTCAAAAAAATGGCATACACTTGACTAGTTTATGAATCACAATGCATAACTTCAAACATTTAAAATACCTAATTTAAAATGAAATGTTTATGCATATAATCCATAATCATAAAAAAGTTTTCTATGAGGAAGTATTTACTCATAAATCCTTCATAATGGTTTGTAAATAAAATGTCAATTATCCAAAGCATATCCCTTAGGAGTATCAATACCAAGTGTGAAGCAAAGATCATTGTCGTGCACCAGGATACCCCGAGTCAGGCCTGAAACAGATTTTAGGTTTTTTCAATCCTATGTACATATATTCCAAAGCCACCTATACTTATTTTTATCCATACAAGGATGTATTTTCTTAGAAAACTCAAATAATATTTACACTACTAATTTTTTTGAATGTTCATCTATACTAATCCTCAATGTTTATCTTAGAGTAATGTTATTTATTCTGATTATTTCAAAATATAGTTTCCAAGGCTGGTATAAACTTCCACTGATACCAACTATAATGCCTCGACCCTAGTTACCTAGAGTCGGTGCATTATTTCATAACATTTGGATGATCACAAGAGATCAAATATTGAAAAACCAATTATTTTAGCAGTCTTGGATGTACTAAATACATACATAATTTTTATATTACATACTGAAATAAAAAAAACAACCATGTGTCCCCATTGAACACAATCATATCCCGTAGCCAATCTCTATAGGTAAATAATAACATACGTATTCACATCCTGGTAAAAATGAAAACATAACAAAGGGGTGATTTGAGATGGTTTGTTAGGATAACAACATAGTGGAACATATAATACATAAGCATAAACATTTAAGGATATTTATAATACTAAAAAACTAGCCTTTTAAACTTAAACTTCAGAAAAATATGCATTTATATATCAAATAATTCCATTTACATACTCAAATAGATATTATACTAGTCGAATAATCACAGGTAATATCATCAGCTAATTTTATAATGATAGAATGCATAATGTTGGACATCATAACCACATAGTCAAGGCCTCATGCCAATAATACAAATATGATTTTTTCAAGGGATTTCTCTAAGACAGTAGCATATCTTATGGGACCTACCAATGCATTGAGGATCTATAGGGGGCTCCAACAGTCACTTACTAAGTCCAATGTATTCCTCATATTAAATGGTTGAATCATAACATAAACATTTATATTAAAATTATCACACTAAATATTAAAAAATTAACCATAAAACATGATTGGTATAAAAATAACACATACACATTCAATCATATCAAAAAACCATCAATATAATATCTATTATTGTATCATAATAAATCAACTTCAAACATGTGTTAAATCCATCAAAGTATGTTCACATATATGAAATCAAAACTATTTGAGTGAAATATCCCTTTATATTATCAAATCGTTTAACATTAAAATAATTTTAAAAGAAAACATTTATTTTGAAAATATTATTATAATATTGTAAGGTAATCTTTGATAGTGTTATAATGGCTGAAAATAGTGGAACCCGCCGTATAAGTTAAAAAAAATTCTTACATTAATTTTCCGAAAATGTCATAAAGTAACTTGTCTAAAAATAGACAGAAATATTCCATTCATAGAATTTTATAAAAAATAAAATAAGAGTATAAAGTTATATAAAACATGTTATAGGAAATACATAAAATGTTTTGAAATAAGTTTTTTAAGAAACCCAGATGTTGATGATAAATATGTCCCACTAGACACTTTCATAAAAACAACCTGGTATAATAAAGAGATTGTCAAATTAACACTTACCTTGTACTTTTCCTTAGTTGTGGGTATGTTAACCTCCTGTATAGTATCTAAATCATCTTTATTAAATTATGCAAGAACCACATACATAATTATTATATCATATATGATATTCTTATGTTTCTTTGTTAATAATATTTCAGTAGTACCATTGTTTAGAGTGTTAACTGATTCGTTTTGCGTTATATGTTTTTCCCTGTATGTCATGTATGTTATGGATATGATTTATCTGATTCATATCAAAAATGATATTATTTTCATAAACATTATCTTAAATCATAAAATGAAAATTATTCTTGAATTATTTCGATGGGGAATGAATCTCATCGCATTCGCGGAGAAAGTAATCTGTAGGCACCCACAAGCGACAATATCATTTTTTGATGGGCAAATAATATGTAAGTGTATGTTATATTACATATAAATAATAATTAAATTGATATATTTAATATTTACATAAATTATTCTCATTATTATACCCATCAAATTAATGATGGGTTGAATAACAAACTACACCACGATTTAGAGATGGTAAGTCGTACGTACACACGTATGGTGACATTGTCATTCATAGGATTGATATAATAATGAATATGGATGTATCATATTTATAATAACATTAGAGTATGTAGAAGGTATTTTAGTAATTATTTTTTTATGGAATCAACAATGAAATAGGAAGTGGAAGATGAAAAGAACTTTGAAAGTGGTGATGAAATTATTACCTCTTCTTCTTGTGCTTCATTTTTATTTGAAAAAAGGGCCCTTTACATTGGATTTCTCATCAAAATAAGGAATCTAGGTTAATTTAACTGTTGTTGGGAATATATTTTCGTAGTTTTTTTGTTGAGAATGTTTTTTTTATGTGTGATTCTGAGACAAGGTGATGCACCCTTTTATAGAAGAGGTGAGGGTCACTTTAGGAAAAAGTTGAAATGTTATTTTATTATAAAATTTTTTCGGTTTATAATGACTCTAAATGGATTTATTTAGATTATTAGGTGGGTATGGGTCTAAATCCTATCAACCAATTGGTTTTAGATAGGTTTATGTCACCATATTATCATTATCTCTTATAATTAACTCTTAGTTATATAGTTTTTCTTTTACCATGTCTTCTTGTATTTTTATATTACACTATAAAAAACATGTAGTGAAATGCCAAGAGAACCCCAAGTGTTCCATTAATTGAATATCCATCAATTTTATGTCCTTTTTATGAACCATATATTTTTAGTAATATTATATAATTTATTAATATAGTATTTGTTTTAAAAACTCATTTATGTTTATTTTGACAGAATTTAGTATATGTTTTTTGTGAAAGTCCATAAAACATAATTACTTTGAAAATGATACATTAAATCAATACTAAAATTTATTATTATCCTAGAAATAATTGTAATTCATTAAAAGGGTAAATTTACCTTTATTTGGTTATTTATAATATCAATTATTTTAATCATTCGTTAAAAAGGTAATTACTACTATATAGTTGGGTCATAAATAAATTTAATTATTTAAGGATTAACATTTATAAATAAAATACCATGATGTAGGGAAAATTTTTATCTTTATAATGAATATTTATAGTTAAATTTATCTTTTGTACAACACTATTAAAAATTGTTTATTTATTAAAATATGAATTTTACACTCTTATCTCTTCTTTATATAAAATAATAATTAATGTCCTAATCTAATAAAAGTTGATAAAAGAGGATAATATTTTATTCCTAAGGTATAATTTGGTCGAATAAACATATCCAACAAAATTAAGTCATGTGTTATGGTAATCATAATACCATTTTCCCCTTTAATTGCACTATTTATTTATAACTGTGGTAAATAAAATTCAAAATGTACAATTCAAAAAAAATATTTTCTTCTAATTGAACCACATTTTATTTACGGATTTCAACTGTGTCTCTATGAATTTTGAAATTCAATTCACAGAAGTTGAAAAATTACGTTTTATGGAAATTTTCTAATGTGCTTATTAGGAGGGTTAAAGATGCTAAAAAAATCACTAAAATTATATATATATATAATATTATTATAAAATTAATCCAATGATTTAAATTGGTCTAATATAGGTATTATTTATCTATTTTGACATTAAAATAAATTTAATTAAAAATAATTCAGATAACACCATTTAATATATCGTATAGCCATCCATTTCATTATCCCTTATGACAGGTGAAAACAAGAGACTCATCCATTATTGTACGAAGTCTAGTACAAGAGAGTATAGAAAAAATCAAGATAATTTGGAATCATATGGAAACAGAATAAATAATATATAATTCATATAATGATAATTGTCACTCACCTTTAAATTTTGATGTTAGTGGCCATGCTTTCAGGAAAGTTTCTCCAAGATTTGGTTATTAATTATTGGGGAAATGTGGAATGTTAGCGCCATGATATGTGGGAAGTTTTAGGTTGTAAAATGTATTTCAACTGTTTCATACCGGTTAACATTACTGCCTAGACTCTATGTAGTTCAAAACATCATCTATGTTTCCTAAATGAATAATAATCTCCTAGATCGTCATCATGTGATCATTTAGGATCACGTGACTCTTAATCCTGATGAATATTTTATCTCAGAACCGATACATGTAATGGAAATGTTGGAAAATACCCTTATAGGGTGATTCTTTTTCCTTGGTGTGAGTGATATGGATGTATGGTTTGGATAAGAAAAAAACAGTGGAAATGAAAAGGATTATATAGGGGAAATAGGGATATATATTCCATCTCCCCAAGGATAGAAATCCCCTTGATTGGAGAGTGAAACACCCCTAGTTTGAGGTACAACATCATTTGATGAATTTTATTTTATTCAGGATGTCTTGAATTATTTAACGTGAAGTTTTAATAGTGTAAAATAATAAGTCTACCTGATGGAAACCCCGTATAATAAATTCATGGCATCTAACTTTTTCACAACATGAAAGTGTTGGGGTAGATCTTGTGAATATTTTCTATAACATGAAACCAATTCACATCATGTAATATTATGACATTGTGGCAGTTGTTTTTATATACTATAAAAATTTATGCAACACAAATTTCGGCATATATAGCCCCACGGAAATACACGATGTGAATGTGGGTTACACATTGGTTAGACCCGAGTTTCCAGAAAGTTTAGATATGAACATCATGTGTTTTATTATCATATACCCGATTTTTATCCCTCTATACCCAAAGGTTTCATTAGGTGAATTCTAGTAATTTTTTATGTTCATACTATAATGAAATAAAATCTCTACAAAGTTTTTTATGGAATATGGGGATAGTGTTCCATTTTTATTTCTATTATTATATATCCTGGTATTGGATAAATTAGAACTATAAATCAGGGTTTTCATTCCCAAATTAATTGCCTCATATTTGTGTTGATGAGATCCTCATAACTGTTTCTTGAAGGAGTAGGAGGAAAAGGAATAATTCCAAGAATCACCTAGGATCATTTTCACTAATCATATTGAGGTTTCTATATTATCTATATCTCTAACATTTTATTACATGTTAGCTTGATCATTTCTAAATCTTTTTTCTTTTATATTGTGAATATTATTTGGAATTGATTATAAAATCCATGTTTACATGATTTCAAATGGGTTGATTTTAAAATTTGGTATTTTTTAAATAAATGTATTATTGGAAATGTTGGCATAGAAGTGTGTTTTTTTTTGTGATTATGTAGGATGGGTGATTATGAAAAGTACTACAATAAAATAATAAAATTTATGATAGTTAATGTACTAAAGTACCACCGTCAAATAATGATAACATTTTATGTGTCATTGTTAGATGTAACATAATCAAGTTGGTCACCAAGCAATTTCATGGTGATAACATTACTCAAAACTCTCATGAATAAGGAGGAACATGGTTGTACGAACTATATACATGAATTGGGGTGAAATATAACAGTTCTAGAAATGGAAATGAAATAGTTTTAGTAGCATTATCTTGAAGTTTATTTATATGATATTTGATTAGGGATTTGTTTTATATACTTATCTACTTCCTTAATATAGTTTATCAAATATGGTGACATTTCATTTTGGTCATGGCATGTGATGGGAATTATTTGGGTAAATTGTACTATGTTTTATGCTCACAAACTATTTGGGAACATTTGTGCATTTTCAGATGTTTTCTACCATTATATATGGAAAGTTCATATTTCATACATCCATAGTGTTGGTCCTTGACATAAATTTACGTTTATTAATGTTGGAGGTTGGGTGTGTCTATATTTTGGATTGGGATATGCCATTTTTTATTGATTTTCATAAACATGGGTCCTATACTTAATCACATTTTTCACTTTTTTCCAATTTACTCTGATATTGTTATGTATTGGTATTGTATTGAGTTATGTGGATGATTCTCATGAATAATTTAGTGTTTTTTAATGTTTTTTATCACTTATTAGGTTGTATTTTCCTCAAGGAAAATTTTATCCCAATATCCCCTCATTCCATTTACATTTATTTCCTGCATTTTGTGTCCTTGGGATGTCACATAAGTAGGTATCACATTTCCTCTAGTCATGTCTATGATAAAGGGAGGGGTGGAAAATATTACACCTTAAGTATATAGAACATGGTATTAATCACTATAAAATAATTTCATAATATCCATAATATTAAATGTGTTATTGATATAATTTTAAATATTAAATATATATTGATATCCATCCTTGATGGGTGGTGAGGAAAAATGAAACTCATTTCTAATAGAGGAGGTTTCCCACATATATGCATGATTAAAGGTTCTATTTCCCAAAAAATGAGAGGAATGAAGTTAAATAAAAAATTTTAAATTTAAGAATCATATTTTTATTTTATATATCATATTTATTCATCCATTTTATCTTATTGGCCATCCATTAATACAAATAATTAACTGAATAAGATATTGATTTGTGGAGATGGTAGTCTACACAATGCATTAATGACACATTTTTTTTTCTTTAATGATGGAGTGGAATATATAATGGTTATAAAATTAATGTAAAAACATATATTTATAACAGTTATATTAATTTCTGTATATTTTTTTGATATAATAAAATTTTAATAGTTATTTTAACAAGAATATATTGAAAATAAGGTAATGCATATGTTAGAGACTTTATATTTTTATAGAGATGCCAATGTAATTTAAGTCATTAATATAACTTCTACATAAAATGGTTATAAGGAGGTGAAAAAATTATATTATAGGTATTTTAGGGGATGGTTCAAATGAAATTATAGTTGAAATTGTAACCATGGAGGATTGAAAGTGATCCCCTTTTATAGGGGAAGAAAAAGGCACCCTTGGGAACACCCTTTACACTTGTATGGAATCATTACACTATTCCTTGGTCAATGACTCCAAAATTTGGTAACAAAGGAGTTTTTTGGGAATGGGTCAATAAATCCTAAATCATGACTTTTAATAATAAATTAACATGTTTCATATATTCTACTATAGGATTTTACATTTAATAATTTTATTATTTACCTTGGTAACTTGTTTTTATGAAAGAAATTTATATCTTATTTAAAAAATATAAGGTAACCCTTACTGAAAAATAATTATAATTTGAACCTAAATTTAATATACATTTATTATAATTCAATTTATAATCTTTTAAAATCAACTTATAAATTAAAATGTTTAATATATATAGTAATTGTTGATAAATGATCCTGGAATATTATGTGTTCTATATAATATTTATGATTTATTTCCAATTTAATGGGTGTCAATATAATTATATATAGGATTAAATGTTATATTTGAGTAATAATTTCAATTATATCAATTAAATTAGATAGATAGAAATCATAGAATATTAATAATACAAATCATTTAATAAAATGTTTCATCATTATCACATTAATTAACATTAATTTTAATAATATATGCTTCATTCATAAAAATAAAATTGATTATGTCAAATAGTATTAAAATTTTGTACTCAAACATTTAATAATGTTTTTTATCTATAATTTATGGAAGTGATAAATTCTAATTTTTAAAATTACCTTTTGAAAATAGTTTTTTGTGTAAAATATTAATTATGTTTATAAAATTATTAGTATATATGTATAAATTATACAAATTTTTTAAATGAATTATTTTACATTAAAATATGTATTTTGTATATTAAAATTGGGGTTGTAAACATAATGTATTAATAACATTGTTTTTTTGTAAAATAGGTATTTTCACTATCCAACTAAAGATTAATTATTTCTAAAAAATACTAAAAATAAATCTTGAGATAATATATATATATAATAAAAAAATGCAGTTATTTATTTTTGATATTATAAGGATTACTATATACTAAATATAGGGATTCTAAATAGTGAAACTAATATCTATACCCACTAGTTTAAAAGATATAATGGTCATATTTAATAATTTAATTTAATTAATGATTCAATTTTTTTGGTTTGGTATTGAATGTAACTTGAGATAATCAACACAATATTTATTTTCCATAAATAATCATTAATATATCATATCACTGCATTCTTTAACATTTATTAATTTCACTATTGAAATTTTATTTCATAAAACAAGGTGGAAAAAATTGGTGTACTTTTTTAATGGTTTATTCTACTTCCCCCATTTCCTCTCCCTAAAAATGTTTTCTCCAAAGTACATTGATAATGATAGTTTTCTTATTATGTATAACATTGTCAATATGTTTCAAGATCTTCATATGTTACTCCTAAAAAGAAATATTGTTCTTTAATTTTACCATATTTTAATTTTTTTACTTGTGAGGGATATGATATGTTCTTTATAAATAGTGATATTTTGAATGCATCATGTAATTTGGGAACGTTTCATGGAAGTTCTAGTTGATACACCCCATCCCCAATGAGATCAATAATCTCAAAGGGCCTGATATATCTAAAAAAATACACCCTCTTCCTAAATATCATGACTCTCCTCCATAATGATATATGGAGGACCACTTAAAACAACATATCAAAACTCTATGTCTAAATATAAGTTATTAACATTGGTCTTCTACCAACTCGTCCACGATGTCCTTTTTGGTTCGCACTGCACCCATGGGCATTTTCACCACAAGAACCCCCCATCCATGGGCCTTAAAATCAACACCGAAGGGTCTTATTCTTGGGGGCCCTCTGTGGGGGTGGGGTTTTCCACGTCCACTCATGCTCTGTCTTTTTGGTGTTCGTTTCCCACCTTATCCATGGTTCCTCAATCCAGGAAGAGAAAAAATGTCTTCTATCAGGACTAACCTAGTCCCACCAAAGGAAGGATGTTCTCTTAGATGATGAAATAGATTTTAATGTCCTTAGGAACTCCCTAAATGGTAGGGGACCCAGTCTATGGATGATCTAATAAATCACCATGAAGTGCAAAGGCCTGATCAATAATAACATCAAATTAATTCACACATGCCATGAGGGGAACCAAGTTGAAGATAATCTTGCTTCACATGATGTCCCAGTCTCAGAAAGTGTTTATATCCCCAATTGGAATTCCTTTATTCCCTTGGGTATCAATTCGATTAGAGAGAATTCCCTCAGACTTTACTATTTCAGGAACCCATAGACCTTCTTAATTTTATGCTCTCCAGCCACCGTGACATTCTATTTTAATAAAATAAATAAATGATTATGATGGTTTTATTTTTAAATAGTCTTGTCCTTTTATATAATTTATTTTAACATCTCATGTCCTAGTAAATATCATTCATTTAATTCTTCCTAGGATGAGGTTTTTATACACAACATCCCATATAGGGACATTTTGATGATCAATTGGAAGATATTGTTATAAGAGAACTCAAATAAAGGAATATGTTTGACTCAACCCCCAATTGAAGTATCTAAATAAATCTCTCAATATAGTCTCATGTGTATGGATATTTATTTCATATTTTCCATCAGTTTGGGGGTGATAGACTATATGAATGTTCAAATCATTATTCACAACATGATAAAGGCTCTTCAAGATCAATGAGGTGAACATTTGATCTCTATTATATAAAATATATAGTGGTGTTCCTGGAAGTATTACCACTTCACTAATCTCAATCATTACAATTTTATCTCACAATAAACCACTAAAATGGAAATTATGTGAGCATTATTTTTAAGATGGTCTTCCTTAACCAATATATCATTGTTCCATTTCAATTCCTTTGAAAGACCCATGAAAAAATCTATATTAATGTTTTCCTATTTTAAGGTAGTCTTGGGAAATTATTTCATCATTCCTTTGGATTTTTTCCTTCTAGCATTAACATCCTAAAAAAAGGAATATATTATGTATGTTTCAAAATATAAATCGTTTTATTGTACCACAAATATTTTTCTCAGCAATATCTATAAATTTTTATGTTTTCGGTTGGATGGTGAATTCTAAGCTATGAACATCACTCAATATTTCTATCTTTATCTGTTTATAGGATAAAATGTATATCCATTTACATAATCTCAGTAATCCTTCACAATAAATATTTAAATAGTTCTATTTTCCCATTCTCATAGAATCAACCTTCATCTGTATCTCTGTATTATCTATTTTTTCTTTCGCATCTTATCTAGTTGTGATGTCTATGTAATATTTTTAGAAAATTAGCACCACTTTCCTTACTTTTTGATTTCAATATCTATCATTTTATTATCTATGAAAATTGTATCCTTATAAATTTTCATCATAAGAAATTATTCAATATATTTTCAACATTTTTATTATTCTACATTTTTTATATCCCTAGATATTAATGGATTTGGAATTAGTAATCCTTGATCAGCTCTAACAATCTTCATTTGATCATGTTGATATCCTTATATGTGAATATTTATTTTTCAGAATATTTTGGTCCATATATATATCACAATACTCCCCATATAGATACTACATCCAAATTTTCATCATGATGATTATAGAAGATAACTCAAAATCATGAATCAGATAGTTCTGTTTAAGAACCTTTTTCTATCCAAAGGCATTGGGCATCACTTTAACATTCTATATGAACAAATACACCGAACAATTTTATTAATACATCATCGTTGATAAAATATTCTTCCCCATGTGTGGGTATGGTAATTAAATTTTTTTGAGTTTTCCTCCTCTTAAGATCCTTGAATCTTTCTTAACACTCATCTATCCATGAATACTTCACTCCCATCCGAGTAATATTAGATAGTGGATTTTATTATCCTGAAAGTTTTCTCTCAAACCCATAATAATTCCCAAAAAATTAAAAAAACCACTACAAATATCAATCATATATGGTGATCTATTTCTATCCTAAATAAATTTAGTCTTCGAAGGGTCCAAATATTTCCCCATATGGGTGACCAAATTCCCCAAGAACACTACATTTCCTTTACAGAACTCACAATTACTATTTTTTTATAATATTTATTCATTTAAATGTCATTAAAATTTCATTCAAATGATCCTGATGTTCATCCTTTACATTGGAGTATGTTTTTAATATCATCTATATATACTCACCATCAACTATTATAGGTAATCTTTATGTACTCTATTCATTATGTCCTTGAAGGTCGCTGGAGTTTTAGTGAGTATAAATGGAATGGATATGAACTCATTGTAACCATACATTATATGAAAGTCAATATTAGGAATACCCCCCATCAACAATAACTAATGATACCCCAACTAAAGATCCAATTTACAGTAGTATGGAACTCTATATAACTAATAAAATAATTCATCAATAAATGTAGGCTTATAATTTTTTTATCCTGATATTTTTGTGTTCCCAATATTTGATACATAAGCATATAATCTGGTCATTCAAATTAAAAAAGAGATTGATTTTACACCATGGAAAAGAACATAGGTCTATGAAATACATGTGAAGATATTCGTAAAATTTCATATTCATTTCATCTAGTTCAATTGGGTACATTTTATATAGATTAATGGATATCACTAGAGATCTAGGTTGCAGTTTAATTGAGAACTCAGACTCTCGATTAGGAGGATGACCGGGAAAAAAATTGGGGATACAATAATATAATCCCAAAAATTGGTAATATAATAAAGATTGTTCCTCTCCTTTGGTTTAATCATTTTATCATTATATTATAGTAACCTAATCCATTTATAATTATTGTTACTTGTTTTTTAACATAAATATCTAATAAACACAACCAAAGATTCGATAAGAATAGTGTATTTGGAAGACTTGGTTCATAAAACATCATAATGAAACTAAAATAAAAAATATTTATCTTTATCTCAATAATGAAATCCTAAACTAATATGAGATCCTATAGCTGTAAATGGCAACCTAGAGAATACCTAGAAAATATGGGTGAGCTAAAAATACCACTACGGGAATAATGGTGATTACAAAGAATCATATATGAGTTAGAAGGCATGAAATGATATCTTGAATATCTTGCATCAAGAATAAAAATATGAGAGGATAAAATACATAACATGGCATAATAATATTATTACAATATAGTATTGTAGAAACAACATAAAAAAAATATAATCATTATTCAAGGATCACTACCAAGACAACATCACATCGTGGATAGAGTCACATAAGGGATTATGTTTACTCCCTAATCCCATACATATAATCTCTTGAGACAAAATCATTAAATAATTAATTGGAGTGCTATTTATTTTCACCCATCCTAATATTTATTTTCATATGTGTTCTAGAAAACAAAATCCATAAAAGGTCATAAAAATAAAAAATATCCATGGAATGAAATGACCCAAATAATATTTCCATATATCATAACCAAATGATATATTATAAATATTTGAAAGAGTATAGTCTATTAATTTTTCTTACATTCATATATATATAATAATATGTCTCAAAATATGATTTTCATTGGGACATACATCACGATAAAGCACATATAATTGTATATAGAAATGAACATTTAAACTAGTGTTTTAGAGAACTAGCTTAAGAATTTTGTAGAGTGAATAAGTATGAAATTTTCTATAAAAACCAAAAGTAAAATAAAATGCTTATACATAAAATATTCCATTATTTAATGAAATCATTAATGGAAAAATTAATTTAAATGATCATTACATAAAATTACTATGGGATAGAAAAGTTACCCATAATTGGGTATGACTTTAAAGAATGTATTTGAGAAATGAACCTAGCTAATGTGTTACCCCGTCAAAGGAAGAGTGAATAAGATAAGTAAATATTTAAGAGAAATATATAAATAATTTACTTTCATCGTATAATATCAAGGGTAGAGATAATTTGTTTTATGGAGAGATAGGTCATAACCCAATGAAAAATATTTGTTCAAATAGATCTCTTACCTTAGGAACCAGAATCGTTATTTAATTAAAATTATCATAATAGATAATAAAATTATATTTAGTAATTTATTAATTCCTAACATTTACATATATATTTGATTTTATATAATTTAATTATGTTCATATTTTACCATTTCAAAGAGATATAATGTTTAATTTATTTTTTTCGATGGCATTCATTACACGATTCAAATGTGAGATCATTTGGGATTTTTATTAAATTTTTGTATAATGTGAATGAAACTCAAGAAGTTAAATGAAATGGTATTAATTTACCTTTATTAATTTACAGTGTCCCAAATATCATTTATTAGTTCTGAAATAGGGAATATTAACTTTGAAAAAATGTAAACATTATATGAATGGTTAATTTAAACTATGTTTCCATCCATAAAAAAACTAGATAAATTTTATTTAATTAAATAATTATTTAAACATTAAAGAACATGTAAAAAGTTAAAATTTACTTATTATAATAATACTTTTACTTAATGTTTTGTCTATAACTTTACTTTAATGTAGTGGAGAAAAAAGTGATTTTTTGTTAATCGAGGTTGTAAACCAACCATATTTAAAACAAAGTTTATGTTATATAATATAAAGAATATATAATATAATATGGTTATTAAAACATTATAATAAACTAATGATATATTTATGTTACCAACGTTGCAATGTATTGGTGTATAGAAATCATGATGTGGTGGTTGAAGAAGAAATAAATTTAAAGAGGTTAGTTGAGATCTTTAACACTTCCTTTGTTTATCACCTCTTCTTATATCACTTAATGATAATTGTAACAGTATTTAGATGTGACAACAAGAAATAAAACATGTGGGAGAGGATTTTTAGGAAATATGGAATGATATTTGGAATTATTTAATTCTTATATGTTGTGAGGAGAAGGGGTGGTGTGAGGTGGTATTTCTAAGTGGAGAAGATGAGTGTTTTGGAATATTATTATTATCATTTAATTATATTAAATAAATAATACCAAAATTGATGATTATTGTGACTATATATTGTTAATATTCATATTTTATCATATAATTTTAGTTTTATTACCTCATCTATGGCTCCAAAATTAATGTATTTATCTTATAATATAAAATACCACATTTTATCATATTTTACTATATACAAAATATTCAAATATTTTAGAAAGTACTACAAATTCCCCATTACGATTTTTAGACATATATATTCAAAAATGTAAATTCTTTTTTTGAAAAAAATTTTCTATGTATGTGAATTTTTTTAAATAAAATCCGCATTTGTAATAAATATACCAATTTTAATATTATGATCAATTTTAATACCCCTTGGAAAATTAAATGAGGTATCATCAAATTATATTATCATTATTTTAAAAACTAATAATTATTTTTAAAATAATTTAATGAATGAAAAATTTCGCTAAATTAAAATATTTTCTATAATAATTGAAAATAAAATATATAAGTTTTACAAATAAACGAACACTTGTCTTATCATATATTAAACAATTATTAAATTGAATCATGATATGCATATTTCACATTTTCCTTTTGTTGGATTACTAAATATTATTTTTAAATTCAATAAGTGAGGGTACTATTATAATGGTCATATTATTATTCCAAACAATCAAATTACTATTTTATTGGTCAAATTACTATCCCAATTGTTAGATTCCTATTTCAATAATACAATTTGAAATTCTCATATGATTTATTTAATTTTTATCAATACCTCATATATCATTAATTATTCATTCAATTATATTTCTCTCAATGTTATATAATTATTTTCATTTTGAAAATGTATATTACATTAAAAACATTCAACAATATTTTTTCAGTGTTAATCAAGAGTGTGATTATTTTCAGGGATGTTGATGATAAAATTTTTCATATTAAAGTTATCATATTTTCAAAAAATTTACCAATTTATATACTTCCCATTATTATGGCCATATTTATTCTATAAATTTAATTTTGAAATTCTAATAATATTTAGTAGTTTATATAATGTGGTGTATGCACATTTTATAATATTATATTACTAAATATAGAACAATTATATTTTTAGATGGGTAATTCAATTGATTAAATTCTATATTGTTAAATTATCCCCCTTAATAAATTTCACCCATGAAATTTTTTGTGTTACATAGTAAGGTGAAAAAGATGAAGGTAATTTTGCTTCTTGGATTCTTCGAATTACCAGGTCTCCTATTTGTACATATGGTTTCACCATAGTAATTTGACTAAGTAAGTTGTATTATTGAATAAATAATTATCTATATGGTCATAGATCTTCATCGCATGGACCTAATAAGGGACATCATCATGCAATTTTATCACCTCTAAATTCTGTACATGTGAGGGATATAGTATATACTTCCTCAAGAGGGATACATAGAACATCTCATGTACTTCAAGAAAGTCATGGATGGAGTTCTATTCGAAAGGTGATAGCTGCCATGCGATCCGGAATCATATAGGGTCCATTGTTCATGGGACTTATATTTTCATTCTTCCCAAATATTGAAACACACATTTTTGGGGATATGTGAAGGAAAAGTTAAACTCCAAACTCATGCTCAATGTATTTCCAATGAATTTTAGGATAGAACTTCTATTGAATTTGATCAACCCCTATGTTCTAGACAATGATCTTTATCATTTATACCATTTCCCCATCCATTTTATCACCCAACATCATTATATAACTATCATTTTCCCAAAAATTATTTGTTATACATGTCTTCCCATAAAGGGATTTATATGGAGCTATTTGGATGCTTGGGTGAATTCTATTATTGTATAATCACTTTACCCAAAGAAGAATAAAATTAAATATTTTACTAAAGACCATTGATAGTGCTATCAACATGTCATCACGTGTTTAGATAGTGTAATTATTTTCAAAATTAGTTTGGGATTCATTTTTAGTGTGATAAGACATATTAACGATAAATTTATTATTTAGATCATTTTGATGTTTTTTTTTCAGAACTAAGATGTATATCTTATAACATATCTAGATAAAATAAATAGTGGTATTCCATGTAACCTCACCCATATTTTGATGTATATCATTTCATTTTTTTAGTGGTAATCCTCCTAAAATTGCTAGTTTATTGTAAGATCTGTTTGTGTGAATAATAATTTGAGTCTCTTATGGTCTATATTTATTTCAAACTTCACCAAATAAAGATAAATCCTCTAAATCCTTAACAATAATATAAATCCAACCAACTCTAGATAATGAGTTGGGTAGTTTTGAGGATGAACATTCAACAACCATGAGGCCTAGGATTTGAAATTTTCATTCTCCATTAGTAAATAACATGATATCCTCTTTAAAGAATCATTAAATACCACCAATAGTTTTCTACTTGAGGGAAATTTATGTACTGGTGTATTGATATGCATCTTTTTCAATTCTATATTGATCCATCCAAATTTAAAAGTCAAAAAATGCATTAATCCCATATGCATTATCTTAGTTTAAAATTTTCAAAATGATGAGATGTTTCCCAAAAATCATTGGTAGTACCAAAATAGTCAATCTAAAATATTAATCTCTATTATTTTTGATATCAAAAGCCACTATGAAATCTGATTTATCATATATGGGTCTATAAATATCCATTTGTTTGTGATAACATAACACAATAATTTTAATTCTTTTACCTATAACTAATATTTATAGTACCTTCCATGTTGATTATCCACTCATGAAGTACTTATTATAGTATTTAATTCTATTCATTTTCCTTCATAATTTTGAAGTATATCAAAATATTATCTATAAATAATTCCATAGAATATTTAAGGTAATATTTGAAGGTTCTATTCATTATGTCAAAAAAATTACTTGATCATTAGTGGGTCTTTATGGAATGACTATGAACTCATTGGGTCCATACCATTTTAAAAAGATAATATAGGTAATATATTCCTTATTCAACTATAATTTATGGTATCTTGACTATGGATACAACTTAGAGAAATACTAGGCCCCACATAGTTGATCGAACAAGTCATCTATCAGTGGAAGGGGATATATGTTATTTATCATGATAATTTTGATATTATGATAATCAATGTAGTGGTTTATTGACTTATACTTCTTCTTGATGAAGAGTACTAACACACACAATGGTAAAGCACTTGTACATAAAATTCCATTTTCTATATTCTCTTGTAACTACTTATTTATTTCTTCCGAATCAATGGTGGAAATTTTTTATGGAGTCTTGGATATAGGATATGGGCAAAGATGTTAGAATATGTTTTATTAATAACATAACCTCTAAGTCATGAGGAATACTAGGAAACACTCCATCTAATAATTTCATATAATCCCTCAAAATGGGAATTTTATAAAGCATTATTCTCTCCCTAAACTCAATCATTTGAGCTAGATATACCTTTTCATTATGAAAAAATATACACACCTTATATAAAGTCCCTAAAGGGGATAACTTATCCTCCTTACACTTTTACATTATCGTAGGATTACATGGTATGTGAAGAATAATATACATATCCTAATATATAATTTATTATTTATATATATAAATAATCCATTTTCTATATAGCATCAAACAGTACTAAATAATATAAGAAAATATTTTCTCGTATTATTAGTCCACAAAAATTGATAGGGGAGGAGTTATTTAATTTGTATATTGAAATTAATTTTTTGATTTTCTCAAAGATAGCTGAACTCTCATGTTTTGGGGTGGTGTTTTAATATCTATAATAATAATTCATGGTATTATTGAGTTAATAAAACATTAATCATATAAAACATTTGATGTCTATGAATGGATAATAAGTAGACCATTCTATATTTAATTCCAGTTATTCTCATTTACAATATCTAAAATAACAATAGGGATGATAATACTCAAACTAATATTGATATAAATATAAAAATATGAAAATATAATGAATAAATTATAAATTACACATAAATTCTAAATTATGAGTATCTAGGTTACAATCTATGTTATCCATGGTAATTTCCCTAAAAAGACTTCTACCCAAAAAATCTATTTAACTCTTTCATAATGGTTCATGATGAGTTTTTGAGCTTCATAATGAATATCCCATAAGAATGTGCCAATATGTGTGAAAAAATGACACTTCTTTGTACACTAGTTGACGATCGAGTTAATACACAATCCTCCATTTTTCACTTTATTACCCCAAGGTAAAACTATTCTAGATCTACATTCACTTATAAATATTGATAAGGATGAAATTTCATAGAAACAACACACTCTATACTTCCTTAAAATTTCATGATATTATCCTATACATATAATTATATATAAGGGTTTAACTAAATAAGTGTAATCCCAATACCTCAAAATAACTACACCATTATTTTATACTACATATATTAACCCAATATGTTTACACTTGTTGTTTCATGTTTTTAACACAAATATCGTACAAAAACAACGAATGTAACAAGAGTCATGTTTTATTTGAAAGACTTGGTTAATAAAACATCTTCATGAAACTAAAATAATAAATCTTTATTTTAATATATATATAGTGAGATCATAAATACGATTGAGCTACTAAAATTTCACAACACAACCTATGGAATACATGTAAAAAATATATGAACTAAAAACCCCAATAAGGGAATAATTGTGTTAATAAATCATTGCATGTATGTCGGAAGAAATGAGATGATATCATAAATGATAAAGATTTTGAATGATCATATAGAATCATAACATAATTAACAAGGAATCATATGATCGGGGAAATTTAGTAAATTGAATGCATTATACCACACAACATTAGTATTAATCATTTATTAATTCCTATAGAACATCACATGGTTTATAGAGTACCGACATAGATTAGGTTTACTTTACAAAATCATACATAAAATTTCTTGAGAAGAAATAGTACACTATTATTTAGACTCCTATCTAGGATAACCCATTATAATATTTACATGATTTTGTGGCAAAAAAAAGTAAATCAATCATAAAGAAAAAACATGATAATTACCCATTGAAATTAATGAGTTTCATAATCTTTATCTATATCAACATCATAAGATATTTAATAAAGATTATAAAGAGAAGAAATAAATAAATATTTTTTACATTCATAAATAGTACATAATCATTGGTTGAATAATAGGTTGTTAACTTGAAAAAATCATGAATAAGTTTAAGGAATTTGGTATTTAAATCAACATTCAAAATTGTGTTTTAAGGATCATGATAAACCATTTTGGAGAAATAATAAGTACAGAATATTATTTATAAACTAGTGGTAAACCATATTGGTTATAAATAAAATATTTAATTATTTAATTTTATCATTAATGGGAATAAATGCTTTAAATAAGCATTACATAGAATGATTAAGGAATAGAAAAGTACCGATTAAATAGGTTTAATTTTAAAGAAGGAATTTAATAAATATTCTTAAATGATGTATTACCCCATAATCAGAAAGATTAACAATATTTTTATATTTTTAATACACTTATATAATTAATTTATAATAATTACATAACATAAAATATTGAGGAAGGGAGTTAGAGAGAGGGAGGTCATAACCCTACAAAAACATTGTTTAGAGAGATTCCATACCTTAGGATCTAGAATCGTCATTAACATTCAATTATAATTATATATAATAAAATTAAATTCAATAATTACGTAATTCCAAAACCATTACATCTATATTTTATTTACTATAATTTTATAATGATTATTTAATCAATTTCTATGAAATATAATATTTCATTTCATTTCTCTAAGGGTGTTCATTTGATAATTTGATGGTCGGATCACTTGTGGATAATTACTGATGATCATTTAAAATGGTAATATAACTAAAAAAGTTAAATGAAATGTTATTAGTGTTAGTAAACAAATTTTAAAGGCCCCAAATATCATTTTTTCTGATATAGGGATGATTAAATTGGTAAAAATGTCAACTTTATGTTGTTTGTTCATTTAGGCCATTTTTCCGACCACTGTGGACTAGATTAATTTTATTTAATTAAATTATGATCAAAAAAAAAAGTGAAATACGTATTAATATTCTTATTATAATCATATTTAGGACTAATATTGTATTTATAACCATCCTTATAGGATGTTTAAAAAATGTTTTTTCCCTTGGAGGTGGTAAACCAACCATATTGTAAACATATTTTTCATTCTTGAATCTAACTAAGGGATGGTATAATATTTATACTACAATGAAATAATAACCTAAAAATATTTTTATTATACTTATTTTACTATGTCTTAGTGGTTACAATATATAAGGGGGTGGTCGAGGTAGAATAAAATATAAAGAAGTTCGTTGATATTTTTACCTTTCCTGTTAGTTTTCAATTATTAGGATACCCCTTAAGGATGTTTGTATATTTTTGGATAATAAAAGTATTAATATTATGTTGTTAATATTTTTTTGTTAATTAGTCATATGTTTTGAAATATCCATGGCATAGTTATTTATAGGAGATGAGGTCATATGGGATGTCATTTATAAGGGGATGAGGTGGGGTGTCTTCAATCTTATAAGCATTAGTCTATTATTTTAGTTTAATAATACTGATAGTGATTAATATAGTGACTATATATAGTAAATTATTCATTTCATTTTTAACTAATGGGTTATTACATCATCAATGACTTAAAAATACATGTATTTTTCATATATTGTTAAATAATATTTTTTTCCATATTTCACTATTTACAAAAAATTAAACAATTTTAAAAAAAGATATAAAAGAAACCGTAAAAATATTTTGACATGTAGATTTCAAAAAATTAATATATTTTATGAAACCAAATTTCTAAATATGGAAATTTAATTCCTAAATAAAATCCCCATTTATTTAAAAAATAAAAACTTTAATATTATGATTGATTTTTTGACCATTTTAAAATTTATATATGGTCCCATGAAATTATACTTTCATTAAAATAAAAAATATAATTAATTTATAAACCAATAATTTTAATATAAACAATCTAATAAATTAGTATATTTTTTTATAAAAAATTAAAATAAAACATATTTTTTTTATAAAGATACGAACACTTATTTATAATTTTAATACATTTAATAACTTTTTTCATTTTAATAATATTCAATATTATAATTTTATAGGATTGCTATAAATTATTTTACACTTCCATATGTAATGATTCTATTTTTATTGTCATGTTACTATTCCTACCAATTATAATACTATTGCAATGGATAAATAACAATTCAAATAACTGAATTATTATTGTAACAATCAGAATTGTATCGATAAAAAGGGTTCTCTAGTTTTTATAAATACATAATATTTCATTCATTATTAATTTGAAATTTATTTTATCGCCTTGTTAAATATATATTTGTTTATTCAAAATTTATATTTCCAGACCAATATTCTACACCATTTCTACAGTTTTGTTCACAAGTGCGATTATTTTAGGGGAACAAGAGGATAAAAATTTCTATTATTATTGTTATTTTATTTTCTATTTTTCTCCCATTATAAAACATCATATTCTAATGGGAATATTTTTTTCTATAATTGTTATTTATAAATTATTATAAAATATAGATTTTTTAATCATGTGGTTTATGTGCACAAAATAAAATTATATTTCTAAATACGAAAAAATATATATTCAGAAATAAAATTCTATTGATTAGAATTTGGGGTATTATTGATATTATTACCCTTAGAGAGAAAATATTCTTACTTTTTAAGAATATTCCTACTGAGATTCATCATCAAACTTACACTTTTACATAATCAGAGGGTAATTTGGGATATGTAAGGCAATTTCATTCTCCCAACAGTTGATGTAGTCTTTATATAGATAATACCAGTCCATTATTTGTATAGAATCAAATTCCAGTAATGATATTATTTCAAGGATAACTAGGATATTCATCCCATACGTTTCAATTTAGAAAGAGGTATGTACATAAAAAGAATTTATTTCTCCATTAGTAGTTTTCAACAATAAATTAACAACCATGTCTTAAATGGTGTTTGAATAGTTCTTTTAAACAATAATGATATCATAGATTACACAATACCAAAATAAAATTGTTGGTTCCCTATTATCAAATTAATTAATAGTATACATGGCACCACATCATTGTAATAATTAAATTTTATAGTGTTAGTAGCATAATACAAGATTTTATCTCTTATCATTGGGGGATTTTAATTAGTTAAATTTTACAACCCTTTTCATGGCGTATTGGTATTAATAGTGTTCATGGCCCTTGCTGTTGAAATATTCGAAAAAAAATTTATGATTGAACTATAAATTTTTAATTTTACCACATTAGTTGGATTTATTTTATATAATAAACATGCATTTAATTTATGAAATTCCTTTCCATGCATGAAATATTTACAACCCCCATTTAAACAGTTTCTAGGATACTTCTTTCAATACTATAGATATATATATAAATAAATAACCTCTTCAATTGATCCCAATCAATTAATTTCATTTCAAATATGAGATTCATATTCTTAATTTGTTTCAACCATTGATCAGTATCCACTTTAATGTGAAAATATGATAGAATGGCCTTATCATTCTAAGAGTATTGAATGAAAAAAAATATTCTCTATAGAATTAATAAATGCTTTTTTGATTCTGGGTATATGTCATCTACTAAAATTTATTGGTGTCTATAGTAACCTAGTATTTTCAATCATAGATACTACATATTTTTAGATGAATATTCATTACATTTCCAAAATATGTTCTTGATGATTGTAATGGTATGATTTCTTTAGAAACATGGAAACAGAATGAATTTTTTCACAAGAGTTTTACATCAACTCACAAATGGATCCCCGTAATTTGAACCATTCATAGGTATATCACCAAAAAAAACCTTTCAGTATAACCTGGGAAAAAAACATAATTAAAGGTGACATCATATGCTCAATTAGGGTATAAAATGGAAATACATAAACATAACACATGAATAATGGTATGAGAACACGATCAATACATATGACAACCATACCCAACATATTAAAGATCAAAATATTAAGTAATAAATTAAAAATTTTCACATCATAAGATAATAATCATATGGAAATAAAATAACATTATCCATCAAAGAATAACATTGGAATACGTCACAGAATTGTGGCATAAACATAAACATATAAATTCATTTCTATTGTTTTCAAGGATTATTTATGATGCAATCATAATGGAATGGGTTCACACTATAATCTATTTCAGTATTTTTAATTCACTCTAAAGACTATCATATTGTATTAAGTACCTTAATGAATTGGGTTAACTACCCATTACATTCTTTTTTTATCTTATGATATATCAATATTTACCCAATTTAATAAATAGAGATATAGGTCTAAACTATCACATAATAAAAATAACACATTTGTGTATAAAAATATCATAAAACATTTTTCATGTCATAGCCCAAGAAAAAAGGGATTTGTAATACAGTATTCATATGAGACCCCATTAAAGGAAATGGGTTTCATGAAACATTTCATCCTATCATAACCCGAAGAAAGGAAATGGATTTCATAAATAATATTTCATCATAATTATAAATCGTCAATAGAAATAATAATGATATTATCTTTGTATCATATCTATAGTAAGGATTATGTTTTATAAATAGATTTCATATTTGATGAAAAATGTTTTTGAAATACCACTTGTAAATAATATTTACACAAATATCCTTTTCACTTTCAAAAATATGTGTAAAAATATAAAAAAAATTCAAAATTATTTCCTTTGAAAAAACAAATGGAGAATTGGAATGTAATATTTAAATAAAATTTAAAACATTTCTTGTATAATATTCCCATTCCACTTTGTAAATAAATAAGAAATAAAATATTTAAAAATAATTTTAATTGAAATTGTCCTTTTAAAAATATATATCAATATTTATATATCATTAAAAACATTTCTTGAGACAAATATTTTAAGACACTGAAATTCAAATGTAAGAAAATTGTATTTGAAAACGTTTTTGACACACAACACCAAGCATATAAGAGAATATAATATTTCCAAATATTAAAGTATAATTTATATTTTAAATAAATTATAACTATCATATATCTTGATATGAATGAAAAAATACATTATTTTTCCATACACATGTAAATGACTATATACAATTGCTTATATTACACGCAATACATATTATTACGGAAAAAAACATATTATTAAATATTATTATTTAATATAATAATATATAACATAGATTTTAAAATAAGGGTTCTTAATAGGATTGTCTCACTTATGAAAGTATTTAGTTTTCACAATGAAAATATTAATTCATAGGCGTGTGAATGGTGGTCCTCTTAAAAGGGTTCTCCATGGCGCTACGCACCTAGGGTTTTCCACACCACCTCTTTCTTGGCCTGGAGTTCTCCTCCACGAGTGCTCTTGGTCTTGACATCCTTCTCCATGGTTGTAGTTCTTGATGCATTTTGGCTCAATTTCTATTGGTTCCGCACTTGTGGAACTATATTTTTAGGATATATTTTTGCTTCATCATGGAAGTGAGAAAGGTGGCTCTGTGGCCAGTTTCTTCATCATCAGCATTCCTCTCATGTCGGCTTCGAGTGAGGTGACAGATCTCATTGTTCGGCTTCAATGTTAGGTCCTTTCTTATCGAAGGTCTTGAATCCAGCATGGATCTACATGGGTATCACTCTAATTTGTGTTTTCTATAGTATATGGCCTTTTTTAGTCGATCCTCATCAATCATCAATTTGGGTTTCATGATTTTTTAAAGCTGTCTGTGTTGTGGCTTCTGATTTGGGGATTTCATCAAGTAGAATATTTTTGTCTCCTTTAATTTTGGATATTCAAATGTTGGATTTGTAGAATAGACGTCTTCATTTTGGACCTTCTCCTTATCATCCTCAGTGTCCCTCTCCTAAACCAAATATGATTTTTATCATTTTAGACTCCACTACATGTTCTTCCTTAGATTTTATCTAATTGATTTCATGCCAAGACTGTTGCTAATGATCCAGATTGGCTCAGATCCTCTTATCGGTGATGCAGTTTTGGTGTGGTAGTGGGGTCATAAAAACATGGTTGGAATTGTCTTGGCATCACGCATCTTGGAGAATATGGCTCATTGGGTTTCTCAAATACTATTATGGTGATGGAGGGGGTCTTATGGTATTGTTGTGGCATGACTTTCATCCAGATATAGTTCTGGCATCTGGTATGCGAACATTGTTGGGGATGTTGTTTCCAATTCTTCTATTTTTCCCACATGAATGGATCTTGTGATGGTGTGAATAAGATGTGTGTCATATGGTCCGTGATTCAAGGGATTATACAACCTCACCTTCTTCATGGGGCTTCTAGAGATGAGGTTCAGAGCAGGGAGTTTTCACCAGACCATTTCTATCTGGATTTGGATGATTGAGAGGGTATGAAAATTAGCGTCCAAACCATTATTTAGGATATGTACATGGAAAATTTCCATGAATAAATGAGATGGTTGAAGTTGGACATAATATTACTGACAATGGGGGTGATATTTTCCTTGTTGACATGATTTGTCTTGTTTATGGCTTTTGGTCCGTCATGGAACTGTTTTTTTCATTATGTCATTGATGTCATGTTGGGTTCCCACTTAGCCCTTAAAAGGGGGTTTATGTTAATAAAAAAAACATTTCAGTCAAATTAATTCATAGGTTTACAATTAATTATAAAAAAATATAAGAATCAATTGAATATAAAGGGAAATTTTTATATAGAAAACTATTTTTATTCTCAAAAATGAATTTTATCCAAAAAATTTAAACTATTTAATATTTTTTGGTGTTATTAATAAAATATATCAGATATTTATTGAAACAATTTGGCTTTCATATAATTTATTTGATAATAATAAGATAAGAACAAACCCAATATTTCGCATAAAACCCTATATTTTTAAAACAACACTTTTTCTATCTTTTAATGGAGAACATATTTCAAATCTAAATTTTTGAAATTTTATGAATCTTATACTTCATATAGAAAATATTATTTTATTTATAGGGTGTTTTTTTCTTATTTTTATTGGTTGTATAAATTTTTTTACTGAGTATTTAAAAATTTTGAATTTTAATTGAAAAATACCTTTTTCCGTCTAAATCATTTATATGGTTAAATTATCATTTTTATTGGTTTTAAATAATAATTCTATAATTTTTTTATATGTTATTACAATTTAGTTGTTTATAAAAAATTTAAACATAAAATGTTATATAAAAAAATTGTTCACTTTTGAAATTTTTTACTTTAAAAACTCTCTACGTCATCCCCGTTGTAGGATTAAATTTAAATTAATTTTTACAACATATTTGATTTGAATATGTAAAAATATATCCTATATTTTTAATCATTATAATTTATCATTTATAACATGTTATGATTAGTTTTTGAAATAATATATTTTATAATTTAATTAAAATTAAGGAAAATTATTAAGATAAAATTTTCTTAATAATGGACAAAATCATAAATAAAGGCCTAAATGAGATACGACACTATCCAAAATCAACTTAATGTCAATATTTAGACACTATCATCAATTTAATATAATTGGAACCACTGTTTGAGATAATATTTACGGGAAAACGTGGGTGGAATTCCCTTCTCAAAAAATTTAAAACAGTTTCACTCCTCATCCATTATCAAAATGAACACATCCCTCCCACTTCCTCGCACCTCTCACAAAAATTTATATCTAACAGGCTGTACCCAAATTTCTCCTAAAAATCCCTCATCTATACCTATAAGTCTCACCTTTGGAATAAAAATATATATGTAATCCAATTGGTTCAAACCCAATATTAGTTACCCAAATAAGAGTTAACATCATTCCTCAAGATTTTTAGATTTATTTATTTGTCTACTCATTCCATTAAAAATATTCTATGATTATATAATAAAAACCATTTATTAAATATAAAAATATGTTTTTATTTATGTTGTTCAACCTAAAATTACACACTCATCCATCTAATGTGTAATTAACATACAATTTATGTGTACGATGAACTACCGCTTCGTAAAACGATGTTGTTCATTATTCCTTTACTGAATCTCATGGTTAGAATTTTGATGGAAAATCTATTAATATATGTTATATAAGATATTTATAATGCATTTATACTTATTTTATTATTTTATAACTTATATCATTATGTACTCCTTTTTTTGGGAATATGATATCATCGATTGTGCATGTGTGGAGTACCACCCCCTTAAAATGATGAGATTTGTTCACGTTATACATGGAATGTATAAAAGATTGTTTGATTATACTATGTAACATATATGAAAAATATATGATAAAAAATAATAATATATATATAAATATATTTATGTATCAATTACATTTAATTATTTTAAAATTCAATAAAAAAATGAAGTAGCATTCATGTGTACATACGACTTACTATCTCTATGAATGGTTTATATCATTTCCTATTTATTTTTTTTAGATTAGTATAAATATATATATTCATACTGAATATATGTGATATTTAAAACATAGTTCAAAATATGGATATGATTAAACCTTAATCTAATTAATAAGTATAATTGGTTACATGTTAAAACATACTGACAAACTAGGCAATTAACACTCAAAATAGTTAAAACAATGAATGATTATTAAAAAATGGGGAATACGATATTATAAGAATATTATATCTGATATTATAAATATGATTATTCATCTAGTATTAGTTATTTACAGGTTCAAAACCAATATACACTACGTTAAAGGATGATCAAACAAAAAGGAAACACAAGTAAAGTGATTTTGTCTCAATTAACTTTCCATTGAGACTTGTTTTTTGTTGTGCACCACATCACTTTTATATCATGTATATACTATACTTTGAAGTGTTATATTATTAATAAACGTATTCTATTTATATTATATGTATAATTTAATATCATTCTTTCATTTATATTATGATTCAGATGTTTCAAAGTTGTATGGGATACTTTGGAATGCTTAATGATTATTCTCCTCAAGAAATGTTTTTAATGATTATCATTACAATATCACTTTTTTTCTTATTAATATAATTTTATTTAAGAAATAAAATTATTATAATCTTTTTATGATCTAAAATATTGGTTGATGGATATTTTTATTTAATGAACTATATACCAATTTTACATACGATGTTCATTTTGACAATTATTTGATTAAATGAAAAATTATTGAAAAATCGGTATCTTTTATTAAATCATGATATATGATAAGGTGTATTTTATATTTAATAAATATATTATTCGATTTGAGGAATTAATTGGAAACGAAATTACTGGAGGGGAATAGAATTTATATAGACCATTCATGTATTGATAGGTTATCATGACACAAATTGGCTCAAAAAATTAAACAGGTTTCTATATATAGTTTTAAACAATTTGGAGAATTGATCATAACAATAAAGGATTTCATGTGCTAATGTCAAGATTTCCAAAAATTAAGCATTTCCTTCATTTGGATTCAATATTTCTTATCCATTATATTTTCACTATGAAAAATTATATGGATTCGCTTTAGTATTATTTTATTGATTAAATGTCATGTGTTTTGTTTCTTACATTTATATATTTATTTTTCCATATCTAGTTCATCAAATGGAATTTGTTTGCTGTTATTACCTTTCAATATAGTTTATGATCCTCCTTCTCATTTTGGGTATTTCATGGTTTTTTATATATTTACCATGAAATAATTATTATTTTCATTGACTCATTATTACTTCAAGTATAATATACACTTACTGGGCATTTGGGATTAATCTTATTTTTCTTTATTTACTATAGAATTAAATATGCGTAATATGAAAGATATTTATGGAATAAAGTGGATATACTAGATGGATAAATGTTTTCGGTTAATGAAAAAAATTCTGTTGTAATTTGTGTATTCATGTTTAAGACAAGAAATTTATATATATCTAGTTTAACAAGACTACTAAACTATTTGGTCTTTATGTATTTGATTCATTTTAATCATGCTAATATATTGTAATTAGAAACCCACATCGATCTTTTTGGGCTCTATTTTCTATAAATATATATTATAATCAGAAAAAAAAATTTGGAAATCAAAAATATTTTAAAAATAATTTCCATGGAAAAAAACTTTGAAACATATAAATAAATATTTAAATATCATTTAAACCATTTCTCGAATAATATATACATTCCATATTGAAAAATAATATTTTTAAGCATCATTATTTTTAAAAAATACCAATGTAAACAAACATTAATACTTATAATGGATTCGTTAAAATATTCTGAGGCTAGAATGGTGGGAAATTTCTATCTTCTCATACATGATGAAATATAGATTTCTTTCACTTTTTTGGTGAATGATTAATGGATCATGTATGGAAAAAATCATGAATAATACTTTTAGAAAAATTTGTAAATAAATAAACTTGGGTAAAAATATACTTAATAATTAATTTGAAAAGGGATTATATATTATTGAAAACCTTTTTAGAAAACATGTATATGGAATAAATTTTTTTTTACTAAAGAGAGAAATATATATTATTTTTCTTAAAAACAACCTTTTGGCCTCTATAATCATTTAAGAGTGGAAAATGAATTGAAAATAGGTATTCTCCACATATAATAAAAATATATGAAAATTTATGAGTTTCCATAGAGATATACTATAATATTTCATCATTATAATCATAATCTTAAATGATACAGATAAATGATGGTATTATATCATAAAACCCTTACAACATTAGTAACATTGATTATTGAGACACATGAAATAATAAAATTAAATAAAATATATAATATCATTGTAATTAATAAATTCATTATATTTCATGTCAAATTGGTTGTATAAACACCTCATAAAATATGATAAGTGCACAATATAATATATGTCCCAAAGAAGACAAATTGAGACGGAAATCCCATACATAATTCTTAAGTTCATTCTTATACATTATAACATCCTATATAACTAATATAAATTTATTATTAATATATTATAGAACAATAATTATATAAATCATACCATATATGTTTTTCTTAAGTCATTTTATTAATACTTTATTCATAAATCGTTATAAAAATCACGTTTTGAATAATAACTAATTTGTCTTTCATGTATGTTTTGTATTCGAATTTTGGATCCTTTTGCATTGATAATTGTCGAACCACCTATATAATGTTAATATTTATATAAATTACATATATATTTACTGTATATTTGTTTATATTAATCCATAAAATTTGGATATATAAAATGATATACAATTTTCATAGAGATGGTAGACTTTACTTACTCAGGAACAATGTTTCAATTTTTAATATGATTGAAAAAATAAAGGTATACAATAATTAACCTCTAAAAATAATAATTATTTCATATATATCACATATTTTTTTGATTTTATTTTTATTAACTTCTATGAAATGTTTTAGTGAAAAATGAGTTACATCACTTCATGACGTGGTAGTCTTTCATACAGACACCCGATGTTATGGGTTTCCCCATGGAATAGAAATTAAGAAGGTATAAGTGATATAATAATAAAACATATATAATTTTGTTAAAAAAAATATTATATATTCATCTAATTGACAATTCTACACAGAACTAGAAAATACAACAATGTCCATGGTTTAGAACCATGGTGGTAGGCCTAAAACACAAGGAAATAGCTTATGGTCACGGTTTTCCACAACCATGGCCGTTAGAGCCATTGAAATATATATGGACTAGATCCAAAATTTTGACGGTGGAAATATGTGATATATTTCCATAGTTTTTATCATTAATATTAATTGATACAATAACAATTTAATTATTGAAATTATATGTTACATCCACGGCTAAATCTATGGTTATATCCATTATACGAGATAAAATAGTAATTTGTTTTACCAAATAACTTCTTGAATTCACAGGCACACAAAGCCATACATAAAATTCCCAAATGAATCCACAGATAAAAAAATAGAAATGAAACCACACCATTGTCCATTTACATAATCAATCCACACATACACAATAAAAATGCATGAACCCACTATCTTTAGGAGAAAAACTTTGTTTAAATTACCAAATACACTAAAAAACAATAGATTTGTAACCATGCTATTCATCATTTAGGTAATCAACCCACCAGTATGTTTCAATCTATTATTGTTGTCTTTATTGTATTTTTATCATCCTCACATGGTCACTATCTGAGTACAAGTGGTTTTTGAATCCACTTGGTCCATCTGCATGTTTCTAGAATGGAAATGAGAACTCTAAAGTATTACTATAATTTTGAGTTTGGTAAATAGAATTAAACTTACTAGAGGATGTTTAATATAACATCAAGAAACAAAATTTTCCTAATAACTGAAGTGGTGGTATATTGTATCATTAAACACCATATATTAACATAATGCACTGTAAAAAATAATACAGGTAACATAATTCAAGGTTAAATACACATATTATTAATTATGATATATCATACATGTTTTCGTAATGAAGAAATAATTACACACTATTATATAATTATAATATTTTTTTCATATTTCATAATAGGTTTTCATATAATTATAGGGATGTTTTTCACATATTGTATGTGTGTATTATATAGAATATAGTACACCATAATTCATGTAAAATGGTAAAAATTGTGAAATAAACACAATAAAAGAATGTATAATTACATATTTTCACATAATTATAACCTATTGACAATAATTTATAATAAAAAATGGTTTTCTATATGAAACATGATTAATTTAAAGGGATTTACTATAAAACAAACAAGTTTTTATATGAAAAAAATAGTTTTCATGTAAAAAATGTAGACATGAGGACCTATTATATGCTTTTAAAAATACATGCATTAAAATATGCAATGAATATGAAAAAAGATGATAATTCATAAAGCTCATCAATACAAACTAGAATCCAAACAGAAAAGTAATTTATTTGAAACTATACCTATAGATAAATTTAGTAATATTTTTTTATAATGGTCATGAGGAAAACCTATAATATTAATTGAATACACACCTTTTACTGATCATATTTTTGATAATAAATTATTTTCTAAATATTATTTAATATAAATATTTCCCAAAACACATTTAATTATATGAAGAAAAAAAGTAAATAAAAATTAAAATTTTAGAGGAATAAAATATAAATGAAATAAAAAAAATATTTAGGGATTTGATGGGGATTACCCCACAGATGTAACAGTATTGTAGATAACCTATTTCTCCAATATTTTAAATCATGTATTTGTATATCTTTATGTAGGGAGAAAATGAAAACTGGATTATGAAAACAATGTGAAATAAAATAAATAAATAGACCTCTAAGGTTACATTATAGCGGTCATGTTTGTTTTCACATGTATAATATAGCATTAATCCATTATCTTTCATCCCATTTGTATTTTAGTGCACACATATAACTCTAGTTATCATAGTATTCATCATATAAAATAGATGATATTACTAAAAAACAACAAACTAATGTTTATATAAGGGGCTACGATGTTCCAAATCCTATCAAATAAAGGATGATGTTTAGAGTTATTTGTATTACGTGAATTGGGAAATTAATTTGTGCATTAATGGATTTATTTTCACGTGGTTTATTATCTTTCTAGTAATCCGACTATTGGCATGGTGAAAAGCATATCCTTTTTCTATGCCTTTTTCAACCAATCAGGTTACTTGGAACACTAAGTTGACATTTTTAGGGTTCATGTATTTGTTCTGAAGTACCAGGCGGTGGTAATTCATTATCATACATTCCATTTGTATATTATCTCTCATATACACTACTAGTGATCAAAGGATTCATCCTATATAATAAAGTATATTACTCACAACCAAAAAACTCATATTTAGGTATGGGGTTACAATGTTCCCAAACAGATGATTGAAACCCTCTCTACCGACTTGTTGAGTTTTAATGTCTCGGTTCCGAGAGCCACCCAGAAGTGCCTCGTACCCGGTTGGTCACACGGCCTCAAGCGCATTTCCCCAATTTCCAGAGGCTGGCGACTACTAGCGAGGGCCTTGGGTGTGATAGTGGGAAACCTATGACCTCATTGGCAGAGTAAAATAGTGGAAGAGTAAATAAATAACAATAGTGGAAGTAGTAATAATCCATATACAAGTGAACTATGAAAGACTAAATGAGATAAAAAACTTGAGCACATATATATATATATATGATGCATGATATATATATATCAAGGAAAGGTGCCAAATAGGTCACAATGCTGGAATACAAACAATACTAAAACAAAGTACAAATGAAAAGAAGATAACAGCTCTTCACTATCACAAGCCTTAGCTTGGTCCCTTGCACTCCAGCACCACAGTCAATCAGGAACCTGAACTAGAAGGGTGCTTTCCCTTATCTATACTTGCAGTAATATATTCTTTTTGGGCTCAAAAGAATGACCCAAATAGGATGTGAGACTAAATCCTAGAAGGAAACCACCCAAAGATCTATGCCTAACAGTCAGTGAGTATATGTCAGGTAAAAATTATAGAAAGTAGTAACACGAACATACTAAACAGTACACAATACACAACGCAAATAACAAGCAACAACTATCATGTAGCAAAGAAGAAACAGGTAACCCTCTGGGAAGTACTCACAACCATCCCCTATGGTCCTACCTAACATGTACCAACAACCCTCTCGATAGTACATTCAGCATGACCCCTCTAGTTTGGTCATATGGAAATTATAAGACTCTATGAGGAAGCTCACTCAGTCAACTCCCCTTATAGTCTATGGTAGTAAGGGACTCTCTGAGGAAGATCACATAGTCAATTCCCATTATATCCCTAAGGTCATAGAATCTCTGAGGAAGCACACTCAGTCAATTACCCTTATAGCTGAGGTCATACAAAGAATCTATGAGAAAGCTCACACAGGAAATCCCTCGTATAGTCTATGATATCAATGCGATTCAAAGTAAAACAAAGACTCTCTAAGGAAGCTCAGGCGGTCTATACCCGTATATTCTAATTTAGTCACGGACTCTCTGAGGAATCTCTCACAGTCAATTCTCATATAGCCCAACGTAATCCTAGGCTCTCACAGGAAGCTCACACAGTCTACCTCCTATAGCCTAATGCTCAAAGACTCTCTGAGGAAGCTCACTCGGTCTATCCTTTTATATTCTACTACACCATGTTATCATGGCCATGTGTATGATAATGGCATAGTAATGCAATATGGCCAATGTAGGCCTACATAACTACTTGGTAAAACAATATATGGCATAACAAGAATGTCAGGATTCAAACCCTCCATCCTACATAAACTGGTATGGAAAATATGAAAAGTAGCCAAACTAGCTAACGTGACCAAATGGTCGTAAACAGATCATTCATGGGAAATCATCCAAATCAAAATAATTCAACCATATTCATAATCAATCTTCCTCTACAAAATCATACAAGCAGGGCAAGTATATCACAAGGGTAAAATAGTAAACCCGCAATACCTCGTTCATGGGTATTGGTTGAATTTTCACATAATATTCATGTACATTTACAGGAAAGGGACAAACCACCTACCTTGGTCCAATTAGATTGATATAAATGAACCACACGGCTTGAATCGCCTTAGAACGTCAATGATATACAAAAACGTCTAAAATGTTAAACCCAAGAAAAGTTGAGATAGAGGAGGAATCATGGAATGAATCTCAAGAAAAATGAAAAGCTTACCGTTGCAGTTCTAATGCAATTTATGACAGTCGATACAGATAATGGACGAAGGCTTGGGGGCTCAAAGAAGATCCATGGATGCTCGGCGCTCTCAGATGAACGAAACCAAGAAGGAGTGGTTTCTGCCCGTCAGTTGCGACCCTGGTGCATTTAATGAAAAAAAAGAAAGTACAGGGAATGTATTTTGGCGTACCCAGTGTGTACTCACATTTTCTATACTCTGCTTTAAGCGGCCTCCATGTCACCCCTACATGGTCGTGGGTGTGTCCATGACATGGCCTGTACATGGCTTCCAGCTGCATCGTAGCACACAACATGTACTCATAAAGTACATGGCGTGTACATTGAGAATTTAGAGATTTTTTTCTTTTTCTAAAAAAACCACCAGAAAAGGAAAAACATACATGAAAAGAAGATTCAGTTTCTTACAAACTTCCCCCCTTGAAGAAAATTTTCCCCGAATTCCCCTAGCGCGGTGTAGAAGAAGAAACCCCAAACAACTCTGGCCACTGAGCTCGTACATCGGCCTCCCTCTCCCAAGTCTCATCCTATACCCATACGTGCAGACCTAGAAATCATACTAGGGGAACAGACTAGCCACGGTGAACCTTTGTACAGTGATGAACAACTCAAATGGGATGCTCCTCAAATGACGCATCCACCTCGAGTTCAACCTCCTCGGGTTTAAAGACATGAGACGGGTCTGAAAAGTAATGTCGGAGCTAATAAACGTGAAAAAATTCATGCATGTCTTGGCGCGTCAGAGGTAACTGCAACCGATAAGCAACCACCCCAACTCTATCTAATACCACAAATAGCCCGATGTAACTCGGTGATAGCTTAACCAATCTCCAAATACTCTTATGTCCCAAACTCTATGTGACACATAGGAAAAACTAATCCCCAATGTCAAACTCTAGAGGTTTTATCCCCTGATTAGCATAAGAATTCATTCGAGACAATGCAGTATCCATCCTTTTCTGAATCAACTCTATCTACTCAATAGTCTATAGGACAAGATGAGGTCCCAGCAATGTGGCCTCTCCTGCCTCTAACCAACACAAGGGTGATTGGCATGGACTACCTTAAAAAGCCTCATAATGTGCTATTTGGAAAGTTGCTTGAAATCTATTATTGTGGGAAAAACCATGAGATATATATGCTTATCTCAAGAACCACAAAAATCCATAATGCTTTCTTGGAGCATGTCCTCAAACACTAGAACTGTACGCTCGGACTGGCCATCTGTTTGGGGATGGTAAGGTATACTCAAAAGTACAATTGTACACAAAGCCTTCTGATGACCCTAATAGACCTGAGAAGTAAATCAAGAATCCCTATCTAAAACAATGGATTGTGTAACACCATGAAAATTTATGATCTGTCGAATGTAAAACTATCCCAGCTAGTCAACACTGAAGGTCTCCCTGATCGGTAATAAGTGAGCAACCTTTGTGAGTTTTTCAATGTCAACCCATACCGCATCCTTCCCTCCTAGGGACCTCATCAACCTGGTCACAAAGTCCATCGTGACATCATTCAACATCCACTCAGGAATGGGTAACTGCTGTAGAAGCCATGCTGGTTACTGGTGCTCTTCCTTCACCTTTTGAGAAGTCGAACACCTCATGAAGAACCCAACAACATCTCTCTTCATACCTGGCCACCAATACTAATGGTGTAGATCAGGATACATCTTTATGGAATCACGATGAACTACTGAAACTGGGGAACGAAAGTCATGCATCAACTCCTCGTGTATATATGTTGGAACCCATACATCAATCTATAAATTCAAGGTCTCATCTTCGCCTATTGTCCATCCAAGAAGAGGGTCCTCTCCTAATACACTCTCCTACAAGACTAGGTCTTTTGAGTCTGATAGTTGGCTCATCCACACCCAATCATGAATTTTATAGGTAAAAACTATAGAAGATTGAAACTTTTTTCCCCTATCTTTTGTGCACCTACAAATGCATCTCAGGGAAACTATCCATAAGATTCCACTCACTATCGGACTCCTAAACTACCTGCATCAGAGTCCTCCTGCTCAATGCATTAGTTACTACGTTTCCCTTCCCCAACAAATATACAAGCTCAAAATCAGTGGACTATACATACTCAACCAACCTTTGTTGTCTTAGATTCAAGTCACACTTAGTGAAAATGTACATGAGACTTTTGTGGTTGTTGAAAGCCCCAAAATGATCTCCCAATAGATAATGTCTCCAACAGTGTAAGGAATGAACAACATCTTATAACTCTAGATCATGTGTCAGGTAATTCCTCTCATGTGGCCTCAACTTCCAAAATCCGTACGTAATGACTCCATCTCCCTACATAAGCACATCTCCCAGCCTGATAGCTGAAGCATCACAACTCTTTCCCGACTAAGGCAAGACTAGAATCGGTGATAAAGTCATCCTTTCATTCCAAAACTGAAAGGATGAATCACATGAATCTGACCACATGAATTTTTCACCCTTCTTATTCAAGGCCATTAGTGATTCCTATATGCATGAAAAGTAATGTATAAAGCCTATTTAGTATCCATCCAGCCCTAGGAAACTCCGAAACTCAAAGAAGTTCTAGGGCTGGTCCTAGGAAACTAATGCTCTAATTTTCTCTAGGTCTGCTCACACACCTGTATCTGAAATAACATGACCCAAGAGTTGATTCTAATTCATCCAAAATTGGAATTTTGGGGGATTATAATATAACTAATGCTCTCTCAGTGTACTCAAAACGATCTAAATATGTGTAGTATGGTCGTCTCGAGTGTTAGAGTACACAAATATATCATCCATGAAAAACAACCACGAAGGAATCCATGTAAGGATTGAACTCTCAGTTCATCAGTGCCATGAAAACTGCTGGTGCATTCGTGAGACCAAACGACATAACTATATACTCGTATAGACCATACATGATATTGAAGGTTGTCAGATGTATATCGGATGGTATAACGCGCAACTAATGTTAACCGGACCTCAAGTCAATCATCGAGAACACCCAGGCTCCTCGAAGCTGATCAAAGAGATAGACAATCCTAGGAAAAGGATATATGTTCTTGACCGTCAACTGGTTCAGCTTCTGATAATATACAAAAAGACTAAGGTTACCATCCGCCTTCTTCACAAATAGGATAGGCGAACCCCATGCAGAAGTAATAGGTCGGATGAAACCCTTCACCTAAAACTCCTCCAACTACTTCTTGAGCTCCTACAACTCAGGTGTAGACATCCTATAAAGAGGAATGGACACAGGTTCCACTCTTGGAACGAGCTCAATTGAAAATTATACCTCATGCTTTGGAGGTAAACCTGAAAATTCCTCAAGAACTACATCCTTGAAATGATCCACCACTCGAGAAAAGTCTAACTACGAAGTCCCCAGATCTTCCAGATATAGGCTGGAAATTTCGGCTACAACTCCCCCTATTCCATGATGCTATGGTCCTGCTCTGCTCACCTGGATGTCCCACTTGACTCTATGAAGAAAAGAACTTCGCTCTGATGATATGAAACACACCATATCAGGATAACAGTCAACGACTTCCTGAAAGGGAACTATCTAGTCCATCTCGAGAATGGCATCATATCTTGTCATTTCTAGGACATAGAGGTCCCATAAAAAGTGACACCAACCAACATCAAGAGGGAACTCCTTGCACTGGTCTATGTTAGATGTCCTCGTTCCAATGGTGTGTCTTGTGTAAACATGCCGACAGAAGAAATGATAAAGAGCCAAAGGATCTCCCCAATAGAAATAAAGATAAATCTATGAGAAGCCCCTATATCAAAAAGATGAGGAGATAAAAATGAGGTTAAAAAGATGGTACCTCGAATTGTGGAGGGTCTGGGATCCTACTCCTGACGGGTCCACAACACGACAAAAGTCTAGCCTACACCACAACCTTGTGACCCTACCAGACCACTCTGAGTTGATCCACTATTATGGCGCTGATATCTTGGAGACTGACCTCCGCTGCCAAGAAATCCACTCATCCGGAACAATCAGAAGAACATTAGTTCCCAGACTAATGAGAAACTGGCAGTGTTTCTCCTGAATGAAAGGTCATAGAAGAGCCCCTTTCACCCTCTTCTAGTGAGAAAAACAGATAGAAACACTGCTGATGGCCCATCTTGACACAAGATCGACACTCCATCAGGTCCCTCAGGCAACATGGCCTCGTATGACCACTCTCCCACATTAGTATCACATTACCTGTCTACCGAAAGGTGCATCCCATATACATTGATCTCCTCATGCAGTCTCTCTGTGTCACTTCCTCTTATTAAATTATGGAACACTAACTCTGCATGTAAACCACCCTGGCTCACTACTCCATAATCCCTCAGATTGTGCTCAGTTATCATCACCTAGTTGATGATAGTGGAGATCTAAGTCAACCTGAAGATATTCATCTGGGAATGGATCTCATGCATAAGACCTTCTTCCAACTTCAGTTCAAGGAAAAACTCATCCCCTCTTGGAATATGTGTGAAACGCTGTAGCTATGTGAAGTGAGTGGAATACTCCATGATAGAAAGAAAACCCTGCTCCAAAAATCTTGAACACCCTGGCTCGGTCGGACATCATGTTCTATGGGTAGAAGTAGTCGTAAAAGACATGATGGAACTCCTCCCAACCTATATTCTAATAGTCTCCTTCCTGAGAGATGAAATCCCACCACCTATTGGTGAAGTCTAGGATCATATAGGTCACATGCTTCACCCTAAAATCTGGTGGTACCTCAAGATTCTCGAAGATAGTCTTCTTGGCCTCTAGCGACGACATTGTTGCATGTGGTCCTCCTTCCCCTTAGAATGTGGGAGGATGATGCTGCTGGAAATCCTGCATCAATTTGGACATCGACAGGGTAGAAGACGACGCTCTAGGGATGGTCTGATCATCATCCTACGAAAAACATCCCAGAACTATGCATCAGTGCCTGTAATTGGTATAACTACTGGTTCCAAGGCTGGCATAGTAGGAGGATCTAGAGGATGTCCCTGATCATCCATATCTGGCATATGGTCATCCCCTGCAATTGCCAGTATACCGAAGGACGTCTAGGTGGAATGATTTTACAAATTAAAATCCACACCTTAGATTTGGGATTACCAAGGACTAAAAAATGAATGCAGAAGAAGGAACTGGGAAAAGAAAACATTCAAGTTCTGCAAATCATAACTACACAGTGTGTTCTTTCCATATACAATTTGTTCCCATTAGTCACTCACATGGTCGTGTACTCCAGCCTATACTGGTCATGTAATTCCCCATATACATGGCTTGTTGTCAGAACACACGACTTGTACTATAATCCTCCTTCCCTGTTCAAGTACATCTACACTGTTAAGACACATGACTCTTCCAAGGAAATACTACAAAGAGTGTTCAAGACACACATGACATGTACTAGACAAGCCTTACATGTCCAGTGTTGTTAGCGACACAGCCTGACACACGACTAACACTACACGACAAGTTCCAGATGGACACGACGTGTATGAGAAAGGGTGACACCGACCCATGTGGTTAGTTACATGACCGACTACACAGTTCACTATACACAGCCTGTTCCACGGGGACACGACGTGCACTTGACAGATTTCCCTGAACCATGTTGTTCATGGCATGGCTGGGTACATAGGTTAAACTTCATGATGTGTGGAAGAAAAAGGACACGACATGTAAAGCCTAAGTCTCACCCATCCGTGTCATTAGTCACATGGGTAGACACACAGTTACTGCAACACGATGATTACGTACTATACATGACGTGTTCCTACAAGATTTTTCACAACCCCATATCACTGACCACACAGTCAGTGACACGGTTATAGACTACACAGTGTGTATTCATAATGTACATGTTGTGTATTCTAGGTTTTTTTGGAATGTAGCCTCAGAAAATTCTCTAAGGCCCAAAAAACTAAGAAAATGTGCGTTAAGTTGCCAAATATTCGATCTGTGAGGGCCCATACTCCCCGAGAATCAAAACATGGCATCTTATACATGTTATTATAAGTCCAAAAAGCAATGATCCACAAATTCTAGTCCACGAGGGCCCATAACACCTTAAAAACCAATGTATGGCATCCATCTAAGAAAATCACTACACAAACAAATTCCTTATCAAACAACATGGATTTTATCAAAGAATACTTCACAACAACCAGTATAATCTACAAAACATCTATCACAACAACATGAAATCGCTAATGCATCATAGATGGCTTGGAAAGAATGCATGGAATGTGATTTATAACAAGTGCCTATATGATGAATGAGATGGCCTACCCTCTTCTCATCGGGTTGTGACAGAAAAAAGTACAATAACAACAAATGTAACAACACAAAGCATGTCAGTCACTCAAGGTGAAATCATATCAACTGTAAAATTTCAAAACCAGGAAACTGGAATAAAGGAGGTAGATTTGATTTTCCCTTTACATGGTTTATCTACAATAGCTCACATATTATTACAATGTACTGTTTCCATCCTATCCATAACTAAGGCTATAAAATGTAAGTCCATTGAATAGAACTCCTTTTATATGACTTTGAAACGTCCCGTTTCTGGGAGCCACCCAGAGGTGTCCCGTACCCGGTTGGTCACATTTCCTCAAGCTCATTTCCCCAAATGTCAGAGTCTAACGAATAGCGGCGAGGTATTTGAATGAGATTGTGGGGAATCTATTCCGTCATTGGTAGAGTAACACAAAGGAAGAGTAAAAAAAAATACGGGAAGTAGTAATAATCCATACACAAGTGAATGATGAAAGACAAAAATAGATCAACAACAGGAGCACATATATATTTGATGCATGATACATATATGTCTAGGAATGTAGCCAATCAGATCACAATACTGGAATAAAAATATTACTAAACCAAAGTACAAATGAAAATTAGATAACTTCTCTTTAGTATTGCAACAATCAGCATGGTCCCTTTCTCTCCAGCTCCACATTCAATATATAACCTAAAGCAGAAGGGCTATTCCCTTATCTATACCTACAACAATATAATTAGTTTGGTCCCAAAATCATGAACCAAAAAGGGTGTGAGACTAAATCCCAGTAGGCAACCACCCAAAGATCTATGCCAAACTGTCAGTGAGTATATAGCAGGAAAAACGTACAGAAAGTTGTAACATGAACATACTATACAATAAAACAATCCACATTACCAATAAAAAGCAACTACTATCAAACAGCAATGCACAAACGGGTAACCATCTGGGAAGTACTCACAGCGATCCCCTATGGTCTTACCAAACAAGTACCAGTAAGACTCTAGGAAGTACACTCCGCCTGAACCCTTTGGTTTGGTTATACATAAATTTTAAGACTCTCTGAGGAAGCTTCATCGGTCAATTCCACTTATAGTATAATGTAATCTGGGACTCTCAAAGGAGTATCACACAGCTAATTCACCTTATAGCCCCAAGTTCATGGACTCTCTGAGGAATCACACTCGGTCAATTCCCCTTATAGCCCAGGACATACAAAGTCTATCTCAGGATTCTCACACAATCACTCCATAATATAGTCTCGGATATCAAGGTGATTCAAAGTAAAATAAAGACTCTCTGAGAAAGCATTCACGGTCTATCCCTGTATAGTCTAAATTAGTCACAGACTCTCTGAGGAAGCTCACACAGTCAATTCCGATATAGCCCAATGTAATCATTGGCTCTCTGTGGAAGCTCACATAGTCTACCCCCTGTATCCTAATGCTCAAAGACTCTTTGAGGAATCTCAGTCGATCTATCCCCATATAGTCTACTACTCTAGGTTCTCACGACCATGTGTAAGATAACGACATAACAATGAAATATGGCCAAATTAGACCTATTGAACTACTTTGCTAACCAATATAAATCATAACAAGCAAGTCAGGATTCAATCCCTCTATCCTACAAAAACTGGTATGGAAAACAGTCCATGTAGCTAAACTGGAAAACTTTACCAAACAGTCGTAAACAGAACATGCATGGGAAAAACATCCAAATCACTAAAATTAAACCATATTCATATTCAAACATCCTCTAAAAAAGAATACAAGCAAGGAAGGTATATCATAGGGGTAAAACGGTAACACATGCAATAACCCGTTCAAGGGTATTGGTGGAATTTGCACATAATATTGAACGACATTCAAGAGAAAGGCACAAACCACCTACATTGGTTCTAGAAGATCTTTATATGTGAACCGCGAGGAATGAATCACCATAGAACGTCAAATATCTAAAAAGCATTTAAAACTTTCACCCCAAGATAACTTGATAAAGAGGAGGAATAATGGAATGAAACTCAAGAAGAAGAAAGATCGTACTGTTTTAGTTACAATGCAATTGACGATAGTAGCTTTGGAGAATGGATAGAGGCTCAGGGGCTCGGTGATGATCTGTAGATGCTCGGTGCTCTTGGACAAACAAAACCTAGAAGGAGTGGTTTCTATCCATCAGACGCGACCCTGGTGCGTTCAATGAAAAAAATGAAAGTACATGGTGCGTACTTTTAGGGTAGACGATGTGTACTCTCCTTTTTCATACTCCGCTTTAAGAAGCCTCCATTTCACCCAAACATGGCCGTGTGTGTGGCCATGAACCGACCAGCACACAGCTTCCAACGGCATCACAGTACACGACATGTACTATGAAAATTTCCTGATTTTCCTATTTTTCTAAAAAACGACCAGAAAAGGAAAAACATACCTGAAAATAAGATCAGGGTTCTTTCATGAGTAGCCTGAAGTTAATTTTTTATTCGTATTGTTAGTTATTTTTCTTTATAATGAATAAAGTATTTAATCTACTAGTTGTGACTAATAAAAATTTTCATGTAGTGTATATGGTATTTTTCATTTTTCTAAATATAACTATCTAATGACAAACAATTCTTTATTTGTTTGTGCAATTAATTCAGTAGTGGTAAACAGTGTAATCATAATCATTTGTTGAGAGAAGATTGGTTGAGGTAAAAATTATTATTTTCCTATCATAAAATACTATATATTCCAAAACAACTTAAATATTTAATTACAATTTTAATTTAATAAAGTAGGGTATGTGATAGCATTATATTGCACACACTCCTTATAATCTGTGATCATCTTCTTGAGGATCACTATTTTTTATAAGAAATACAATTATTGAAAAGGTTGTTATTAATGGTTTCATATATAATTTTAAATAAATATATATGGAATTAGAGGCCCATAGTGAAATTAATATACTAAGGCCTCTATAGACTAATAGTGGTTAAGTGAGCACTAGTGGTTGATATTACAAAAAAAATTATTTCAAAATATGTATTAGGTGTCCCAAACCTGTATGTGGGAAAAATTTATAAATCCATATCACTAAGAATATAATAATTCCACTAATAATATAATTCAACCTATGAATACTTTTCCATGGTATAATAGTTATTAAATCCATAAAAACCTTAGTGATTAAAAATCCCCAATAAAATAACCAATAACAGTTGAACGGTGGATTTGTTTTGTAAAAATGATAACTCTGATGATGAATTAACAAAGTCCCTTGCTTGTTTTACCTTCTCAAGTGGCACATTGGCCTCTTCACTTATTATTTATATTAACAATTATTAAATATTTAAAGAAAAAAATATACAAAGCAATATTTACTATTGTAACTTGAGGTAAGGCTCCAACTGTAGATTCCTAATAATGATTTTAAAATATTTTAGATATAATTAAATTGTATCAGCATCCAAGGAATAAATAATATAATAAAAATGACATAAAATCATTTCAATGGTCTCAAATATTCTTTTTGTGTGACTTTGTAATAATTAATGAAGTGTAATGATAAATTACAAGAAATAAATTCTACAAAAAAGTGACACATGCTTAACTGGGAAAATATATTCATTGATAAGATGTAATATAAAGAGTAATAAATAAATATATTTATATTGTAATATAAAATATAAACATAAGGAAATGGAGAAGATAGTAGAACATAGAATAAGGCTTCCTAGGTCTGTTACACTTAGGACTAATGTTTAAACCTCTAAAGACTGCTTGGGTGAGGCTCTTGTGCAGAAACCTATAGATTTAAAGTTCCTAATTCCAATGAAAATTGGTAAATTTTCATGTTCCAAATCTATGTAATTTTATATTTTATATTTTTTTTGAGATCACAGGAGTTTTGGTTTTTTATTAATATATAGTGGTTTTCCTGGATGATGTTGATATTGTTAACAAAAAATCTTATTTCTAACTTTGAGTTCCTACTCATTATGATTACATGATTCATTGACAAGTAATTTATAAGTGGTGAACCTCACTAACTTAAATTTAATATGGTGGATGTACCTTGTATTTTAATGAGTCATATAATTTGAAATGTTAAATCCTGTTTAATGGAAAAATGAATTCATATAATTTAGTGATGTTCAACATTTAGATCTAAAAATATAATATGCTTCATATAATTTTATATGTTCTATAAATGCAATATAAATTGATGGTGTAAGAAACATCATGCATCTAGATGAATATGTGTTTTTTTTATAATTTGGATATCATAGAGGAATTAAAAAAAGTGATCAAGATAACTAAAAAATCCTTTAGTTAATTCCAAGCATTCAGGAGGAGCTAAGGGATGCAAGATTCATTCATGAATAAAATTGAAACTGGGTTTCCATGTTTTTCAAATAGGGAATGTTTTGAATGTAGTGATATATGATGATTTTATTATTTAGTTCATTGAGTTATCATGTGGAGTAAACTCAGATCTATGGAAGACGTAAATAAAAGTAATCTTGATATTGATATTGAAGGGAGATTTTATTATTAAAAATTATTAAAAATCATTTCCATGTGAAGATTCTAGTTATATTAGTGAGATAAATTCTATTCAAAATTAAAAAACATTTTTAAGTCAATAAATGGTATCCTTCCAAAAATAAATGGAATTTATATTCATATGTATAAATGAAAATATTTTGAATTTATACATTGGGGATTAATTCTTGAATTTATTGAAATGTTCAGGATCAGAGATTATTTTTTGGATACTGTAAAATTCTCTTCAAATATATCAAGACATCCATCCAACAATATGATACCCCATAGGGATCACTCCCATGTTCATGTAGGGTTGGTAATGGTGAAACCCTTTATAATGTTATATTAAGAATTTATAAATACCATCTATGTAGATCCATTTTGAAATGGACCAGAAGGGATTGATAAATCCTATCCAACAAATAATACTATTTCTGTTAATACAAACAATATTTAAATAGCATTTATATGTTTATTTATATATTGAGTTTTTAAATAAAACTATCATATAAAGTATATGAGATTTATGTTATGAAAATATTAACATATAATATAAAAACATCAATAAAATTAATTAATATACTTATATTTTAGTGAAAAAATTTATAATTGAATCTCTAAAAAACAATAAATAATTAGAAATATAAACTTAAAGGATTCTAATTTGAATTAGTTTTTAATATTAAAGCAAAAGATAAAATAAATAAATTTTTACACATCGTGTGGACAACGCATTCATTAATAATTTTTAATAAAGCATATTAAAATTTAAACTATCAATTGAAATCAACACTGAGCTACAAAGTCCACATTCAAATACAAGAAACACAATGCATCTAATTTGTACAGAAAAATGGATTTAGGTATACTGAGTGAGAACTTAATACTAGGTAGATATTACAAAATCAACTATTAAGTCAATGATTTAGTATGTGAATATATAAATAATAGTGTAATTTTAAAGGGTCAACTTTTATCAAGTTCAATAATACCATACCATGGAATTTCATAACACAGCTCACTATAAGACACATATATGTAACCATTTCTATATATCAATCATAACATAACATTAGTTTTTCTAAACATCTCATACATCACAAAAAACATAACATATTTAATCATTTCATCCCCATTAAAACTCGTGCTAACTTTTATTCCCCATAACATTTCATGTGAAGTCAACATGGAAACAAAAATCCATTATCTTGGTTAATGATCATAATTTAGGTATCCAAATACACATAAATAACATATAATAAAGTCTCAATATCCCATATTTCATTTCATGGTTAATTACTAAACCATAACCCAATTAATATTCCTATGAAACCATTTAAGGATTAATTTCAAATGTCATTACATGAAAATTAAGCATATAACTCAAACCATAAAAAATTGGTTTAGAAACATCATCAAAATGTTAGGTTTAATTCACAATAGTAGGATTTACATGCTTATCCATATTAAAAACTAAATTTTTCATGAATAAATGACCATTTCTGCTGCAATGTTACCCCTCAAATCCACCAATGTATGTTTAACACATCACCAGGACCTAATGAAAATTATATGTCCACTATGAAAAAGTGATAGTTCATAAAACTCAAGGAGAAAAAGGAATACTATTATTATATAGCCTATATCTTCTCCAAAATCATAAAGATTCAATAAAGTTAATAACTAGAAGAAATGAAGAGATAATTACAAATAAAAAATCATTAAGACCACTCTAATTTAAAAACATTTGAAAAAACTGAGTAAAAATTATAATAATCAAATGAAAATTTTAAAATTTGAGCGACCTAGTGATTAGTGATTTATTTTTTCTTTCCATAAAATGGTCATGTATCCAAATTATAAAATACTAATGTTACCTAATTATTCAAGTAATAATGTTAAATCTTGTTTGAAAAACATAAGATAAAAACAATAAAATTCATTTTGGAATGATGTCAATTTCATTGTAAAGATACTAGAGGATTATATATATTCACCATTCTCATATTGTAGGTTCTATATAATGCAAAAATTACAACTAATTAGAAAATTAATATTTATACTTTCTAATACCAAAGTTGTGGGTGAGTGGTAACATATAGATGTATAAGTCATCTCGATCTAACCTTATATAGTGGGTGTGAATAGGAATCCATAATAATATCTCATCATTAATGAATTTAAATCTATTATTGGGATAAATCACTTTTCAAATTATTTATATATAAATAGTCACTTCATTCAAACCGAATATCCCATGTTCAATCATATATGGCTTTCTAGATATTTTTCCAAAGTTGTGACATAATCCTCAATAGATCCCCACATTCCTAGCCCATTGATATTTAAATATAATAATTCAATAATATCTATAGGTTTACATTTAATTATCTAACTAGATGAATTTTAACATGATAAATATCAAAACCCACATCCTAATAAACATTGGTAAGTATAATTATTAGGTTTTTTAGAAGTCACATAATTTATCTAAATCACTATAAAAATGATTCGAAAACTTAATTTGATTTATTAAATTTTATAAAATTATTCACCATTTCATGAATAATCAAATAAAATATTGATTTTAGTTGTAACCATAATCTAGTAACCAAATAGCAAGACATGAATCAGACCACCACATAGCCTCAGGAATACTCTATAATCACTAAATCTACACAATTAAAGGAATAAACTCTCCAAACATAGGAAGATGATGTAAATATTTTGTATAATAGTAATTATTAATGAATATATATTAATACAAGTAAATTTTTAAGGAATTATAATCATGTGGGTATTGTCAATCAGTTAGTCAGGGAAACTGAATATGCTTTTGCTGGCGCTCACAAACTCCTATGACCTAGTTGAATGGGGAAATACGATTGATGAATGGTTAAAGGATGATGGAAGGGGATGGTTGGGTGGAAATGTTAAAGCTAAATTAGAGATAAATATATGGTGGAGGATCATGGGGATGTGGAGAAGACACATCAATGATGCATCATCACAAACGTGGTGAGGCCACGTTGGAGTCGTGCAGACACAGAGGTGGGCTGGCTGCATAAGAGAGAGATGATTGTCGGGTGAACATCACTGGCCAGGATGTGCATGAAGGGATAATAATCATTGATTCATATGATACTATCATATGCAAAGGTGGTGGGTTTGAAAAAAAGTGGATAAGGGAGGGCTCAATCATGTGAATGATATGCCGAGGAGGAACACGATCAGGAGAATACAGGTTTCAATGGGTTTAAAATAATATTTGTATATTGATGACCTATTGCCACATTTTTAGTAATATATGGAATTAGATGTGTGAAACTATATTATTATTTTATTTGTGACAATCATTGTAAAATAGAAATGAAAAAAACATCACATCGATTCCAGAGTTTGTAGACCTCAGTACAGTCGAGCGACGTTATATTTTCTAACAGGATAGTTGGTAATAAGTTATGTATGAGATTATAATTAAATATTCTTAATATTTTCATAAATATATTATATAAAATAGAATGACATCATTTTATCTAATTTAGAGATGTGGTGATGGAAAATGAACAACCTTGGTTTACAAGGTGGTAAGCCTCTATACACACGATCATAGATTAATTTCACATTTGATGTATGAGAATATGGATATATAATATTTAATTAACATAATAACATATAATTATATGTTTTATAAAAGTTTTATTATATCATCGTAGTTTAATAATATTTTAATGAGTTAGAGGAATAAATAAAATAAAAATTAAAGTTTAAGGTCTAGACCTTTTCTTTCAAGAACCACTTTTGGAGTATACCAAATTCCTTATTAAGAGGGATTATCAATCAATATAAAGACTATATGAGGTGTAAAGGGAATTAATAAAGGTTATTGGGTAGGTATTTTCCAATAAATATTGGTTGGTATTTGTGAAGACGGTAGGAAATGCGGTGGCCATTTATAAGTGGGGGAGAGAAAAAACATGAATTATTTTTACAAGAATAACAAGTAACAACATTTATCACATTCCAGAATGAAAAATGGACAATTATCTAAAATTATATTAAATAATGTCTAAATATGGTAATAAAATGTGTTTTAGACAAGTTTGTAGGTCATTTTAACTATTTTCTTTTTTAGTTTTGACCCCCGATAAACCCACTTTAACCTTATCGACATATTTATTTTACTATTTATTTTGTACAAAAATTAAATTAATCATAACATATATTATAAATTATTAAGATTAAAAAAATTTAATATGTTTATCGTTATTCCATTAAAATGAGGGAATAATGTAATTTAAAATTAAATCCACAAACACAACAAAAAAAGGTTTTCCAAACAGAAAAATGACAAATGATTTAAATGTTTTTATTTTCATATTAAATATTAAATTAATTAAAATGAGATAAATTTTATTAGTAAGAATATTGTTGAAATAATTTTCCATTTAATACTAAGTCAAAATAAAATTTACCTTTAAAATACATTAAATGAAAATGTAGTTTTTAATAAAAACCATTTTTCAATATTCACATAAAAATTATCTTTTTAGAAAATTATCAAAACATCAATCTATGATAATTTTAATTTTATTATTTAAAAAATTATGTTTATTATTTGAAATTTATTTTCTAAAATTACCAAAAACTAACTCCAATATGAGGGCACAAATTGCGAAATTTTTGTTTTTAAAAAATAAATTTTAGGTATAAAATTAAATTAATTCTTATCACATATCTAGAAAACACATAAAGGGAATGTTAATTTTTTTAACATATAATATTTTGTTTAATTTAAATAATTCACCAATGTTAATTTGTTTATTTTATTTGAGTAAAATTTGTTTCTACAAAAAAAAAATATTTTATCAAAAAAATGATTTCCATTATTTTAAAATGGTCCTCATTTTCATTTCTAATTGATTTGTCCAAAAAGAAATCATTTTAAATTATTTTGAAAACAATATATGTTATAATTTATTTAATATTATTCATACCCCCACTAAAATTTCTAGGTGTCAAATACCATGTAAAATAATTATATTTTAATAGTACGTCACAATTTGATAAAAATCATTGCTATGTGTATAAAAAGTTATCAAAGTAATTAAATTGAATTTAAAAACTTCTAAAATAAATTGCTGTTACTTTCTATCCAACATAGAATGATTTTTTTCATCTAAATTAAATCACTTTTATATAAAAATACTAGGATAATTCTACCTTATTATATCCCTATGTTCCCACATAGCTTCTCAATAATAGTGGTTTTTTCACAACACTCTTACCAAGAAAGTGATCATATTTTCTAGAACATTCTATCTAGAATCATGGATATCCAATAGTCTTTCCACATAATAACAAATTATCTCTAGTATTAGGGAATATTATTTTAGTATAAATGATTGATTAGGTATTTACTTCCTTTTGATACATATATGGAATCAATCATGAACCTGGGAGAGGTTCGGTGTGACCACTAAATGCTACTCTATCATCCTAATATGATCAGTAATTTCGGAGGGAATGATATAACTAATTATTTTTTACCCTAATTTTTTACTAATAGATATTCATATAAACACCTCACCAACTTTATATTTCAAAATGTTTGATTGATTATCAGCTTTAAATTTTCTTCGGCATTAAGCATCCACTATGTTCTTCTAAATGGATCCAACATTATCTTACATTTATTTTTCTATATAAATTCCATATCGATTTATTTATCAATAAACTTTCTATAAATATATATATATAAACTTATATTCATAGAGGGATTCATTATAATAAATATGATTTCATCTAGTGATATTTATTATTTTAATAAAAATGAACCAGGGGAATTTGTTGATCCCAATAGGTATAAAATCCATAGAATATGATCATAGAATAACCTATAGGGTTTTAATTTGTCTCCTATACTGATTATTTTAATATGGATGATACATAGTGTATAATCTCAACTCTATATCAAGTGTTTGTTGAAGAATTTTTCTAAAGCATCGAGATAAATCTTAGATTCCAATCTAAGCCAATGGAAAGTGGTAATCATTGATGCTTTTATACATCCTTAATGTATATCCTGGAAAGCAGATCTAATGAAATATATTCAATGATAACATTTAGGTGTTCTGAATTTGTATGGATACTCACTATAATCCATATATCATTATTCATCATATACTCTTTTATGAATCTGACAACAAAATCAATAGTTTTATATTTGTAATTATATTCTTTTATGGAAAATGGTTGGAGAATCCCCTTATACCATTGTCTCTAAGAACTAACTTTCTATCAAACTAACCACTGAGATACATACTTTGCAATATATCAATCATGTTGTCCCACTATAAGTAATTATTCACATTGGTTAGTGGTAAGTTATGTACCATTGACATCATTTTGTTATAGGTTTAATTCCCTCATCCTTTCTAGATAAAAAAGGATTTATCTTGGAATACGAGTTATCTATTCTCAGAACTATATTAATATAAATCATATAATGTCTGTATATTGAAATTAAACATAAATAACATAATATAAATGTTATAATAAACTGTAATGGTTATCCATACATTTAATATTATTTCCAAAAAATTTAAAGTCATTCTGTCTCAAATATCATTTCCACTCAAACATAAAAAATACAAGGAGTTGTATTTCTGAAAATGTCTCCCACAATATCTGTAATATTGAAAAACACTTGTCACATAAAAACACAAAATTGTTTCCAAGACAATGATATTATGATTACCATTAAACTCATAAAACCATGGTGGTTTATAAAACTCTTATGAAAATATTACAAGGATACATATACACTTTCAAAATATAATTAAACATTTATTCCTTAAATGAGCTCAAATAATATAAGAAAAAATTTCCCTTGGAAACATGCCTTTATACATTCATCGATAGAATATAAAAGATGTTCTAATTATTCCAAAATATAGATAGAGGGAGATAGTCAATACATATAATCACGTTAAATTTTACCAAAGTGAAAACAATAAAATATTCATAGGGTTCATTTATACAAAATAAATGATGGAATTACAAACTAAGGAATGAAATATAAGGGTACAATAATTATCATGATTAGATTCATCTGTTGTGATTATATATGTTTTTTATTTTTAAAATTTGTTATGAATGGTTTTTATAGAATATCATCAACATTATCTAGGGGACTGGGGATTGTTTCGCATAAGGTGGAAAATTAATTCACATGAAGCACTAGATTATGGTTGTGGATTTTATGGAGCATTCAATCTATTTTTATTATTCTCTAACTTCTTCGGATAGGTTTGGAATTGGACTTTCGTGTGACCTTTATTTCCATAATTGAAATATTGACCATTCCTTTTATGAAAATTTCTTCAACGTTTCTTTCCACACTTCGAGCATAATGGAAATATAATATTCTTGTGTCCATGTTTTTTTAGAATTTTCGGTCAAAATATATCATTTTGCTCTTAATAATCCAATGAGAATTATCGGAAACCCCAATATCCATTTCTAACATGATAGGAAGAAAATGAATTCATCATAGATATTAATGCACCTTATTCACACCACCATTATAGGGCTTTGTTTTGAGACACTAAAGAAACAATTAATATACATTTATGTTTGATCACATTTCCAAAACTATACCTCACAAGTCTTGTAAACTTTTCCTCACAAGTAACAATACATTCATCTTATATATGATTTAGCACAAGGAATTTCATTAACATCTTCATTCATCGAATATGAGGAAAGAATTTTTTGAAAAATAATATCTCAATCTCCTCCCACAACATCGATTCAATTTCATAATGTTTCCTCATATTATTGATTAGAGTCCATCGTTGATATTATTATCCTACCAAATTATAAACAACTAAAATGAATTTTTTATATTGTGATGATAATAATATGGAAAATATCATTCTAGTGGAATTGATAAATTTATTAGAAACTAGAGGATTATTTGATCCACTAAAATTTGGATGAATCATATTTTGATCTGTAAAACAAAATGTTTTTCCGTAGTTTTATAATTTGTATGTTCTCCATGATTCTGTTCTTGAGAATGTTGTATGGTCATATGAATAGGATATTGAATTCTAGACCCCATAACATTCAGTTTATCTGGACGAAAATAATTTCATTACATGTTACATTCAATATTAAAATGGTCACTTCAGGTTCCATAAATATACTAAAAGAAATATCATTGTGAGAGTAACAATAGTCATAGTGGAAAACCACATAAGCATGAAGAATAACTTATGTGATGTCTAAATCATTATAGAATATTTATAATCTATTCCTCCTTTATCATTACATAACTCATTATTAGTAATTATATACATACATAATAATGGGTTTTAAAGTGTTTTTGAATTTCCAAGTCCTATTCCATAAGAGTGTCAAACTAGGTTCATAGTAATGAACCTTATAATGTACAAAGTAACACTGAATTGAAGAACAATGATATTTTCCAGAATTATTATCCCCATGTACATCTATTATAGAACTAGATGATCTTATAGTATCTCGATAGAGATGTATTACTAGAAAACTTCATAATCTATCCTCCACCAACAATCCAAGATATTTTCCACTATATATAAGTATCCTTAAAAAGATACATATTAATCCCACTAAGATTTTACATTTTTTAGGTTAAAAATGGTAACTACACCTATATATTAATACCAAATATTTAAGCTTATACTTTTCATACATATATATTAAATCATTATAGATCAATATTTATTATCTTACACAACCATAGTTCTGATGAACATAATGGTATAATGCCTTTGCATACATGAAATAGAAGAAACTATTTTTTAAGAGTTCTACATCACCTCCCACGTTGTCCATCAAAAAAATTACCCTTCATATAAATATCACAAATAATACCAATCATCATAAAATAGGGAAAATAAACATATGAAATGGAGACCTCAGATGATTAGTAAGAGTAATCAATGGAAACATAGAAACATAATGTTAGAATAAGGGTATGATAACATGAGAATAACATATGAAAACCACACCATATATATCAATGATAAAAATCATGGTTCCTAGAATACTTATTTGATGTTCATAAGACAATAATTCTAATTAAATCAATTAATATGATCCATGAGAGCGTTAAATATTCATAAGTCATAGAAATTTGGTGTACACATAAACATAGAATGTCCTTCTCATAGTATTCAAGGAAAATTTCAAAGGATATTATAACATAATGGGTCTATTTCCAAAACCATAATAGTATTAAAGGATCACTCTAAAAATTACAATAGTGGAGAAATTCCCTTACTCAATTGGTTTCACTCTCGATTAAATCCCTTATAATGTCATGAGATATAAATCTTAACCCAGTGAATTAGAAAGATATGTCGGTCTCACACATCACATAATTAAAATAATAACTATTTCTTCACTAACATATCATAATATAAATCATATAAAATCCCATGAAAATAAATGTGCTTCATAAAAAATTCATCTTGTCATTACCCATGAAAAGAAATGGATTTCATGAAAAAATTCATCATAATTTTACTTATAGAAAAGAAAAGGTTTTCCAAAATATTTTATAATTATAAATATATAACATTTAGAGAAATAATAAATTTGGTAATATAGGATCATATCCCCTTTAAAACATATTCTATATAATTATTTCATGTTATAGGTAAAAAGATTTTGAAATATCAATTAGAACATTTCATAAGAAATATAGCTATTCTAATTTCAGAAACCAATTTAAAAATTAAAAATATTTTCAAAGTTATATTCATTTAAAATTAATTTTCACAATTTTAAATGAATTCTTTAATATCATTTAAAATAATTCCTCAGAAAAATTTCATTTCAAAGTTTATTTTAAAAAATATAATATATTTCAAAAGAACTTTTCGTTGAAAATTACATTGGTAAATTATAAATGAAGATGTATATATCATTTAAATCATTTATTGAGGAAAATAACCTTTTTAATTTGAAATACATGATTTTTTCAAAAATAAAACTTTTAAAATATCCTTTTAATTGAAAATAACCATTAAAACATAAAAAGAAATCTTTAACTAACATTTAAAAATATTATTTCAAAAAAACTATTTCCACAAAAGAGAATGTTTTTTTAAAACATAAAATAGACTAAATTTCATTTTCATTTAATTTAAAAATTATAAATTATAAATTAATCAGTAAAAAAATGGTTTTTAATGACAGTGGAAAAATCCATTCATATCGTACACTTTAATACAGTGATTCCCTTGACATTTTTGGTAAAATCCATGTAGGTATTTTTTTTGGAAAATGACATGAAGAATTATTTTAAATAACATTGTAAAAGGTAAAAAAATGGTCTAAATTTAATTTAATATATCTAATATATAATATTAAATCATTTTGGAAAACACTATGAGAAAAAATCAATATGGATGAAAAATGATTTTTGACAGAATAGAGAAATAAAGATGATTTTTCATAAAAGTAATATTTTTGGTATTTTTGAACTATTATAGAGGAAAATGTATGTAAAAAATCTATTTTCTTGAAATAAGAATATTAAAAAAATAGGAAATTTTAATTAGATATTTATCACAGTATTTCATAATTAGAAGCATAATCATAAGGAATCTTGATAAACAATAAGATTGTAACATAAAAGCTTTACCAATTTGGTAACAATGAATCATAAGACAAATGAATGAATAAAATAAAATTAAACATATAAAATAACGATAATAATTAAATTCATGAAATTATATTTTAATGGGGCTCTATATACATTTCATAAAAGAAGATATGTTTATAGCGTAATGTACGTCCCAATAAAGAAAAATTGAGACAGAAGTCCTTTACCTTAAGCCTCAAAATTGTTAGTAGATGATATAACCTCTTGTATAACAAATATAATTTTATTATAAATCTATTAAATATAAATAAGTATATATATATATATATATCATACCATATTTTAATTACTTATAACCTTTTATAACCCATTTTATAACAATTACTTGTTAAAATAACGGTTCGGTTAATAATGGGTTTCTTTTTCATATATGTTTATATTTTTAATTTTAAATAAATTTAATTTTATAATGCATAATTATGTAAATAATTTAAACCATGATATAAATATCATATATATTAAATTTATATTTATTTTTATTAATCCTTAAAATTGAATGATATATAACAAAATATACTATTAATATAGAGGGTAGCTCATATATATGCGTGAATGTTGTTTTAATTTTTTAATGTATTTTATAAAATAATAGTAAATTATATTTCAACTTTAAAAAAGAATTTTTATTTCATATATATCACATATATTTATTTAATTTTTCTATACTGCCTTCTAATAACTTCATTATTGAAAAATAAATAACAACTTTATTTGAGGTGCAGTCCACCATACACATGAGTGACATTGTTGTATCCCACAAGGATTGGAAAGTATGAAGATATACAAAATATATTATAATTAATTTTTTTTAATTATGTTAAAAATATAATATACATTATTTTAATCAATCAATATTACTATCTAATAAAAAAGAAATGAAAAACAGATCATATCAGTTCGCGAGGTTGTAGTTCATTGTAAACACATGATAGGTGGAGATGAAGAACATATTACATCAGTTCACAAGGTGTTAATCCTCCGTTCACATGATTGATGGTTTTGTTTCATATTTAATTGAAGAGGATATGTAAATAGGTTATTAAATTATCATAATTACATATAAGTATATGGTGGAATTTTTTTATTGAATCACAATATTTTAATACGTTTTTATGTATTTGTAGTAACAGGAAAATAAAATGCTATCTTAAAGACTATATATCTTCTTTAGGGAACCTATTTTTGTATATATTGAAATAAATAATAAGATGACTAAAAAATAAAAAAAATCGTCTAGTATGAGTGGATATATGTAATGAATATATTTTTGTAGGTATTGGCCAAACTAAATGCTTTTGAATGTGTGATGAGGATAGGATATAGGGTTGTATTTATTAGTGGGGGAGAGAACCTATATAGATCATTTGAAAAGAATAATGTGTACAAAAAATTCTCACATGAAAAATGATGAAAAACAATAAATTTAGTAATATTATAGGTTATTAGGACCAAATATTTTTTAAAATGAGTTTCGTAAGAGTTTTAAGTCATTTTACCCTTTATCCTTTCAGTTTATCACATCGTAAACTTATTTTACCCTGATCATTGATAAGTATTTTTTTAATATTAAATTTTGAAAAAAAATAATGTTGAAAATATTATATATTATAAACTATAATTATTCCAAAAAATGAATTCAATTTTTTAAATTCCATTCATTTAAGTGTCTGAATATAATTTAAAATTAATCCAGTAGGCATGATGAAAAGGCTGTATCAAGAGAGAAAATTTTCAATAGTATAAATTATTGTTATATGAACATTAAAAATGTAATTCATGAAAATAAATTAAGTTATATTAATATATATATATAACACATTTATCTTTTAAAACCATGTAAAAATGAAATGTTTCACGTAAAATCATTGTATGCAAATGATGTTTTTAATAAAATCTAGTATTTTATCTATTAAATTAAAAAAAAATTAAAAAAATTATTAAAAATCACCCTAATGTAATTATTAATTTATTATTTTATTATGTAAGTTTATTTTTTCAAATAAATTTTCTAAAGTTTTCAATATGTAATTATTAAATAATTGTATAATATATGAAAAACCTATTTTATAAAAAATATACTTTTGGAACCTAAAATTGGATTAATTATTATCTCATTTAAATAAAACACAAAATATTGATGATAAATTTTTAATTGAATATATAATATATACATTTCATTAAAATTGTTCAACAAAATTTACTTTGAAATTCACATAGGTAAATCAAATTTTAATATAGAAAAAAATTTCACAAAAATATTTCCTTTATTTTCAAACGGTTATTATTTACATTTATAATGAATTTCTCACTAAAAATCATTTAATATTCATATTAAAAAGATATATTTTTATACATTAGTTAATTATATTAATACCCACCTTTTAAATGGCCATGTGATAACTATTATATTAAATAAAAATATTTAAATATTATGTCTTGTTTTGTTAAAACATGGTGTTGGATGTAGCAAAATCTATTTATAAAACAAAATTTAATAAAAAAATACTAAAGTCTTAGGGTGTTTCAGCCTTTAATATATAATGTTATCAACTCTAACTGTTTCTATTAGAGGGTTCTCCAAATGATTCATCCTTTTATTGATATCATTAGTGCATTTTGGGAATATTTCCATGATGTTCTCAGCTCTAGCTCTCATTATGATAAGAATTTTATTTTGATAATCATCACATTTAACATAATAATTTTCAACAACATGATTTCTCAAACATCCAAGAATTTTAAATAAATAAATTATTGTTTGTAGTGGTAATGCATTGATTAATATATGTGTGGAGGGTAAACCATAAACTTTAGAATAATTAACTCAAACGTGATATCTAGAACCAAAATTATGAATATCATTGTTTCAATATACATTATCCGTTGTCTTTTTTCTATCAGGTTCTCTAACCTAATTAAGCTTCATAATAATATATGATCAAATATTTTATAATGGTTTGTAAAAAGAATGTGAAATTAGTAAATTTTATCACATATTAGTGTATATCTTGGTGTGAAGTCACCATTTCACTCAACATGCATTAGAGTGATGATCAAGTTAACGGTAAAAAAACCCTTTTCAAAGTGATTACCCTACATTTATATTTTCCGAAAATGCATACAATTTCTAGAATATATAGGGATATATAATATCTAAGAACAAAACATTATCTATGTATTATTAAAATTCACGGATAACATATTATAGTATACTTATCAATTGGTTTTTAAAAAATTGCATCTCATCAAAATCTCTAAAAAAACTAGATCATCCACTAATAAAAATTATAATGACCCAATACTCATGAAAATATTATTACTTTATTCTTTACATATTTTCTATAAAATACATCTCATGGATCAAGATTAATAGTATATTTTAATGAAATAAAACATTTATATGTAATCATAAATTGAAATAGATTATCTTAATTTAAAACACCACATATTTCTTCTGACGCAACTAATTATTTTATAACTTTATAGTATAACTAGGGTGAAATAAAAATAAAAAGGGTTGATCTAAAAATACCCACAAGGGAATAAATATGGAAATAAATCATAGTATGAGAGTCAATATTCATAACATGACATCATCAATATCACGATCATAAGCATGTAAACATGGAATATTGAAATAAAATTATATGTTAATGGAATAATAGAATATATAGAAACAATGTAATGAAATGTCCTCTTAAATAGAGGTTAATAGCTACTAACAATACCATCCAAAAAAATTATACAAATTCCCATGGTGTACCACGTTCACTCACCATTCCCAAAAACATAGCAGCCAAAGTTCCATGATGGATTGGGTTTACTTCATAATACCTTACATAAAATCTAATGAGATATACAAATTTATCTAATTCATTATATTGAAATATAATTCATGTCCCACCTATTACATTAATGAAATTCATACACATGTCTTCCACTTGAGGAAAATAAAATATATATAAATTAAAAATATGATAAAAACGTGATAATGATGGATCTTTCATAATTCTGATAAAGGAATAACCAAAAGCAAAATCATAAGGATTACACAAAGAAAAAGGAATTAGAAAATATAGGATATTTATATTTAATAAAATTAAAATTGTTCTTGAACATTTATTTTTAGTATATTAAATTTATGAGAATGATCTAGGAGAATAAAGAATACAAAAGTATTATAATTAAGGGATATTTTTAATGAAGTAAAGACCATGTGGTATTATATAAAACAAAAATTGAACTAATATGGTTGTTAATAAAATAGTGAGGTTTTTTATAATCCATTAATGGGTAAACCCCATTTATATGGGTTATTATTTATAAGGGGCAATGAATAAGAAAATGCAATTAAATCGGGTTTCCTTAAAAGTTGGAATTTTGATGGGAAATAAGATTAATTAAAACTCCAAAAAAGAGATGGATATTTAAATTGTTATATATATAAGGTAAATTTATAAAAAGACAGAACATGTTCATGGGAATAATATTTCATAAAATGGATAGAAATAATGATAACATGTAATCGTTTTGTAGTGACGGTGGTATGGAAGATCCCATAACTTTGTGGCTGAATTCAATCCACAATTGTGGATAACCTTCTGAATAAAAAATTATGATTCTTAAATAAATGATTAATTAAATTATTAATATATATTTCATTTTAATGTACCATTAACTATTATATGTTGTTGATTTATAATATAGTTCTCATTCATATGTCATTAACTTGAGGTCATTCGATCAATTTTTCCATTACCCTTTATGTTTGATAGCCATAGTAGAACCCATTGTAAAATATTTTCATAATATAAATGTAATTAATAGTATTTTGAAAATAATATATATATATATATAACATATTTTAAACCCATCCATGTTTTTTTGTGATTATAAATGAAACTCATCACTCATGGAGCCAATAGATCATACTTACACATTAATGTTTTCCTTTCTATGTTAATGAGAGTGATTGAAGGAAAAATATTATTTTGATATTTAAAAATTATATTATTGTTATAAATTACATATTTATTAAAATATTAAAAAATATTTACCATCCATGAATGGTGGTGATGAAAAACGGATGATTTTGCTTTGTGGATGTGGTAGTCTGTGCAACACACTAACAACACTTTTTTCTTATCGTATAGAGAGAAATAAATAGTGGCTATTAAATTTACATAATTACATATATGTTTAATAATGATACTGAGTTCAATATATTATTATATATATAATATAATTTTATGAGGAAGATGAAAGAGACAAGAGTACACCAAATGTAATACTTATGTTGGTGACATTATCTTCTCTTAGAGATATTCTTGGTTGTGAAGCCATTAAGCTATCTTATATAGAACAAGGTATTAATGTTCAGAAAATGAATTTTATGAGAGGTATTTTGGGAATACCCTTTATAGTTCTAGGATATCATCACACCATTCCTTGCAAAATTACTACAAAATTTTTAATAATTGATTTTTAGGGTGGATTGGATTGATAAATCCTCAAACAAAACATTCAAAACATGTTTGGAACATGTTTATTATGGTTACGAAAAGTTTTTACATTATTTTAACTTGGTATATATTTATAACTAATTAATATAAAATCCTATCCATCCATCATAGTAAATCAATATGGGGTATTCCACATTTTTTACTCATCCATGGAATCCAACAAGGAAGAATACACAATTTATTGGCCATTCATTATTTTCATTAATAAAAAATAATTGTACCTGGTAACACACGACCGCTTTCATCCTGATCTTCATAATCTCAATATATTTTTCATAATTATGTCAGGGTTTGATCATACATCAAAAAAATACCTGATATATATAAGAAAACTCAAATACTATATATGATCCATACCAAGACACGAATCAAAACTTAGACTCAAATTCACTTCTTGTAATAAAAATAATCACAATATATATCAAACAAGATCAATAAATAAACTATCCAATTTAAGATTCTATATTTTAAGTGTCATTAATTATAACATTATTTTAAATGAAAAACTTTGAATCTATTATTTTTATGATTCGATTTTATTTGATATACCAACTAAGATTCTATGATAGTCATGTTTAATCAATTATAAATAGAACTGGAATAACTCAATCATGACTCCAAGGTTATGTAGTCCATCCATGATGTAGAAAACAAGAGATCAAGAGTGAATTATATACCTAAACCGATACATTTAACATTAATCCTAATAAAACACATTAAAATTCATAATGTCCCATTATTTTCTTTAACATATTTCAAACCCTTTATGTTAATTCCTATAGATTATATAAACCATTTTCTGCTTAGAAAACTCCCATAAAAGGGTTATATTTCACCCATTTGAACCATTAATTCAACTGAAACTCTAATTTTTCATCCCATTCATGATATAATTCCTATTTTTATTACAAATTTCATTAAAACATAATTTTTACCATTTCTATACATTTGAAAATAACCATGAAATGATTATAATTTCATGCATTAAGAAACAATGAGAAATAAAAAAACATATATGGAGATGGGATCTACAATCCATAGGAAGAAAAGGGATGTGGTTGAATACCATTATTCCACCCGCAACATCTAAATAGTGTTTCAACCCTTAGTTTAATAAATATATCCAACAATTGTTGTTGTATTCTAATGTTCTTTCCCTTAATAGTTCCATAATCCCCATTCATTTGATAAAATTATAATGAATTTCAATATACATATTTATTTAGTGTTTTAGTGGGTTTTTTTAAATAAATATAACTTTTTATAATAAATTAAAATCACAATACTCACTATTATTCTTAAACAATATCATCTAATTATTTATCATCGATGTCAACTAGGAATAATAAATAATAATAAAATTTATTCAACATCATTTGTGATAATTTATTTACTATAATGTTTATTTTAATACAATTAAAAATAAATTATGCTGTATAATTTTTTGATTTTATATAAAAAAAACCCTTCACCAAAAGAAATATAATTATTAAAATAATTCTCTATCTTTTTTTCATTAAAAAAAATCCAAAATCAAGAGTACCAAGGATATTGGTCATGATTTTTTAAACAACATTAAGATGTTCATACAATATATTCCTCTTTGATAAATCTAAAAAACATGTGGATAAACAATATGTAGTTCTTTTGTGTCAATTATAACTAGATTCTAATCATATTCCAATAAATTCCACGATCTGTAATTTTTCCATTAACAAACTAACAACAAAATTTTAATCATTATTGGAGTTGGAATAGGGTTTGATTCTTGTTTCTTACTCTTCATGATAACCATCATTATATATATTGTATGTAAAATAAACATATATTCCTCCATTTTATTCACATATAACCTACAAAATTTAATAATATATCGAATTATTATTATATCAAAATTTTATCTTAGCTATATTGATTTCAAACACCAACATTCAATGATTTCATAGTAAATATAGATTACTAATATGAACTATTCTTTTTCTAATAGTTTAACATTGATGTTGTGATCAACACCACATCTCATGAATTCCATCCTCCTGAAATGAGTTTTTTAGAATACAATTTCATTTATATATTATACCATCCATCTAAATATTTATTTAATGATAATTGTTTTTATTTATCATCGTTGATTTAAAACCCCGCCAGTTGTTAAAATTATACATCTTCTATGAAAAACTATTCATGAATGCCATATTTACTATCCTTTATATAAAATTGAATATTTTTTGAAATTAAATAGAAAAGGAATATATAATTAGGTCATGTTTCACTATTTTTTAGAAACATTCTTACTTATTTATTCAATTAATTTGAGAATAGATTTTTGACATCGACCATGATATTTTTGGATTAGCATTCCAATACTAAGAATATTTTTTAACACCCACATTGATATTACAATATTTTTATTATCATGAATTGGTTTAAGCTCAAATTATTTATTCTTATCTATTACATGCAGCACTTCATTCATGGATTTGTTGAATTATTCACCCTTTCATAGTTCCTTGAACAACACCTATTCTACATGATATAGTAGATTAGTGTTATAAATTATGGAAATCCTCTAGGTTTTCATGAGTGTAAATTTTTCACTAAATGTTTTGGATTCATGAATATAACATATTATTTTATTTATTTTGATTATATCATTTACAATTTTCAGTAATAATTTCATCCTTATATTGAAACTCAGAATATACATAATGTGACAGATTATATAAGACTCTATAATTGATGTCAATATCGTATTTTTCATCATGTACATCTCTCAATTATAAATTCATAGATTTATTTTCAGTTATATATATGATTAATTATATATTGTTTCATTCCATTTTGTTTTTAATCTCTCTTTTACAACTTATAGTATTTTCTCATAGACTAGAATCCTAATAAATATACCTTATAATTTGTATATATATATTTCTATATTTAGTTTTATTTTATAGAATAATTAATTATCCCTAATTTTCTAGGCATTATTATATTATTCCTTAGTACCTCCTTCCTTTTATATTTTATTTGTAGTCTCTTCATAATCGACAAAAGAACCTTTAAATTTAACACATTGATGATCCTCTTATCCTTCTTTCCCAACAAGACATCGATTTTCATAATTTCCATAATATTAAAATTTATAACATTCACCCCGAGATGATGATTCATGGAATCCATTATTTTTATCCATTAATTTATTTGAACATTACAATTTCCATTAGAAATAACTTACTCTTGGTCCTTCTTCACTACACATGGAACTTCATTCCATTTCTTTGAGAAATTCCCTATAGTATATCTTCCCAAATTCTAGACATATAAGAAACAAATTGTTATTTACTAATTCCATTGCACCATATTAAATATCAATGAACTCTTTTTTTTCTTCTTTAGTGAGTCTGTGAGTTGTTTATTGTTAATTTTTTTAATCATGTATAATGATAATTGACTTGGAATAATAATAACATGCATCAATACAATAATCGACACATTTCATTTCGCATCAATAAATTTTCTATCATTTTTAACATTATTCAAATTCCTTCTAGTTCCCAATAATTTAAAAACCTAAAAATATGAGTTTGATTAATAATATTCATATAGGAAACTCAAATAATAATTAAAACCACATACATGATGTGTAAACCATGAATGTGTAATTTTCAATCTATAACACCATAGGTTTAATGATGGACATTCATGGTCATTATTTTTTTCCTTGATGATGGTTATAAATGTTTTTTTGAATTTTAAAAGAATATACCTTTGGAGTTTAAAATGTGTTGTGCAATAAGGCACATTATTGTTCACTAGGAAATGATCAAGTCCAGATCAATGCAACCATTTTAGAGTTATTACCCCTGGGTAACTCTACGTCAGAGACACATCCACATGTAGAATCAAGAAAGGAATGTAATTTATTCGAATCCCCTTGATCTACCCATCACCATAATTCAAAGATATTTTTCTATTATGATAAATATCTTTATGCATATCCTTATATATATCAAAAATCGTATCCCTATATATATAAATTTTCATCTCCCTTGGGATATCAAAAATATTTTTGAATATAAATCACAAAAAATTGGATAAAACATTCATTTGATTAAAAAAATAATGACCTTGGATTTCAAACATTGATATTACTTATTTTTAGATAAATATTCATTACAATAAACAAGTACATTTTTTCAGATCATAATTTTTTGCTGTCATTTGAATCATGGGAACATAAAACTCATTTTCATAAGAGTTCAACATCATTTACCACTTATTTCCTCTTCATTATATCCCTTCATAAATATATCACATGTAATACATGTAATCATAACCATTCCAAAGTAAATATATTTATGGGAGATCTCAGATTCTCAGTATTGAAAAAAAATAAAAACACGTAAATATAACCATGGAATAAGGGTACAAGAATATGAGAATAACATATGAAAACAATATCAAATATATATAAGATCAAAATCTTTAGACATTAAATTATTATTATCATATCAAAATACATGAATCGTTAGAGAATCGAAGAACACAATCCATAAGAGAAAAAAATTAACACAAGACATAGAATTTTGGAATTCAAATAATAATAAAACATAATTTCTTTAGTCATCTAGGATAATATCCAAAACTATCATTGTGGAATGGGTTAAATACTAGATCCATAAAAATATTTAGGGTCCACTACCAAGACTATCAGACTAGACAATTTTTATTATGGACTTGGGTTCACTACCCATTCCAAGACTATATGTCCACGATATATCCATCATTACCAAATTCATTGGAGGGAGATGTATCTCCCATTATTCACATAGGAATTCATAATTGCGTTTTCCATAAGATGATACAATATTCATCATATCAAAATCCATGAAAATAAATGGGTTTAATAAATATTCATCATAACATTACTTGTTGAAATGAATCAAGTTTTATTATCATTTTGACATATCATCAGAAAAAAAAACTTAAAAAATTATGTGTATTTCATAATAATTATATCACGGTGTATACCATGGATGAGAAATGGTTTTCATAAATGTTTAGTAATCAGAATATTCAACCATCCCAATAAAGAAAAAGAATTGTAACACAAGATTATATCCCTAGTAAAGAATAAGGAAAACAAAATAATGTCCTCCAAGAGGGAAAATTATTTTGATATATCACATAGAATGTTTCATGATGGAAATATCCTTTCCAATTTGGAAAATAAATTTTGAACCATGAAATATTTTCAAAATATTTTTCATTAAAACTATCCATGTAACCTTGTAATTGAAAATCTAAAATTAATTTAAAACATTTGGTGAGGATAATTATCATTTGAATTTTGAAAATTATTTTTTAGAAATAAATTTGAGTAGAACATTTTGAAAAAAAAGTAATTGGAAAAAAATATTATTAAATTTACAATGTAATCTTTAAAATAAATAGTTGGTAATGATTGTGGAAAATACTGTCCATGTAGTACTCCTAAAAATAATTATTTCATTAACATATTTGGTAAACTATTGTGTATTTATTTTGAAAATGACAGGAATATTAAATTTTAAAATAATTTTATAAAAAATTTGTAATAAATCAATTATAAATACTTTTCATAAAGTTAATTTTATTAGAAACTTTTTTGAGGAAATATGGGTTTCAATCAAAGAGATAATAAAAAAATATTTTTTAGAACATTATTTTGAACTAGTGAGTATAAAGGAGAGGAAAATGAAGTGAGATTATATATTCTCAGGAAATAAATAGAGGATATAAAAATCATGAGTTAATTTTGATATAGATAATAATATATCACAATTAGAAACATAATCATAAACCGTCTGGATAAAGGATGCAATTGTATCAAAAAACACTTACAACATTGGTAACATTGAATTACAAGGCCATTGAAAGAATAAAATTAAATAAACCATGTAATATAGTGATAATAAAACAATTAATTATATTAAATGGAAAATGGGATCAATATACAACTTTTAAAAAACAATAGGTGGATAAAATAACATATATCTCAAATAAGGAATATTGAGACACAAATCCCTTACCACTTTTCTAATCTTTTGAATCATAATAAAAAAATTTCAATAACAACACATGAAACAATAAATATCATGAAAATATGCTGTTTCATGTTTTAAAATTTCATAGGGGAAGTATATAGACCACACCAAATGAACGAGTGTTGAATTTTCAAATTTCTCTATGAAATAATAGAGAGATTATAAATCCATTCCATATCCCTCGAATTCCTTCACACATATTTGAGTATCATTTATAATAGATATATGTTTATTATATATCAAATATATAAACATGAAAAAAAACACAAAAATATATATAAATATATCATACCAGATATTACTTACATGTGACCTTTATTGCCCATTTATTAACAAATCCATGTAAATGTGATGTTTTAGGAAATAAATGCTTTTTTCATGTTTGTTTTTATTTTGTATTTTTAATCCTCTTACATTAATAATGGTTCTATAATCTCCTTAATTTTATGTATAATGCAAATATCACATATATTATATATATATATATGTCCAGTATAACTCATAAATGTTAGAGATAGAAAATGATATACATCGTTCATGGACACAACATACCGTATGTACACATAAAAGTAATTTCTTTTTTTTCAATGGAAAGAATTAAATAATGGTGAATAATAAATTAATAGTCTAGAATACTTTTTTATCATATATATCACATATGTTTATTTCAACATATTCTTATTACCTTCTATGTAATGTGTACGTGAAAAACAAATCACATCGCTTCGTTAGACTGTAGTCCCCCATACACATGAACGAAGTTATCATATACCCCTCAGAATGAAAATTAATATGCTTTATGGGATTTAATATTTATAAAAATATAATTATATCACAGTTATAATATTCATTAATTTAATCTATTCTTATTACAACCCAAGCAAAAAATGATAAATTGTCACATCAGTTCATGATTTGATAGTCCTCTGTACACATTAATGACGATTTCATGTCCCATTTGATGGAAGTGTATATGATTATAGCTCATTAAATTTTTTTTAAAAAAAAATCATTATATGGATAATAAGATGGAAAATATATTATTAAGGTTTATTAATAATTCAATGTGTTTGAGTATGAAATAAACTAAAATGCTCAGTTAGGGATGTTACTTCATCTTCTGAAAAATTATTTAGGATTGCACACAAATAATTTCAAGGTTGGATTTATAACCAAATGGAGGAATTTATGATGAGAGAATAGAATTAAGGAAGTGATTTGGGTAAATTATTGCAATGAAAAATTGTTCAGTATGTGTGAAGTGGAGTGGAGAGGTGGTGATAGTTTATAAGTGAGATGAAAGGAACACTTGTAATGGTTAAAAAGAAAAAGGCATACCCATGATTTTCAATTTAATAATGACTAAAATGGAGAATTACCAGAATATATAGGTTATAAAGTCATTATATTTCCATAAAATGGTTGTTTTAATTGTTTTTAGCTCATTTTACACCGGATCAATTATGTTTAACCACAAGTAATCCAATTTTCACTTTAACCGCGAAAATTAATTTTACTTATTTTAAAATTTATTATGGTATAATACTATGTAAAACATATTATATTAAATAACCTATCGTTATTTCAAATACAAAATCCATTTAATAAATTTATTTTCCATAAGTGGAAATATTTAATTTAAAATAAATTATAAAAAAGTGATGAAAAGGTAGGTTTCTAAAGAGAAAAGCCACAAATGTTTTAAAAAAATATTTGAAAATTCAATTTTAAATTTTGTGCAATGACATAATTTGATATATATATATATATATATTAACTACTATTAATTTTAAATACATCATAAATTTATTTTAAATAATTTAAAAGAAATGAAAATTGGTAATACAAACATATATTTTCACAATTCATCAAAAATTTATCTTTAAAAAAAATAATATACTCAATGATAATTTTTACATCATTAATTTATAAAATAATTTGATTTTTCATATAATTATTCTCAAATGGGAAAAAATCAATTGAAAATAATTGTGCAAAAGGTGAAAAAACTTCTTTTATAGAAATATAAATTTTTGAATTTTTTTTTGTTAATTCATATCTCTTATCTAGAAAACACATAATACGAGTGTTAAAATTTTTTTAATATATAATATATAAATTTAATTAAAATAATTTAACAAATTTTAATTTTCTAATTTAGTATGGTCAAACGTGTTTGTGTTCATAAAAATAGTTTTTTTAGAATAATATTACATTTGTTTTGAAATATATTATATTTTAATTTTAATTAACTGGTCATCAAAGAATTAAATATATGAACTTTTATAAAACCTTTATATTAATTATTTATTGAATCTCATTCATACCTTCATTTAAATAGTTTCATAATAACTATCATATTTAATATAAAAAATTAATTATATGTCACATTTCACATAAACATAGTGTTGTGGGTAAGACGAGATACACTAAATGTTCGGTGTAACATAATCTAAACATGATGTTTCATGTAACATAAGATAAAAGAAAATTTTCTTGTAATTAAGGATATCAAAAATACTTAATTGATTTAAAAAAATGTTTCACAAAATATCATGTTGTTACACCCTCGTGCATGGTTTTCCCATTATTTGTGCTCAAACATTACTGCTTCTACAACATAGACATCATATTCACCTCCATATACAATTTATGCTTCATAATTTTTTTTGACCCTAGGCTAGGCTGGATCCCATTTACTAGCTCAACTATATCATTAAGCTCATCCTTGTATTATGTTTGTATAGAACATCTACAACTATAATAATTAAATTTATATAGGAAGATTAATTAGGGCATTTGATTAAATAGGTGGTGTGAATCTACATTTTATCCTCATCTGGGGTGTAGAGAGTATTTGAGGTCCCCATTATCATAATTCAAAAACAACTAACAACATAGTATAAAAATTATCTAATATGACTTGTGGTATCTACATGATATCAATTACTTCTAGTTCTGTTTGATGAAAAATGTGTATAATAATTCTTATTGAGATGAATTAATTATCCTAGATCATATAGACTAAATTATTAGCTTTCATAGACAAGGTTGGATAGTTCTTTTCTTGGTGTATCATGAATAACTTCAATGTGATATGGGGTGACTTTGGTGTGAATTGAATAGATAAATCTGTTATAATAAAAATTTCCAGAACATTATATAACAATTTGGAAAACATTGACACCACTGTATTGGGTAAATTAGAGGTATCACCATTTGTAGGACCTATGCATAGAACATATAAAATCAATCATTGAAATGTATATGAAATCTAATAATGGCATTTACCCACCTCCACATATCAAATCATTTACAACTCTCCTATAGTAGAGATACATTTTGTGAAAACTTATTTCATCCAAATTAAGAAATACATTTGTTCATGCCATGATCATACATATTTTCTCATGATAGATCTCAATCTCAATATATTTTTATCGATTCAATTATAGATAGAAATGAGTGATCACCATTTCTCTTACTATATTGGGTCATTATCTAAAGAGGTATGATTCGATTCAATTATTCACAGATTAGGCCTGATTCATATTCCATCACAAGATACCTTTTCAATAACCGATTTTATAATTTTTCCACTGTAATATTTCAGTTTTATATCCCTTGAATGTATTAACTTGGATTAAATCATTTATAAACCACTCAAGATAACATGATTTATTGAATGATACATCCAATTGTGTTTAACCGACATTCCTTTATCCATGAACATGCTCAACTAACCACATAGGTATCCTGTAATACATCTGCTGCTTTCCCAGAACACAACAGACTATTACCGATTGGATCCACTTATCGAACTAATAACTATCCCAATAGGATAATACATGCTCATTCATTTTTTTACCTCACACAAACATACCATAGAAAAAATCTCAATAGTTCACCCATCCTGATCAATACTATAGAAAAATACTAATTGTGGAGTTCAAATTAGGTATGATTTCGAAATGAAAGGTGAAACTAGTTTACATGGGTATTACTATTTATTATTGTAAGTGTTACTTTTCTAGGGGTGTTTTAAGAAACCCCTTTAAAGAACATAAAATCATTGTAGACCCCACATATCAAACAAAGGAAGTGCCTCAATATTTCAGGCTACTTATTTAATACGATACTGTTTTTCATTATGTGACCTTCCTCTATTACCAATACTAATGATTTAACTGTATGAGTCTCCAGTAATACCTTGTTTTCCTTCCGTTAAAATATATTCCATTACCCATTGGATCCCTTTAACTTATTAATGAAATTTCCCATAAACCAACAATATTCTTTTTGTGTATTGTTTCCTCACTCACACAAACACTATGAAATAACCCATTAGGTCAACCACTATAATAACTACTATATAAAAAGAATATGTAACTGTGGAGTAATAATCATGCAGGACCTCTAATAACAAGTTCACACTATTAACATGGGTAATAACTTTTAGTATTTTATGTCCACTTTTCACTATGGGTGTAATAATTGTCTATATAAGACAGGAAATCTATGGGAAGAGACAATTCGATGGTGATTATTACAATACCTCGTTGGGCTCCCCAAAACCACCAAACATAAATCATCAAGATATTAGTAAAATCATCCTCACAAATTCATCTCAATAATGTTATGAGACATAATAATGTTAATTCCGTGATATAATCATGATAAAACCCATGTCTCAAAGAGGTCTCGAACATACTAATATACACATGGTTCTTCTAAAGGATAAATGGTAATGATTATCTGAGATAACACACTCTATAGGCTATATAATAAATTATGGGGCTTATCCAAGAGGAAATTATCATCAAACCTTGATGAATAATTATTATCTATAACTCTGAATATCAAGATGATTGTATAGGGGAAAACACTCAGGGCATCTAGAGTGTTCTGGTCCCCAACTGGAAGAACCCTCTATATATGTTATCATATTACCATTTATGTTGAAAATGAAATTTCCACAAACCACACCTAATGAAGAAGTAGGATTGATTAAGGGTCACACCCCTTGACACAGGGAAGGATTCCCAAATATTATCCATGATTAATCCCATTGATGGGATAAATATACTATGCTCAAGAAGTAATTCAACATTGTACCATCATAGGGATATACGAAATGAACACACTCAATTAATAATGGTCTACATTGAAGTGAAAAAAGTCCTCAACCAACTAGGAAGATTGTACAAAATGTGTATTAAGAGTAAATGACATGTCTTGTATACACTAAGTCTACCCAATTACATCATCCTGTGCATGTTCATTTCCGACCATGGATGAATACTATATGGTCCTACCAATGTTACTAGATATATTTGAGTACCATAGCTATGTCACAGTAATAGGCCATGAATGTGTACTCCAACCATTCCTATGTACCTTTTCATGTATGATTCCATGTATCCCAAGGTTACACATTGACCCACCAACATTGGATCAAATGGAATGTGACACATTCCACGCAATGTGTGATAGATTTCTCTATAGGTAACCCAAAATTCTTTATGATGGGACCATATAAAATATTTTTTTGTTTACATGTGATGTAGTGTGTATTTTCAATGAAAATATTAACTATTATAAACATATCACGCACACCATGTCTACCATAAATTCCACAATTATACCCAGTAATAAACCTATATAATGGATTGAAAAGGATTGGTTGTCACACAATACCAGATGTTTTCCATCGAATCCAATTAGAAATCATCTCAGTCACCCCGTATCATAAATAAGTTGAAACCCATGAATTGGGTGTCTATATATCTGAACTGATAATCTATCTCCCTCTTGTATGATAATCATGTCAATTATCATAATACCAAAACCATAAAAAATTATCTTCATAAAATTTCAATTATGTAATGATCATTCCACCAGAAAGTTTCTACCGACCTATCAATAGAATGAAGGCAATGAATGATCAATGAATTGGGAGAGAAAACAAAAAACCATAAATATGAATAATGATCCATGACCATTTATTAGATTGGAATCACTCAATTAACATAAAATTGATGAACACAAATAAATTTAAACAAGGCCTCATATAAAATAATCAATTATTAATAGAAAATAGATAAAACTATTCCCAAAAATCAACCATCAATCAGAATTTCCATGTTATTATAAATATTGAATAGAGTTACACATGGCAAAAATAAAAAAGAATAAAATCCCCAATCCATCATCCTATGTCGAGTTTTTATCTATCATATATAAAGAATAGTTGATGTATTTATTGCTGATATCCATGAACTCTATTGGCGTAGATGATTCTTGGAAAATAAGTCGCCAATCCTCGATCATAATGTATTCCGCTCGGAAATCAAAATCTCATTCTCACTCATAACCTAGCTTTGAAAATATTATTTTAAATATTTTAAAGGATTGTAAGTATAAAATAGAGTAGTTACACCCATTGTCTCAGTTTGTACCCCCAATCCCCAGTATGAACAGTCACCTACTAAAATTTATGTCACTATGGTCAATTATAATTTGAAGTGATATCAATCATCCAAGATTTCAATGGTCCATTGATATACCATGGATGAAGGTGAATAAAAATTACCTTAAAGGTGTATGTGTAGTCGAATGATCAACCACTTGATGAGGGAAACTCTTCTTACGATCAAAATTTACAAGTATAGTCTATTTTCACACTATTATATGTTATTTATAGTGTATAATAATGATATATTGACATAGAGGGAATGGTCGATGGAATATTTATATGGTAGATAAAACTCCTCCTCGTATAGTGAACATTTCAGACCATAGATCTGAATATCTAGTTAAATAGGTGTCTTAATTTGATGGTACATGATACACTTGGAAGATTGATGTTTATTTTAATTATATAAGGATTTAATGAATTTTTTATTTTATTTTCCACATTTTTAGTGTGTTTATATCATTAATCATGAGGTAGATTTCCATGGCCGATTAACTAACTATAGGGGCTGTGGTAGGTGGACATGGAGTCAAATGTGAGTGCTTCTTCTAAACAATATAGGAATTTTCTATTTTTTATCAAAAAAATAAAATCTAAATTTAGTGAATGATTTGGATATATTAGTTATACGGTGAATTAAATAAATAAAAATTGAAATTGAAATTCACTAATCAATTAAATTCAATAAAATCATTGAATCACTAAATGGATAAAAATGTTTGAAACCATTGTAATTAATGATTTATTCCATATAAATATTTTTTTGTATATTTTCTTTATAAAATTAAAATTCACAACCAATATTGATATTCCATACATCCAATAATAAATATCTTGATTTTAGTTAATTCAATGTGAATTCAATAATAAAAAACATTGATTTACACCATTTAATAATTTATTTCTAAAAAATTAATGATGTAAAATTTTAATTAATGAACATAATTTTATTTTACTACCAATGATATGACCTACTCAAATAAATAAAAATACTTAAAATTCAATTAAATATCTTGATTATTTGGAATTAACGAAATAAGGTACAAATTTATCACATAAATGAATTATCATAGTTATAATTAAACTAGGTCGTAAAAATGGAATACATATATATACAAATACATATATATATATATATATATAAAGATATATATATATATATATATATATATATTAAAAAATCATCACTCTGCTATACTTGAAAAATTTCACCCACAAGAAATTCTATGGAAAAAATTCATTTATTCTAATAAAAAAATAAAAAGAAATATCCTTATTAATTTCGAACACAAATTCAAGAATTGATAGAATACTTAGATACACCATTTTAATGAATTTTAAAACCTATTTTTTTATTTTATATCCTAACCACACCCCAATTCTAGAAAATTATGATTCATGAATTGATTTTCAATTAAGTGGAATTATAATTTTAACATGTAGAACTTGTATCCAGCTTCTCTCTTAGGTTTCATCAACCATAGTTATAATTTCTACTTCATTGATACATGTAAAATCAAATTTTTTATATGTTAATTAAAACTTCTACATTGGGGTTCAATATCCCCCTAACATAAATGAATTCATTTTTTAATTTTATTTACTTATTAAAAATTCAATTTTTATTTTTCCCCAATAATGTATGTTAAAATAAATATAAAAATTCACATGTTGAATACTTACAAATGAATTTAATTTACATGAACACCACGGCCTAATAAATCATAAATTATTCATGGGATCTTATTTTTTAATTTTAATCAAATATTAAAAAATATCAATTCTTTGAGTTATCTCTCGAATGTTTCTTATAGAGGTCATGTTACATCCGAATAATTTAGAAAAATAGTAACCTCATGTAAAAAGTGTAATTACATAAATATATATGTACTAAAGTATCATTTCTAAATTTAAGACCAAATTTCACAAAAGGAGTAAAAAATAAACTTCGAAATCATTTAACTCTAGCAATTACAGAACCAATGAATTCACTCATACAGAGCCCCTGGTCTTCACTCCAAATCCAATTGCCATAAAAGCATATATTATATATTGTCTCAAATTAAATATCTCGATTATGAGGAATAATTATTCCTTTATGTAATTATATTCATCCATAATACCTTTTATGTTTTGATCTTTAGATAATTAGAAGAAAATACATTCTAACTAAACCCATGAATTTAGTAATTAAATATATTTTATCCCAATATACAATAAATTTCCTAATTAACAAAAGGTCCTTAGTAACTACAAAAAAATATTTTATATTTTATATCCTATTAGACATATCATGCATCATATTTTTTTTATAACATTGGAAATAGAATCTTTTGAATGTGGTAGTATAAGAGTCTCAGTAGGAGAAAAATACAACTAATGGTTTCAATAAAAATAGCATGGAATACATAGTTGTACGTGAATAAATAATTTAAAAATATCCTTTATCAATTGATACTAATATAATTATATATCCAAATAAATAAATTAAAACATAATTAACAATAATAACATATCTCATACATAAATAATGATAATTCTGTAAAACAATGCACATTTCCAAGGACTCTTTCCTATATAATATAATCATACAAAGACATGTATACCATTAAATTATTCTTTTTTTGTCTCATGATATATATTAATGAATTGAGGGGATATATAAAATTCAACTCCATCTATCCATTGCATTTTCCCAATGAATTCACCATAAGAGTCAACAATACATTTTAAACTATTCCATGAGGGATATCTAACATTAAAAAATGTATATATATATATATATTTAAATTAAATAATTTTATTAAATGATCAACATCTTTTAATTTCTAACAATCATCAATAATTTGATAAAATTTTTCCATGTCAATAATGTAATAACATAACCATATATCATTTGAATGAAGATGGTGTCTATTTAAATAAGTAAAGGTCAAATTTCCCAAAATCATCCACATTTTAATAATAACATACTAACACTAATATATTCCACCATATCAACTAAAAGGAAAACATCATCATAAACAAACAATAAGAATAAGGTGGATGGTTAAAAAATAAATCATCAACATTCATATACACATACTTTTTAGAATAAAAACATATATTATTTCTATATTTTTTACCATGTAAATAAAATAGATAAAATAATAATAGACCATATAATTAAATAAGGATGAATTTTATATGTGAATATGACCCCACAGTAATAAGTAAATATAGAAGGATGATGACATAGATGAAAAACAATATTGCATAATAATTATTCAAATCGAATCACAAAATAAGGGATAAAAAATTGAGTTCCTTAATATTGTGAGTGGAATCCCCCAAATGATATATAAATATTAGAGGAAAATTCATGTTTTTTAATCCCCATGAGGTTAAAAAATTTAATATGATAAGTAAAATTTATGTGACAAAATAATAGAGTATTAATAATATATTTTTACGATTTTCCTAAGATATAATGTTAAGGGTCCCTTTAGAAGTAAATTCTATAAAAGGGTGAACATAATAATTTGTAAATAATATAGATTTAAAATTATTCTCCAATAATATATCCTTGAAATTTAAAAAATTGTTTCCAAAAAATCAATGGTGTGAACTATTGAACACATAGTTTGAAAAGAGAAAAACTATTAATAAATCTTGGTGTTCCTTCATTTAAAACCTGTTATGTAAAAACGGTTCGTAAACCCTATATTATATTGAAACCATATTTTCCAAAATATGTATTTTAAAATAACATATTTTAAAATGTTATTTTATTGTAAAACATGAATTGATGAACTTATTCAAAAGAAAAACATTACGACTAAATGAATGAGGTTTGAGTTATAAATAACCTTAAGAGGAAACATATCTGTTGAAGTGAAAAATATTTGGAAGGGGGTTTCAATGGTATGAATGTATATTCATTGAAAATAATTAGATAGTACCACATAAAACAATTAATGACAATAAGGCTCATGAAATATATGGAATATTTTCATGAAAAAAAAATTACCCAGTGAATGAATGTTGGATAAAGTAAAATCGTAACTACTAGAGGAAAAAATTGACTCAATACCCACTCGAATAAGGAAAATGGAATTAAAAATTAAACAAATTAATATTAGAATAATTTTTTTAAAAATAAATCCATTGGGTGAAAAAAAACTAAGAAAATGATACAAGGTGAATATCATAAAAAATATTCCGTGGATTAAAATATGAGACAAATAACCCTTACGGGTTGAGTAACACTTTTATAAACCCCCTGAAAGATGGGGATTGTAATTTTATTTAAAAAAAATTGAAATAAAATATCATTATATGATATATAAAATAGTAAATATATACACCTCCTGAATTAAATTGGGTTCATAATACCAAATATTTTTCATAGAGGAATTTATGATGAAAACACTTACCTCAGTTTTGATTTGATAGGAACTTGCACAAAATTTCACCGATAATTAAATTATATTCCTTATATAAAAAATAACAACCTTATTCATAAATATAAAAAAAATTTAATCCTATATTTTATTAATTACCTATATATCTATATATATACATTTTTCGGTTTTTATTTTTATCAACAACATGCGTATGTAATCATTATCATGGTGTACAAGTTTCATAAAACTAAAGTTAGTGTATATTATTATTCAAAATTTCATCTTTAAAAAATCATATATTGTTCTGGAATATATTTTACCTGATATTTATAATCTTATAATTTCATCCCATGATAGTTTTGGTTCCAAACCATTTAGAAGAAATCAATGATGATCATGTTTCAGATATTCTTAATTAACGAAGGGAGATTTTCTAATTAATGAATTAAATGTTGATATAACCGTAACGGAACTACAAAAAAACATTATTTACATATTTATATAATATTATAACCATAATTAACTCTTATATTCTTCCATTAAATTAATTTATAACATTTTTATTGTGGATGGTTCGAACAACTCAAACTTGAACCATCTATGGCTCATCGAAGATTGTGATATGGTTTAGTTAAAATATCATTATATATAAATCATAATGAACTTATTTATAATCTATAAGTGTGAGATATATTAGTTTAATATAACTTTGAAGATAATATAATTTATTTACTATCATCACATAGAACCAATAGATCATATTCCTCTTAGTACAATTGATTTAATTTACTAAATTTAAATTAAATATTTTTCAATTATGTCCTAAATATGTTCTTCATGTTTTCTTAACATAACATTAATTTTATAATAAATTTCATATTTATCCCTATACAAATCCTTATCAATTTCAATGTCCAAAAATATTGGAATGAAAAATGGGACTCAATTGATCTATGGTGGTGGCAGTCCTGACATACACATGGTTGTTGATTTCATTTTCTATATAATCGGAGAAAAGGTTTAATTATTTTTTGTTTAAAAACAATTAACAAGATATATATTTCATAATTATTTATTATAGTTCACATTTTAACTAGAAATCTATGGTGGTGATGGAAGATTAAACATGTTTATTCGTGGTGGCAGTAGTCTGTACATCAAATGAAAGATGATTTCATTTTTGTAATAGGAGAGGTGATATGAATTAATGACTATTGAAACAGAATAATAAAATTATATCTATAAAAAATATTTATGTCATTACATAGGATTTGAAAATTATAACATTAAAATAAAAATAGAAAAGAATTATTTTAAATATAATGGATTAACAATCCCATTTTTATTTGGATAAACCGCTTTATGGGCGTGCAGTAACCTCACAAGTACTAGATTCAAAACAAACCACCAAATTCAACATTCAAAAACATGATAAATATTCCATATTTGAAATTAAAAATAACCACGTTCCATCCATCACTATTGAGACACCTTGAGGCATAAAAAAATTAGAAAAGACCTTGAGCCACGCCCATGAAAAATGTGTTAAGCACATTGCATCCACTAGCAGGAAAAAAACCTATATAACAAAAGAACACCATCATCAAGGTACCAGATTCCCATAGGAAATTCTCACGAGAAATCAACTATATAATTATAAAGAAAACCATCATCGCTGTCATAATTTCCCTCCCACAGACTCACACCTCACGTCATTAAAGGGGGGGGGGGTAAATACCACCTCATGTCATCAAACCATCAAACCATCAAAATAAAAACTGGTTAACCATTTCGAAAAAACACTACCTATATGAATAAGAAGGAAACCCACAAAAATCATTTATACAGACTCTAGTTAGTAGAAAAAATAAATACAGACCAAAAAGTCATGAAAAAATAGAACAAAAAGAAAAAATCATAACGATGAAGAATTGTGAAACCCAAAAGATAAATGAGCCAAGAATAAGAGAAGAAGACACCATAATCGACAGGTAACATGAACATATATCGCCGCCAGCCCCCCTCCAACACTATCCCATATTGTCCCTGATCTTGCATCGAGACCGACTAAGATAGAGTAGAGGATGACAGGTTTTCCACCAAGGGAATTGAAGAATACAGAAAATATATGCCACCACCAATGCTGACCCAAACAACCTGATGCACCACTACATAGACCCAAAAATGGAGGTTTGATGTGTATGGTTAGGATGCAAGTGGGGCGGTGTGTAGCGAATGATATCCACACTAGCAAGAAGCTTTGAACGAGAAGGGGTAATGAGAGAGTACGAATATAAGGAGAAGATAGAACTAGGAGGATCGATGATCACCATCACCGTCGAACAAAACCACAAAGCACTGTGAGGAAGGGGAAGCAGAATTGATTACTCACATTGAGAACATTAATTTTTCATTGTAAGATCCATTGAAAAGACAGTGAATAGAAATAGATTTTAAAAAAATACCTAGTAAGTGAATGTATATTTTAGGGTATGTAAAAATGTTCATGTTTCATGAGTGAACCAAATTTTAAGTAGTTCTATAAAGGATTGGTGATAGGTCTATTTTATAAGTGGTGGGAATGGTTTTTTTCTATATATTTCAAATTAATATGAAGGGATCACATTTTAATCAAGATTAGTGAATTCAAAATTTAGAAATAATATACTGTGGAAGAAATATGGTTGATCAAAACCTCATCCAATCAATTATAGGAATTTTTTTCTATCATGTATCAATACTTTTACCATATTAATTGTACATTGGACATTTTATCTTTTGTCGTGGTAACAATTTTTTTCTTAATATAACATAATCAACATGAATAAAAATAATGTGGTACTTTTGATAATTTGGAACCAATGAATCTAAATTCTAAATAAACTTCATCTGATTTAATTTTAACAAGTGATAAAAATTAAATTTAAAATAAAAATGAATAATGTATCAAATTAAATTTTAAAAAATATTATATCTGTTTTAAAATAATCAATTTGGGTTTTCATATTTTCAAATAACATATTAGAAATTCTAAATTCATAAATAAAATAACTATTTGGTCTAAGAAATATGTTTAATTAATAACAAATTCATGCTTATATATAATAAAAGTCGGTTTATTTGTAAAAAAAATATTTTCAAGTAAATTCATAATTTTTTATAAAATAATAAAAATTTATATTAAGAAAATATAATTATGATTATTAAAAAAAATAATTTTAATTTTTATATATTAAAATTGTGTATTTTATCAATTTAACTTTTAAATAAAAATTATTGATATAATGAAATTATATTTTTTTGGAAAATAGTTTTGGTAGAATATTTACTATTTTCTTTCATATTAAATAGTATTTATTAATTACATTGGTATTGAAATTTATTAATTTTAAATATATTTTATCACCATTACTCAAATTTATATTGAAATATAAATGCATATTTCATTGAAGGAAATATTTTGTATAATATACTTTTATGCATAAAATGATTGTATTAGACATTTTATATGTTCTAATTGAATTACATTCATATTAAAAGTAGTAATTAATTTTTTTATAAATATTTTAAAAAGTAGTTACTCATATTCATTCTTTCTATTTCAATGGTTAGTTTTTAATGGTATTAACATACCATGGTTTTGTTTCTTTTTATTGTTGTGTATTTGAGGAAATATTAAAGATCATTTTCATATTGAAAGTAATTAATATATTTACATATGTGGTGTTACATTCCTCAGAAGTAAATAAATCACTTCCTTTGAATTTTAGTAATATGTTTAGAGTAATTTTTGTACGAAGATCATAACTAATGATACACGGCTATATGGTCATCAGTTTATTTTTAATGGGGATTGATATTTATAGATAAGGAAAATTAATATAATTTAATTTTAAAGATTTATATACCAAAATAAATTTAACATATAATTCTATAATTAGAATTAGTTCCAAATCCATAAGTAATAACTTCAAAAAATCCTTGAAATTTTTTTATATAATGGTCATACCACTTGGAAGTTTTAATTATAACTCAATATACCATAGTTTTTGAAAATATACATGATATAAGATATTAGAAATTATATTGTAAAAAATCACTATTCTCATCGTTATTAGTAGTTTTAAATGATTTTCCCAACCCCTATGTTTACTAGTGGCTATTTCACTCATTATCTATTTAATTGGGACAATGGTTCACCAAATGGGAACCTCTCATGAAATTGATGAAATAATTTTTTTCACTTCTCTATTTTCTTTAAACTTTTGTCTAGAATGGACATCATCATTAAAATTATAACATTTACATATCCATTTAATCATATTTAACTCATGATTATTTTGATATTTTATACATGTAATAAATGTAATGTTATTTCCTTCATCATATTCATCACTTGATCTATCACGTGACTCTGTATTTTTTCTTTCATGTGTTCGGAACATCGACTAATTGACATTTTTAATCATATTTTTTGAATATTTGTTTTTCATAATCACTGGGGTTTCAATTCTACATCCAATTCTAATGGGTTTTTCTAAAATCTAATCTCTTCATTTTCCCTTTAACATGAGGTTCATTATTATTCCTTTAATTTCTAATACCAAAATAGTTATCATTAAGGATGATAATTATAAGATAATTATAATAAGTAATCCTAGAAATATTCAACTTGAAGATGTATCTCTTTATAAAATTATCGTTTTAGAGAATATTACATGCATTTCAACTTGTTTCAGACATATTTCAACAAATTTCAACCTCATATTAACCAATATCATTCTTGGTTAGAACAATGTATAAAAGAGTTTTGTTTCCTCATACATCTTATCATAATACTAAAATTAGATATCACATATTACCTTGAATTTTCATAACATATTATATACCAAAAAATCATAGAAATTTTTTTTATCTTCTTTCCAATAAATCAAATATCGATTAATATGTACCAAAACATATAAATATCAATATTTAAATCAATTTTATTATAACAAACACAAAACATTACTCTCATATCTGGTGGTAAAACATAATGTTCTCATTTCAAAAATTGAAACTGATAAAATATATACAATTTTATCCTTCAAAATCATATAACATAAAACTGAAATATTATATCTTCTATATAACCATGGACATTTTAAGAGTATAGTTTTATAAAACATGGAAAAACTGTAATATAGAAACATGAATATATAAATAAATTTTTCATAAGAATCTATATTATATCCCACTAAGTTCTTACGAAATATTAACATTCATATGATTGAAAATATAAACAATATATTCACAACATGGTGAAAATGAAATTTAAGAAGGGTGAGATGAAACACATAACTAGGGTAAGTAAAATCATTAAAAATTTAATTTCAATAGTGAGTGTAAGATAAGAATAATGGAATGATGACATAATAAATGATAATGAGCATAAAAAAAAGAAAAATTATATAGATATTGTTTCTTATCATTTTATAAATATTTAAGACATTAGAAGAGTTATATAAGACAACAATCATGAGACATGATAATATAATCCTGGATGAAATTATCCAAAATAGTCTCATATCAATCATATAAAAATTGTGTTGGTATCATGATACATTATCTTCTGAGAATCTTTATAAGTACCCTTAAATATGGTAGAACTATAACTGGTTCATAACCGAAATCACTTAGTAGTAACATGATAATCTTTGAACACCTTCATCCCATTAATGTTACTTATATTCATTCAACATCATTGTAAATTTCCAATTCATTATAGTGATATAATGGACCCATCGATAATATATAATATAATTCCCCTTGTAATTTTAGGTTCATAACCCAATACCTCCTTCATCAATATTGTTTGAGAACCATATCATGAGAAATATAATTAAACACAAAATTTGTTTCACAAAAATATCAATTTTCTTTCATAGATTGATATACACATGGAAAAGAAATGTAATATTTGGTGTTTTAGACCCACTATAGTTTCCAAAACAATTTGGAAATTTCATTTGATGGAATGAAATACTATTAATGTGAGGCACATAATTAAAATATCATCATTTTAACAAATGACAGTTTTTTGGAGGTATCATGTGGTCTTAGAGGTGTATCACGAGTTTGAATGAGTATTAATAGAACTGGGCTCGAAAAATTCATTTTCAGGAGAAACAGATATGGTAACAACTTTGTTAAAACTATGAAACACACTAGGGGAAAATGTGTGGCCATGTATAGGGGTGGTTACGATGTTCCTCAATTTGTATGATATTGTGTTCATGGCTATATGACTATGCAGGATGTCTATAAAATATTTCATTAGAGAGAACATGGCATGCATATCGTTCGGAAAACTATGTGCTAGCACACACACTTAATTCAAATAAACTAGGATTAGCACACATGTAAGTGCTCAAAATGGAAAAAAGTGTGTATGAACCACATTACCCATTAAAATTTGTGTTTTTTATGATTTCCCCTATATAATTTAGGACCCCCCCCCCCCCTTCATACAATTTCATTCACAAAAACCCCATGATTGGTGGGATATCTCACCTCTCCATTTTCCCTAATATATAAGGGACCTCCTTAAGCTAGTTCTAAAATAAAATAGAATCAAACACATTGGATCTCCCTATGTAATCTCTTTAAACATTTTCCTCGCATCATTATTTTATATTTTTCATATCAGTTTTTATATTCATGAGAGACTAATATACCTTTCTTCAGGGTATATGTGTATTCTTATCAATTCACTTGTTCTGGATCATAATAAATCCTTAATTAAAATGAGTGAAATGTCATTGGTATAAGGCAGGTGGTATAAATTCATTTTCGAAAAATTTATCTTCTTTATATAGTAGTATCATTCTTCCACACATCTTAATTTTTGTGCATCGCTCCTAAATCATGATATGCCTTAAATTAAATGCCTTGAGTATAGACTTGATGTACTCTCGACCCTCCACTTTTATTGAGGGTGGTAACCTCAAATTTTGATACCCATATGGGTTCTAATTTTATTTTACTAGTATATTCATTATTTATACATTGATAACTAAATGTATTGTACTACACTATGGTATGTATACATGAAACATATTGAGTTGTGAATCATACAATAGTTAAAAAGAAATTATAATTGAAAGTGATATGCATATAAATAACAAACTAAAATCACAGTTTTCTTATGAGACTAATAAACCTAATTAGGTGTTTAGGGTATGTCACTAACTAATAAAATCACCTTGGTTATTTAGAATGTAATAAATTTATGTGTCTGATAAATTATGTTAGAGAATGGGTGGCTTCCATAGAATCCTTGTTTGCATTATTTTCAAACTAGATTAATTGTATAGATAGAATTTATAGAGGCATGTTGTGTAATTATTTTAAATTATTATTTTCCTATAATGGATAATAAAATGGAATTTTTACTGTATTAAATGAATTATGATAATAAAATTTCACTATTCCATGTTTGTTGTGAGGAAATTATTTATAAAACACATTGTCGATTATATAATTGAAAAAAGTGAGAGTACGTTTTTCTATATTATTATAGACTGTCCTTGGTTAGGATTATGGAAATGTAATTTTAAACCCACTTGGTCAAATACATTGGAGGAGGAAATTCACATCACTTATTTTTCTGGGCATAACGTTCCACACCCTTTCAACAAGGATGTTAGGAATGAACCTGCTCATTGTTACACATGATACATTGAATAGAATACTCTATTAATTATGAAATTTTTCTGAAGAGAAATATATTAAAAATAATACTTCAAATTGAGTTCTATAGTAATTATCATACTAAAAAAATGTCTTACATTGTTAATAAACTTGGGGGTGGTGCCACTTATTACTCCACGATGACATTTGTGACCACACAAGGATGCATAAGTTATGACTATGGTGATGGATAGCACTACGTATCTATATATTGGATATTTATATATATAAATTAATATATATAGTTCATATATTTTAATCCATATCTATATACTTATATATATCTTTTAATTCATGGTGAAATTGTTTTGAGATATTCTGGCATTGGATGAAGTTGTTATTGTTGGCCACATGTCCTTATAGAACTTGAGATCAACCTGATTAAAATTATCATTTACTATACATCATTACTTTTTATATTCCTAATATCTACATATTTTATACACACTGAATGAATAATTAATTAGAAACTATTGGTGAAGTCCTATTAAGTTTATTTCATGAAGTGTTTGCACCGCCTTATTGTACACAAAAGACATCATGGTTAATGGTTCATGATCATGGATTATCCAGTGTGCTATTGTCCGAGTACCTGGGTCCCTAGGAGCACAAGACTATGACAAATATTAGGATTATAATGGCGATATCTTCAATGGGTTTTGATTATTTACTTATCCATTTTTATGCATTACACATTGTATATATTTTATTGGAACATGTATCATGTTCATGCATAGTACTTATTCATTTATTATTGATTATATGATTTTATCATTTTCCAATGAAATTATTTATGATTTATAATACTACATTAATTTAATAATATTAATATTATATTCCCCCAAATGCACTACGATTAGACCCACATAGCTATATGTTAGCCTCTCGAGCATGGGGAGGCATTCTGGAGTCCATGTGACCAACCAGTTTGGCCCCTGTGAATAGAGTGAGCCAGAAAAGTGCATCAAAGATTTTATATGGTATTTTATTTTTCACATATTTTTATTTTTTGGTATTATATAAAAGACACTATAAAAGACTCATAAATTATTAAATAGTTAATGACATAGACCCAATAAACCATTAATTAGGGAAAGATCGTGTTTCTAGGGGTGTAAATTTTTTTATCGTTCCAATTATATTTGATTGATATTTTACCTCGAGTTATTGGTGTATTTACACTACTTAATTATTTTGGAAATATTACCCTTGGATTTGGTATAAAATGTAGGTTTTACTAAATAAATCATTATTATCACATATAGAGCAACATGTCATGCTTATCCCATGCCACATATATTTCATTGTAGATTTCATGATGGATGATGACATGTATACCATGTTTGGTTGATTTTTACTTTGTTTCCAGTGTCTCATTATTATATAGAAGCTTCACAAAATTATTTAAACATTTACTGGAATACATTCTTTTGGATTTCATTCCCTATTTTAATTATGATAAAATAACTGGTTACTAAAGTGTCTACATCAACCTAAAACATTTTCTCCCACAATGCTTGTTGGTGGCACCATAAATAACCAATTATGATATGTTTATGTATGGAACCATTTGTTAGATGGTTGAAACATTTATTATTATGATTAAATGGGTGTTATTATATGTTTATAATGTGTATGAACCATTGTTATTTGGGAATGGTAACCCATATAATCAAACCATCATACATTTAATTGATATATTTTGACACCAAAGGTAAAAACATGGTGGTAGATACATGAAATCGAAATTTAACTTATAAAAGAATATATTTTTATAACATGGTAATGGTAATTAATATAAATAAACCATGATTATTATATATTTATATATTCAATTTGAGTTCTTATATAAATTGTTCCTTCTAAATTAAGGGTGATTTGTGACTTATGATGCTCATACTTCTATCACATGGTCAGGATGACCCATATGACTAAATCAAAAAATCCAGAACTATACCCATGTTGGTAAGTAGGTAAATGTTTCTTGTGAGATAAACACACTGTATGAATGTATAAATCCATAATGAATCAACTGTTATTGGGTATATTTAAATTAGATGCCTATATTAATTTATGGAAGGCCTAACTGTTAAAATTTTTAATTAACACACATCGAACTGAACCGTAGTTGACATGAGGGGATCCTCATAGGTCACTTTTTTTATTATTCAATGGAACTCAACCCCATGGGGGTATGTTTTGATAAATGATATGTTAATTTATTATTTCCATAAATTCTTAAATTATTTTAAAAATAAATGTATGGTTTCATGTTACTTGATAAACCCACATTAAAATGATAAGATACATTTTAAATGATTTTGAGATTTACTATTGTGAATATGTTGAAAAGTAAATTATTGATTACAACCTAAATCTTATTCCCCCCTATGGGCTTCAAATTTTATTTATCTTAACAATGCATTTTGTGAAAAATTAATTTTTCGACAAACAATGATTATGTTTTTAAAAGGAAATTTTTAGATAATTTATCTATTTTGCAACATGCAAGATAATAAATTATTTTTGCAGTATTGCTAAATTAAAATACTAGTATGTTTTATACTTTATTTATTATCTACATTGATTATTTTAATAACTAATCATCATTTAAATACCTAAAAGTGAATCCTTTTAAAGTCTTCATTATCATGGCCCCTCACATAAGGGTAAATTTTAAATTTTTCATTGGGATTGGAATATAGACTTTGACGTATATCCCTAATACCTTCTTACTATGTTTTTAACATAAATTATAGGAAGTAGGTCCTAGTGACTTTTTTTTTGTGTTACTATGATCTAAAAAATTGAATCATTTTATTGATGAGGGATTAGTCTATTGAGGTATAAGAATTAGTGAGTGTCATATGATGAGTTATAGAATCCCATTAGTAGGCGAGGATCTCATACAAGAGGATTGGTTGGAAATATAGTGACCCACTTTTGATGTTTGATCGAGGGTATGATATCATTGATGCTGAAAAAATATTACATTTTACATATGTGAAGTGATCTTGGATTACACTCATCATGATACTAATTCACATGTGGTTCTTGGTATTTATTATATAGGCATAAATACGTCTTAGGTTTTATTAGAATCACCTAGGGTGTTATAAATAAAAATTTCCTTCGATGGACCAAGAGGTTTAGGGTCTTTGACAATTTGACAAGTAGTTGCATATAATGTTAGTTTGTACCCAGAATGACACAATGGAATATGTGGTCTGAAGTGCCCAGATCAGTGTGAATCACTGAGAGGGGGAGGGGGTGAATCAGTGATCCCTTAAAACTTTTTACTAATTGATTCTTAATCAATTAAACCTCTATGGCTTGTTAAGGCCTCGATCCACTCTTCTTGTATCTCTCACCTTTCCTCGAATGATGCAGTAAATATAAAGGCACTGGACACAAGGATTTACAAGGTTCGGCACCAAATGCCTACATCCTTGCCATGCTCTCCCAGCATGGATTCTCCCATTATAATCTATTAGTATTACAATGGTCGATACAGAGTCCCACTGTATCTCTCCTGAGTCCCACAGGAGTGTCTTTATACTGCGTCCCACAGTGTTACCAGAGTCCCACTGGCCTGCTCCAGAATCCCACTGAAGACTTCTTCTCCCTGAGTCCCACAGGGTCTTCTCCTGGCTCCTCGAGTCACACGAGTAGCTCTTCTTCACTTTAAGTTTTTCAAGTAACTTCAGCAGCCTGGGATAAAGACTGCTGGCCTTTCTCTTCTTCTGATCACTTGTGGTGAACAGGTCTTCTCGTCTTGCTCAGGATTTATCACCTTCTTCTCAGGATGACCTGGCTTCTCTCTCCAACTACTGAATGCTCAGACAACTGATATCTTTATCTTCGGTCTGGTCCAGTCTCACATCAAAACACCTTCATGCACTGAATTCATGGAAACTCTTCAAATCTCTTCAAGATCTTCAAGTCTTGGACTCCTCAAATGCACACCACTGATTTAGCACTGTTCACGTGTGCACGTGCATGCATGCATGCATGCACTCCCCTTCTTCTTTCAACTAGGTGCAATAATCCCTTAAAGGGTGCAATTCTTTTAAGCACACACCTCCACTGCACTTCACACACTTTATCCAAATTGTTCACACACTTAGAAGTGTGTTTAACTTTAGTGTGGAACTTCTTCTTCTTCTTCTAATGTGTATACACTTTTTAGTGCACACACCTAGGTTCGGCCAACTTGTCTCTTTGCACACAAAAACTTCTTCACTTTGGCACACACCCAAGCTATCCTCGGCCTTCTTTTCAAATTCACACACACACAAAGTGTAGTGGTCTTCACTCTTCAAGAATGTACACACAAATGCACTAAGGCCTCGGGTCTTCCTTCACTTTAGCACACACACACAATGGTGTGGTCTCGGCCTCTACTTGCACACACCCGAACAAGTGTGCTTTTCCTCTTCACTTAGCACACACAAATACACTTAGGCCTTGGGTCTTCTTTGGTTGCACAAGGCTACGACCATTCCTTCCCTTCTTGCACACACACAACGCTACTGCCTTTTCTTGTTTTGCTAAGCACACACGGCCGTAGGGCCTTCTTCTCCACTTGGCACACACTTGGCCCGTAGGTGATATTGTCCACTTTGCACACACACAAATAGTGTGGTCTTCTTGTTTCACACACACACCCAAGGCTACGGCCTTTACTTGCACACACCCGAACTCAAACTCAAGGGAGGGCGCGCAAGGTGTGCGACACAGGGGCGCGCAAGACCTCCTACCCGCGGGGCGCGCAAGTGCAACACCCGCGAGGTCTTCCTCTTGCCGCGCAAGGGTGCAGGCAGAGAGGGTGACAACCTCGGGCGCGCAAGGAAGCGGCCTCGGGTTCTTCCTGTCGCGCAAGGGAGTAGGCGCGCAGGGAACACTTCAAAGCCTCGGGTGGCTTCGGGACAACAGCCGCGCAATGTTTTGCGCGGTGGCTTCTTTCTTCGCGAGGCAGAGGCACTCACGGATCAACAGGTCTTCAACAAAAACATCAGCGAAAATTATCGAGGGCTCGGCCTCATTTATATAGGCAGAGGACAGGCGGTTCTATCCGCGTGAAATAACTTCAAACACCCGAGATCTTCGGATCTTCAAGATTTCCAAAATCTTGTTTCTCCTCTGTTTCACGCGGCTTCCCTTATTTTTCGGTTTCCTCCACGTGCATGCGACTTAGAACGCATGCACGGCCTTCGTCTCTTCTATCCCGTGCAAGACACGAACTAACATAGCCTCGGCACCTTCGGTTTGCCTCAGCCGAACATCAGGTTCTCCATTTCATGCATGCAAGCCCATTTTATTGCATGGATGTATTCAGTGTGCTTAGACGATCTCAATGGAGTCTTTGGATCGAACAATGATGGTCGGGATCTTCAAAACTGTCGTCGGGAAGGCGCCTGGTTCAGCGGGGCTCGCGGGTGGCTTCGGCTCGAGCTCGAGGTGGAAGACGAGCCACGGCCGTCGGATCGTGATGCGCGACGGCCAGGATTAGATCATCGCCGCGGAGATGAATCGTGCGGCGTGGATAAGGCGCGCGATGGCTCGGACGGCCAGGATTCGTTCCCGGTGAAAAATGCGCATCCCACATCGAAACGCCGCGGGATTTTGCCGTGGTTTATCAATATGCCGCTCCCTCAACCCCACAATTGAACTTCCTCCTCCACGGTGCCGCCCCGCACCGTGTTCTCCCTGCGGGCGCGCTCTGCGCCCACTATGCTCCCTGCGGGCGCGCCACTGGCGCCCACTATGCACCCTTCGGGCGCGCTCCTGCGCCCACGCTGCGCGGATTTCATCACCGCGTGGCCTCGGGGCTTATACACGGCCCCGGCCTCTCTTGGGCTGGCCCCATGGGATCCCCTTGGGCGTGGTGACTGGTTCCCACATGTGCCTTGGGTTGAACCCTTAAGGCTGGCCCTTGAGATGGCCTATTTTTTGGCAAAGGACAGAATATGACTTTTTCAAAAACAAAGTACTCCATATGAAAAATGCCTATTCTAAATGCCAAGCCAATTCATTCTTCTTCTCCATTTCTTCCCTTCTCTACTTCTTAAGAATTCCTTAATCCTCCTCAACATATAATCTTCACTTAGTATATGGAATTCAAAAGGTTTCTTCTTAATCTTCTTCATCTCCTCTTCCATATGTGTTCAATACTTAGGAGGGACTTCTTCAACTGAATCTCATAAATCACACATGTTCTTCAACATTCTTCATTGATCAAATCAGAGATCAATTGGATCTTCTTCTAATTCACATGCACTAATAGTTAGTATATGGACTCCTTTAATCCACTTCATCCACTTAGAAGTTGTGGATGGATCTCTTGCTTCTCCTCATGCATTGTCAGCACAATGCATGGTCTTCAATCAATGTTGTGACATTGTATCATCAGGATACAAGTTCTTTGAACTTAAAGATCAGCTCCACAATCGTCTGATGTAACTAGAGAATGTTTCAACCATCATCTCCTATGTCACTTATTGAATCTCCTAAGTGACATGCCTCTTAGTACCATGGCCATTCTCCTTCATCACCATCACCATCACAACCTTTGTCATTCACATCATGACATTCCTTGACTTCCATTCATTCGAAGACAACTTCATGCCTCATTGACAACAAATGCAACACAATGCACTTCAATCTCCCCCTTTGTATTTGTTGTCAATACACTCCTTCAGCACATATGAATGGGTTAATATGTGTGCCAATGTTTTCTCCCCCTTATTGGAAATCAAATGCAAAGGTGTGATGTGGTGCTCTTTCAAAAATATCTTCCTCCCTTCGAATAGCATCTTCTTGAAAAACACTGAGAGAGGGATGATGTCACATGTTCTCTTTAGCAAAGAACCTTTAGTAAATCAGCTCTAAGTCTACTTGGGCTAACCCGGTGTAGAAAACAAGAGTGATATAACCAAGGAATTCAAAGCTGTCCATAATTCTCTACGCATGTGAGATCATGCTTAGGGGTTTGAAATTTTTCAAATATAACAATAAATTGCTAAATCCTGCACATACTTCAAAAAACTCATTAGAAAGTTCAGGTGCAAAGATGAAGCTCCCCCTTTCATCCATTTGTCTTCAATCCATACTCCCCCTTAATTGACAAGATAAACTCAATTAAGAAACAAGGGATGAAAGTATGATTGGAATACCTTCACTTTTCTCAAGATGGTATTAATCTCAGAATCCCATCTTCTTCTGATTGGCTCCCCCTCAAGGGGTGCACTCCATTCTTTCCAAACCATCCTCCAGTTGAGAATGATCATCATCTTCAATTCCCTGCAATGTTAGCACATGTATATACCAAGAGTATACGGGAATAAGATGGAACCTCCTTGGTTCATCAATGTGAACAACAAGGATGAGAAGATTCTCTCAACCGAGATGTCCCATTTTCACCATTCTTCACACTTGCACATTTGATCTTCAATGATGTTTGTGCTGGTGTGGTTCTCAATACATCATCATGTGAAATATTCTTCTTCCCTTTTGCCTTAGCAATTGCCAGAACTTCATCTTCAGCTCGTTGTAGATCTTTGGCAATTTGCAACTGATTTGGCCATATGACTAGTATGTCACTTGGAAGTGTGGCCTCAGTTCTGGATATTCCACAAAGTTCTTTTGATGCTGTCAAGCTACCTTTCTTAGGCAACTTGTTTTCAATCAATCCCTTATGCTTCTTCCGGATTGATTGTCTGTTTGAGTCTAGTCTGCCTCTATTGAATTTCATGGCTTCTTTACAAAGATCCATGATATGTCATTTCTTTCCACAGTAGAAGCATTTCTTCTTGGTGGTCCTTCTGGATGCATCACCCTTCTTGGACTCAGACTCCAAGGACTTCTCTTCATTTCTCAAACACTTCTTGGGAGCATTTTCTACTTTCTTCTTGCTTCCCAAGGATTCCATTTTAGCCAGGTTCAGTGATCTTCTCTTCTTTTTAGCTCTGGATACAGTTGGAGACTGACATGTATCTTTTTGACCACTTTTGCAATCATCCCAGATGTTGTCAAGTAATCCAAATCTATTTGCAGTAAACAGATGTCTCTGGACCTGTGGACGATGCTTCTTTTCCTATGGCTTGCTCCCCCTAGGCATGGGCTTCCTCTGTGCTTTGGCATTCAGTGGATTGTACCAACAATCCTTTGCACAATGCCCATACTTATTACAACACCAACACTGACCCACAAATCTTGACCTCTTCAGTCCTTCTGATTGTAGGGTACTTTTCTTGACTTGCTGTGTTGTTTCAGGAGAGCTCTGTTTCTTCATTTTCTTCATCCATACTTGTTTGGAACTATTTTTCCATCCTGCACTTTTTGTGGAAACACATTTAGAAGCATCAGTACAAGATGGGATGGATGGTACCTTCTTTCTAGAAGATGTTGCACTTTTATTAGAGGATGTCTTTCTCCTAGAATCATCCTGCTCAAAGCATACTTGAGTAGCAACATGTCTTCTTATAGCTGACTGGGAGGATTCAGCTTTAGGTGATTGCAGATGTTTCAATATCACCTCCAGTTCTAAGTATTTCATGTTGAGGGAGTTCTTCTCATTCTCAACTGTTCTTAGCTTTCCTTCCCAATTCTCCACCAGTTGTTTCATCTGGTCTTCATGCACCTTCTTCAATTCTTGTAATGAATTGTCAAGCTCCTTCACCATTTTGACTTTGTTTTCAAGTTGAGCATCTCTGACATTCATTGAAACTTTGTGCCTCTTTTCCAGTGCATGGAAAACTTCTTTGATTACTACTTTAAAGAATTCTTTCTCAGAAAGGCTTCTTTGCAATTCTTCAGCAGTGTCTTCATATCTTTCATTGCAAAGAGATACTGTTTCATCTTTGGCATTTACCAGCTTTCTGAGAGTGTTGGTTATGCCAATCCTTTTTGCCAATTGGACTTCCAGAGAATTGGCTTCATCTTCTAGCTGTAATTTTTCTTCTTGAAGATCAAGGAGGCATGTAGCTATACACATTGCAACTCCCTTGGGGCCTGTCTTCTGAAGATATTTGATTGCATTTAGAAGATCATTGTTTCTTCCATCTTCATCACAGCTAGAGCAGACTTCATCAGAAGAATGATAAAAGGAATTGTCATCTGATGTGACTTTCACATTTCTTTCCATAGAAGGAGTTTCTCTGATTGCACCAGCCTTCTTCTTCATCTTCTTTGCCTGTTTCTTCATTCTGTTTTTCAGAGTCTTGGCAGATATCTCCATTTGAGGCTGTTCTTTCATTTCCTCAAATCTGCACTCCATATAGACTCTCTTGGAACTTTTAGAGGCAACCTCCCTCTGATACCAATTGAAGTGCCCAGATCAGTGTGAATCACTGAGAGGGGGAGGGGGTGAATCAGTGATCCCTTAAAACTTTTTACTAATTGATTCTTAATCAATTAAACCTCTATGGCTTGTTAAGGCCTCGATCCACTCTTCTTGTATCTCTCACCTTTCCTCGAATGATGCAGTAAATATAAAGGCACTGGACACAAGGATTTACAAGGTTCGGCACTAAAGGCCTACATCCTTGCCATGCTCTCCCAGCATGGATTCTCCCATTATAATCTGTTAGTATTACAATGGTCGATATAGAGTCCCACTGTATCTCTCCTGAGTCCCACAGGAGTGTCTTTATACTGCGTCCCACAGTGTTACCAGAGTCCCACTGGCCTGCTCCAGAATCCCACTGAAGACTTCTTCTCCCTGAGTCCCACAGGGTCTTCTCCTGGCTCCTCGAGTCACACGAGTAGCTCTTCTTCACTTTATGTTTTTCAAGTAACTTCAGCAGCCTGGGATGAAGACTGCTGGCCTTGCTCTTCTTCTGATCACTTGTGGTGAACAGGTCTTCACGTCTTGCTCAGGATTTATCACCTTCTTCTCAGGATGACCTGGCTTCTCTCTCCAACTACTGAATGCTCAGACAACTGATATCTTTATCTTCGGTCTGGTCTAGTCTCACATCAAAACACCTTCATGCACTGAATGCATGGCAACTCTTCAAATCTCTTCAAGATCTTCAAGTCTTGGACTCCTCAGATGCACACCACTGATTTAGCACTGTTCACGTGTGCACGTGCATGCATGCATGCATGCACTCCCCTTCTTCTTTCAACTAGGTGCAATAATCCCTTAAAGGGTGTAATTCTTTTAAGCACACACCTCCACTGCACTTCACACACTTTATCCAAATTGTTCACACACTTATAAGTGTGTTTTACTTTAGTGTGGAACTTCTTCTTCTTCTTCTTCTAATGTGTATACACTTTTTAGTGCACACACCTAGGTTCGGCCAACTTGTCTCTTTGCACACAAAAACTTCTTCACTTTGGCACACATCCAAGCTATCCTCGGCCTTCTTTTCAAATGCACACACACACAAAGTGTGGTGGTCTTCACTCTTCAAGAATGTACACACAAATGCACTAAGGCCTCGGGTCTTCCTTCACTTTAGCACACACACACAATGGTGTGGTCTCGGCCTCTACTTGCACACACCCGAACAAGTGTGCTTTTCCTCTTCAAATAGCACACACAAATACACTTAAGCCTTGGGTCTTCTTTGGTTGCACAAGGATACGGCCTTTCCTTCCCTTCTTGCACACACACAAGGCTACTGCCTTTTCTTGTTTTGATAAGCACACACGGCCGTAGGGCCTTCTTCTCCACTTGGCACACACTTGGCCCGTAGGTGATCTTGTCCACTTTGCACACACACAAATAGTGTGGTCTTCTTGTTTCACACACACACCCAAGGCTACGGCCTTTACTTGCACACACCCGAACTCAAACTCAAGGGAGGGCGCACAAGGTGTGCGGCACAGGGGCGCGCAAGACCTCCTACCCGCGGGGCGCGCAAGTGCAACACCCGCGAGGTCTTCCTCTTGCCGCACAAGGGTGCGGGCAGAGAGGGTGACAACCTCGGGCGCGCAAGGAAGCGGCCTCGGGTTCTTCCTGTCGCGCAAGGGAGTAGGCGCGCAAGGAACACTTCAAAGCCTCAGGTGGCTTCGGGACAACACCCGCGCAATGTTTTGCGCGGTGGCTTCTTTCTTCGCGAGGCAGAGGCACTCACGGATCAACAGGTCTTCAACAAAAACATCAGCAAAAATTCTCGAGGGCTCGGCCTCATTTATATAGGCAGAGGAGAGGCGGTTCTATCCGCGTGAAATAACTTCAAACACCCGAGATCTTCGGATCTTCATGATTTCCAAAATCTTGTTTCTCCTCTGTTTCACGCGGCTTCCCTTATTTTTCAGTTTCCTCCACGTGCATGCGACTTAGAACGCATGCACGGCCTTCGTCTCTTCTATCCCATGCAAGACACGAACTAACATAGCCTAGGCACCTTCGGTTCGCCTCGGCCGAACATCAGGTTCTCCATTTCGTGCATGTAGGCCCATTTTATTGCATGTTTGTATTCAGTGTGCTTAGACGATCTCAATGGAGTCTTTGGATCGAACAATGATGGCCGGGATCTTCAAAACTATCGTCGGGAAGGCGCCTGGTTCAGCGGGGCTCACGGGTGGCTTCGGCTCGAGCTCGAGGTGGAAGACGAGCCACGGCCGTCGGATCGTGATGCGCGACGGCCAGGATTAGATCATCGCCGCGGAGATGAATCGTGCGGCGTGGATAAGGCGCGCGATGGCTCGGACGGCCAGGATTCGTTCCCGGTGAAAAATGCGCGTCCCACATCGAAACGCCGCGGGATTTTGCCGTGGTTTATCAATATGCCGCTCCCTCAACCCCACAATTGAACTTCCTCCTCCACGGTGCCGCCCCGCACCGTGTTCTCCCTGCGGGCGCGCTCTGCGCCCACTATGCTCCCTGCGGGCGCGCCACTGGCGCCCACTATGCACCCTTCGGGCGCGCTCCTGCGCCCACGCTGCGCGGATTTCATCACCGCGTGGCCTCGGGGCTTATACACGGCCCCGGCCTCTCTTGGGCTGGCCCCATGGGATCCCCTTGGGCGTGGTGACTGGTTCCCACATGTGCCTTGGGTTGAACCCTTAAGGCTGGCCCTTGAGATGGCCTATTTTTTGGCAAAGGACAGAATATGACTTTGTCAAAAACAAAGTACTCCATATGAAAAATGCCTATTCTAAATGCCAAGCCAATTCATTCTTCTTCTCCATTTCTTCCCTTCTCTACTTCTTAAGAATTCCTTAATCCTCCTCAACATATAATCTTCACTTAGTATATGGAATTCAAAAGGTTTCTTCTTAATCTTCTTCATCTCCTCTTCCATATGTGTTCAATACTTAGGAGGGACTTCTTCAACTGAATCTCATAAATCACACATGTTCTTCAACATTCTTCATTGATCAAATCAGAGATCAATTGGATCTTCTTCTGATTCACATGCACTAAGAGTTAGTACATGGACTCCTTTAATCCACTTCATCCACTTAGAAGTTGTGGATGGATCTCTTGCTTCTCCTCATGCATTGTCAGCACAATGCATGGTCTTCAATCAATGTTGTGACATTGTATCATCAGGATACAAGTTCTTTGAACTTAAAGATCAGCTCCACAATCGTCTGATGTAACTAGAGAATGTTTCAACCATCATCTCCTATGTCACTTAGTGAATCTCCTAAGTGACATGCCTCTTAGTACCATGGCCATTCTCCTTCATCACCATCACCATCACAACCTTTGTCATTCACATCTTGACATTCCTTGACTACCATTCATTCGAAGACAACTTCATGCCTCATTGACAACAAATGCAACACAATGCACTTCAATCTCCCCCTTTGTATTTGTTGTCAATACACTCCTTCAGCACATATGAATGGGTTAATATGTGTGCCAATGTTTTCTCCCCCTTATTGGCAATCAAATGCAAAGGTGTGATGTGGTGCTCTTTCAAAAATATCTTCCTCCCTTCGAATAGCATCTTCTTGAAAAACACTGAGAGAGGGATGATGTCACATGTTCTCTTTAGCAAAGAACCTTTAGTAAATCAGCTCTAAGTCTACTTGGGCTAACCCGGTGTAGAAAACAAGAGTGATATAACCAAGGAATTCAAAGCTGTCCATAATTCTCTACACATGTGAGATCATGCTTAGGGGTTTGAAATTTTTCAGATATAACAATAAATTGCTAAATCCTGCACATACTTCACAAAACTCATTAGAAAGTTCAGGTGCAAAGATGAAGCTCCCCCTTTCATCCATTTGTCTTCAATCCATACTCCCCCTTAATTGACAAGATAAACTCAATTAAGAAACAAGGGATGAAAGTATGATTGGAATACCTTCACTTTTCTCAAGATGGTATTAATCTCAGAATCCCATCTTCTTCTGATTGGCTCCCCCTCAAGGGGTGCACTCCATTCTTTCCAAACCATCCTCTAGTTGAGAATGATCATCATCTTCAATTCCCTGCAATGTTAGCACATGTATATACCAAGAGTATAAGGGAATAAGATGGAACCTCCTTGGTTCATCAATGTGAACAACAAGGTTGAGAAGATTCTCTCAACCGAGATGTCCCATTTTCACCATTCTTCACACTTGCACATTTGATCTTCAATGATGTTTGTGCTGGTGTGGTTCTCAATACATCATCATGTGAAATATTCTTCTTCCCTTTTGCCTTAGCAATTGCCAGAACTTCATCTTCAGCTCTTTGTAGATCTTTGGCAATTTGCAACTGATTTGGCCATATGACTAGTATGTCACTTGGAAGTGTGGCCTCAGTTCTGGATATTCCACAAAGTTCTTTTGATGCTGTCAAGCTACCTTTCTTAGGCAACATGTTTTCAATCAATCCCTTCTGCTTCTTCCGGATTGATTGTCTGTTTGAGTCCAGTCTGCCTCTATTGAATTTCATGGCTTCTGTACAAAGATCCATGATATGTCATTTCTTTCCACAGTAGAAGCATTTCTTCTTGGTGGTCCTTCTGGATGCATCACCCTTCTTGGACTCAGACTCCAAGGACTTCTCTTCATTTCTCAAACACTTCTTGGGAGCATTTTCTACTTTCTTCTTGCTTCCCAAGGATTCCATTTTAGCCAGGTTCAGTGATCTTCTCTTCTTTTTAGCTCTGGATACAGTTGGAGACTGACATGTATCTTTTTGACCACTTTTGCAATCATCCCAGATGTTGTCAAGTAATCCAAATCTATTTGCAGTAAACAGATGTCTCTGGACCTGTGGACGCTGCTTCTTTTCCTATGGCTTGCTCCCCCTAGGCATGGGCTTCCTCTGTGCTTTGGCATTCAGTGGATTGTACCAACAATCCTTTGCACAATGCCCATACTTATTACAACACGAACACTGACCCACAAATCTTGACCTCTTCAGTCCTTCTGATTGTAGGGTACTTTTCTTGACTTGCTGTGTTGTTTCAGGAGAGCTCTGTTTCTTCATTTTCTTCATCCATACTTGTTTGGAACTATTTTTCCATCCTGCACTTTTTGTGGAAACACATTTAGAAGCATCAGTACAAGATGGGATGGATGGTACCTTCTTTCTAGAAGATGTTGCACTTTTATTAGAGGATGTCTTTCTCCTAGAATCATCCTGCTCAAAGCATACTTGAGTAGCAACATGTCTTCTTATAGCTGACTGGGAGGATTCAGCTTTAGGTGATTGCAGATGTTTCAATATCACCTCCAGTTCTAAGTATTTCATGTTGAGGGAGTTCTTCTCATTCTCAACTGTTCTTAGCTTTCCTTCCCAATTCTCCACCAGTTGTTTCATCTGGTCTTCATGCACCTTCTTCAATTCTTGTAATGAATTGTCAAGCTCCTTCACCATTTTGACTTTGTTTTCAAGTTGAGCATCTCTGACATTCATTGAAACTTTGTGCCTCTTTTCCAGTGCATGGAAAACTTCTTTGATTACTACTTTAAAGAATTCTTTCTCAGAAAGGCTTCTTTGCAATTCTTCAGCAGTGTCTTCATATCTTTCATTGCAAAGAGATACTGTTTCATCTTTGGCATTTACCAGCTTTCTGAGAGTGTTGGTTATGCCAACCCTTTTTTCCAATTGGACTTCCAGAGAATTGGCTTCATCTTCTAGCTGTAATTTTTCTTCTTGAAGATCAAGGAGGCATGTAGCTATACACATTGCAACTCCCTTGGGGACTGTCTTCTGAAGATATTTGATTGCATTTAGAAGATCATTGTTTCTTCCATCTTCATCACAGCTAGAGCAGACTTCATCAGAAGAATGATAAAAGGAATTGTCATCTGATGTGACATTCACATTTCTTTCCATAGAAGTAGTTTCTCTGATTGCACCAGCCTTCTTCTTCATCTTCTTTGCCTGTTTCTTCATTTTGTTTTTCAGAGTCTTGGCAGATATCTCCATTTGAGGCTGTTCTTTCATTTCCTCAAATCTGCACTCCATATAGACTCTCTTGGATCTTTTAGAGGCAACCTCCCTCTGATACCAATTGAAGTGCCCAGATCAGTGTGAATCACTGAGAGGGGGAGGGGGTGAATCAGTGATCCCTTAAAACTTTTTACTAATTGATTCTTAATCAATTAAACCTCTATGGCTTATTAAGGCCTCGATCCACTCTTCTTGTATCTCTCACCTTTCCTCGAATGATGCAGTAAATATAAAGGCACTGGACACAAGGATTTACAAGGTTCGGCACTAAAGGCCTACATCCTTGCCATGCTCTCCCAGCATGGATTCTCCCATTATAATCTGTTAGTATTACAATGGTCGATATAGAGTCCCACTGTATCTCTCCTGAGTCCCACAGGAGTGTCTTTATACTGCGTCCCACAGTGTTACCAGAGTCCCACTGGCCTGCTCCAGAATCCCACTGAAGACTTCTTCTCCCTGAGTCCCACAGGGTTTTCTCCTGGCTCCTCGAGTCACACGAGTAGCTCTTCTTCACTTTATGTTTTTCAAGTAACTTCAGCAGCCTGGGATAAAGACTGCTGGCCTTGCTCTTCTTCTGATCACTTGTGGTGAACAGGTCTTCACGTCTTGCTCAGGATTTATCACCTTCTTCTCAGGATGACCTGGCTTCTCTCTCCAACTACTGAATGCTCAGACAACTGATATCTTTATCTTCGGTCTGGTCCAGTCTCACATCAAAACACCTTCATGCACTGAATGCATGGCAACTCTTCAAATCTCTTCAAGATCTTCAAGTCTTGGACTCCTCAGATGCACACCACTGATTTAGCACTGTTCACGTGTGCACGTGCATGCATGCATGCATGCACTCCCCTTCTTCTTTCAACTAGGTGCAATAATCCCTTAAAGGGTGTAATTCTTTTAAGCACACACCTCCACTGCACTTCACACACTTTATCCAAATTGTTCACACACTTAGAAGTGTGTTTTACTTTAGTGTGGAACTTCTTCTTCTTCTTCTAATGTGTATACACTTTTTAGTGCACACACCTAGGTTCGGCCAACTTGTCTCTTTGCACACAAAAACTTCTTCACTTTGGCACACACCCAAGCTATCCTCGGCCTTCTTTTCAAATGCACACACACACAAAGTGTGGTGGTCTTCACTCTTCAAGAATGTACACACAAATGAACTAAGGCCTCGGGTCTTCCTTCACTTTAGCACACACACACAATGGTGTGGTCTCGGCCTCTACTTGCACACACCTGAACAAGTGTGCTTTTCCTCTTCACATAGTACACACAAATACACTTAAGCCTTGGGTCTTCTTTGGTTGCACAAGGCTACGGCCTTTCCTTCCCTTCTTGCACACACACAAGGCTACTGCCTTTTCTTGTTTTGCTAAGCACACACGGCCGTAGGGCCTTCTTCTCCACTTGGCACACACTTGGCCCGTAGGTGATCTTGTCCACTTTGCACACACACAAATAGTGTGGTCTTCTTGTTTCACACACACACCCAAGGCTACGGCCTTTACTTGCACACACCCGAACTCAAACTCAAAGGAGGGCGCGCAAGGTGTGCGGCACAGGGGCGCGCAAGACCTCCTACCCGCGGGGCGCGCAAGTGCAACACCCGCGAGGTCTTCCTCTTGCCGCGCAAGGGTGCGGGCAGAGAGGGTGACAACCTCGGGCGCGCAAGGAAGCGGCCTCGGGTTCTTCCTGTCGCGCAAGGGAGTAGGCGCGCAGGGAACACTTCAAAGCCTCAGGTGGCTTCGGGACAACAGCCGCGCAATGTTTTGCGCGGTGGCTTCTTTCTTCACGAGGCAGAGGCACTCACGGATCAACAGGTCTTCAACAAAAACATCAGCAAAAATTCTCGAGGGCTCGGCCTCATTTATATAGGCAGAGGAGAGGCGGTTCTATCCGCGTGAAATAACTTCAAACACCTGAGATCTTCGGATCTTCAAGATTTCCAAAATCTTGCTTCTCCTCTGTTTCACGCGGCTTCCCTTATTTTTCGGTTTCCTCCACGTGCATGCTACTTAGAACGCATGCACGGCCTTCGTCTCTTCTATCCCATGCAAGACACGAACTAACATAGCCTAGGCACCTTCGGTTTGCCTCAGCCGAACATCAGGTTCTCCATTTCGTGCATGCATGCCCATTTTATTGCATGGATGTATTCAGTGTGCTTAGACGATCTCAATGGAGTCTTCGGATCGAACAATGATGGCCGGGATCTTCAAAACTGTCGTCGGGAAGGCGCCTGGTTCAGCGGGGCTCACGGGTGGCTTCGGCTCGAGCTCGAGGTGGAAGACGAGCCACGGCCGTCGGATCGTGATGCGCGACGGCCAGGATTAGATCATCGCCGCGGAGATGAATCGTGCGGCGTGGATAAGGCGCGCAATGGCTCGGACGGCCAGGATTCGTTCCCGGTGAAAAATGCGCATCCCACATCGAAACGCCGCGGGATTTTGCCGTGGTTTATCAATATGCCGCTCCCTCAACCCCACAATTGAACTTCCTCCTCCACGGTGCCGCCCCGCACCGTGTTCTCCCTGCGGGCGCGCTCTGCGCCCACTATGCTCCCTGCGGGCGCGCCACTGGCGCCCACTATGCACCCTTCGGGCGCGCTCCTGCGCCCACGCTGCGCGGATTTCATCACCGCGTGGCCTCGGGGCTTATACACGGCCCCGACCTCTCTTGGGCTGGCCCCATGGGATCCCCTTGGGCGTGGTGACTGGTTCCCACATGTGCCTTGGGTTGAACCCTTAAGGCTGGCCCTTGAGATGGCCTATTTTTTGGCAAAGGACAGAATATGACTTTGTCAAAAACAAAGTACTCCATATGAAAAATTCCTATTCTAAATGCCAAGCCAATTCATTCTTCTTCTCCATTTCTTCCCTTCTCTACTTCTTAAGAATTCCTTAATCCTCCTCAACATATAATCTTCACTTAGTATATGGAATTCAAAAGGTTTCTTCTTAATCTTCTTCATCTCCTCTTCCATATGTGTTCAATACTTAGGTGGGACTTCTTCAACTGAATCTCATAAATCACACATGTTCTTCAACATTCTTCATTGATCAAATCAGAGATCAATTGGATCTTCTTCTGATTCACATGCACTAAGAGTTAGTACATGGACTCCTTTAATCCACTTCATCCATTTAGAAGTTGTGGATGGATCTCTTGTTTCTCCTCATGCATTGTCAGCACAATGCATGGTCTTCAATCAATGTTGTGACATTGTATCATCAGGATACAAGTTCTTTGAACTTAAAGATCAGCTCCACAATCGTCTGATGTAACTAGAGAATGTTTCAACCATCATCTCCTATGTCACTTAGTGAATCTCCTAAGTGACATGCCTCTTAGTACCATGGCCATTCTCCTTCATCACCATCACCATCACAACCTTTGTCATTCACATCTTGACATTCCTTGACTTCCATTCATTCCAAGACAACTTCATGCCTCATTGACAACAAATGCAACACAATGCACTTCATGGTCAATTGTCAAAATTTGGAATAGGTGGTGTTCCTAATACTAGGAAGAAGTTCCACAAGAGATCATAGAATGTAAATAACATACTTTTGAATAGAAATGACATATTTACTTTTTATATGTACAAATCACATTAGCATTAGTAATGTACGACTATGAGTTTGGGGATGTACACTAATTGTGTTTAGTGTGTTTAGTTCATTATTGGTTCATGTAGTGACAAATTATATCTTAATGTCGATGAAAAACCATGTAAGGATTAAGGATCAATTGTTTTTTAAAGAGATTCATGTGGAAATGTTGTCCATGATTTTTGGGTAAATAAAAGAATGATCCTAGGATAAAGGATAATATAAGATTATATTGGTGACGTGAGATTTTTGACCCATAGTTAAACCTTGGTACACATTTTTGAGAGATGTGGTGTTTGGTGCTGATAAAAAAAATTATAGCATGTTTTATGATAAAGTGGATTGCGAGGATCAATACATGCCTGCAAATATAATATCACATTAGTCTTTCTTAGAGGATATTATTACCCATATCCTAAAATAATCATAGGTTTGATAAGAGTGAGTTTTCAATACACTGATTCACATAGTAACCATTTGTGGTGTAACAGAAGCACTTCATTGGGGTTTTCTAAAGTTGAAATTTAATGTACTAAACATGTATGTAGAACATAATCTCACATTTAATGGTGGTGATCCTCTTTCAAAGTTTTAATTTGACAATTTTAATATGAAAAATTCATGTAATGTAATGTTGAGGGATTTATGACATTGTTTAATTTCTCAAGGGTGGAGAAGATAAAAACCATTCATGTTTTATATCTAGGATGGATGGGTAATGGGTTTTGGTCGTCCTTATTTATTTTTTGATGTGATGACATGTATGCTTTTAGGGTGGGGAATGTGACATTGTTTTCTAGTTGAAAAACAATTGTGAGAAGGGATGTTAAAACGTAATGATAGTCATAGGTGTTCATTTTGGAAATCATATTCTTATTAATAGATGGAACAAGGTAATACTAGTATTCTCAGTAAATTGTAGGTAATTGTTTGTTTATGGTCTTGGGTGAATCCATTTTTGGGTTTTAATCTTGAAGTTTCTTTTTATAATCCCTGGAATATGGATCTGGAATGAGATATTACCTGACTAATAATATGATGAAATTTTTATTTAGAAGATAGTTCTTTTAAAATAAATCATAAGAAGTATGGAACAATCATTCTCAAGATTTCTAGAAATGATCTCGGTATACCTTGGGGATAAAGGATTTAGACTCGTATTTTTTGTGATGCGTCCGAAATAGGAGTGGATATATTTTTTAAATTTTTAATCAAAGGATGTTTGAAATGAAGTCCATTGAATAGTTGGATGTGGTCAGTGAGAAATTTCATTTTCCCTGCCGTTAGGTCATTATAGTGTCGTTTAATGTTTTTTCGTCCTTATTTGAGGAAATATCATTGTGATTGGAATGAGATTGGTTTGCAAGAGATTGACCACCTCGATCTATTGAGAACCAAGAGTGGAGTTCTCATGTCACATTTTAAAAAAATTAAGATTATTTAGGATTCTATAGAAATTTTTTAATAGTAAATTCCGATTGTTGGAGTTCTATAAATTGGAACTTTTAGTGAAAATAAAGATTTTTTGGTAGGGAGTCCCATATGTTCGGTGATGGAAGGAAATATGATGTGATAATGTGTCATGTTATATGGGATTGTGTAGGAAATATGTTGATGTTTTATATTTTTCATTAGTGTAGAATAATTATTTACTATCTTATATACCACATGATTGATGAATCAGTTCGTGGTGTTTGGGAGTTTTAAAATATAACACGCCTATTTGAATGAAACATCACAAGCCGAGTAGGTTAGGTTATGTGTTCATTATTCCCCAAATATTCTTAGGGATGAGAAGTTCTATAGGGGTGATATTACTACCTCTTATTTTTTAGATCCATTACCCAGTATAAATAAATTAGAAAATTTCATTTGTTAAGAATGAAAAATGTCAAACATAGCCTTAGAATGTAACTGTGAGTATTAGAACACCAAAATGAGTAATTTTTTAATTTAGTTAATGTCCCTATAGGTATACCAATATCTGTATTAGTTTTGAGAAAATTAGGATCTAAAAACTAATTTTTCAGAAGAAATAGAAATAGACATGGAATTTTTAAAACCGTGCAGAATACTGGGGGAAGCCATAAAGCCTGGTACCGGGGTGATGAGGGCATCGCATAGATTATTTTATCATATTTCCAAGGAAACATATAATTCATGTACTTATGAATAATATTTTATAGTGGATCTCTAGAGAAATGCTTGTTTTTCTAAACTGTGCACTTATCCCACAAGATTAATGCCACTTAACCAGTATATGTGCATAGTTAGGAACATTGTTTGGAAAAACATGTCACAAAATTATGCACCCCTTTGACATTTGTGGTTTTCTGATTAATTTTCCCAATGTATATAAATTTTTTCCTACTTTTTCATTCCCACTTCATTCATATCAATATCTTTTCCCATGAGAGATCTCTTCTTTCTCACTTTAATAGTAATAGAGGTGTATCCTTGATCCTACATCATAATAGAATGTTTTTGGTCATGCTTCTTTATCCTCAGTAAAATATTTGATACTCTCCCTTCAGTCCGTCATTTATATTTCCATATAAAATATTATTCCTATGTAAATTTTTTATATTTTTAAGGTGTTTTTATATTCATCTAATTTCCATCATTTCGATAGATATTGTATGAGTGAAGTGTCCTTGGTATAAGGTAAGTGTTCTACATGCCTTTACATTAACCTGAATCATTTATATAATAATTTTGTTGTTGATTATATTGTACATTCAACACATTGATCTTGAATAAATATTTTCCTTAAATTAAATTCTTTTCTCACTATATTGATGTATTATAGACACCTCATATTTATTCAAGTGTTTTCACCTAGATTTGGGCCACCCCTTGAAGAGTTACACATATTTTCCCACATTACCCCTTATTTAAATGATGATAAATAATGTTTTTTAACTACACTAGGGTGTGTATACCTAACCCTTGTCATGTTGAATTATGACATAGTTATAAAGGGCCTAGAACTGAATGTGTGAATCATAAAATATGCTAAAATCATGATATTATTATTAAAACAAACACCCTTTTTAAGTGTGTTGTTTTATCTCTAATGAATATTTCCCCCTTTGTTTTCATTATTGTAGAAACATGATCTGTGTGATAAATTTTGTTATATAATGGTTGATTTCTATACTATCCTTTCTCATTTACGTAATTTTTTTTATAGTATATCAATGAATGATAATGGAATAGGCTTTAGTAATTGTCTAAAAAGTTTTTATGTAATGGATGATATCATGGACAATTTAAAATATAAAATGAAATATGATAATGATGATACATTGTACCTTGATCGATAAAGGTTTCTTAACTACAAAAATTATTGGCTATAGGATCATAAGGTAAGTGAGGATTCATTTTAATGGATTATTATGGAGGTACCTTGGTAAGGGTAATAAAAATGGAATTTTAAACCCCCTTGTCATTGGAAGGTGGTCACGACGGTTCACATCACATGGGTTAATTCTCATGATGTTCCATTCCCTCCAATAGGGATTTTGGGAATGACCCTTCTCATTATTACTCATGATATTCTTTATAAACCCTATATTAATTATGAAACTAAACATGGAATCCTCTATTAATCATGATACACATCAATAATTGAAATATTGAATATGATAATTGGATAGGAATTATATATTACATGAGAAACATGTGCATAAACTCCCTTAATACGATATGATGACTCTTGTGACTTTGAATGGATCCCTAAGTGTTGCATCAGGTCATAGTTAGCACTACATATCTATATATTTAGATATAACATAACTATATATATAGTTTATATATATAGACATATCTACATATTAATACACACACGTATATACATATTGAAATTGTTCAAAGACATTATGTCTTAGGCCAAAGCAGGTATGATTAGCCAAGTGTCCTTGAAGAACCTAAGCCTAACATGGATACATTTATCATTTACTACACTTCCTATATTTTTATATTCTTACCATCTATATAAATTATTCTCTAAAAATATATTATTCTTTATACCCCAACTTTGGTTTCCTATTATGTTTATATCACAACCTATTCGGGAAGTCATGTCGTACCCCAACAGTCTTTATAGTCACAGTTTCGGGATCATATATTATTCTATGTACTATTGTTCATGTACAATAGAGCTTAGGAGAATAGAAATTAGCTGATGATCAGGATTATGATTGATATATCCTATGTCAGATCTATTTTTTAATTATACATATTAATATATTACCTTCATTATATCTACTTTTGTGATCTCTAGCATGTTCATTCTTGGTTCTTATGCATTTATTATTAATTGAATGAATTTATTATTTTTAATTCCATTACATATGAGTTTTTAGGCTAAAACTGTACTAAACATGGTGTTATATTCTACTAACTATACCACCATTAGATAATATATAGTAGTATATATCCAACAGCCTATGGAGAGACTCCCTTGAGGCCATGTGAACAACTGGTTCAACTACTTTTTAAAGATAGAAATGGGTAATGATGTAACAAGAAACATGTTAAATGATAATCTATTTGAAAAAAATACAAAATCCATCTAAAGAAATAAAAATGATGGAATCATTAAGAAATATCCCAATTGGATAATATTTAAAATATATTGTTGTTTTAGTTGAGGAATATAAATACCATTAAAATATTTCAAAAAATAGTTTTAAATAAAATACCTTTTTTAATTTGGAAATCACTTTAAAAAACAAAACATTTCGTCCATATAAGGGGAAAATATTTTAAATTATACATTTGTTAACATATAATCCAATATTTAATTTAAACCTAGTATCATGATGGTAGTAAAATATTCTCATTTCATGACAAATAAAATATACCCATTCTTCTTAATTTTTTGCGAAGAGATTCAAAATTAACCCATGGAAAAGGCGTTATGAAATTTACCAAAAAATACATTAGGAATATGGTAAAATAATATGAAATATAACATAATGAAATCATTTATTTTTATAAAATAATTATTTTTGAATTTTTTTATAAAAAATGGATATATAATAGATATATTACCAATATAAATGAAGATAAAAGGGTAGTATCACTTTCAAAAAGGATTATTGATGTTTAGTTAATCAATAAGGGAGGAAATAAAAATTGATCTAGTAATCCACATTCATATTTATAGGGGTAGAAATAAAACTGTATAAAAAATGATATTATATGATCCCTCCCAAAGTGACATTGAGCATAAATAATCACAAAATAAGGAGAGATGATATAATAAAATTCCTCACCATTTTTGAAAACATCAAATCATAAGCTCATGAAAGAAAATAAATAAAATAAAAAATTAAATACCTTGAATATATGGAGATCTATGATATAAATTTTTAAGGGTATGCATATAGAACTCAAAAATGAATATTTGTGCATAACATAATTATATGTCCCAAAAAAATTAAAAATATGATATAATAATCCTTTCAATGATCATGTTAATGAATTCAGAATATATCAATGAAGATTATATGTGTTAAAAATATAAATAAAAATATTGGAGTTATAAGATAAATTAATAATGTTAATTTCACCCAAAATATTTCAACAATATAATCAATGAAGAACTTATATAGCCCAATGAAATGAAATTATATTAAAAAATCCGATACTTCTCTAGTAACATAAAAAATCCATTGGATAAATTAACATTAATTGTTACATAAAATATCATTTGTTTTAAAGGATTCATGATATAACATGTAAAACGGTAGTGTGTGGATCATATAAAAAACAAGTTGTATAACCTAGAAACATTCCTTAATAAAATAAAATTGATATGAAATACATTTCCATGAATCCATAATTTCCATGTATATCATTTAAAATTTATAAAGATACAATATATAAATGAGTTTCTTATTTTATATTATTTTAACATTTTATTAATTTATCACCAAAAAAGTTTATTCATTTATTTCAGTGACATAATTAATTACTTCTTCATTTTAAACCATATCATGTGCTTCGATGATGTTTAGTTCATTACACCAAATGAATTTTGTATATTGACCATGTTCAATCAGATATTTAATTACTTACATCAAAAATAAAAATAATTTAACAATTGATATTTTAATAAATTTAATATAATTTTAATACCAACTATCAAATTTCTTTATGAAAAATTAATTACATTAAAATTAGAGAGATAGCAGGTCATACGAATTCATGCGAAATTTTTCTATTTTCCAATGAACATGAAAAAAGATTGTATGTTTTATTTTATATTTTAACAATGATTATTATATCATAAATATCATACTAAAACATTAATTACACTTTATATATCATCCTTGTGAAGCATTGATGAAAAATTTATCACGTCACATCATGGAGGCTATAATACACATGTACGCATAAACAATGTTTTTATTTTTTAATATATATAAAGTTAATATAATTGATGATATAATTTCTATAATTAGTAAAAAATGTTTTATTTCTATCATATATATATATTAAATGAATAATTATCTTTGATATTTGGTGATGGAGAATTAATTATCTCACTCCGTGATGTGGTATTCTTTCGTACACAAAAATGATGGTTTTATTTCACAATTGATGAAAGAAAAAAATTATAAAGGTTATTCTAGAAAAATAATAGTATATCAATATATTCTATGTAATTATGTTATTATATCACTATGTTTATATGTGTTTTGAAAGAGGTATAATGTGAATTAAAATAAAAGCATTTGATTAAAACCAATACATCTTCTTTAGATAAATTCCTCTACATTAAGAATTAATCCCTCCACGGTTGATATTATAGCCAAACTAAGTCCTCAATGATGTAGCTAGAGATTTTTGGAAGGTATTTGGGTATGTATTTTTTGAAATATAGTTCTCAATATATTTTTCTAAGATAGGATTTGAAGATGCCTTTTATATGTCAGTGGAGGGGCCCTCCTTGAATTAACTATTGTATTTAATTATTTTAAATTATTTTTAAAATAATAGAGGAATAAATATATTTAGAATATTGGATTTTTTTGAATATAAATATTATCTTAATAAAATATTTGGACATTATTAGGAGATAATGTCAACCCTTATCTCATTCTTTTAACCCCGGTTAACCATTTTCATGATTACAACAATATCAAAGTTTATTTATTCTTCAAGGGTCAATAAAGATTATATAAAAGGAAATGTGGACTATAACTATACCATGATTAATATTTCCTACCATATAAAATTTATTGGACAAATATATGGTTATTATAAACTTAAAAATTGTTATAAAATATTATTTATTATAAAAAAATCAATATTATTTTTTAAACTAATAATTTACATTGAATTAAATGTTATCAAGATTGTGATGAAATTATAATAAAAATGTTTTAAAATACCTAATATGTTAAATATATCTATAAGAAATTATAATATAAATCAACAAAAAATTAATTTTTGTTATCCAAAAATCATTTATCTTATTTTTCTACAACATAGAGAAGGATTATGATGGCCATTTGAAGCCATTAAATTTTTTAATATCTCTACTAAAATATAAATATAAATAATCTTTAATGAAAATTATTCAAAATAAAACATTTATATTTTAACACAACATATTTTCTTCTCTATGTGAACATATAAGTCATCATTTCTGAATTAGAGTTTGAAATTTTTATTTTTCATTAAATAAAATTATATTTATAACGTTTTCAAAGAAGGATGAAAAAAATTTCAATAATAAATAATCTTAGATGATGATAGTTGAAACCCACTAATAAAATACAATAAATTATATTTTTATTTATATTTGTATTCATTTTTTTGTAATTCATATGCTTAATTACGCAGTTTTCCCTTTACTTTGGTTACAACTATTTTCCAAGTTAAAATTTAAAATAAAAATAATATAAATATTTACCATATTTTGAATTCATAATTACAAATATAGAGTATATTTTTAATTATTATGTTTTAGGATGTCATAGAAATTTATTTTAGTTAAAAACACAAAACAAAATAAAACAATTTTCAATGAAATGTGTTTTAACCCCAAAAATGAACATATAATAAAATAAGTTGAAGTGATGAACCATATGTTATTAATTAGATTAATAATAATTAAATGAATGTTATTTTCCATTATGACTCAATATTGCTTTTAAATTTCTTTATTTAATGACAATAAATTCTAGATTTAAAAAAATCTTATTTTTTCCCTATTTAAACAAAATTAAATCTTTTTTAGAAGAATTATAATTTTTTACAACGAGATAATTTTAATATTATGAATTTAAAAATGATATCTATTTTATAAAATTAAATATATAAATTTTTTAAATTATTATTTTTAAATAAAAACATATGTTTTATGAAAATCAAAATTTGTTATAAGTACGTCTTTTTTATTTTTGAAAAAAGAAGTTACATAATATTTTTATAATGAATATAATTTTGAAAAATATAATTTTAAAAAAACAGAAAGCAATAAAATTGAAATAATATTCAAAATATATAGGTTTTTACATTCATGCCCCTTTTCCATAATTACTCCCTCACAATTTTAACTAATTCTCGATAAAAAGGGATGAAACCATTTTTAAAATTATATTAGAGGAGGGGAAGATAAAATATAAGAATATAAAAAACATTTTTTTTAATTTAATTTAAATTTTAAAAAACCCCTCAACCTAAAAATTAAAAATAAAACAATATTTTTTAAATTGAAAAATCGATACAAGAAATTTATGTAGAATAAAATATATCATGGTTTCTAAATATGATAACACTAGTGAGATGTGAAAATATGGAACATGAATAAAATTGTAAGGTGAATATAATTATCAGGAGTGATATAGATCATTAGTAATAAGAATGTTAGTGATCTAGATATATTAAATGACCACAAACACAGAAACTATTGATGAGAGAAAAAGACTATTTATTCATTAGAAATGACGACAAAGGGGTAATATTTTTATTTCAATAAAAGTTTCTTAATGTTGAGGAATTTTTTCCATATAGTTTTAATAAATTAAGAAATATACTTACTTGAAAATTATAATTTTAATCAATTAATGAATTTCCACCACAATCATATCTTTTTATAAAAACAATACGGACTAAATATGAATTTTTCAACTTATAAATAGTTAAATCAAATTACAAAGAATCACATAATCCATAAAATATTAACAATAATTTTTAACAATATTTATTTATTAACCCAAAAGTTTATTGTTATCATATGTTAGGATAATATAAAAAATTTATATACCTTCATATGATTAAATAATACATTAATCTAGAAAATTTAACAATGAAACAAAAGATTCAAAATTTATCATTCTATAAATTAAAAACCATATACACCAAATAATCTTAATAAACTAATTGTTAAAGTGTTTTTTAGACTCTGTGGTTTTAACATAAATTTAATTCTACATCCCTAAAATGTATTTTTATAATTAAAAATAATACCTCGGTTAATCCTAAGGTTTATATATACCTCAATCTAATATAAATTTCCCAAAATATCAATAGACACCTAAAAATAATATCACAAAAAACCCAAAATGGGTTTCTATAGAATTGAAATTATGAAAAACTCTAAAATTATAATACCATGAAGGTATCCATAGATTTTCAGTTAAACTCATATGAAAATATCATAACATAAAAAATTATCTAAATCCATATTTAATACCTACTATAGCTATCCCAGACCTATACATCTAGATCCAATTCTAATAATGTAATCTTTACATTTCAATAATTCATATTGATAAATGTGACATAATTTTATCCATCAAAAACATAAAACATAAAAATTAATAATTGCTAACTTACGTACCCACAGACCTTTTAGGTATAGTGTATTAGATAATTTGGACAAAAAATTACAAGTAAACTTAGATACAAAAATAACTGCTCTATAAAAATTTACATCATCTCTGAAAAAAATATATAAAACTAGTATCTTTATTTAGTTTAACATTATTAAAAAAATTCTTCAAACCTAGGGGAAATGTAACATAATAAGGGTGATATAAAATATTAAATAAGGGAAAACATAATCATTAACAATTAAATTTCATCAATGATAATGAGATGAGCATAAGGGTGTGATGAAAAAATCAAAATGAATCTGAATTTAATAAGATAATCCATATTAATTAAAAAATAGTTCATAGAATAAATCATTAAAATATGTCATGATTAATATATTACAATAATAAAATATGATTGGATATATATTGTTGTGAAAATGGTCTATTATAAAATCATATAAATCATAGGGAAAATGTGTTGGTATATTCGAACATTATCATCTTATAACCTATAAAATAAAACATTGAAATGGGATAAACATACCTAGTAAAAACCCACGTGATCTTTGGAGTAACCACTTAAATGTTTAACTCCACAATCTCTTAGGAGTTACTTATATTTTGTTAATTCCATCATTATTTCACAATATAGTAGAGGTATATTGCAGAACCACCGATAACATATTGGAAAAAATCCATTAAGGATTTAGTTTCTCTACACAGTCATTATTTAATTAATAACTTCCAAGTACCATATCATGGGAAAAATATTAAAATATTATAAATATTAAAATAAAAATAATGATGGTTAATGCATAACATAATTTACCCAAGGAATAAATATGGCTTATATTATAGCATATTTGAAACTATCATAATTAATCTACATAATAAAAAGACTGTATTAATTAAAACACATCCCTAGAGGTGCATAATTTATATAAAGGGTTTGTTAGGGAATAAAAATTTAAATAATATATAACTAAAAATATTTTTTTATTATAATAACCTTTCTAAATTTAATATATCTTTTTCAAACAAAACTATTTCATTATAATTATGATTATTTTATAATATAACATGGAAATTTATAAATAATGATTCAATAAGAATAATGTACAAGGATTTTGGAAAATTTATTAATTTCATGAATGTTAAAAAGTAAAATATCTTTTCAAACTTTTGTGAATATTTTCAGAAGTAAATATTTTTTAATAAATTAAGAAATCTGATTTTAAAAAATTTTATAAAATGGAACAAGAAACATGTAATATAACATTACTAATCTTTTATGTTTATTAAATAAACTTCATGAATTTTATGAAAATGAATAAGGAAATGAAAGATTCCAAATCAAAAATATGATACAAGATTGATATAACTTAAATTAAATAATCTTAATGTTTATTCAATAAATAAGAGAGGAGATATAAATTAAAACAATCAATTTATTTGAAATGTATATGATAATAAAAGGTATTTGGTTCTAGAAAATGATAGCATATGAGCACTTCTAAATGAACTTTTAGCAGAGATAATATTGAAATAATTTGAGATTATATCTTAAAATATGTTATTGTTTTTATAACTTTTGAATCACACACAAATGAATGAAATCAAATCAAATGAAACATTAAAAACTAAGAATATAATAATATAAATTTTAAAAAAAATTCAAGGGGTAGTATATAAACCTCACAAAATAAGATATATACATAACATAAAAATAAATCCAAATGATTTTTTTTGAGAAGAATAACTCTTATATTGATCATATCATTGAATTCATAATTAATAAACAGAGAGATTTTGTGTGAAAAATTAAAATCCCCAAATAAAGAGTGGAATTACAACACAATTTTAAAAAATGGTCATTTTAGATATAATATTTAGATTTTATAATCAATGAATACGTTATATAACCTAATGAATATAATTTGAGTTAAGAAACTCCTTACCAATTTATTAACCTTAAAATAAAAAAACAGTATGTAAATTAACATGATTTATAATAAAAAAATACATTAAGTATGAATTATTCCTGATATAACATATATAATGTTATCATATACACCATATAAAAACATTATGTCTATAACATCAAAACATTCCTCAATAATAGAAAATTTAGTCAAAATCCTTTACCTTGAATCCTTACATGTAATATATGTTTCTTTAATACATCATAATAAACTTGTATATTTTTTTCAGTATTTAAGAATAATTTTAATGATTATCACTTTATCGGTAAACTATTTTTTTACTTATTTCACTAACATATTTAATTACATAATCTGTTAATTATAGGTTGAGTGATTTGAAGATATTTGGTTCATAACATGTAAATCTATTTTGTCTGTTGACCCTGCTGAAAGGGATATTTGTTCGATCATCATAAAAATAAAATAAAATAAATAATTTTTATATATATATAGAAATTTTTTATTTAATACTAACTGTGAAATATTGTTATGAAAAATGAATTATGTTACATTCATTAAGATGATACGCCATCTGTATGCAAGATTAAAATTTCCATTTTCAACGAATAAGAAGTAATGAAATTAAATATATTTTTTATTTTTATAGAATTATTATTATATAAATAATAAAATATTTACTACTTAAATAACATATATATACAAATAATGTGATTTGGTGTTGAAAAATAAAAAATATTGATTTCGTGAGGTTGAAATCCACATATACATAGAAACAATATTATTATTTTATATTTGAATGAGAGTTAATAAAATATAGGATATATTATCTTAATAAATTTATAATTATTAAATGAATGTCATTAATATACATTAAATACTTCATTATAAAAATCTTTGAAAGGTAGGGACAGAAAAACAATTTCGTTGGTTCATGTGACACTATTCCACCACACACACAAATGATTCTTTCATTAAACATTTACAAAAGACTAGAAGGATAAATGTTTTTAAATAAATATAATAATATATATATATATTTGATACATAATTATTTTATTTTATCAAAATGGTTATAATAGTTTTTATGGGGGTATAAGATGAAATAAAACTAAAATATTTTTTTAAAACTATACTTCATGTATGGAAAAATTCATTTTCATGAATACTTAATACCTATAATTATTAATTACTCTAATTCTATGAAATTTAGGATATGGTAAGGTATTTTTTGATGTGATTTAGGTAGGTATTCGTAGAAATATTGTTCAAAAAAATTGATAGGAAGGGAGGAGATGATGTTCTTTTTTATAAGTGTTGGGAGGGGATCATTTAGATGTACATAATGTTTTATATTGATATAAATAAAATTTTCATTTAAAAGTGTGGAAAAATTTCTATATTTAGAATATAAAATTGTTTTGATCTTTAATATTTTCATCTAATAAAATATGGAAAATTGTAGATGATGTTTTCACTCTTATCTCTTTGTTTTATCCCAAGTTCACCCTTTTGATGATTGCCATGATATCAATGTTCTTTGCTCATTAGGTGTAACAAAAGTTAAATTAAAAGGAAAAATTATCCTTACATGAAAAATAGTCAATATTTTAAACCATATACCATTCAATTAGACAAATATTGGCGTTTTATAATTTTTTATCATTTAATAAATTGTTTATTAATATTATATATCATTATAGTTATTTTAAGAACCATTATTTTATAATGAAATCAATGTTATAAGGATAACAATGTTATAAAAATAATTACATATAAAATATAATTAATATGTTTTATATTTCAATAAAATTATTTTGACAATATAACTCTGCCAATCAAAATTACTTGCATATTTTTACTAACAAATAATTTATTTTTTCTACTGCATCTTAAAGAAATTCATGTGTTGCGTAAACATTTAAGATATATATTTTATCACTAAAAAATATAAATAATGTATCATTATTTCTAGAAATAGAATTTAATATTAATTCATTAATTATTTATCTCTATATGTGAATAATGATTGAAATGTTTTAAATAGAGAGAGTAACATTTTTTATTTTTCATAATATAAAATAATATATATGTCGTTTTCAAAAGAAAATGGTGATTTTGACCCAAAAAAATATAATATAGGATGAAGATTGTATATCTAGAATCTTAAAATAAAATAAAGTTAAATTTTAGAGTTGTTTTTATCCCTTATAATATTATTTTTTACCCTAATGACCTGATTTACTCTTTACTATGGTTATAAATATTTACCCTAATTACTGTTAATAAAAACAATAAGGGAACTATTTATCACAATTGGACCTCTTAATTTAAAATATTTGATCCATTTTTTAATATTTAATTTTTATATGTCAAATAAATTATGTTCAGTTAGAAATTTAAAACCCAATGAAAATCAGGTTTTTAGGAAAATGAATTTTTAATGAAAAAAGAAAACTATAATAAAATTAGGTAAAACATTACACCAAAAAATCTTATAGTATTATTTAAAATATATTATTTCTTATGCTAGATTAATTTAAAATGTAAAATTTCAATTACTTTATTTAATGTATACAAATTTTTGTTATATAAAAATGTGTATGTTTCACTATTCAAAAAAATCATTCTATACAAAGGGAATTCAGATATTTCAGCATAAGATAATATTGATTTAATAAATTAAACATTGTTGACATTTTTATAAAATTAATATCCCTAAATAAAAAAATTAGATTTGTATAAAACCCATATATTGGATGGAAACCCAGTTTGGTTAGAAATCGGTATTTTTCTTTTCTTGCATAATAATTTTCAATTATTCTTTTAATAAATATAATTCCATTAATTACAAGTAAATAAAATTAACGAGATATGTAATTTATTTAATATTATCAATACTTGGGTTTTTATAGATATTTATGGTCAATTTCCTATTGGGTTATTTATCTAAAACATCTTAAAATCCCATATAATTGTTCTTTAAGAGAATATAAATTAACCCATGCATATACCAAAAACCATGTGTAATGTTAGGAAACATTTTCATTCACTATGTGATAATCATTTTAATACCCAATATTACATTTTCATGATTATTATGTCCAGGTATTTCTATTCTAGAGCCTCCATCAACTTTTGTATCTAGAAATGGATTTAAATTATATGTTAACCAAATAATCTATACTATAAAAAAATATAATGTTGTTATCCTATAGATATAATTCTAATATATAACAATACCTAGTGTTTCAATTAAGTTATATTATCCTAATAAACCACTATATTATCTACAACAATCATAATAATCATTATGGTTGTCTAAACACATATCTGATTATAACTTTTACACTCTAAAAACACACTCCCGAACCTTGTTCCATAAACAAATTCTTAATATATTTTCTTTAATACCAACTATAGATTTTCATACATAATTATCACATAATTTCATGAATAAAAACTACTATTGGAATTTATAAATTCAACATACCTTTTAGGATTAAAATTTAGGTAATTATTAAAAATACATACACTAATAAAACCCATTTTATTCTTAACCAATTCTTATTTTTACCACTATATAAGAAGCTACATAATCTAGAAAAATGATTCAACACGTCCAATGAATTCTTCCACAGATGATATCTTGTTATAAATATCATGAATAATAAATTTCTTCATAACATAGGGAATGGAAACATAAGAATGGTTTAAGAAAAAACAATCAAAAAGGGAAACATATATCTAATTCATTCAGAATAATAATCAAGGAATAAAAAATATTATAAGAATAAATAATATGATTAATTTTAGAATCAATTGAAATAGAGATCATGCTATATCCATGAATATAATAAAAACAAGGAAAAACAATTACAAAGATCATAATTATGGAATTCAAAATTTTTTACCTCAAAACATGATGTAAAAGAATTTTTCTAATACACTATGATGATATGAATAGAGGTATACAAAAAAAGTTTTTTTTCTCATGAGACCAATCAATAAATCATGAGGTTATATAATTATAGTTCCCACCCATAACCCGATTATGTCCAATATAGCCTCTATAATATTTAAGAAGACATTTAATTCCATTTCCAGAGGAACGAATGGCAGAATATTAACATGAAAATCAGTATATTGAATAATATAGAATTTCAATATATTTTAATCCAATATTAGTAGACAATAATAATCATGAGCTTCTATACATTTACGTATGAAAACAATATAAATAAAATGATCACAACCCATCAATATTAATAATTATTTTGGTTAGAAAATATATAGTCAAAATTTCTATAATGATATGTAAAAGACCTATAGCATATAAAATGCCAAAAAATTGCTCAATTTTAATAAATGTGATAACATGAACATAACCCATTCGGGGGAGTAAAGTTAATGTTTAATCAATACATAGTAATAATTCTCAAAATAATCCATACTAGAATAACTAAATATATAATTACCATTCTATTACACATGTTAATAAATGTTATAACATGATCTTCACCCTTCAAAATATTGAAGGTGTATGGTTTTAAATGATGATAACACCTATGTAATAAGGAAACATAGCCGGATATTGACATAGATATAACACATAATTAAAAATGAATTCTTCAAATGGTATCAAAAAAATAAAATATTAATAATCTAATTGTATTATTCCATGAGTCGAATTCATCAAATGATAAATATATATTATAGATATATATCATGATACATGATTCTTATGAGGGAAAATATTTTTCAGTATTATAAATAAAATTTAAATGAGAACATAATGGAATTTTCATAATTTTTTTTTAAAATTTTTGTAGGAGACAAAGTTAAGGGTCACTTTAGAAAGTAATTATAAAAGTAGATAAAGTGATTTTTTTGAATTAAAAATCATTTAAATAGAATCTAAAATATTAATCCTTGAAAATTACATAATAGATTATTAAAAAAATATGTGTATTAGATTATAGAACACATGGTTTTTGAAAGGTATGACATTTTTTAAACATCTTAATATACCATCATTTAAAACCCATGATATATATGTTTTAGTAAAACATTATTTATATAAAATCCACATTTCCAAAAATAAGATTATAAAATACAATATAATAAAATAATATTCCAAGAGAACACAATAATTGAAGAACAAATTCGAAGAAAAATCAATATAACTCAATGGAGGGTTGAGTTACCAAAAACCCATATAGGTAAAGAATCACAATATGTGAGAGGTATTTTTAAATTATATTATGTGGTATGAATTTATATCTGAAGGGAAAAAATTAGAGAATATGAAATAACAAAATCAAAGGATGTACCCACAATATATAAAATATGTTCATGAGAACAAACACTACTCAATGAATACAGATTGGGTAACCGAAAATCAATACTATTTGGGGAGATGAGGGAGTCAATAGAAACATGAATATGGAAAATTATTTCTCTAGTAAATCCAATTACATTTTTTTTATAAAAATACATCTATGATAAGAAAAGAAAACATATAATGGAAACCTGGTGCATTATGTAAAAATTTCTAGAGATTTATGGTTAGAGAAAAATAAAACTTGCAACATGAGTATCATTTCTATCAAACCCACTTGAAAAGAGTTATTGTAATTAAACATAAAATTACATGATTAATAATATAATCCTTGGTATTATATGTAAAATAGGTAGTATATAAACAACATAAATGAAATTTAATGTATAAAATAAAACTTGTTTCAAAAATATGAATGTGAATTGAAAAAACATACCATGGTTCTACTTCATTCTACACTCACTCTAAATAGACTAAATAACTATATTGAGTTTATTAAATACATACCCAATAACCTTATTCATTAAAATTATCATTTATAATCCATTTTTATAATCATCATATATATATATATATATTTGATAGTTACTCCTATTTTCAACAATAGTTGTATATAATATTTAACGTATCGAACATGTATTTGTAAAAATTGTGTTGCTATATATATATATTCCTTTTAGATATTTCATAATTAATAGGTAATTTAAAATACTATAATATTTTTAAAATCATAGTTATAATGTTATAATTTCATTCCATTGTAGTTTTGGTTATGAACCATGAAGACAAAAAGCAGGGATGATCCTATTTTGATGATTCTAAATGAATGAATGAAGATTTATTAATTATTGAATTAAATATTTGTATAACCTTAGAAGAACAAAAATAATTTTTTTTTCATTTAAATCATATTATAGTAGTAAATATGTTCTCATATTTACCCAATATATAAATGTACAATATTTTTCATGTATGGTGTTAAAATGACCCAAACATTAACTTACCCTGATTAATAGATAATTATGAGGTTTTTTGGATTTAGTATGATTATAGTGAAATCATAAGAAAAATATTTACTATTTATTAGTGTGATAAATAATAAATTTTAGGAGGTATAATGTTAAAATAATAACTTCAAATCATTATTTAGAAGGAATATATAATGTTTCTCTTAGTATTATTTTAATAAATGATAGAATTAAAAATAATCCTCTTTTGATCATATTATGAATAGGTTATCAAATATTTCATAGTAAAAAAATATACATATCATAATAATCATATTTTTTTAATTTCATATTCCACTCACGATCGTTTTTCTAAGTCTATTATGAAAATAGAAATTATAATCAGTTGTTTCTTAGAGGCGGTAGTCCACACACATGCATGGTTTATGATTTAATTTTCCATTAAAAGGGTTAAGAGAGTAATATAGATTATTTATTATGAGTCAAAACATTATTTAAATATCATAATTATTTATAATCTTTCCCTTATATTCTATCACTTTAAGGTGGTGAACGAAAACAAAACATGTTGTGTGGTAAAGGTAGTAGTCCACACAAAATAGGAAAAAAGGATTAATTATTGATAATAGAAATGGGAAAATGTGATTATTGAATACTGAAGTAAAAATATTAAGCTATTTATATAATTATTAATTAGTTCACTACATAGTTATATGAAAATTATAATTGTAAATGGAACATGGAAATTAAATATCTTAAGTACAACTGATTATTCATGTTGAAAAGTTTGAGATTCCATTGATATATTACATTGAAATGGATGGCATATGATAATATCTTATGATCATAATATCCAACGTTTAGAGGGAATGACTTTTACAAGTAAGAATTTATAATAATTGCAGTTGTATTTTCTAATCCATGTGCTAAGACGACATGTGATTTTGAGGTTTGATGTGCCCATAATTAATTTTATAAAAACATGAAATATTTTTTTTGGTGTGCATGGTTTTTAATAAAATACTGGAATATCCCCCTGAATAGAGTCTCTGATCATGAATCTGATGCCATTTTTTAATTAGAAACACGAATTTTACCATAGGTGTGATCTAAAGTTGGTACACACAGGACGTTCATATGGGGTAGCCATTGGTTGGTGCATTTGATAAATTAATTAATTTAATTAAATGAGTGGACCACTCTAACACAAATAGATCTCATACGGAGACTTGGAATGGAAATTTGATACCACCTTTGAGTTAAAAATTTAGTGTTTACCCTAGGTGTTATATAATGATTATCAGTGTAGAATGGATGGAAAAGGAAGTTTTTGGCTGGTGAATCTAATAAAAAAATAATAATATATTTATTTTAAATTGAATTTACTAAACTATATTTCCCTATAAACAAGTAACTAAGGTAAATCAATAGTGTTATTCACATATCATTGGTATTATTTAGTGTATCTTTTACCCTTTAATCTTTGGAAATAGAGACACGATGACAACCCTGGATTAGATTAAGGGTAATCGACATGTAGCAGCCGCAAGAGATCACCTTCATCACTAGAAGATGCGTTCTTCACCAGCAATCGATATATAATCAATGTTCGACTTTTATATGTGGTTTTAAAATATTATAATTAAAATATTTAACATGATGAACTCTCCCTCATTGATCAATGTTAATTTGATCCTTTTCATTTTCTAGTGTATTGAAATAAATTATTCTTTCAATTTATTTTTTTCTATTCCAGGTTTATCACCATGATTTACAAGATATAAAATAGCTGGATAAGAGCTATTGGCCAATGATATTAATAACTTTTTAATAGTTGTTTTCCCCCACCATTCTTCTTATTCTTCATCTTTAGTCTATAGAGTCATGATTCAACATTGTCAGGGTGGGATTGAGTGTGATCGAACCCTTAGATTCTTTATGGTAGCATGAAAGAAATGAATATTGATAGTTAAAGGATGAAATGTTTAAAAATAATGAATTTGTTTGTTGAATGGATGGAATCAGCATAGTGGGTGCATATTTGTGTTCGGTGGTGGTTTGAGATCGGGTAGATAATTCTTATTTTACCTGTTGGCATGTGGCGATGACATGCGGTGTGATGCGGTAGTTCCATGTAACACCTCAAGTAAATAAAGAATAATAAATTTTCATAATTATTGATATTTGTGAATTAAATATTAATTATATATTTTTTGGGGTTGCTATGTTCGAGGGCCTGCCTTATACGCAACAACTAGTTTCATTGAAATCTTACGTTGCACACAAGGCTGAGTCATACTAAATAAATAATAATATAATATTATTAATTTAAATTTTGTTAACTCCGAGTCATTTTAATGGAAGGAACGAATAGAACTAATTATATTATGATTATAAATGTTTTTTTAAATGTTTTTACATTTATCTAATAAAGTTTAGAGGCATAAAATCTGAAATAATTTAATTTTAACCATAATTACTCTAATATTCATTAAATGGTCGATTTACCTCCTTTTAATGGAGAAGCCTCATTAAATCATTTTTTGGAAACTATTATATATTCTATTTGACAAAATAAAATTCTTATTTAAAATAACGACCACAATATTTTCATTGGGTAAATTATCTTTATTTTTCTGATAAAATTCCTTTTTTAAAATGAATATTGAAAAATACAGTATTTTAATTCAAATGTTCCACATAATCTAAGTTATTTATATGGTTAGATTATATTTTTAATTGGTTTTATGTTGTGATTAGGTTATATTTTTACCATTTAATACAATTTTTGTCATTAGATGTAATACCACCTATGAATAGGACATAAACAATATCGAATTTTTTATAGTTATTATTTCAGAAAGACATGTTTTTTGTTTTAACAACGGGAATTAATTTTCAATTAATTAATTTATATAAGATGTATTAATTTGGTAAAATATAAATTGTTTTTGAATTCAGAATATCAAATATATATTAGGCTTATATTTTTGTATTTTTTTGAAAAACATCAATTTTTGATGAATAACTAAAACACTATGTAATAGTTAAAAAGCTGACATTTTCATTTAAAGGAAATTTTACCACTTCTGTGAATTTAATTTAAAAAATTAGACTTACATGGTTTTTTTAGTAATTAAAATGTGGTTCAATAATATAAAAATATTTTTTTTGATGAATAGTATATTTTGACTTTTATTTACCGCGGTTAAAGGTGAATAGGGTAATTCAAGGTAAAAACAATATTATAATAATATAAAATTACATTGACCCTTTTCAAATCCTTATTTAATGAGTAATGTCTAACCAAGAAAATCATTGGCTGAGTATTTTGTCATTTTAATTCCACTTCGGTAATATAATGTTATTAATAACTATTATTATAAAGTAAAAATAAAAATATCATAAAAATGTATTGTTTTACATAAAAAAATTTAATTTGGGGTTATATAGTTGATATATCTAAATATAAATATTTATTACCAAACCAAAAATATTACCTAAATTATGGTATTCATTTTATAATTTTTATACATAAGATAAATTCAATTTTTTATGACACAATAATGATGCAGTCTTTACATCATTAATAAATGATTTAAATAAATTTGATTATATAGATTAAAATAATACGAAAAACCTGTCCAATTCTTATTGGATGATTTTATTTTGACCATAAGTCATCTTATCATTTATTTTAATAAGTATTGGACCTTTATAAACTGAAAATAATTGTATAATAAAATAATATTTTCACACAATACTAAAGAGTTCCCCCTCCCCCATATAAAAATCCCTCACCTCTAACCCATTACTCACACCTCTCAGAACCCTTTTCTGGTCCATCCTATGCCCAAATAATGTCTCAAGATCCATATGTTCCTAATAGAATCCTTACCATAGATATTAGGCACTTCATGAAATCCTTTTGGTTCAAACCAAAGGGAGTTACCCGATTTAAAGGTGACGTCTTCTTTTATGTTATTTTGTTTTATCTTACATCCCTACCCCCCTAAACTCTTTTTATTATTTTATTTAATTACAAAAACAGTATTGTAACTATACTATTTTTTATGATAATTATTCTAACAACACATACACACACCTCCATCTAATGGGTAATGAACATACAATTTATGTGGATAGAAAACTAACGCCTCATGAAACGATGATTGTTCAACCTTCTCCTACAACCTATTATGGTGGAAATTATGTTATAACTATATTTATATGTGATATATTTTATTTTTATGTCTTATCTATGCTTATTTATTTTTTATTTACAATCATAACATTATTATTCCAAGTATGTGTATATGTGATAATTTTATTTGAGGATGTGTCGACTACCGCCCACTCAAGGAGAAATAATTCATTCATGAAATACATGGAATGTATAAAGGATGGGGTTAAAGAAATTATGTAAAATATATATCATATTATATTATTGTATAATTATAATATACCTATGTATAATTAAATTTTCATTCCACTAAATATTAATTAGAAATGAAAGTAGCATTCATGCGTCCGTACGGCTTACTGTCTCCATGAACGGTGCATTTCATTTCATATCTCAAAATTTTATATACGATTATAAATATATACATATAATTGATATTTTTTATCTATATTATATCTAAATCATGAATATAATATTGGATATAATGGACTCTTGACCACATCAACAACTTTTAATTAAATGAAGTTCATTTTTGACTCAACTACCAAATATCGACAAAACAACCATTATTAACATAAATGATTTCATAAATATTATAAAATGATATGAAGTTATAAAATTGGAATAATAAACATTAAAAAGGTTCCTAAGAAAATATAAATTAACATTATCTTATTATTCACGATATTAAATAACGAACGGGTCATGTCGGATATAGGGTAAGGGGTTTCTTATCTCACTTTTAATTCCATGAGATTTCCATTATTGGCCACTTATTTATTGCATGTGGAGTATTGTATACTGCTATTTGATATATATTATCATGATTCTCTTTATATTCATGGAATTCTTTGATTCATTTTGTGGTTAATAACTTTTGGTCATATGACTCGAATGATTACAAAGAGGTAATGGGGTTTCATATCATATTTTATTCCCATGAGATTCATGAAATGTTTGCCACTGTTTCGATTTGTGTGATGTATGTACTGACCATGATTGTATTATTTATTTAATATAATTTAATTTATGGGTATTTAAATCTTTATTTTATGATTATTCTTTCACGTGGTGAATGTTTCGTAAGTTACTAAATCGGTAAGGGAACCTTTTAACCAAATTTCCATTCCATGGGTTAATCTTCTAATTCTTAATTATGTATTTCTATGATATTGTTTTTAATCATTGTTTATTCATTTATATTCTAATATCCACTCCCCTTTGTGTGGATATACTTTTGATACACATAATCACTCCATTGATAAAATCTCAAGTCTTCAATATGAACATGATAAGAGTAATTTTTACTAAATATCCATTCATTAAGTTAAACATTTATGTCATTTCTATTATCTTCAGAAAACACATGTGAATGTCCTCAGATTTATTTACACATTATATCCAACAATATTGAGTGTATTTATATTTGTCACACATTATTATGTAATTTATTTATCCAAAATCTATGGATATGGTTTTTAAAAGGGATTTCATCTCAATTTACATTCCATTGAGGCTTCATTGTTGTTATACACCAATTCAATACTATATGTTGTATATACATTCCATTGGCATTTTATATCATGAATACAATTATTCTCATAATATTATAAATTTATGATTAAATGTCATTACTCAATTATTTGTATTCAATCATCTCTCATTTTGTTTAAAATTCATTAAATAAAATATCATTTTTTATATTTTAAATATTTATTCATCATAATATTTTTCATTAATGTCCCTGTTTTTTAAATGGGTTTTAGGATTTATTTATTTTGAAATCATTGTTTTCAGGATATAGTTCATTTAAAAGATTCAATGTTCTATGGGAATCTTTGATTCAAAAATATCTTTATTAAATGTTTTAAATGTTTTATGAAATTGGTTTGATAATGAATTGATTATGTTAATATCATGAAATAATATATTTTGATAGCAATGTGGAAATATTATCTTTACTTTTTTCTTGTTCTATGTGTTATGACTTCATTATGGTTCTTCAAGATTTTTTACATATACGAGTGGTTCCGTGATAAACCTAGGGCGTGTGTGCCCGAGATAGATCTCCAATGCATTGAGTAACGTGACAGAGGTAAACATGAATGTTTCTTTTAAAAGATTTAGGGTATATACAATGATGGGTATTCCAATCATAACTCCCTACATAGCTATGAAATATTCAATGTAGTATGTTTTTTATTCCACAATTTAACTTTACGATTTTTGTTTACTGTGTAATCTTATGATTCCATGAGGTATGTTAAAGTGAATATATTATGTATGTATTGATCAAATAATGTTTTGTTTCTTTATTTTATACCCCATACTGAGATTATTATGCTCATCCCATATTCTGAATTTTTTTTCATGGGACATAAACATGAATAGGTTCAATGATGTGATCAAGTAAATGCCATGCTGTCTAAAACATGGGACTAGACATGACTCTTTTTTTCAAGAGTTATTATATTATAAAAAAATGGAAACTTTGTAGAAGTGTCTACCTTGTAATTTTTGACTCTCAATTTAATAGTTATGGCCAAATTATCTAAAACAGTAAACCTAAAAATATCCTCAATGTGAATTATTCATTTAAATCATTATTAGGTAATGTTTAAAGTCAGGTCCTTACAGTTTGTATCAATGGTCAGTTTAGACAATGTTAAGGATTATGATTTTTCATTAAACACATGGTTAGTCCCTATGTCTATTATTTTAGCTAAATAATTATTTTATAAATATTTTAGATCATTTAATTTCATTTACAAATGGAAGGAGGAGGATCTCAAACGGCATTCCTATCTCATCTTGATGACATGCTTGAAATAATTATTATAATGACATGTTCCGATGTTTTTGAAACTTTTTCAATCATACAACTCACTTGCTAGTGGTTTTATGAGATTTCAAACACCTCCAATATACCTTGATATCATCATGAATCATGGGTGGAATTAAATGAAATCATATTTTATCAATAGTCTCATATTTTCAAGAAAATTAGATATTATCACAGAATTTTAAAATATTTTACCTTATCATATGATTTTAAAGAATATCTTGATTTTGAAAATGGTGCTAAAGAAGGATACCTTTTTGGAACCAAATTATATTTTCTTTTAAAATATATTTTCTCAGCACATACTTATGGAATTTTAAAAGGACAATTGATTTAAGGTTTTAACTCAAATTTGTTCAGACGGTTTAATAAAATTCATGTTTTATCAGACGTTTTGAAATTAGTTGTCGTACAAGATTATTTTCTGAAAATGTTTTTCTCTGAATACCCATATGACCCAAGTTGTACAAGGTGTATTTATAAAAATGAAGAACATTATTTTAAAGAATCTATAAATCATTGATGAAATTCCTAGACCTTCTACTAACATGAACAAGATGATGATAAAACCATATGGACACCATGATAATGGTATGATGTTCATTCTTTTGGGAATAGTTTTATTTAATCATATATATGTACAAAATTAAAATATATAAGATTTTGAGGTCTTAATGTATTGGGATGAAAATGAAAGTTATACGAATAAAATTGAGGTTAAAATATATTAGGGTTCATTTTGAGTTTTATAAAAAAGGCAATCTGTATGATTAGTGACAACCTGTTGTGTCTAGAAAGGTCGTATAAATCAATCCCTCAACCGAAGGGTGACAAGAGTGCATCACATACCACTGTCCTACACAATGACCCCGGTTAGTATGACTTTTTCTTTTATGTTAAATGATTTTATAGATAATGAATATTTTGATTTTGGGGGCATCAATTTTATCAAATGGATATTCTAAATATAGTAAAATTATTTGTTTATTATGTGATTTAGGTTATTTTAGAATATGTTTTCACTTTTGGAAACATTATATGCTTAAGGGTAGTAGAATACTATGGGATCTCATTAGCGGAGTAATGGTTGTAATTTTATTTCGGAAGAATCTCTTTTTTATTGTAGACATATAAATATCTTGTTCATATATTGAAATACTTAACCTATCATGAAGAATATGTGATTTGGTTAATTAATTTTGAGTATGAAACTTTAAGAGTAACTGATGTTATTTGGAGATAAATGTTATGATTTTTTATGGAAGACTATATGATTAAATAATTTTGAGATTTGGGTTTCAATCTTAGTTTGTATTACTTTGAAAAATTTTATGGAAATTTGTTTATTAAATGATCCTTGTTAAACATTGGGTATTGTTTGATGTTTTTGGGATATTAAGAATAGTTCTTCTTTTTGTAAAAGATTTTACTTTTTGAAATTATCTGATCTTGTACTAACCATTTTGGTTTTGGTTAATGTCTAAAAACATTGGTAAAATAAAGTACATTTTTGTGGATTCTATGATTCTATAGAAGTTGATTATAGCCCTTTCAATGTTAACATGTCATCTTGAATACTCATCATATGGAGAATAGATGAGTTTGTTGTAGAAATATAGTAAATGATTAATGTTTTCATGAAAAGTAAATATTTTTCCTTATGTTCTAATTCAAGCTCTTAAATAAATTCCTCAACTTTATGAAAAGTAACTTAAAACAAAAACATTGTCTGTTATGTTTTCTTACTGGGGATTCAATGAACATTTAACCCATCACAAGTTTGTGATTTTCAGGTGGTGAACAATCTCCTAATAATGTTTTCTACCTCATTCCATCAAACCTTAATGGTTTTTTCCTCTTCCATATAAATTTTTTCATACATGGGATCATAGTATTGGATATATCGAGTGACATTTGTATTTCGCTTTCTTTCATTTAATGTCATATTTCTATTGACTTTTTTTACGATGTGGGACTCTCAATGATATTTACAAGACTTATTTTTAAATTGTGAGTACACAATTTCAAAAACAGGGGGAATGATGTAACACCCCATGTAAATACAGAATAATACATTTTCATAATTATTTATATTTTTGAAATAAATATTAATTTTACTTTAATGTGGTTTCTATGTTCAAGGGTGTACCCGATACGCAGCTACAGATTTATTTGAAATCTTAGGTTGCACACAAGGCTGAGTCATACCAAAATAATAATAATATAATATTATAAATTTAAATGGTAGTTAACACCTAGCCATTTTAATGGTTGGAATGGACAAAACTAACTAAAATAGGATTAAATATGTTGGTTAAATGTTTTAAAAATTATCCAATAAATGTTAGAGGCTTAAAAGGTGAATTAATCTAATTTTTATGATAAAGACTCTAATATCCATTAAAAGATCAATTTACCATCATTTAATATTGAACCCTCATTAAAAATAGTTTTGGTCATTTTTATATGTTAAATATGAAAAAATTAAACATTTCATTAGAATGGGGACATCAAAATTTACTTTGGGTAAATAGTTTGAGTTTTTCTGATAAAATTGTTTTTTAATGAATAGAGTAAAATATTGTACTTTAATTCAAAACTAACTTTTAATATAATTTATTTATTGGATTATATTATCTTTTTAATAGGTTTTAATGTGTAATTATATAATATTCCTACAGTTTAATGAAATTGTTGTCATTGGATGTAATTTCACTTTGAAATTGGACATAAACAAGTGTCAATCATTTGATAGTTATTATTTCTTAAAAACACATTTTTTTTTCATAATGGGAATTATTTTTAAATTAATTTATTCAATATTTTTTATTTAATTTGGTAAAATAGACATCGTTTTTTAATTCATAAAATAAAATGTTCATTAGCCTAAATTTTATGTATTTTTTTTAAAAACATCAATTTTTGATGAATAGTGAAAACACTTTATAGTAGTTAAAAGAAGAACTTTTCAGCAATAATAATTTCACCACTACTGTGAATTGAATTTAAAAATCCTAGATACATGGTTTTTATTAGTAAGTAAAATTTTTTCAATAAGATTAATATATTTTTTGGTTAATAGTAAATTTTGACTCATATTTACCGCGGTTAAATGTAAATAGGGAAATTCAAGTTAAAAGAAATATTATTGTAATATAAAATTTCTATATAACTTTTCCTAACCTTATCAGATGAGTAAATTCTGACCAAAACAATCCTTGGGTGAGACTGTTGTTCTTTGAATGCCACTTGGGTATGATAATGATATTAATAACATTTTATTTAAAGTAAAAAAATATCATAAACATGTATTGTTTTGCTAAAACAATTTTAATGTGCGGTTATATAATTGATATATTTGACTATAAATATTCATATGAAATCTAAAATTATCTCCTATATTATCATATTATTTTATTATTTTAAGACATAAAATAAAATAAATTATTTATGACCCAATAAAGATGTAGGGTTTAACTCATTAAAAAATGATTAAAATAAATATGATTATAAATATTAAAATAATATCCAAAACCTGTACAATTATTAATGGATGATTTTATTTTAACCCTGAATTAACTTATATTATACATTAATAAGTTTTTGACCTTTATAAACCGAAAATCATTATATAATAAAATAATATTTTCACACATTCCTAAAGAGCCCCACCTCCCCCTAAAAAAAATCCCTCACCTCTTACCAATTACTCACACCTCTCAAAGACCCTTGTCTCATCCAAAATATACCCAAATAATCTCTCAATATCTCTCTATTCCTCATAGAAACCTTACCTTAGGTATAATTCACTTCAAGAAACCCTCTTTCTTCATACCAAAGAGAGTTACCCGATTTAAAGGTGACGTCTTCCCTTAAGTTCTTTTGTTTTATTTAACTTCTCCAACACCCTAAACAATTTATATTAATATTTTTATAACAATAATAGTATCCTAAATATATTAGGTTGTTTTTAAGAGAATTATTTGAACTACGTTTACACACACCTCGATATAATGGGTAAAGAACATATTGTTTCTGCCGAGGGTAAACTAACGCCTCACGAAACGACGATTCTTCAATATTCTCCTACCATATCTTATGGTGACCATTATGATAAAACAATATTTATATATGATATATATTGGGTTTATTTTTTCAATATGCTTCTAAAATTTTTATTTACAAACATGGCTTTATGCTTTTTAATATGTCTATATACGATAATTTAATTTGAGGAAGTGCGGACTAAAGCCCCTCAAGGTGATTTGATTCGTCCATGAAATACATGGAATGCATAAAAGATGGTGTTAATGAAATTATTTGACATATATATCATATGATATTATAATTTAATTGTAATATTCTTATGTATCATTATGTTTCTCTTCCATTAAATATGAAATAGAAATGAAAGTAGCATTCATACATATATACGACTTCCCATATTTATTAACAATGCATTTCATTTCATATATCCAATTTTTTTAATATTAAAAATACATAAATATACTGGATATATATGATATATATGATATCTAAATCAATAATATCATTCTGGGATAATGGGATGTTTACCACAAGAACAACTTGTAATTATAAGAAGTTCATTTTTGACTCAAGAACCAAATATCGACAAAACTACAATTATTAACCTAAATGATTGAATAGTGTTTATAACATGGTAATAACTAATATAAAAGGAATAATAATTTTGAAAACTGTTCTTAATAATGTATAAATTATCTTTAGATTATTATTCATGAGATTAATGAACAAACGGGTTAAATTGGACAGGAGGTAAGGGGTTCTTATCTCACTTTTATTTCCGTTAGATTTCCATTATTCTACAATTATTTGTTTCATGTGGGATATTATGTACTTACATTATATATATATTATTAGTATTATATTTATATTCAATGTATTATCTAATTATTTTTGTGGTTATTAACTTTTTGTCACACGACTAGATTGATTACAACGAGGTAAGGGGTTTTCATCTCTTTTTTAATTCATGTGTGATTCAAGCTATGTTTTCCACTATTTACTTTTGTGTTGTGTATATACATCCCATGATAATATTATTTATTTTATATAATTTAATTTATGGGTATTTACATCTTTATTTTATGATCTATAATTCATGTGGTGTATGTTTCGTATGTTACCAAATCAGTAAGAGAACTTTTTAACGCAATTTCTATTCCTGGGGTTAATATTCTTATTATTAATTAATCCATGCAATGATAATGTGTGGAATTACTATTTATTAATTTATGTTTTAATATCCACTATCCTTTTTTTGGATATATTTTTGATACACATAATCACTCCATTGATAAATTCTAAAGTTATCGATATGAACTTGATAAAAGTAATTTAAACTCAATTTCAATTCATTGAGTTAAAAATCAAAGTCATTGGTGTTGTCATAAAAAGAACAGGTGTGAATGTCCTTTGATTAATTTACTCTTAATATAAAATCATATTGAGTGTATTTATATTTTTCACACATTATTATGTAATTTATTTATCCCTAATATAAGGATACAGTTTTTATAAGGGATTTCGTCTCAATTTACATTCCATTAAGACATCATTTTTTTCTAAACCAATTCACTATTATATGGTGTATATACAATCCTTTGGAATATTATATCATGAATATATTTATATTTATGATATTATAATGTTTTGATAAAATGTTATTCATCAATTATTTTAAATCAATTGTCTCTCAATTTTGTAATAACTCTTTAACTAATATATTCTTTTAAATGTTTTAAATATTTATTCTTCTAAAAAATTTTCTTTAATGCCAATGTTTTCAAAAAAAATTATAATTTAATTATATGGAAATTAATTTTTTCAAATGATAATTAATTTAAATCTTTCAAAGTGGTATGGGAAAAATTGATTCAAAAACATCTTTATTAAATGTATTAAATAGTCTTCGAAAATGGTTTGATAAAGAATTATTTATGTTAATATCTTGAAATAATATATTGTGAAAGAAATGTGGAAATTTTATCTTTCTTTTATACGGTTTTTATGTATTATGACTATGTTATGGTTCTTCAGCATTGTTTACGTATATGGGTGGTTCCACTATAAACCTTGGGTAGGTGAACCTGAGATACCTCTCCAATGAATTGGGTAACATAAAGGTCGTAAACGTGAGTGTTTCTCCTATGAGATTTAGGTAATATACATTTATGGGTATTCTTAATTTAACTCCCTACATAGATATGAATGTTACAATGTATGTGTGTTATGGATACCAAAATTTAGCTTTATTATTTCTATTTACTATGTAAATCTTATGATTCCATGAGGTGTGTTAAAGAGCTTATGTAATGTATGCAGTGATGAAATAATGTTTTTGTTCCATGTTTTATAACCCTTACTAAGATTTTTATACTCATACCATGTTTTGAAATGTTTCTCATAGGACTTAAAGATAAATAGGGTCAAGGATGGGATTTAGGAAAATTCATGATGTCTAGTACATGGGACTAGACATGATTCTTTTTCTCAAGAGTTTTTATTTTATGAAAAAATAGAAACTGAGTAGAAGTGTCTACCGTGTAATTTTTGTGATTTACTGCTATAGTTATGTAATAATTATCTAAAACTCTAAACCTCAAAATATCCACAATGTGAATTATTCATTTAATTCAAGATTTTGTATTGTTTAAGGTCAGGTCCTTATATTCCAAGCAGAAGGTGTGTGCGGATTCTCATGGTGGATGCTACTCAATGTGAGCATGATGGTGCGAGGTAATGGATCACCAATGATGTGGTCGGACATTGTTAACATGGTGGTAATTAATAATAATAATAATAATAATAATAATAATTTTGATGAGTACATGAATTTTAAAATGGGATCTTTCATTTTTTGGGGGGTGGGGCCATGGACAAAAAGACCAGTGCAGAAATTTTATAAAAAAAATATAATACATAACTCTATGTATGGAATAATATTACAATCCTTCTCATGAAGTGGTAGAAAATAATTACGGAGATCATCAAACCCAGTCGGGTGTTGATTAACTCCCTTATTTTCTATGACATCTACAACTGTATTAGCTTCACAATAAATATGAGTTATACTGCAATGGATGTCGTATGCTGACCAGATACTATCCATCCAACTGGAAGTAATAAACCACGCATGGTGTGTCTCACCATTACAAATTTCATGCATAATGGTGGTCGAATCACATTCAACCTAGAGATTGTTCCAACCCTAGATCTCTACAAAAGTAACAACATGTATCATTCCAATCATTTCAGACTCCAGAGAAGAGGAAATTCCACAATTACTAAGATAACATCCAAGGATATGACCATGATGATTCTGGACAAAATAACCACAACCCGCGAGGCCTGGATTTCTATTGGAGGCACCATCCACAATTACTTTAATCCAACCAAAATGGTTGCATTCCGAAAAAATAAAAGGTTCTGCGCAGTTGAAAAAATTTTCCATCAACATGTAGACCTCGTATAATTGTGAAGTAATTAAAATTGTTATTGCAGTGACCCTTTTTCAATGATGCAGCTCCATATATGGAAATAAGGTTCCCAATCTGATCTGCATTATTGCTAAGTGAGTAATTTTTATGAATAATAGCATTTCTATCCTACCAGATAACATGATAAATATTAGAAAAAGTAGTAAGGAAAAGGTTATTAATTTGCTGAGAACTATCCATTTCAGCACATATCTTTAGTTTCCTGTAAAGAGAGTCATGAATCAACCATATGTAGTTAATTATGTAAAAAAATATAGTTCTAAGAGAAGAAGTAGTATCACGTGAAAGGAAGATATGATTAGCATCTTTGTTGTGTAAATTGTAGTGTCTACATTTAGAACAAAGATGAATACCAAATTATTAAAGGCATCTGTCTATGGGAACACTATTGAAAGAAATGCTCCCAAAATGATTTAATATTAAAGGTTTTTTCCATGGTTTTTAAAAGGGTTTTACCCCACCAAAATCAATTTCAGTAATACAGAAAAAGTGATTATAAATGATTTTTGGAATAAGCATACCATTGTGTGAAGGTTCCAATTTTAAAAATTTATCAGCGTTTGAGAAAGGGTGGTTATTAATGAAATGCATAATGACTTCTTGTAGATGGTCATTTTGAGAATTTATCATATATCAAATTGAGGAGATGGTTCTCTCAGGGGTTTACTCGGGATGAATCCTAGAAATTAAGTGGGGTGCCAGTATTGTTATCCAACAAGAAATTTATGGAGGAATACCTGGTAACCATTCATATATAATTGTTAATAATGTTGAAGAAATAATATTTATTATATCTCAAGATAGAGTATGTGAGAAAATTCAAATTTTTTCATTGGGTTTTCGAGGACATAACTTTTTGAGAAATGAAACAGAATCTGAATTATTGTAATGAAGGTTATAGGTAAGTCTATGTTGAAGAGGCTCATTAAAGTACCAAACTTCTTTGATTATAATCCCACCTTTTTAAATAGGTTTTCAATAGGATATCTAGGGTATGGTTAGAAGCTTTTTTTCCAATGTGCTACCAACCCAAATTAAATTTTTGATTGAGGAATTTATTTTTTATTAACCCCAATGGTCAATTTATAAACCACCAGGGAGTAAACAATTTTATAAATAATAATGGATATGACAAGGCATATTATTCTATTCAAAGAGAGGGATTTAGATTTCCAATAATATGGTTAGTTAAAAACATGGTCATCTATTGTAGAAAAAATTAGAGTATTTAGGTCTGCCCCAAAAAATTGGAACACCATGACATTTAAATGGAATAGATTACTATTTAATTCCTAAGTCACTAATAATATTACATTTCCTTCTGGGTGGATGGTTTTTACCAATGAATATAAATTATTTTTTACAACTAATGGCTTCACCGGAAATCTCTTCATAATGATAGAGATAATTTTTGGGGTTTCATATATTTATTTTATCACATTGTTAAAAAAAAGGATGAAATCATTAGCATAGAGGTGATGGGTGGGAGCATTCTTATTCCTCAAAAAAGGAATTTTCATCTGCTTTTTCTTATTCAAAAAATGATTGGGGAGGTGACTGAGGTAATCTTCCACAATTGAGAAATGAATAGAAGATAATGGATCACCTTTCCATACACCTTTGGTGCCTTTGAATTAACCCTTGGGAGAGCCATTGACCAAGATGTAGAGAGAGGATGAATTGAAAAGGGTTCATAGTGTAGTAATAAAACAATCACTAAATTCAATACCTTGGAGAGCCATGAGCCTGAAGCTATAGTTCATGTTACCAAACACTTCTTTACTGTCAGGTTTAATAGAAATATAACCCCATCTGTTAATATTTTTTTGAGTATTAACACACTATGAGGCAAGAAAAATACTATCTTGTATGGATCTAGCCTTAATAAACCCAATTCGGTTCCTAAAGAAAATTTTATCTGTGATAGTATAAAGTCTATTAGTAATGATTTTGGTGATGATTTTATAAAGTGTATTAATGAGATCAATGGGTTTAAATAGGTGGATTTCTTAATCATTTTCCACATTAAGAATTAATGTAGAAATTGAAAATTAAGGCCATGATAGAGGTCATCATTGAAGAAAAAATATTTCAAAAGTTTACATATATCGAATTAGATAATTTCATAATAATGATGAATGAAACCCTTATTAGAACCTTCTAAACCTAATGAAATATTTGGATTAAAACTAATAATATTTTCTTTAATTTCATGATCAAGAGGTATACATAGAAGGAAAATATTATATTCACAATTAACAAGATTCGGAAGGACCATAGTTAAGATGACATTATTATTATCAGGACCATTAATGATGGATTCAATTTAATAGGAAATATGGCTGGAAATATCATCCTAATTATCTAAGAGGTTTTCCTCATATTTTAATAGATATAGCGATCTGCATGCTTTTTTGACCCTATTATATATGTTATAGAACTTAGTGTCTCTGTCACCCTCATATAACCATTTATTTTTAAAAGTTTGTTTCCAAATTTTCTCTTTAAAGGTGAGAAAAGTGTATTGTTTTATCGACAGGTTGATTTCTTGAGACTAATAAGTGTTAAAATCAGTTCTACTGTTATTATTTTGAAGTTCTTTAAAAACATCATCTAAAAGAAGAATTCCATAGTTAATTTATTTGGATGTAGAACTGCACTAGCCTTTGAGAATCTGTTTGAGGTGTTTTATCTTAACCAAACAAGAAAAGGCATCATTGTAGTGTGACCTAGAAGAAGAATTTTTTCATGATATCATCACATTCTACATTAGAAAACCACTTAATTATAAACTTCAAATTTAACAAGGGTTTCATATTTTTGATAGAGACACTGACAATAATGGGATGGTGGTCGGAGTGCAACTTGTGAAGGGTGATACTATAGATGGTATCCCATTTATCTAATGTATGGACAATCATGAATGCTCTATCTAACTTGGTGGCAACCGCCCGATTTTAATTCCATCTATACGAAGTATATTCGGCACCTGTAAGATTAATTTCTAAATGGTTTTTGTATTTAATGAATGTTTTCAATTCTCTTATATAAATAACATCATGAGACGAGCTGATTTTCACACCAGAGTAATGAATAGAATTAAATTCCCCAATCAAAAAACAAAGGAGTATTGATATTGGTACCTAAAATGGTAATGTAATTCCAAATTGTCCCCCTATCTTGATATCTATTATTATAAAAAAAATAAATGAGTATAAATAATGAGGGATATTAGTTATGAAGTCACAAGTAATGGCATGCTCAGTTACATTGTAAATATTAACATTTTGAGGAGATGAGTAGGAGAAACCCCAGAGGGATTTATCATTAGAACAATTTTTTATTACAATGGTAAATGAATAAGAATGCTAGAATAAATTGGAGTATTTAGTGGAATATTTAGTTTTGGGTTAATCAATATAAAACAATACAGGGTGATGAGTGTTAATCATTCATTTTAAATCTATAAACCTATCAGAGTTGGAAATACCCTGAAAATTCCAATAAAGTATCTTCATTGAATCCTATGATTTGAGCTAGAGCCCCCTTTTTATTTGTTAATATATTCTTCTTATACGATCTTATATGTTTTTTTTCATTACATGGTCTAGTAATCTGTTTCAGCATAGTTGTAGGAGAAGCTAAGGTGTTGCTCTTAAGATTTCAATAGCATTATTGGTTGAAGATTCATGTAATGATAATGTCATAGGTGAATCTGTAGAACTCTTAATGTTAATATCATTATGATACAAATCTTTATTAGCAAACAGATATACATATTTAATAAAAATAACATTGCTATTAGTAATTTTAGAACCACCTATAGATTGATAGATAAAAATAGTATCAAGAGAACCAGAGCCTATTGAAGGAACAATTGTTGTATCACCCATTTTTGTGTTTGAAGGTGAAAACAAATGACTGTTTCGATCAAAAAATTATAACTCCTTCTGGAAACCCAATTTATTATTTAGTGAGAGAACATTTGAAACTACAGTTTATTGTGTGTTCCTTGTTCCATCAGTAACCTGCAGCTTTCCGTTATTGGATCTAGAATTTAAAATTCTATGGTTACTTGAAACAACCAGCTAATTGGTTTTACATTCCTATTCATAATGTTTTAAAATGGGCTATGTCATTATTATTACAAATAATAATAATTATAATGTATTCATAAATAGTATTGTTGGATAATAAAATTTAAATGAAATTTGAATTTTGAAATTTAGGATTATAAAATTGAAATAAGATTTATATTTTGAATGATTTATAATAATATATGTTAAATATAACAGTTGATTAAATGATTTTATATTAATAATGAAAACCCTAATTTAATAAAAAGAATTTAAAGTTTTTAGTGTTGTTTTATTATTAAAATGACTAATAATAATAAAAATATGAGATTTTGATAATATTACATGAGGAGTCTTGAATTAGGGGGAGCTAGATATTGGGGGAGTTTGTTTTTTAATAGGATTATTAATTGATAGTACATTAAAAAGAAAAAATTAAAAAAGGGATGTATTGACCCACTAGAGGCCTAGTCGGTAGTCCTACAATAAGTTCGATGTCATTGGGTGTGGATCTCCCTTTTTTAAGGGATGAAAAATAAGACCACTAAAATATTATTTTTATTATAATTTAGTTTGTTTGGGAGACTTTAATCTGGATATATATTCATTGAATGACATCAGATTGAAGAAAAATCAGTGGAATCATGGCCCTTAAATTGAGACATTCATCTTAAGACTGATATGGGATTCCATTTTTCAACTCATGCCTCAGGTCTATGAAACACCCAATAATAATAAATTTTTTATTATTGTGGAATCTTTTATCTGACATATCTCCCTTATATGGTTTTGGAATGAAAAACTATACAAAAAGACGTGAACCAGAAATTATAGCGGATGTTTTAAGTCCAATTTCGGGTATTAAATTTGGACTCGTGGCTTGGTCCCATAATGTACCGTTCATGTGTGATGTGGTGAAATGTGAATTTTTTACTTGGTGTCTGATTGAGGAAAGTGAATGTCCTATATTGAGTTTTGTTTTCAGGATGATCACAGAGGGGTGACCTCTTTGAATGTTTAAGACTATTTGAATAGGAATATCAGTGAAATTTTGTTCTTTCCTTTAGACCTACGACGAGCCTTGTGCATTCATCGAGATTTTGGTGAAGTCATGTCATGTAGTACCCTTAAATAATAGGTAGTACAACACAACCATCCATACTTTTGCTGGAGAGGACATTAGACAATAACAGAGTGATACCACATGTCATGTGGGTCCCTTACATGACTACTACTCATTTAAAAATCTTCATCCTCTCATTTTTTATTGGTTTGGACTCCGATTTTGGTCCATGAGTAGACCATACTGAGTGTTTTTCTAGTAAAACATGATGGTTCCATCTGTTGGTGGTCTCATGAAATTATATTAAATGTTATGATCTTGGAACACATCTATGAAACAATTGATGATAAAAATAATCATATAGGATCACCAGGCATTTCTGGGAGTTACCCTCATATAGGGATGGGAATTGGAGTTCCCTAATGACATATTCTTAGAATTACCCTATATTAGGGAATGGTAGTGGAGTTCCCAATGGACCATTTCATGGAATTACTCTCTAGTGTGGATGGGATGTGGAGTCCCCCAATGACTTCATCCATGCATTATCATCCAGTGGGGCTGTGATGTGGATTTCCCCAATGACTTCATCCTAGTGATTCCTTCCACCATGGATGGGTAGTGGAGTAATCCAATGAATTCGTCAATGTGTTACCCTTTAGTGGAGTCATTAGTGACTTCCAGAGTAGAACCCTCCTTTTATACCAGGGCATGGGTCCTCTATCCATGGATTAAGGCCCCTAACCTGTGCAACACTTACTAAATGTGGTTTAACATAGCTTTGGACTCGTGGGTAATAGAGATGATTTACCTAGTAAGACGTGTATTTGCGAAGTGTCCTAAAACCATGTGGGAACATAATTTCCACACTATGTGGAAATTACCAAGTTGTGGTGATTGAGTTAGGTAGACTAGTGGGTTCATAGTATATGTGTGAGATTCAAGGAATTGTTGATGGAATTTTGGAACTGTTGGATACTCTTCCTCTCAGACATAGTTATGAGATGTTGATCCCCTTACTTCATTGTTTGGGATTCTTTGAATGAACACACAAAATAAGACAAACACACATATATCCTTATTTGTTACCCAATCCTTGGTTTTGGGTACTCTCCATATAGGGGATATGAAGAGGTGTAGGGTATGCCACATTCTTTTTGTGTCTATCTTGTTAGGTTTGGATGTGTCTACTTTCATGATATAGGTGGAGAAGGCTCAATGAGTAGTTCATCTAGACACCATGTTCATCCCATTTTGATATGACGAGCTTAACTTTACTCTTATTGGGTTGAAATATATCCTTTCATTGTACCCTATGAATATGATATCATCCTCTTCCATTGTATCTCTTATCATCCCCTTCAGCTTTGGAGGGATACTACTAGGTATGTTTATAATCTCATATGCATGGCATTTTCCAACATGGGTAGTGTCTTCTAATAATTAAAGACATGTTTATCTGGAATATAGATAAGATTAGGGATACATGGTACTTGGTCTGTGTACAATGGTGGTAGCCTGGGAATCAAGGGATGAGTTATGTCAATATTTTTTATTTTATCTAGTTCTTCTATCATATTGTGAAACAATTTTGGTAGGGTGTGTGTTTTCCCATTTTCATTTTATTTTATACTACAATAGTAATTTACTTTTTAGAGGATCAAGAATGTTTGTTTTCTTATAGTAGTGTTCCATCATTTATTCATTCCCTTTGAAATTTTTCATTGAGTTAGTTGTGTGTCTGTTTGTATAGGTACATTGGAAAAGGCCTCCCCATGTTAGTTATGCCTTTTGTGATTGTCGCTACCACCTGGATTATGGATGCAGGCTTGGGGTTGTTGTGACCCGATTCCTGACATGGGATAATGTATTCATTCACTAGGACCATGACAACCTTATTTTCTACTCGTCATACTAAGACATTTGGTGTTTGGATCAACGGATCATACATCATATATGATTGAGTCCATGACTTTTCTTCTTGATTCACCAACTTATTTTCATATATATGCATATATATTCTCATCTGATTTTAGTACGACTTGATTACATTATGGAAACCTTCACGATGACAGACATCCATGATACCATCATTGGTTTGTGAAGATGACCAGATGAGTGATGAGACCTTAGTTTAGATTCCAACCCATGACCCATTCATTCAGGTGGGAAAGAAGTTCACCTCCACCATTCAACAAGCATATCATCCTAGCTGATATAGTTGGAGATGTGCACAATATTAGCACACAATGTGTGTTCTAGAATCATAGACCACTGAGGCTCCAGTCTGAGCCAAACACTAAGGAAACTAGGTAATTTCTAGTGTGGGTGGTCCATAACATAAGGCTTATTCAAGACCTGATAGATAAAATGGTGGCACAAGTAGTCATCCTTTTCAATAGTGAAGATGAGAGTTTGGGGATTATTATTACACATATACACTTTGAGTCAAATATCTCAAGGGATGAATTCTAATGACAGTTACATGAAGAGTACTACCACTATTTCTTATTCATAGTTTGGATCCAATATATTCTCAACCTTTATCATGGATGGATGAAAGTGGATGAGTATGCAGTGAGTTTAATAGACCATAGATTCTACTATATTAACATGATTCTTGATGAATACTTCCGAGCATAAATGTTTAAGCAAGGAATCTATAGAGAGATTTGAGCCAGTGTTGTGCCCTTGTGCATCCAAACATATTATTGGCTAATAGTCTGGGAAATTTTGACAGAGATCATTCAACAGTAGTTATTCTAGATAAATGGATATAATAGTGCGTGCAATAAAACTAGGTCATCAGAGTATCTAGCTCGAGCTGGTTGATGGGATATCGATGTAGGAGACCCGTTCTGGAGGAGGCATAGGAAAGTTGTTGAATGGGGTCGAGGAAGCACAAAGAGAAATGAATTCCATGAGAGGGACAATATTTTACCTATTATGGATGAGGGCATATGGAATGAGGTTTCCTAACCAGTCATGCTGAGTAGCCTTGGATGGTTGTTGATGTAACAGCATGGCATAAGCATTTCCATGATCTGGTTATGTCAAGCGGGGACAAGGAGGTCCCTACAAATCCCGAATAGGTAGATGTGAGGGCGGAGCTAATTTTTATAGACACCTTCATGTGATCGTTCCACCACCACTTGGAATCTTGTGTAAGGCTTTGGAAGCTGGAAATCACATTTGTGGACAGATACATGATTTGGATGTATATGGTTGACCAGTGCACGATATGATAAGATGTATTCTCGGTGTCTCTTCTACATTCAATAATACTAATTTTTATACACCCTGTGAGCGATTATTTTCATCCTTCATCTTTATTAAAGCATAAATTAGGGTAGCGTGAGGAATTTATGTAAACCTACATTGGTGTAGTTTGATACATCATCAAATGAATGGGGACGAAGGGTTCTTCTTCCACTAAGATGCATTTTCATATGTGATAAAAATCATGTGGGTGAGTAAGTGATTAAAAATGTGGATAATATTGATGTGCAGATGATGAGTCCATCTGACTTGTTCATTCAGGGGGATGTTTTGTGGTGGAGTGTCAACAGAGGTCCAGGCATTGTCGGTGAGTTTTTTTTTCTACATGATCATTTTGTTTGGGTTGTCACAACTGGATATAGAAGAGTTTATTATATTGGGTTACTCTACATCCAATAGAGGTGAACACATGAGGGTTATGCCACATTATTTCTATGTCTAACATCTCATGGTTGGATGAGTTTACACAACCACATTTTCATTATAACCCTTGTGTGACTATCATCAACCTTGATGAAACAAAAAATTTGTAATCCCATATGAGTTGAGGTAGTTGATACCCCAAATAAAAAATATGTGAATCACTACCTAGATATTTATGTATTAGTATTCACCTTAAATATATGGAGGCAATAGCTTCAGGGGGACATCGATTAACATGACAAGATTTCCATAGGATACTTCACCTTCTGGATTGACTACAGAAGGTAATCAAGTAATCACTTATTAGGGATGAATGTGGATTCCAGTCATGTTACAAGAGAAGATGATGATAGTGTTTAATACATATTCATTAACTATATATTATGTTATAGGGAATATGTATGGAAAATCAATATGCGGACTCAGTATCCCCAACATTATTCTTAGTTGTGATTTTCATGGATAAAAGGTTTTAAAGAAGAAAATAATGTAGAGAAAAAAAATTTCTTTGTAAGATGATTGAATATATCTAAGAATATTTTCCGAGCCAATCACTAATATGACATGTGACTCTATGGCATGATGAAAATAGAATTTATTTTATAAAAATATTAAATATATTTTTATTTCAAAAGTTATTTATCAGAAAAAGTGGAATATCTCTTGAACAGAGTCTCTAATCAGAAATATGAGATCACTGTTAAATCTGGACTTTGGATTTTACCATTGGCATGACCTAAAGACAGTCGATGTGGGACAATCGAATGGGGGAAATATTGGTGGGTGAATTTGATAAATTAATTAATTTAATGTATTTATTTAATAATTCTAATCTAGATAAATCAATTAAGGAAACACGGATGGGAAATATGAGGTCAAAATGAGTTAAAAATGTTGTTTTTACACTAGACATGACCTAATGTTTGTTTTCATGAGACACATGGTAATGGAATTTTTTAAAGAGTGCATCTAATTAAAATAAATAAAAAAATTATTATTTCTAAATTAAATTGCCTAAATTGAATTCTTATATAAATAATATTTTATAGAAAATCTATAGTGTTATCTTATAAACCTTGGATTTATGTGAGGAAATTCCACCAATTCTACGTTGGAGAATTGAGACCAGATGATGACCAGGGATTAGATCAATGGGAATGGAGAGGAAGAAGACGTAGTAGATGTCCTTCATAACTTTAAAATGTGTTCTTCACCTACTATCCATCTATAATTTATATAGGACTCACTATACTCGGTTTTCCACAATTTTAACTAAAAGACTAACCAGGGAAAATTCTCTCCATTTGATTATCATTAATTTTATCCTTTGCATGAGCCTGTGTTTCAAAATAAATTATTCTTTCAATTTATTTCTTCTTTATCCCATGATTCTCATCCCAGTTTCCCTACAATGAAATTGTTGGGCATGAATGCTTCTCCAATGAATTTTTTTAACTTTTTTATTGGTAATTTAAATCCACTATTCATCATGTTATTCATCATTAGATCATGGGATCATGATGCATCATTTCCAGGGTGGGATTGTGTGTGAGAGAACCCCTAGATCCATTTTGGTAGTTCATCTGACATTGTGGTTAATGTATAAGGGATATATTGATAAATGATCAGGATGTTGTTTGATGAACAAATCAGATCGGTCCCATAGGTGCTGGTTTGTGATTGGACTTGGATCATGATAGGGTCATGACTCCCCACATTCCTAGTTTCTGTGAAACAATGAAGTGACATTTAATGGGGTGGAGGCTGTGTGCAAAGTTTCATGACAGTTGATACAAAGGATGAACAGGATGGTGTCTAGGATTAGATCTATAATGAGGTGGTTAGAAGGAGTGAACATAGTGGGTGTTAATAGTAAAAATAATAATAATAATAAATATGACATTTTAATAAATTTTAAATGGGGATTTTACATTATTTGTATAATTAATAATAATTATAATTTTGGAATAAAAACATTTATTGGATAAAAAAATTTAAATGGGATTTTAATTTTGTATTGTTAGATAATAGAATTTTAATTATATGTAAATTTTTGGTGATTGATAATAATAAATGTGATATATTATAGGTGATTAAATGATTTCATTTTAATAATGAAATGTATTTTTTAATTAAATGGGTTATTTTATTTGGTATTTTATTATTATTGATATCATTAATAATATTAATAATATGAAAAATTGATATTATTAATTGAGGCACCATAAAGGTGGACGGGTGCGAGATGCACATTGACGGGGAGTTAGGTTTTTAATATTATTATTAATTGATTGTAATTAATAAATGAAATAAAATTTATCATGGGTAACATGGAATTAATAAAGATGATTTAAAAGATACTATTTCACGGTTGTATTCCATGGGCATAGAACTACCATTTTGTTTATGTCATAATAATAATAATTAAAAATTATTATTTTTTAAATTTTTTGGAAAACATTAATCAAGTTGTATATTCTTTGTATGAAGTCATATTAAAGATCATTCAGTGGAATCATGAAATTATAATTGAGACATAGATTTTATTACTGATGTTGGTTAACTTTTTAGAATCATGCCTTAAGTCAAATAAACAACCAATAATGATAAAATTATTATTAATGAATAATATTTTATTTGACATATATCTCTCATATGGTGTCAGAATGATGATCCATCTATGATTCTGTAAACCTTTAATTATGTTGAACACTTCAAGACCTATTTAGGGTATTTAATATCAACTCTTGTCTTGGGTACACAAATCAACATTCAAATGTGATGGAGTGAAATGATACATCTTCATCAGGAACCTGATTGAATCATGGGAATAGCCTATCTGGATATTTTTTCCAAGAGGATCACAATGATGAGACATGTTTCTCCATTTAAGGACATTTGAATAATAATATAAGAGAAATTGTGTTTCATCTGTTTAGACCTATGATGATCCTCATGTGTTCATCTGGCTTTTGGTTGAGAAATGTTCTGTAGTACCCTTACACAATGTGTAGTTCTACATATATATAAAATCATGTGAAAGAGAGGAAATTTCCTAATAGTAGAGTAGGACGACATTCCATGTGGATCCCTTACACGATCTACAATTCATTATGAATATTCATCCTATTGTATCTCCTTCATCTGGACATAGATTTTGGCCCACGAGTAGCCTATCCTAAATGTGTTTCCATGTAAAATGTGATGGTTTAATTGGTTGTGTATTTCCAGATAAGGTGTGAAATTTTATTGACCTTGAACACATTGAAGAATCACCCAATGAAGGTAGTGATCAGTTAGGATCAACAGTGATTTCATGGAATTTCCTTCCAATAGAAATGATCAGTGGAGTTCTCGATGACTTTTATCATTTGTTACCCTCCAGCAAAGATGGGATGTTGAGTTCCCATAGGACACATTCTAGGAAATGACCTCTATTGGGTATTGGATGTGGAGTTCCCCAATTACTTATTCTAGGTGTTTACCATCCAGCATAGAAGTGTAATGGAGTCTCGTGACAACTTATCTAGGTGCTACCCACCAATGGGGTTGGGAAGTGAAGTTCCTCCGAGACTAACAGAGTGGAAGCATCCTATTTTCTAGAACATGGTTCCTCTATAAAAAAATTGATTCCCCTCGACTTTGCGACACAATGATGAGATGTTGTTTGACCTATCGTTGGACAAACGAGGATGGGGGACACATTCCCCAATGAGACACATTTATTTTACCCAACCTAAAACTGTGTGGGCGTATCAGTGATACCCAAAGTGGATAGTATTGAGGTGTCGTGATTTATTTCCATAGAGTTGTGTGTTTAGAGAGGAAATGTGAGATGTTTGGGCATCATTCAGGGTGTTTGGGAACTTTTGTATACTCTTATTCTTGAGCTGAGCTATGATATGAAGATCCCCTTAGTCACTCTTCTCGGATTCTTTTACTGAATATATATATATATATATATATATATATAATTATTCGGTACCCACTCCTTTGGTTTGTTTACTCTCCTTCCAGGAGAGGTGAATATGTTTCAGTATGGTATGTGATTTCCATGTCTCGCTTCTCATGGTTGGATGAGTATACTATCCTTCTATAGGCGGCAAAGGCTAAATGGGTAGTTTATCTACACACTGATTTTATCCCTTTGTGAATGGAAAATATCACTTTCATTATTTTAGGATTGAGTATTATTCTTTTATTATTAATATTTTAACTACTATATTCATCCTCTATTATACCTCTTCCACCCCTTCATCTTTCGAGGAGTCCTACTGGGTATGTCTATACTCACCCTTGTATGGGTTTTGATTGAATGTGTCATGTCTTATGGATATGAATGACATGTTAATCATGAATTTAGAAGATCTTACGGATATGGGGTTCATATACCACGTACGGTGATCATCGTATAGGATTTAGGAGCTGGTCAATCACTGTTGTTTTAGTTTTCCAGTTTTTCTATTATGCGAGGACACATTTCATGGTGGGCGTATATTTTTCCCATTTTCATTTCTATTTACACTATCATACTTTTGTATTTTTTATAGGTCCTTTAATGTTTGTTTTATTTATCATACAGTTTCATATTTTCTTCATTCCATTTTTACTTTTTCATTGACTCAGTTGTGTGTGTACACGTACTTATGAAAAGGCATCCTCATGTAAGTTTGGCCTCCATAATTTGTCACCACCACCTCGCCAATGGAGGTTTTCATTCGGATATTGTAGAACTGTTCTCATCTTGGGAAAGGTAATGAGAAATATGGTGAAATATAATACTAAATTAAAGTTAAAGGATAAGATTATAGGATTAAACCAATTTTTTTGGAGTTCTTTGAAGGGTTGGTGAGAGGCCCCTTTTATAATAGAGAGAGTGAATATTTTTTAAATATTTTAACATTATATAATGGGAGAACAATTTAAACATGTCATGTGTTTGAAAAAGGGAGAAATAGTATAGTGGGTAAATAATTAGGTTCATAAAAAATCATCCAATAAAATATATAAATGTATTTTTCATGTTTTAGGCTAATTACCCCTTGAATTACAACTTTTACAGTGTTTTATTTAACTGTAGTAAATTTTTTTATTTTAGCTTATTGTTGTATATAGTGAAAGTTATCTATCAAAATTCTTTATTTGAAGGAATTCATATATTAAAATGTTTTAGTGTTACATGAATTTTAGTGACCTATTTTTACGTTTCCATTTTCTAGTTTATGAAGAGAAGTAGTACACATGAAATGATTACATTGATAACATATATGGAAGATTAAATATTATAAATAGTTTCATAATCAACTGAAAGTATTGGCATTATATATCTATGTAATTAAATGAAAACATGGACCCTAAAAATTAATAATATCATAATATTGGAATGAATAATTTTAATATAAAAACATACTGTTAATTCCTTATTCCTAGAAACTGTACTGATATGAGGATAAGTATACACCAAAACCAAATATGGGGTTAGTCATGAGACTAGTTGATTCATATATGGGATATGTAATATCGGACCCCACCTTTCACTTGTTTATGAAAAATTTATTCAACATTAATAAAGTGATGAATATTATAATTTTAAAGAATATGAAATTTGAATTCATAATCAACCAGTATGAGAAGTAAAAAATAATCAATAATATCAATACATTTCTCTATAATAATAAAATTTATATCATGATCATAACCCATAATAAGGATTAATATGGATGGATAAACAATTCGTAGTGAATAATAACATAATCATTCAAATTTTTATGAAAACATATGAAACACTAATAATTCTTCCCTTGTAAATAAAACAGATTACATGAATATAACCCATCCAAAAAAGAAAGGATGATTGTTATGAATGAATATAAAACTATTTGATAAATTTAAATTGATAAGTATTTTGATATTAATAAAAATCCCCTTCCAAAATAATGATTAGAATGGTATAAAAAATGTAGGGATAAAGAAACAATTCATTTGATACCATGAGTTTTATCCCCAATATGATATATATATATATATATATTATAGAATGAATCATGAATCATAAATCCAATTTGGATGAATAATTTTTAAATTAAATTTTTAAATTTATGGGAAACATATAATATATTTTAGAAACCAATTTTTATCATTGACGAAAAAATATACATGTCACTTGTGAAATGGTGAAATGAATAATTTTGGAATCTGTTACTTTTTAATTGAATCTCAAACAAAAAGTCCTTCATGATATATAAATTTTTTCTTTTGAAAATGAGGAGTTCAAGAAAAAACATGTGAAAGTGAATGGAAAATACCTATTTGTTATTTTCAAATTTCAATTTCTAAAAACCACATTATAAGAAGGGTATGAAAAAATTCATTTGTATTAAAGCATATTTTTTCCAAATAGTATTATAATATAGTACATAATTAAATTTCAGGATAGGGGAAACCAAGAATGTAAATGAAAAGTTCATGTTGAATCTTTATTACTCATAGAAATGGGATTTGAGTTATTAATTTTCCATAGGTGAAACTTACTCCCTAAATCATGTATCATTATATATATAAAAAGGGTTATATTACAGTGGACTTAATGTTTATAAATCAAATTAGTTCTCTAAATGATTAAATTATTTATTGAGAAATGAATTTATAGAACCCACATGCAGTAATTTGGTTAATTTGGACAATTATATTTTCTATCAAATTTAAAAGGCCATTAATAATCATAACTACTGAAAATATATCCATTTCAAAGTGAACATTATTATTAGTATGTTATGGGTTATGATAATGGAAATTTGAAAAATGGGAAATATGTAATGGCCTCAGCCAGTAGGATCTTGCACCATGAAATCCATTTATAGGGTATTCCAAGGGAGATATCATCAAAAGTCATTCCCTTTTACCACGACCAAGATGAGAATAAACAATTAAAGCATGAGATAAACCATATATAGGGTAGGTCAAATAACATAGATATGATAAACCAAACTATATTCTTCTAGCAACCCCATGAAAATCAAACCAACACACCCCTTACCCTTATATAATTCATTGGTGTAATAAAGGTATGTGTATGTCAAACCTAATTGAATGAATTTTTATATTTTTATAAATATAATATTTATCTATTATTATGTTATTATTAGAAAAATAATAAATTTGATAAGAATTAGATTTTGATATGATGAAATAATAATTTTATTTTTGGGATATGTATAGTGTTAGTCATTACACTATTTTTAATGAATTCAATAATTTTTAAAATAAATGATATTTTAATAAAAAAATTATTTAATAATAAGTATTAAATATAAATAATAATACAATTTTATAATGTCAAATATAAATATTATATGTTACAGAAGAACTGTTATTGTCACAAATGAATTATTTTTAATTAAATGGGGATTTTGATTTAAAGGTGTAAATTTTCATATTTATATAATTATTTTGGTAAAATAAAATATAATTTTTTAAATCAACATGATGACATTATCAATGAGTGATTTTTTAATAATTTTATATGATAGTCAATTTTATTAGGTAAAATTGAATATGGAATAAAAAATTGTCATATATTATGACATCATATTAAAAAAACTAACTTCCACATCAACAAGGGTACTATTTTAATGAATTATAATATTGTAATTATAAAATATTTAAATAAACATATATTTTTTAGGAACCATGGGAAAAAACATTGGATGGTCTGTGGATTTTATTAATCTATCATATATATTCCAAAATCATATATTTAGAAATTAATAAATAATTCCCCTCTCTTTTGAAATATTACCCCATCTAATGTGCCACTCATATTCCCTCAAAAACCTTAGATCACAATGGTACTCTATTTTTTCTTTTATGGACTCATCCCATGGTTCCGCCAATATCATAGGTAATCACCCCAACCTGTATGGAGGACCCCATCAAGGTAAGAGATCCTCTAATTATCTAGTTTATTTAGGTACCATCATTATGTTTTGCCTTCAAATTTCTAATTGTTCATGTTTATAAATTTTTTTCCACATAACTATTAAATTCCACATGTTTTTAAACAGATGAGATTCCCCATTAAATATCCTTATTACCATTTATGAATCTTTATGTAACATCGTTACATAGACGAAATTATCACACACTTTTGTATTCCAATGATACTTTTTAGTGAATAAGGATCCTCATTTAAACTCAAGGGTATACAATAACACGTAAATATCATTCATTAATTATAGATTTAATTTATATGTCTCAAACTCCATAATAATTATAGTAAAACATATTAATTCCATCATTATATTTTAATATCTATGAAGAACACATATACATGTATGTGATATGAAAGTGATAGGTGGGTCAAAACAAACATATACCTACAATGCACTGATCAATGATTTTCTTACAAGAGAAATTATTTATGAGATTATGGAGTGAACCTACTACATTATTAGACTTTTTCAATCTTGTGCGATTGTCTTGGATATTTTAATTGACTTATTCTTATTTCATGTTTTATGTTGTTTGCACATTATAATTCTTCCTTACTATTAAATGTTATATCATGCCTCAACGTTAAATATTATGATTTTGTCACATTCTTTATATCATTTATATTCAATTTGACTCACATATATTACATTAATAATTCTATTTCTAGTATTTATAGCTCTTTCCTTTATTTTGTATAATCCAAGGTTATCCAATGTAGTTTTAGAAGATCCATGGAATTAAATGTTTTGTTTTTAAAAAAAACATAATAATTTTGTTGTATTTATGCTTTAAGATTTCAGGTAATGTTACTAATTACATAAATATAGTAGGCCCCATGATCCTCTCAGGTCGTATTAAGTTCATCTTTACATAATGAATCATTAATTATTGTGTATTAAAGATATAGGTTATTGTAGTTATTATCATAGAAAAAATATACTTATTTTTGGGGATTAGGATTAGAAAAATCATGTGATAGGATTCGGGATAATATTAAACATAGTCAAAAATCCCAAAATTGGGTAATTTATTGAGTACGTGGTTTCCATGAAAATGCATTTCTATATTGACATTATATGTTCATGTGTCTCTCACATAGTTTTATATAGGGACATTAACCCAATATGTGTGCATTGAGATAGACTTGATCATCACCTAATGAATAAAATTGTGCCATGGGGCGCACCTAGTTTTACACTACATTGATATGTTTATTGGTATATTTTCAAGCTAATTATGAACCATTATTAAGGGGAAAAAAATTCCAATAATTGTTTAAGTAATTTTATCACATACAAGATAAATTGAAACCTAAAAAACGAATTTTAGGGAATATTTTAAAATTATGAGTTATACCATTAATGATAATGGTTTCCCCTTTATGTGATCAATAGTTTAAAATATTCATCCCTTATTTTCACTTTTTGTAGTCTAGAAATTGAAATAAAAGAAACTAAGTCAACAACCAATGTGAGGGGCAATGTAATGAATACCAAAATGAGATGTCCAACCGGGAAAGAGAAGAATTTATGAACATCGTTAATTTTTTTAATTAACAAATGTTTTTACCATAACCCAAATTAGGAAGAATGCTTGAATCCCCCTAGGAATGAGGAAGTTAAAATTTATACTGTTATTAATCCAAGAAATCTAAAATTTAGTGAACCTATTAATAAATTAATCATAAAAAAATTAATAAAAACAATTTAAATTATATTGAACATCTTTAAATTCTCTAAACAAGATATGGTTATACTGGGTTTTTATCATATGGATGGATAATATTAATAATTGTATGTGTTTTTAAATAATATAATTATTAATTAGGATATTAATGGGATAAAATAAAAATAATTATGGAAAATATTTTCTTGAAAAAAATTTCCTCACACCCAACAACTGAAAACTGGGAACAATTTCCTTATACAAAAGAAAAATGATGATGAATATATTAGGGTGTATGAGGAAAAAATAAACAGACTTGAATGATAATACTATAATTTTCTATCTACATTGATTTAAAACATGACCAGTTCTTACATTTTATAAATTTTAATCTATGAAAACATTTTGTGATTTGAGACTCTGAAAGATATTATGAAAATTTTCAATATTCCCTTAATGTAAACATACAGAAAAATTGATATAAAGAATATCACAGGTCAAGAGATATGAAACAGAGAATGGATATTAACCCTAGAGGTGATATTGGAAATAATCCTAATGGATGGGTTTCCCATGACCCCACATGTCAAATTTGTGTATAGAAGAATCCTGAATGTTCCTGGAGGTGATATGGAAATTCATTAGTTGTGGGGTGGAAGGTTACCTGGATATCATCTTCTGATGGGTGAAACCCATCAATGTGATAGAATAAGTGAATTATTTAGTTAAAAATTAACGTATTGTCCAATTTTTCAACTACATGTAACAATAAATCTTGTATAAAAACTTCAATAAGCTAAGGGTAGTGATGATAATTAATGAAATTTTTTTATAGACTATAGAAAAATGGAATGCTTATGCCATCACAACTTCTATGATTGTTCCTAATAATTATGATGTGACTTGTAAAAATGTTTTCCATTCAAGTATATGAAATTACTATTTGATTGTGGTCATATGCATTATTTTTTATTGTGAATGTTTAATTGAACTATAAAAACAGAACCAAAACATGGAAGTTGAGTAACCAGTAATGTTGAAAAATTCATCATTTTTTTACCTAAGTATATATCAAATATGTTATCCAAATTTATTGGATGAAAACATTAAGATAATCCCATTAATGGAATTAAATACTATTATTTGAATGGATTGTAATTACTTGTTTATAGAAGAAATAAATTGTTACGATATGGAAATCACCCCCATATAAAAAATCACCCATCAATTCTATACGATTTGATGAAGGAGGATAAATATTATTCTGTATCATTATCATATTAATTCATATTCGTTATTTATGAGAATCTTATCCAGTTTAGATGATTACGACTAATGAAAATATCATCCATGATTATAGGCACATTTTAATGGAATTTTCTAATGTGTTTCCCCGATAGTTTCATGATCTTCCTCCAAAACGAGTGGTAGAGTTCACCATTGAACATATACCAAGATATTTTCCAATATCCAAGACTTCATATAGAATGGACATTGGTGATGTAAATGATTTGAAGAAAAAATTACTTTAGAACCAGGTTAAATGGTATATAGTCTAATGTTCTTCACCGTGTAGTGCACTATTCTTTTTTTCTATGAAGAATTATGGGTAAATAAATATATTCTATTGTTATCTTGATCATTATAAAATCTAGATAATAAAAATATATCCTCTTCCATGGATATATGATTTAGTCGATCAATTACATATATCCTATTACTTATGTAAGATGATTTTTTTGTTCAAGATATTATCAAGTAATGGTTAATATGGAGGATATCCTAAATACTAATTACATACACGGTAATAAATGTACGTGTTTATAGTGATTCTATTTGGACTTATTAGTGGTTAAAAAATAAACAAGAACATGACTAAAAGAGTCAACATGGATTATATTGACAAATTTTTTGTAGTATTTAAGGTTGTTATTCTTATCCACACAATAATAAAAGGATGAAAATGGGGAGAATTTGAATATCAGACCAAATTATTTTCAAATGGAAATGTAATTTAAAATGTATAATAGATTTGAGTTTTAGATAGAAAATGTAACATTCCAAAAAATGTTATCATAAATAATGATATTTCTTTGGATCCGTAAATTTTGTACATTATAGAATTGAGTAGGGGAATACAAAACACGTAAATGTGATAATAAACCCCAATTTTATTACCTTGAAAATTACATTTCTTCAATAAGACAATTTATATGGGGGGTGTAATCTTTTAATGTAAAACATATTTTTAACATTAATAGTATATAAGTAAATATACACTAAAACATTATGTATAGAGAACCCAATTATAGAAAATGAAATTACAATATGAAAAATTATAATTCAAACATATAATATTTTAGTTATTCATATAAATTATTGGAAACATACACCATTTATCATGGAACATTTGAATAGTGATTTGTGTGAAATAACTTAAAAAATGAGAGAATAATATTTATACAAAATAAATTAATGAATGTACCCAACTTATATTAAAAATATTCATGTGAAAGATCATAACATAATGGTTGAAAATTAAGTTACCAAAAATTCATATTACTAGGTAGGTAGTTGATTCAAAAGGCATATAGATAAAATTCTATGATTTTGATTAATTTATGCCATAAATTCCAATAAAATAATTTATAATTTTTTCATTGTATAAATTATAAATTGAACACCATACAAATGAAACATGATTCATAAATTTCATCATGTCTGAATGAATAATAATTGAGATAAATAAATAAATTTTGGATTTAGTAACACATTAATAAATTCCCATTAATATGAATTTTGTGATAATCTACATTTGGTGATTCTTAATAAATTACAATGTTTTCTTAATTAATGATTTGAATATTTATATTTAATTTTCATAACCAAAATAAATTAACTAGATATTTTAATAATATTATAATATTATATATGTTCTCATATTCATTCTTGGTATAAATACAAAGTATTGTTAAAGTATATTTTTTTAACTAAAGCAAACATGAACGTACTATGATTTATTGTTGATAATGAGGTTGTTAAATGGTAATATAATTATAATAGTGGAATAATGATATTATTTGGTGTTTATTTGTTTCATATATATTAATTTTAATGATACACAATAGAAGATAATTTATATTATGTTATTAATTAGAAGTAATAGATCATTTTCCTCTTCTGGCGCTCATTTTAAAAGAATAAATTTACGATAATTATTTTTTGAACATATAATGAAAATGTTATATAATTATTTATACGAGAACATTAATGGTATACTTAATTTTATATTTATACTTTAATCCCATTTTCATGTATAGTTATGTAAGGGATTTATGTAAATAAAAATAAAATCAACCACTCAATAAAGGGAGATGTCTACATGTAGACATATTTGTGGATGTTATTTATTATAGAACTACATAATGTATTAGTAAGGATTATGGTTTAAATTTAATGAAAATTATGTAAATATAATTATTGTTCAATAAATTTACCATTAAAAAGAACTTTATGGTGGTTAAGGAAAAAAATTTAATTGTATTGTGGAGGTGGTAGTTTAAACAAAACATGCATGATAGTTTCATTTCTCTGAATATATTAAGGAAAATATGAATAATGAACATACCCATAGAATAAGAATATTAAGTATAGAAAAAACATTTGTGAGATCACATAGTAATTTTAAAATTATAATTGTAAAATAATCATTGAATATTAGAAAGTAAAGTAAAAATTATTACTCTTAGAAAGAACTTTGAGACTTCCTTGGATGACGAATTGTAAATTGATGGAATAGGGTAAAATAATTTTTTCTTAATGTTTAAGAAAATTGGAGATTATTATAATTTATATAAATGGGATTCTTTTCTAGTGTAAAATGAATTTTTAGGTGTTCATTGAAGGGGTCTTGATGGACCACTTTTACAAGTGATGGGAATCTTTTTCTTAAATAGGTCAAATTAATAAAATGGAGTGGATGTTAACATTTTCAATTGGATGAAAAATTAAAAAAAATTGTATAGGGAAGGTATATGGATGAGGAACACCTCATCCAGTCAATAACTAATATTTTTTATTTTCTTTCTATCCCTTTACACATTTAATTTTTTATATTACCATTTCTTATTTAACCTTGATAAAAATGTTTTTACATAATGTAAATAACTCATTGGGCCCAAAAATAAAGTGGTTCTAATTAGATAATTTAGAAGAAATTATTCTAAATTAAAAAAATATTTTTTTAATTAATTTATATAATTTTAAAAATTAACTATATTTTAATTTTTATTGTAATAACGATTTTTTTATAAAATATTACTTGTGTTCAAAATTATCAAATATGGGGTTGTATATAAAAGTAACCAAAATTCTAATTTAAAATCACATATAGAATTTATATTTGGTCTTATAAAAGGGTTAAATTAATTTTAAATTCATGCCTATTTAATAATATTTTCATAAAATTCATGTCATTTATAAATTTATTTTTTCATTGAAATTAAAAATAGTATTTCCAAGGAAATACCAAAAATTCATATTATGAAAATATTTTTATGATGAACTAAAAAATAATTTTTATTTTTTAAAATTATAATTAAAATTTAATAAATTTAAATTTAAATTAAAATCGTGAGAGTTAATTAAATACTATATATAAAGTAAATTTACAATTTTTAGATATTAAACATTTTTGTTCATATTCATTATTATGTAGGAATTAAATTATTATTAAATATTTTTTCATTTACAATATTTTATTATCATAATTAATCAAAGGGTTTTTGAAAAAAAAATTCTTATTTGATAGAAATAATATATTTATAATAATATATTTCTTTATAGAAGTAAACACAAGTAAAAAATAATTTTATTCATATTTAAAAAATCACTTATTTTATTTATACATTTATTGCATAATGATTTTACTCATTTTCATTACTTCTAATTCAATGATTATATTTTAAAAGACTAACGTAAATATTTATATTGAATAAAAATGTATAATACATTTTTTTATATTAAACATTACACGAGGTGTAATCACTCAAACACATTGACTAATTTACATGAGGCTTCTCTCTCTCTCTCTCTAGAACCCGCAGGCTCTAGGGTTTCGGCATCTCGTTCTTCTCCAAGATTCAGCTCTGGTTCGGCGGTACCCAGTGGATCATGGCATCACATTTTCTTCTTCTCAGTTTGCTTCAGAATTCCACGGCTTGCGTCCTCGGTGGTCCGGCACCAAAGCTGGAGGTCTCGGCGATTCGGCTCCAACGCCTTTTCTTCCTCGGCGTCTTGACTCCAAATTTGGAGGTCTCGGCGTTTCGGAGTCGGGGTTCTTGGCATTCGGCTTCCCTTGTTTTGAGGATAGATCTACAAAAATTCTTCTTTCACGGCGATTCGGTTCTGGATCTGCGCACGATCTTGGTTTTTCTCCCTTTATGGCTTTTCCGCACTTTCTTGGTAAACCGGATCGATGAGAGGCGATCCATTGAAAGAGATGATTTCCGAGCACCAGTCCGGCTGATTGGGGATGTGCAGGAGTAGGATTGTGCGGCTCAGCCTCTGACCAACGCTGCTCGGTCACGGACTGGTGCTATTCAAGGTCCTGCTCGGCTGGATGTGGATGTGCAGAAGAAGGCAAGAGCGGCTAGCCCAGTTGCTTCCCGACCTCGAGATATGGCTGAAGCTAGGGTTTCAGTTGGAGATTCTTTGGGAGCATCGCGCGGGAAGCGATCCTTCGTGGATGTCATGAAGGCATCAACACCTGTGTCTAAGAAAGAGGACCATAGGAGGATTCTTCGAAAGGGTTCTCTTTCCCATGTGGAGGCTAACCCTGGTGTCATTTCAGAACGACTGGCACTAGGGGAGAACACTTTGATTGCTCGTGTTGTCCTTCCTAAATGTGTTTTTCCATGGAAATGTGAAGATTTATTCCAAAGGATTTCGACATTGTGGGGTTTTGGAAACAGGAAATGTGTCTCTCTTGGTCATGGATTCTTTCAATGTTTATTTCCATCGGATGATGTGAAGTTGAAATCATGGAGCTTTGGATCCATGTTCTTAAAGCCGGGTTGGATTCATCTGCATGAATGGTCATTGGATTTTAATGTATCAAGTGCTAAGAATGTCTTCGCCCAGGTATGGGTTCATCTTCATGGGATTAACTGGGTTCTTTGGCATCCAGAAATATTGCATGATATTGGAACGGCAATCGGAACACCCATCCTTCTTGATAAGGAGACGACAAATGTCAGGTTTGGGCACTTTGCCAGAATGCTGGTGGAAGTTGACCTCGGGTCCACTCTCATTGACACGGTTACGCTTTCTATTCCCTCTGATCAAATTCTGATTGATGTTGAATATGAAAACAAACCCCTCTTCTGCATGAAATGCATGGCTGTGGGGCACTCTTTGGAGTCATGTTGTAAAAAAATTTATTGTAAAGAATGCGGACTGCGAGGGCACCCCTCCAATCAATGTCGCCCTAAAGTGAATCTAAAGGATCCGCCTTCACCAAAGCCTGACACTAGGGAAAATGACCCTGTTTTGGAATCTGACACTCGTGAGCTGCCGCTTTATAGGAATGGGAAAGAGGTGATAACTGATGCTTCTCCACCTCGATCTTCTGATCATATTGGAGCTCAAGAGCCTCCCTCTGAAAAGGCTCTGAGTACAGCCCCTGCTATGATGGCGATTGATCCTCCACATCAGAATGCACAACCCTCCTCCTCTGCATCTGAGAAAGGAAGGGCGGAGGAATCCACTCCTGGAGTTGGGGACCTAACCCTCTGCAAAGGGGGTGCCTCTCATGTTGAGACCAAGTGAAGAGATATGAATGAAAATACGATATCAAATAGTGATATTGTCCGAGGAGAAAAGAAAAGAGGCTCTGACAATGAGGGTGTCAGATCTTCCCCTGTTTCAAGGAAACCAAGGAAGGACTACTCTACAGTTTCGAGGGCCGTGACCACTAGGGCATCTGCCAAGAAGGAGATTGAGAAGCTATCGAAGGAGCATCTGGACAAACGAAAGTTCTATAAGAAGTTTCTTAAACAATACGAGACCCAATCAGAATGGGAATCAGCTGATGCTGATGACATGATCGGGTATGGGGGTGGTGACTATGAATGTTTTGACTTGTAATCTCTTTCTCTTCCTTCTCATGTTTCTGCAATTTTATTTTCTTAATAAATTTTGTGGTCCAAGCTTGATTGGATCGGAATTTCTGGCTATATTTAAAAAATTGGAACTAACATTCATACATTGTGAAAACTACTACCTCCACAAAAAAATATGTTTCATTTTACATCATCACTATACGTGGGTTGTCAAAAAATAAAATTTAATAAATAATTTAGTTATTTATATCACGTTTCTGGTTATGAAATATAAAAACATATTATTACTTTCTCCTATTTTTTAAGAAAATAAAACATCAACCATGAATACATGTGTAATTTCTGTTGAGAAATCATTGAACAAAAAATGGAACTGTGATATGTTTAGACCATTAAAATCTAGCTATTGAATTAGGAGGAATGAATAAGAGTACCTTCTTTATGAAATATATATATATAATTAAATTGAAGGCAATTATAATAAGAATAAAATTCAATAGGTATTTCTAAAAAGACAAATATTTTCATTATATGTATAGAAATTAGTTTTTCTAAATGTCTTATTACTATTAAATATTTATCTATATTTTATAAAAACTAATATTAATGACAAAAAAATATATTTGATATGAATAATTGGATAAAAATAATTTTATTTTTAAAAAATAAAAAATATGAATGAGAAGAATTAATATTCTAAAAATGGGTTGGCTGAGAATTAACTAAATTATCACCCTACTGCATAATAAAATGGCATAAGACTACAAACCTATATAGAGAAATCATATGGATAATATTTTTAATATTTTCACACTCTTAATAAACCATGTTGAATTATTTTCTGATACCATTAACATATTCTCATATAGACTAAAATTATTGAACTCAATTACTATCTTCGATGGTTAACCCTCTAAATTCATAGTACACTATTTTAGTAAGTAAAAACCACATTATAAATTATCAAACACTTCACCATTTAATGAACCTTTATCCATGATTATATTTAAAATTTTCATTTCTTAATTTTTAATGTTTTTTTAAAAAATAAATTTTATTTTTTTCATCATAGTGATATTCGAATAATATTTTTTTAGTATTTTTCTAAATTATTTGATTATGAGGTGAATTGTGTAATATATATTTTTTACTATAAATATAAATTTTATGTCGTTATATTGTATAAACCTGATTTGTAAAATATTGAAACCCCTTCCTTGAAAAAATATTTAATTTATAGTTTTCATCATAAATTTTAAAATATTTAGTGTAGTTTAAAAACCAATGATTAATATTTTAGAACTGAAGTAATATTTTTCTCAATAACAATTTAAAATATTAATAAGATATTATATTAAAATCAATATTTAAAATTTATATAAATTTCATTAGATTTATATTTTCAATTTATAATTATTGGGTATAGAAAATCTAATATGGAAAACTATATTTGTAGTCATAAATATTAACTTACCTTAGATAAAAACTATTGGTTGTGGAAAAAGCCCCTATGTTGAATGTAATAATTTTATGGTTAATTGTATTAAAACATTATTAATTTTTTTTTAATTTATTATATGAGATAATATATACCTTATAAAAACATACAAATAATATATTTCTTTTTTAATTCCACATGGAATGATTAACATGTTCTATCTTTATTCTAAGATGAAAAGTGTACAGGAAATCCATTCTGACCACTTATGAAAGTGGTCTATCCGAACTCTTTGAATACCAATATATAAATTATTATTCATCCCAAAAATATACACTATTTACTTCATCTAAAAACAAATTTCACTCTTATAATATTCTGGTCATAGTATATTAGCATGAACCCTTTTTTCTATAGAATCATCAATGGGAAAACCAATGTTCTTCAACGTAAGTCCAATATTTTCACTATCATGTCACCCTTTTATATATTTATTTCATTTTTATATTTCACAATATTATATGATGGATCCTTTATTTATAGTATACTTAATTTTAATATATATTTTAAATTAACACTGTCCACATTTCCTATCTTTCTAAAGGGATAAAACAGTTATTTGTGAGTTTTTTCGAATACCGCTTCCATAAAGTTACACATTTCAATTTCATTAAAATCATTAAAAGGATGGATATATGGATGTTGTTAAAATATTATTATTAATTTCATGAGAAAATTATGGTCTTGTTAGGATAATTTGGTAACCTATTAATGAAATTTTTTAGAATTGATCATCATTAATTCAACCATTCAAAATAACTGTACTGAGTGGATAACATTTTATTGAATTTTATTAATATAATCATGTTAATTATTATTATTATTATACATTTATAATGTAATATATGACACAATAAACACTATATTATATGAGAATACAATTGGTGTAATTATTTTGAAACTAAATCCGCTCAAATTCATCCTTTAATCATTTTATGTTAATGTTCCCTTCATTTGGACCACCAACATGAAAAATTATATCAATTTAAATCATAAATTAATATGGTATCATAATAAATATTATAATATAATTTTTTTATTATTTTTTTCTCTAGATATGTAATATTAGGATTCAATTCATTATTTATGAAAAAACACTGTGATCATCATGAATCACTGAAACATATTTATTGTCCCTTAAATCATGAAGTTTAAGGATTGAAACACCCATGAATGTAATATAAAATTTCATAAATAATTTTATATCATCCATATTATTGAAAATATTGATCTGTTACTAATTATATTTGGGTGTAGAATGAATACATATTCCACTATTTTAAAAATTATACGAATGATTAAAACTACAAACTCATAAAGTAGAAAATATGTAGAATAAATATTGTTTATTACTATTTATGAAGATTATAAGTGAAAATTAATTTGGTTATTATGATAAATTATATTATTAAGATAGATATTTTTTTAATATATGAGGTTAATTTATGTTTACGGAATTATAGACATGAGGTAAGAGTTTTGCATGTCAAATTTTTCTCATTGTCATAAGTTTGTTCTTACGAACCAAATATACATTGTGTAGTGAATATAATTACCATTTGAGATATTTTGTAATTAATTTAATTTCATAGTGATATATTATGATCTATTTTAATTCATATATTTTATAAGTTTTTATCGAATTTCTACTAATCGTTATTAGGGTGTTTTCTATATCGATTTTCATTATTTTAGACTCATGTTATGTTCAAAAAATATTTTACATTTTGTGGTGTGCAAATTTATGTGGATTAATTTATTATATATTAATAGTTAAATTCATGGTATTAACATGTTTATATTGTAATCCAACTATCAAATTTTTCTATACATGTTTTACAAAAACCATTGTAAATCTCACTCTTTTCCATAGTAGGAAAACCATCCTATATTTTAGTAAACATAAAGTGTGTATGATTTACTATAAAATATATACATGTATGGATATTTAAAATTGGATGTGGAAATGATATAGGTTAAATAAGGGGTGATAACCTCAAAATGTTTTGATATCACATTGACTCTATGATGACAATGATTCCAGATAAGTTGTCCTACGACTACACACCTTGATAGAAAATCCCATGATACATCATTTTGAATGTTTAAATTCTCTAACTAAACCATGATGATTGGTTTTTTCCTACCATTTACTTAATATCATACCCATGAAAACAATTAAATCCATTTTCTATAATATATGTATAACCTAACACTGTGAAAATACCCTCACTACTAATTTTATTTGATTGGGTATCTTAATGTTAGATTTATAATGCCCCACAAAAACTATGTTGATTACGGAATGCTTATATAGAAATACACATTATCATATATAATGAGAAATTAATAGATTTCTATATTTGACATTATTTGAACAACCATGTTTTCAATTATCACGACGTTCCTTATATAATTGTATGAATTTTCTTATTGACATATATATCGAGTTTATTAGAATTAATTAAAATATGGGTTGGCCTAGAAAATATATAGACCCCTGAAGCATAAATTGGTGACATGCGAGAAAAAATCTATTGATTTTGGGGAATTCTTTTTCCCATGCCATTATATTGTATTTGGAAAAGTCCACAAAAACATGTGTTTACAGTAAGATATATACATTAAAATATCCTGATGTTAATGATTATTATTTTAAATGTTTTATTTTATGATCCTATATATTAAATTACATATTTTTAAATTTTTTATATTTTTTATTTATTCCAACTATATCATCTATTAAATGTTTATGTTATGAGATATTTGGTTTTATTCTCTATATCATGAGCATCTAAGCTCACCCTAAATTTTTTCACCTTTACTAGAAACCTAATTTAATACATTGACTGATTTTCAAGGATATGATTGAATGGATAATAATGGTATCACGTCTTATTCAAGTTGTATCTTTTGTTTCAAATATAGTGTATGTATTCATCATGACATCCAAGACTAATAAGTGGTTTTATCCCATAGAAAATATTTATGTCTATTCCAATAAAATAATTTATCTACCAATGCAGGGTCACTCTAGTATAAGATGCTACATTTTGTAATAATGTTAGCATGGTAGTCAAAATGGGAAGGGTTTTATTCAGGTCAATATAAGATTTAATAAAACAATAGAAACTATAAAGAAATATCTTTAGAAAACATTTATAATTAGGTAACATTTTCTATAATTTCATTTTATTTATGGATAAGAACAATAAATATAAGAAAATGGAAAGTATAAAAATTACTTTTGTCCTATGATACGTATCCTCTACCCCTACTCTTAGTTTAGACACACTTTTATTTAATTCCAAAATGCATTTATAATTAAACACCGATTAAAATAAAATAATCTAAGCTAGTTTTAATGACAGAGAAAACATGACTGATCCCTATTTAAATGAAATAGGGAGGAGTTGGACTTCTCAATTGGAAGTTTCTAGAAATATGCATTGTAAAGATTTTCATTTTGTAAATTAGTTTTAAAGGGAATTTTTGAATAACATTCTTTGATCTCAACTACACCAAATAAAAAATGGTAGTTATTTAGCATTGATACATAATATGCATTGTAAAGATTTTCATTTTAGAAATTATTTTTGAAGGGATTTTTTGAATAATATTTTTTGATCTCAACTACAACAAATTAAAAAATTGTGGTTATTAAGCATTGATACATAATATGCATTGTAAAGATTTTCATTTTGGCAATTAGTTTTGAAGGTATTTTTTTAATAATATTCTTTGATCTCAACTACAAAAAATAAAAAAATTGTAGTTATTAAGCATTGATACATCCATTTGGAATAATGTTTACTTATATTGAGTTTCCTCTTTATAGAGAACAAAAACAATTTATCTCAAACTTTAAAAATGTGTATTTCGAAGATTATATCATTTAATTTTTATGATTTCTATTTATAATGTTTGGAAATCTAAACTCCGTCTCTACTATACTCTTTATATTGCATAATTTGAAGAATCATTTTATGTACTTATTTTCCAAAATCTAGGTTTCCTCTTTTAAAAACATAATCTGATTTTTACTTCATCTATAAAATATTTTTATATTATTTTTTATAATAAATTAAAAAATCAAGTATTCTTAATAGAGTTTTAGGTAGTTTTTTGATGCCCACAGTGAATCTTTTATCTTTATACTATAATATAAATGGTTGGGATTCCCTATCTTCTACATAATTAAATATATATCTATTGGAAATTTCAACAAACCCATTTGTTCATGGGTTATGGTTAGTGAATTTCTTATGGTGTAATTTTTAATTCCTCATTAGATCCTTGAATAGCCTCCTTTTTCAACAATAGCACTCTTATTTACTAAGCATGAAACACTAAAATTAAAAGTCAGTTAAAGCTTTTTGAATACAATATGGTATCATTCAGTAGTAAAATGTACCATTGGGACATGTGGTGGTGACATTGTATTGCTCATATAGGGAAATTGAAAATTGAGATTACCAAGAAAACCAATAAAGGAAAATAATAGTGACCCTTACCAACTATCCTCACAAAACATTTGGTCATCAAAGGGAATATGAATATTTTATTTACAGTTAACAATGAATAATTTTACATAATTAATTCAATCTATCCTACTATTATAAATAATTTTGGATATAAGTTCTTTGCTCTTATTTTTCATGATGGGGTACTCAGTTTTCCTAGGAATAATGTTTTTGGGAATCATCAATTAGGAGTTTGAGATGTTGTATATTAATCTATCTCTTAATAGTATTTATACTTCATTCATTACCAATTGAAGAAGATTTGGTTTGATATTTATTTGATAATTTCTCGCTCTCATTGTCTCATTTCTAAGAAATATCCAAGGAATACAAGTGTTAGGAATAATCATAGTTATTTACACTATTGTACATATTAAATCCATATTTTTTCATAATTTATAGCGGTTTATAATTTTTTTAAATTAAATTATTTGAAATTATGGTTTGTAGTTTCTCATTTTAAATAATAAATTCACCATTATATTTTTAATGGATCATATTTAGTTATATATTTGGTGTGCTTAATAGCTGATTTGTGTTGGTATTCTCTAATATGGATTCCTTCACATGTAAGGTATATATATCAATGGGTTTTTTAGTAAATTATTAATAAAACAGTCATTAATTAAATAGTTCCTAATAGTGAAGAACATTGTTTATATATAAATATAATTTTCAAAAATACATTCATCAATATGATAATGTATTTAAAATGACAGTCCTAAAATAAACATCTCATTAAAAATTTCCATTTATTCTATAGTAAAAAAATTAAAAAAAATTTACAATGTAAAAACATATTTCCATTTAGTGTAGTATTTCTTTGAATTAAGATATTAATATTTATAGTAAGTTATCAAAATGTAGTATAAAGTGTTCCAAAAATAACATTTAATATTGTCTTGGTAGTATTGAAGAATTTATAACCTAGGAAAATAGGGGAGTATTATTTACCAATTACTTCCACAATTTTCTGAATGCAAAAGTAAGTGGGGAACTGAAATCCTCACTCCCTTACTAGAAAATCTTCTAGAAAACATAATAGGAATGAATTTTCGTAGTTGGTATGTTGAAAAACTAATTAGAAAGGTTTGAGCTCTCCCATATGTAGAGAAGAATAAACTGAGTAAGTATTTACATTAATCATTCTCTTAAATTTCATAACCTAGTGTAAAATTTTATTCTTCTCAAAAGATAAATGGATAATGAAGGTACTTAGATATTTAAATTTACAATATATTTGTGGGGTCACATGTGCGGAAACATTTCCTTAACATACATTTTTTTATGATTCAATTTTCTCTTTAGAGTGGATATATTTTTTGTTAAATTTTTCATACCTTCAAATTTGATAGATAGATTCAAGAAAGTGTATATTAATATTCATATTTTCTTATATCTATTTAATTTACTACTATATTGTGTCTTCATTGGTTCTATAGTGGTTTCTACTCTCTATGGAAATTTAGGTTGGGGATGAATTAATTCTTCCACCATAGCTTTTCTCTTTCCCAAATTCACTGAGAATGTCCCCATATGTTATTTAGATTGTTTTTTCAAGGTAGATTCAATAGTTGCATGTGGTTTTACACATCCAACCCCATTTATAGATTTTTATTTTTCACTACTTCTATAATCCCTGACACTTTATAATAAAATTAAACTAACATATCACATGGTGTTAGAAATTTAATGAGTCAAAAGCCTACATAATCCCTGATTCATGAATCCATTGATATTTGTCATGATCTAGATGTACTATCATTTAATCTCCTTCAATTCTATTCCCTGAGTGATGTGGGTTGTTTTATATGTGGTGTGTGATTCATCAAGATATTTAAACATATACTTCATGGTGGGTTCTTGATTCTTCCCATGTTAGTATCTTATAGAGGTTTTAGAAATATTTATTTGAAAGGATTGGTGCAGGAAATTTGTTGGATGGTTTTTTGGAAGGTTTATCTTTGGTTATTTTGGATTCAAACTTTACAAATAGTATTATAAAACTCTTTAATACATTTATTTATAGATTATATAATCTTTTATGACCTCTATAACATTGAATCACAACATTCTTACACCGTTATGCATCCTATTGTGTAATCTTCCTTAGAGTGTCAAATAATTCTGTCATTTGGAAGTTTGGGAGGTGATTTTATTATACCTTATTCAGAGATAATTATATACCTAGAGATTTTAGTTGATAAATTTAATTTTCAGGTTATGGGGATTTAGATATTTTTACCTCGTGTACATTTCTATTTCTGAATATTGTTCCAATTTTTTTTTTGGAAATTTATGAGGTCCACTCAACTATATATCTTGAATTAGTAGGTCACATGTCAATTAGTTCTCAACTAGAGGAACCCTTTAGCAAAATTTAGACATTTGTCATTAATCCTTTGTCAAATAATTCCATAAAATGGTGATATTCATGGGGCATATGGGGATAATAATTTTCCATGTTCCTTACTCTCCCAAAATTTAAAAAGTATTTACTCATTAGTTTGTGTCCTCCAAAAATCTATTTCCTTAGCTCTCTACCCCTTAATTGAGTGATAAATTTTAGAAGGAAATCTAAATAATGATATTATAATTTTATAACTTCTCTGTGTTTCATTTTTTATAAATATTCCTTTGATTATACCTATACGGTGCATCAAAATTATTATTAACTGATCTGATCCTAATAAACTCTTCTAGTGATTATGCTGGTGCAAACATCCAAAATAATTTTTGATATATATTGGGATATTCTCTCTAAAAATTGAAATTTGGGTTATAGTTGGATCATTCTAGTTTTCAGTCCACATTCTTATTGGTTGTTTAATTTCAATTACATATGATTGTTATTGAAATTTTTTGTATATACATATCTTAATGAATCCTTGATTTGATCAAAATTATTTTCATTGTTTCCACTCTAAAATGTGATTGTGATAGATTATTTAAATGAAAATTTTCATTTTCTAAATTGGACAGTGAAAAATTCACCTTCCACATCCTATATGATTCTCATATTAATAAATATTTCCATAATAATTTTTTGGAAATCTATAATTTGGTGTTTTCCTTCTCTAAAAAATTAAGAGAGTGAAAATAAACTTTAACAAATTATCTAATTAATAAATAGTCCCCAAATTCATAGCACAATTATCATTGTTTATATTTTTTACACATATATAGTTTGTTGGGGAAGATTTCATCTTGTTAGAATCATTATAATATTTGTTATAAAATCATTCAACTCCCATAATAGATCTATTAACATTGTCAAGAATAATTTGAGGGTGAAATGCACTGTTGTATCCCAATCACGGGGGAAGTGATACTCTTTTCAATTTTTCTACCCTATCAGGTTAATTGATGTTCATAATGATGATATTATAACCTCATGTTGACATGGGTTTTAATAATAAGTATTTGAGTGGTAGGTTTGTTTTATGGATTAAATAATAATTTAGGATTCGAACTGGGCTCATTCGACTAGTCCTATTTTACTATATTATCATTATACCAAAAATATAATCAGGTTCAAAATTTAATGAGACATAATTTTGTTGAACCTAAAAAATCATCCTTATGTTTTGGTTGTCCTTTAACCTTTCCTAGTCATTCTTCCTCCAATAACATTGTCATTGAATTCACTTAACTGGATGTTGTTGTGGTCGTAATTGACTATAACCTTCATCAGAGGATAGTTAGGTTAACTGGATCGTATATTTCCTCAAGAATAAGAACATATTTAGTGGCTGTAGAAAATAAATATCTAGAATATATGAACATTACATCGAAGCATCTGTATAGGGGTTTCATCAAACCGCTAATCTGAATTTGTTCCTGATCCTATAGTCGGTGTGTATTGTATAAAAATTGTCCCCATTTTCATTATTTATAAATATGAGAAGAAATTATAAAAAATTCATATACAATATTACGAGGTCTCACTCAAATAAAATCAATTTTAGATTGAGTTTCAAAAAAATGGTTTGTTAGTGATTGGTTTGTAGAATGTGTTTTCATGGTTTGGGTTGAGAATATGCAAATCATAAATTTGACAAGGTAAGCTACTATATGTTTTAGTGTACTGTGGATAAATTCCTAGTGAGTTTGGGTGGTTCGGGTTTGAATCATCTTGATAAATATTATTGAGGTAATTTTTCATGAACATTATACAATACATTGAAAAATATTTCATCCGCAATATTGGGAAGAATGTAGGCTCCCCATTTTTTTAGCTAGACATGGAATAAATAATTGAAATCATTCACAAAATCATAACTAATCTATTGGAATTTATTAGTTTCAATATACCTAATCAATTTCAACTCAATAAAAGTTCAGCTCGGTTGAGTGTGTAATTCATTGCTAAGAATAAATAACTACTTTATATATTACTAATAATAATTATATTGTGATGATCAATATCAATGTTAACATTTTCAAAATGATTCAATATTTTTTCAGGAAATTGTATTCATTATTAATATTCTATATTCAAATCTTCATCTGACAAAGTATGATTCGATTACATTCTTCCCTGTTCTGATATGAGTCATCTTACTCTTCAAGGCACCTCTTCTAATTCTTATTAGTTAAATGATATCCCCAATGATTTTAGTTTCACCTATTATGGAGTTATCACTTTAGTTCAACTAATTTATCCTCTAATCATGTTAAGTTTATTTAGTGAGTAAGGATTTATATGGTCTCAGTTAGGACCCCTGATACCCGACATCATTATTCAAATTCAAAAAGTTGGGGACAATATGGTCATTTTAAATTTCATGTGCGGTCCATAATTTATGAATTCCACGATCCATTGATTAACCATGCATAAAGGATCACATCACATTAGCTAAAAGGTGGAATTATAGTTGAATTATTGACCATATAAAGGGGTTGAATCATCTTCTAGACACAATTTACATGCTTGGTCCATTTTCAATGTATTATCCATTATTTTTTTTGAATATAACTAGTAGCATAATATATATGGAATGGTTTATTGAATATTTATAAAATTTATTGAACTCTTCGAATTACATTCGATTTCACATCTATGGTAAGGATTAATCAATTCAAATAGTATTGATATAGTTCCGTATAAGATACATGTGTTAAATTGAAATTTATTTTTGGAATATTACGATCCAATTTATTGTATTAATTTATTACCACATTTTTAGTGCAGTCATTTCAATGAAAACTTTATTGAAAAAATAATTCATAAATAATTAAATAATAAAAAATCTGGATTTGAAGGATTTAATGATTTTATTGAAAAATATTTTAACCAGTGAAGATCAATTTCAAAAACTGATTACCAATTTAATTGCAAAAGAAATTATTATTAAATTAAATAAAAAGAATGAATAATTAAATAAAAAAAAATATGAATTTCAAATACTGAACAAAATATTTATAGAATTATTGGATGAAACAAAAATAAATGAATTGGATGGATTTTAATTAACAAAGTGGTTTGAAAAATAGTTTGATTTTTTTGAAAAATTGATGTATGATCAGTCTGACATAAATCAACTTGGCTAGGTGTGCACACCATAGGTATAATAGAGATTATTGATGGCCCTATTAGATTTAAAAGATTATTGTTTATGAATAATTAAAGGTGTCTTAACTAAAATGTGTGAATAATAATATAGAAAAGAGATAACATTAGATTTTCTAGGATTCATGTGGTGGTGCATTAGATTAACTCTCTCTCATCTGAGATAAAACAATAGTTCTAGTTATCACATCACAATAGACCCACTCATCCAATCAATATATGAGATACACTCTATGGGATTCTCAAAATCTATCTAATCCTCTATGAATGATATGTGAAGCCTAACATGTAACACCTTTAGACATTATGAAATATTTATTTTTATAAAAATTTAATTTCTTATATATGTTACAGTACTTGAAAATCAAATATATTTTTTATTTTGGATTGTTTGTGACTTTTAAAATCAATCTAAAATAACCTACACAATATTTAACATTTGTAACGTAACCGTAAATTTGTCCGGAATAAATAGTATTAACTAAATTATGATATATATATATATATCATTTTTCTACTAAATATATATTATTTATAAAAAATTAATATATAATATTTAAATTTTAGTAAAGTAATTTTACTCTTCAAAAATATGTTTTTTAAAATTATATTTATTACTTTTCCTGAAAAATATTATGAATATTTTTTTTAAAAAAAATTAAAAAATTAAATTGAAAAAATGATTTTTGTTTTTAAAAAGTTTATTTCAATATTTAAATCCAGTGAAACTTTTTGAATTATTTATGAAATTTTTAATTTTCTGTGAATAGTGAAAATAATTGACTTTTTAGAAATATCATTTATATTGAGTAAAATAATTAAACATTATTGAAAAATTCTTCTATTAAGTTATTTAAAATTAAATATTTTTTATTTATTTATATTTAATATAAATATATATATTGGAATGATATTAATTTTGGATTTGAGAATTTGTTTTTTTTCTTTATAGACAAGATATTTCTCGAAAAGGCTTTAATATACAACTATTTCACAATTATAATTATAAAAAAAATTAAATTTTGTTTTTTTTAATATTATTTATATTTTCTATGTTAATAATTTTTATTTTATATTTATAAAATTATTATTATTCAATAATTTAATATAAAATCATATTTATCTTGAAAAATACAGTTCTTGAAACTCAGATTTTTCATCTGATATATGATTATATTTTTAAATTTAAACATTACAATTATGTGAATTGAATTTGTTAAAATTGATTCAATATTTTTAATCATTATAATTTTTAATATCTAACAAGTTCAATTTATATTTTGGCCTTAATGAATAATGAAAACAATAAGTATCCATTACTACGGTTAAGGTAAAAATGGGTTTACAAGGGGGTAATCTAAAAAGTTAACGATAAGTTTGTAAATTAAACTTATAAAAAAATATTATCTGGATATATGAAAAAAAATCCATAAAAATATGAAATAATTGGTCTTTTCGAAGATTTTTTTCTTGGTAATTACTTTATCATTATAGATTCATTCAATAAAAATCCATGTATTTTTCATGAGAGTTATTTTCCCCATTGATAAAAGGCCAGCCACTCTCATATGCTCCTCACAAAATAAAATCCTTTTTTCAGTACCAATAAATACCCTAATTACTTAATAATATTCCCCATGGGATCTATATTCATTATTTTTAATAGAAATAAAACCAATTATTGGTTTTTGTGTTCACATAAGGATGTTGTCTGAATAATAGGTATCGAGCATAACCATGTTTTCTTATTTTTTGTCTTCTTCATCATAATTAAAATAAAATTAAATAATTATTTTATAATAAAAATATTATATAAGAAATAATTATAAATTATTATGATAAGGTTATATCAATAATCCTTGCCATATTCCATCCAATGGGATAAAAAATATTCATTCATCTGTGTGAAAAACTACCGCCTTGCAATCCGATGCCATTCATTTTCAATCATAGACATAAAAGAAATGATTTAATGCTCGAGAAAAATTATATATATGATATTTTTAACGTTTTTATACATATGGATATATGATATCATATGTACATTTAATTTTTCATTCTATTGATTACATGATAATGTCGCTCGTGTCTATGTTGGACTACAATGCCACGATGCGATGTGATTTAATTTTCACTAATGCTATACATGGAAGGTAATAAGGATGAAATTAATTAATATAAGTTATATAAATGATATAATTATTATATTCTTGAAATATTTATTATGATTAAAATTTAATATATCATTTTATTTCTTATACCAATGAATGATAACATCGTTCAAGTGTACATATGGACTACCTCCTTCATATTGTGATATGAATTCTTTTTAATTATAAATAGAAATGGATTATTAATATAAGTATAATTAATGAAATAATATATTATTCATGATATTGATATCATTATATAAAGATATAATAATACTTACCCTCTTTTCAATATTATTATTCAAAAAAGGAAACATTACTCATGTGCACATAAAGCCTTCTTTCTAAATGATCATAAAACATTTCACCTTTCATCACAATCACTCGTGAATTTTTATAAAAGTATAATTTTTTTATTAAATATTATAATTAATTTATTTCAGTTATTTGGTTTCATTAAATAATTACCACTTAAAACATGGTCAACACACAAAATCCATTTTGATACAATTAGATGAGTGTCCTCAAAACATGTGATGTGGATATAAGTAATTATGCAATTAAATAGGCATTTAAAAATAAATAAAATAAATAAATTATTTATATGTTATAAAACATGGTAAATTATATTAATATATTCAATAATTTATGTATTATATTTATACTAGCGTTAATTACATGCATTGACAGTTTAGACTCTAGGTAATAGTTTTTCATCTCAGCTTACATGGCCAAGACATATGACATATTCACCAACAATTTTCATTTTTTTTAATATAAATTCATATATTTTATTATATTATTCATAAAATTAATATTATTTTTATATATGAATTCATATGAGGTTCAATATTTCATGGGGTTTTTATCAATATATTCTCAAAGCATGAAGGGACTTGGTCTCAGCATATCCTATTTATGGAATATTGTAAATTTACAAACCTATATTCGTTTATGAGGTATATCAAATTCCCATTTGTATTTTAATGTCATTAAAATTATTATGTTATGTATAATTAATGTTTCATTTTCTCAACTTTATTCATAGGGATCACTATTTAAATGTTACAAAAATGGAAAAGGCATTATCTTATAATATATTTTATTTTGGGATTGTTTATGTTTAAGGAATTTTTGGAAGAAATTATATTCTATAAATTAAATAAAACACGTATCATTTCTTATTATATGTTTCTAAATGTGGTTCACATGTTTTTTTATTTTATTTTGTTATTTATAAATTAATTATAGATGAATTCATTTGTATTTGATTATTATCATCTAAATTATTTTTTATCTGGTATCATTCACATGCAATATCTATGATATCAGATATATTATAAAAAAAAATTTAAAAAATTTTCACTATGAATATTTAATGAAATTTTTACTAATAACTAGTTTTTATAATATTTTTAATGTATTATTCGTATAATATTTCCATGAAGGGACTTTTTGAATTTACTAATAAAAATAGGAATGGGGTCTTTGTTTAAAAATTATTCATCTGGAATGATATTTTCAACTGTAATGAACACTCAATAGATTAGTGATTAATTTTTAATATTCTAATGTTATTTTTAATGAAATTAATTTCTTAATTTTTGATAAATAAATAAATTATAAATAAGTGTGTTCAAAGTGGTCATTCAAAATAAATTTCCTTCCAATATGACATCCCTTGATGTTATACACAAAAGGATTGGTTATTTTCATCAAGGGTGATTTTAATGAACTTATAATGGAATTTTTATTCATCAATGTCATCAACCCTTGAGGTTACTTATCATCAAATGTAGATATTATATAATGAAAGAATTCTCATTCATTCCATCGATGGATTAATATTTTTCAAAATAAAATATAATGGAACATATTTCTTTTTCATGGGTTTACCAGGATCCAAGGAGGTTTTCAGGGAAACAATTTATATTCTATTGATTAATCATATTTCATTGTTATTTTAATAGAACCCATTTATTTTCCATTAGTTAATCATGATTCAAATAAATTATTGTGGAAACCATTTATTTTCCAAAGGTTAATCATGTTTCAAAAATATTTTTATAGAACCATTTTCTAATATTTTAATCATATTTCAATGATATTTTCATTGAACCCATTTCTACTTCATGGGATAATCTACCTCTAAAAATAATAAATTTTGCTTCTATGAGTTTATTATAAAATGAATGATCTATGTACTATATTCATGAAGGGTACATGGACATTATTGAAAATCAAGGGTCTTCCCAGATTGTTTGGGATGAGCTTATTATTACATATATGAACGATGTGCCCAGATAGTGCTATGTGAGCCTATTGTAACTTATATAATGGAAGTGCATCAATACCAATCAAATGAATTAGTTATTGTTAATTTTATTAAGAGATAAGAATTAGGTATTTTATAGAATTTTTATTCTTAGTATTTAACTAGGATCTAGTAATTTATGGTAGTGGAGTAAAAATCGTTACAATGTTGATGTCCCAATAGAGAAACATGTTTTTATTATTCATGATATATCATTTTTAATGATTCCATCAATGAATTACTAAAATCAAATGGATCATTGTTATGAATTATCATGAACCTTATCTTTTTTAAGATTGACAAAACTACATTTGTTTATAATTTCATATTTTATAGTTATTAATTTTCTAATGTTATTCTCATTCATTTTGATTTATTCATTATAACATTATGATATTCTTATTATCATCGAAGACCATAAATGGGTAATTATTATGTTTATACAATATGGTTAATCTGATATCACCCTTCTTCTGTTTACTTTTCCCAAAGTTATAATGATTGAGGGTGAATATATTATTTATAAAATGGATTTCATATGGATGGTGAGGATGACTTAATATGAAATAAGGAATATTTTGTTAAGTGAGTGAAATTATCATTTAAATACATGGTTATTGGTTATGTAAGATTTTATAAAAAATTATATAAAACTCGAAACCAAAATTTTCCTTAATAATTTATGTGATCAATTTTTTCATTTTTATTTTTTTTGAGAAAATTCTGTCACCTTCATTGGTAATAATGAAAAAATTTGTTTTTATTATATTAACACCGGATCTAATGTAGTGGGATCACATATATTATAGTTGGAATCAAGTATTTGTTTAGACAACATTTAATATTAGACTATTTTCTTGTGAGGTTATCTTCATACTTATGGATACTATAATTTTTCTATAAGATTAAGTATTATCATAAGTTAAAATTCCTTGAATACCCCTTTATGTTTAAGAAACAATATCTTATGATGAACAATAATATTTTAAAAGACGGTTTACTTTAGTTGATGTATAAGTTTGTCTTTGGTTTAACATGAATTATTCTTTTAATTTTTCTAGAAATAAGATTTAAGGTATTGATAACCTTTTTAGTTTATATGTTGTTGGATATTGACATAATTATTAGAACATAAGAGTTATCATATATAGATCTATGATATTTAAATGATATTTGGTGACAAGGTGATTAATATAATTTCAAAAGAACATTTCCATATTTTTTAGCATGAATGATGAAAATTATAATAAATAATTTTAGGTTATAAAAATATTTAATGATCATGTTATTTTGAATTATTATGTATGACCATTCTGTTTTGCTATTTATGTTTTGAGATTATTATAATATTTCATCATATTATGGTTTAATCATTTTCGGAATCATCATACCTTATAATAACCATTTTGGTTAGTGTATAATGATAGGTGGAATAGATTAATATCCATTTTATTCTTATTTGATACATTAAAATTAAATTTTTATTTCCTTAGTCATGAAAAAAACTTCTTTAATTGTTATCTCTTAAATAAAAACCATATAATGTTATATAAATTTTCAAATTGAGGAAATTATACTCATCAAGTAAGTAAATTTCTTTATTCTAATAGCATATATGGAAAATGAATTTTTGAACTTATAGAAAAGGGTCATATTAAATGTTAATACAGTACCATTAATTCAGATGATTTTTTGGTATTTTCATTCATAAAATATTTTTTTATTTTGTGTTCATTACCTTACTATTGATCATTCACTTTCATATGATAAATGATTTCTATCACCCTGAATTTTAATTCCCACTTTTCTTCCATGTCTAAATTTCAAATTTACATTAATATTATTTTATGTGGAAAACTAGTTATTTGATTAAATTTATATTTCCCTATACCATTATTTACGATAATGTTTTATAATCCCTCTTTATGTTGTGAGTTTTCAATAAAAGTATTTTCAAATATCAAACATCTGATTTCAGAGAATAATTTCTAATTGTTAAGAAATTTTTTAAAATGGTGGGCTGTGGAGGATTTTACAACTTGATAAATTAGGATATATTTATTTTTTAATAAATTTGATATCTTTGATATCATGGATTACATCAAACCAAAATATTTTTATGTTAAATAGCGTTTACAACACACAATACCACGATTAAACAACATATGAAATATATAAATATTACAACATAGAAATTAAATTGGATGTTATGTATATGATAATCTAATTTATGATATATATATATATATAGCTGAATATAATATTTTGTTAAATTTTATATAAATGATAAATCAATTTTGCTAAAGTAATTTTATTTTGAAAAAATATATTTTCATAAGAAATGATTATTATTGATTTTCATGAAAAACATATATAAGAAAATTTTAGGATATTTATATAGCCTATATGAAAAAAAAAATTAATTTTTTAAATTTCCATAAATTTTTTTTCTTTGAGTGAAATTTTGGATTTTTTAGCAACATTAATTTCCCATGAATAGTATAAAATACTAATTTATGGAAAAATGTAATTTTTTTAATAAATATCGTAAATTTATAATTAAATTATTTTTTTATAAAAAATAAACGAGATAAGTATAACATTGTTGTATTTAAACAACTCAATAAAATTTTAACACTATTTATAATATATTTTAGTATAAGTTTATTTTTTGGTTTTAAAATGGGATTTTACTGAAAAGAGTTTTAATGTTCGCTATGATTCTAAATTTAAATTATTTAAGAAATATATAATTAGAAATTTTTTAAATTAAATTTATGTTTTTAATATAAATAAATATTAATTTGTATTCACACAATTATTAATATTATTAATTTATTTAATATGAAATCATTTTTTCATTGAAAAATACACTTCTTGAATAAATTTTTTTGTCACATCTATGAGTTTAATTTAAAATTACAATTCTCTACATGTGTGAATTTAATTTTTAAAATTTGGTTATATTTTTTGGAATTGTTATAAATTATTTTATCTAATAAGGTAATATTATTTTTTGACCACAATGAATATTGTAGATAGAATAAGTTAATTACTGCAGTTAAGATAAAAGTTTTTTTTAAAGGGAAAAAACAAAAGGATAAGAATATGTTCTATAATTAAATATAAAATATACTATTTTATAGAAATATTTCAATATTATCCCTCAAAATATATTATTGTGTTCATTTGGAATATTTTTTTTGGGAATGACTATATCATTTTGGATTATTTCATGTTATTTTTATGTAGTTTCCATATGGGTTCATTTCCCATTAAATAGAAGGCAACCCCTATTTTCAATACATTACCCCATAAAATCTAAATTTCATATTCATAACCTTCCCAAATTCTATTTTTAATTACCTTTACCCAACCTAGAGTGGTTATTTTGATAATTAATCCATTATATGAAGTATTTTAATGTTTACATAATGAGGTTGTCTGGGGAAGAGGAACCATGATTAACTGTGTGTTTTAATTTTATTTCTTCTTCCAAATCCGTAAAATATTCGTTAATATGAATATATAATAAAATATTAATCTTCCATATAGTAATGTGTTATTATTTTAATTTAATAACATAAATATATATCCTCTTCGATTAAATGGGATATAAAGTCATCATTCATGTGTATGTCAGAATACTGCCTCGTGGAACGACGCAATTCATTTTTCATCATCGCCACTCATGGATTGAGATAATGTTGTATTATATATATATATATATATATATTCCATTTATAAAATATTTATATATCTAGAAATATTATATCACATATAGATTTTTTAGATTCCATTCCATGGGGATATGGTAACGTCACTCATGTGTATGGAAAACTACTGCTTGCTATTTTATGTGAGTCCTTTTTCACTAACGGCATACATGGAAGGTAATAAAGATACATTTAATAAATAAATATCATATAAATGAAATAAATATGATTTTATGGAAATATTTATCCTCCTAAAAATATGTAATATAATCTATTTCTTGCACTGAAAAATGATAACATTGATCACTTGTGAGTGAGGATAACCACCACCAAAACGAAATGTTACCCTTTATTCATCACTATATAAAATGGATAATAAATATATATAAATAAATAGATCCATAATATTTATTTTATCTATTATTATTATTATGAAAATATAAAATAATTGATTCATTCTTTCTATAATGATAACTAAAAAATGGAAATGTTACTCAAGTGTACATACGACATAAAAATCTCTATGATCACAACATGTTTCATTTTTCATAACCATCATTAATAATTTTTTTTAATTTAATATTTATGAAAAAAATATGATTATTATTCTTTATATTTTTAAATATTGACCCACTTTACCACATTCAACACCACATTTCTGTCTTGAAATAATGACCTGAAAGTCCTCAAAACACCCAATATTAACTAACTTTTTTATGTAATGAAATAGGTTTTTAAAAATAAATAAATTATGTTATATAATTATAAGTTACTAAAATGGGAAAAATTTCTTAATAAATTTTAAAAAATATATTTTTGATTATTATATATGATTTAATGGACACACATAAAAACTTTCTACTTGATGTAAGGGTTTCTCATCTCTCTTTTACATCTGTGACACATATTCCATGTTAAAAACATATTTTTATTATGTGGTGTATCTAACACCCATGAATGGTTTTTATATTTATTTCCATTAAAATTATTTTTTATTAAAATTTATTATTAGATTATCTATTTCTTGGGGTTTTGAAATAGAAATTACCAAACTCATAGTGGATGTTATCGCAATTTCTCTTCATTACAGAATATTGAAATGTTACACAACTATATAATTTTTTTAGGTGTGACTATTTCCTCAATTAAATGTATTATAATTAATAAAATAATGTTATTTTTATTTAACGTTTCATTATATTTTAATACATCATAGGGGTTTTGATTGAAAATTTACCAAAATGTAAAAGGATTTATGTCAGAATATCCTCCCCATTAGGATTGTTTATGTTTAAGGTTTCATTATAGGAAATCATATTCTATTATTTTCTTGAAACACATATAGTTTCTATAAATCTGGTTTTTAATGTGGTTTAGAAGTTTTATTTCCATTTCTTTTCTTAATTATTGATGAAATAGCAAGAAAATATATTGTAATTGATACTGATTTTGTATTTCATTTATGATCTGGTAACATTCAATATAATATCCATGTATTCTATTTTTCTTTAAAAAATATTATCCATAATTTCTTTAAAATAGCTTTTTATAACCATTCTTACCGATTATTTGTTTTAACAAAATTTAATCGATGTTTTCCAATAATATTCTGAGAAGGAAATTTCTTAATATTCATAAAAAATGTAGAAAGAATCATCATTTGTAACATATTCAGTAGAATTTGTTTTCTTCCATCATAACTGATCAATGATTTAAAGATTTACTTTTATATTTCCTAGTATATTTTCAATGAAAATATTTTCATTAATTTTGGATAAAATATTATTTTTTATATAAGTTTTCTAAAAATGGAAAGGAAAGATTCCATTGGAAATGACCCAAGTGATATTTCAAAACCATTTTTAATCTTAGATGATATAATTTGATGTTTTTGACAATTAAAAATGTTTTTTTTAATCACGAACATTTGAAATTATATTTTATTGGTGTTTCCGTTTATCAACATTAACAACCCTTTATGTTTCTTATTCATCAATGGGATATTTTTTGATGATACCATCACCATTATTCATATATAGGGATTAACATTATTTAGATGTGAATGTTATTAGACCTTTTTCAATACAATTTTATATTCATGTTACAAAAAAATATTTTGAAACATTTTTTCCATGTCTTAGTCAGGTTTCAAAGATATTATTATGGACCCCATTTTATTTCCATTGGTTAATCATGTTTCGATGTAATTTTTATTAATAACGTCTCTTTTCCATGGATTTGCAGTTTTTCATTGATATTGTTATGGGAACCATTTTATTCTTATGGTTTAATCATGATTCAATGCTATTATCATGGGTCTTGGTTCTTTTCCTTGGGTCAATCCAGTTTTTAAAATAATAAAAGTTGTTTTTATGATTTTTATGATAAATTAATGATCTATGTGTTTAATTGATTAATGGTATTTGGATATTATTGATTATTATGAATACACATTGATAGAATTAGGTTATAGTGATATATATTATATGATGGGTGTTCCATGATATATCCATGTGAATAAAATGTATCTTATATTATGGTGCGCCTATATTCCACTCCAATGTATTTGGTAATCTTCACTGTCCTAATTTGAAAGAAAGAGAGAGGTGTCAGTGGGTTTCTTCTATAGATTTTACTAGGGTCTATGTTTTAATAACATAGATTTTAAAAGGGTTAGGAATATGATTTCCAAATATAATAGAATGTTTTATTTACAATTTTATGTGTATAAAATTATTCATTTGATCAAGGACTATGCTACTTCTGTTTTCATTTCCACTCATTATTAAGATTGAGGATGAATAAATAATTTATAGAATGGATTCCATATGCGTGATAGTGGTTATTTAATATGAAATAATAAAATCTAGGTTATGTGGGATAAATTATGATTTAATGAACTAGGTAAAGTGTATGTAAGAGTCATTCATAATTATCTACAATACTAAACCTAAAAGGTACATTATAATGTTTTTGATCTAGTTTTTATTTTTAATGATTCTTATTTTGGATGGTGAAACATTTGTTACATTCCTCATTATTAATGATAGAGACACAATGATTATTTTTTCACCACCATATATGGGAGTGTGGGTTTGGTTTCGTTATATCACATCACATCAAAACTTATTCATATTCACACATGGCTATGTTTAGTAACAATTTTATAAAAAATATATCCTACAATGATTTTCTCATCCAAATATCATATCCATATATATTATTGATCACCTAAATTATTCCAAAGGAGAATAAGTAATCATGATCAAACAAGAGATATAACAGTTTTTTGTGAGTTATGAGCAAATAATGAAGAAATTAAAAAGTTGAGAAATTTTGTAGCTTTCATACACGGAAGAATGCATCTTCTAACACAATTCCCATAAGTAATTATTCCCATAAAATCTCATTCTCAGAATTATTTCTTATTTAACCCCCATTAACAATATTTGATATTATTAATTTCATTTATTCTTTCATTATAGGGTATTTTCTATCTATTAAACGTGATTTTAATAATGTTTTATTCTTATTTTGTTATGTATTTCTCACACTCTATAATGTTCATTTTATTCTTCACAAATTAATATATTATTCTAATATGATGAAGTACCATCTCATGGTGTTTTTTCCAATGGATTACATTATTTTTTCATCTAGTACCTAGTTATTATTTATTATTGTTTTTATTGAATGTTTGATTGGGAAATGCTTTATTTGGGAGTATGTTTAGAAAACACCCAAAATTATAAATTCTACAATATGCCTTATTCAATATTCTTCTACAGTTAATTTTCATGGACCTTCAAAAAATGGTTTTGGTTATTTTAGGAGATGAAATTTTATATTATGGATCTAGGATTAGGGTGGTACCACATTTTTTATTGAATTTTGATAATCAATATTAATATTAGAAATGGTAAAGCTAGGTGTGTGTAGAAGTTCTCCGAACGTGAACTGAATTTTAAAGCCTATTTTGAGGAGTGTAATACATTTATCATGCGATTAATAATTAAATATGGTTAATAAAACTAAAATTTATAATTATTTACCCTTTTAGCTAAACCCTTTGTTGATACTCAATCCTAATAAAAATCATTTTCCGTCTTATTTTATTTTAATTACAATTTTTCACAACATAGAAATCCCACCATATTTTTTTAATAATATATTTCGAAAAATTAAAAATATAATTGTGTAGCTTAATTACATCACTATTAAATTCTTACTTTTCTATTAGTTTGGCTATAATATTATATCCTTCTTATACTCAATAACTATTCCCAAGGAATATTCACCTCATCTCAAATTAATTTAAATAATACTTCTTATATTAGATGGTAGTATAAATGGTGTAGTGATATATATTAAATAATTACTTCAAATAATTATAAAAAATATATACTAAAAAAGAAATTTGTATTCTTTTACAGTATATATGTGTGCGGATGGGAAATTTAATAAAAATATTGTGAGAAGTATTCTATATAAACCAATATTTCCTAAAAACATTGGATCTCCCTTACTATTGTGGGTTTCCTAAAATAACATATCACTTCAATCATTATGACATATTCTACTCTCTTATCCTTCAAAATTTCTTGTCCATCCACTATACCATATATTACTCTGATTTGTATATTTTCCTATTTTAAAATAATATACATCTCTATAAATCATTCCGAAAAAAATTAATATTTTTCAGAACAACCTCGATCGAAAAATCAATAAATGTGAAATAATATATTAATAATTTCAAAATTTTATTTTCTATCCCATGAAAGTAAAGTTTTATAAACATCTAAAAGGTTGATAGGGTAGTAAAAATAATGAAATATAATCAATTTTAGTTAAATATTTTATAAGGTAAAATGAAATCTGATTTTTCATGGTTTCTTATTGCTAAATGAATTTGGTAGTTTTCAGAGTGTCCATTATGAAATTTAATTAAACTCATTTCCAACTAACCACTATGAGATTTTATTTATTAGGAGGAGGTGAAATTTATGTTTCAAAATTTCATATTTTTTATTATAGTCTACACACAATATTGTTATTATAAAAAATTATGTATAGATCAAATCAATAATATTATTTTTAATGGTTATTATACTTTATCTAATTTAATTTAGAGTGACCTCACCCATTTCTTATCAGAAGTTTAGAAGATAATTTTTGTCTCTACTAATTCCAATAGCAATTTCACTTCTACATCCATATTGGGTGTTGTAAAAAAAATTATGAATGCCTCATTGGATAACTTACATTTACATGTCATGCCTTTTAAGGGTAGGGTGATTATACCATTAATGTGAGTGATGATCGAAGAATTGTGTTCTTCCTATATTTTAATTCATTTTGAAATAATTATTTTCATTAGAAATCTAAAATCTAAAAATAATATTTAGTTTTCTTCCCTATTATGAAAATATATATATTAAATTTCGCATAAATTATATTATCTCCAATATTATCTATTTTATAATTGATGGTTGTAGTTATGAACACAATTCCATTGAAATATATTTCACCACATTTTTATCAACCTCTCATTTATGTGTCCTATTATTATACTCCTTAGTTTTTATAATAAAACAATAAATATATCCATCAAATATATTTATTAATCGAATTTCATCACAAAAAACAAAAAGTAAATGTATATAGTATATACTAAATTGAATTATTTTGGTTTATCACAGTATTTCATTTCATTCATTAAACACAATTTGAATTTATCCTATTTTCTAAATAGAATGAACTGGAATTAACATATATCAATAAAGGCTTTCCATATTGTTATTGATGATTAGTGTAAAATAAAAATTCCTACCCTTTCCACATTATGTGCATTAAATTTTTTTATAGTACATGATGAATTTGTGTACAAGTTAAAGAGATACTATTATTCAAATAAGATCACTTTGGTTAAGATTAATAATTATTCAGAATGACATATGATTGGCACTATATCATAAATTAGAAAGGGTTTTCTCAAAGGTGACATATACTATGGTTTATTTAGAGAAACTCAAATAATATCTAAAATTTTGTTAAGAGTTTATCCATAAACTCCAATTGAAAATTGATATCCTAATTAAATCACCATTAAGTCCATTAAAAATTTCTTATTTAATTAAAACTCTATGTAAATCGTTCAATAAAATATTTTTTTTAAATAATATTTTAATGGAATGTTGATATTTATATTTTTTAATATATATACAAACTATGTATATTATGATTTAACCTTTACTCCCTAAATAATATATGGGAAAATAATAGTTGGTCGGTATGGTTTCACATTGGATGGATTTGAATTTTCTTTTTTCATACTTGTTTTCATGTTCTTCTTCGGTACATTTTTTTCTTGGTTATTTTTTATATCTTCATTCCTTTACATAATTTTCCTTTTTAGATAATTTGTCATTATGGGGTTTGTTTTCAATTTTTCTATTTCAATAAATAGTTCCCTTACTATACACTTCCCCCGTGAAACATCAATGGGTCCCAAAAATGCACCTTATCGCCTCTTGGAATGATCTAGGGATAGATACCACTAGTAAAACTCAATATTATCTAGATTTGATTAGTTATTTATCCAGAAAATTTCAAAATTTTGTTAATCATTTTCAGAACTTATGGTATATTTCTATTAGTTTCCTTGAACTATTTAGTCACTACTTCTAAAAAATAAGGATGAGATTCATGGGTTTATGATTTAAATAATTAATGTTGTTAATATGGTTTTGGGTCATTTGTTATATTCAATGTTGAAATTGATATAAATGGGTTGTAGTGCTTGTTGTTTTTGGGGAATACCCAGTGGTACATTATCATGATTTATATTTTTATTTACCCTCTTAATTATAGTATTGGTTTTAATTTGTTTTTAAAAATAACAGTAAAAGCCGGTTTTAAAGAAATGGTTGATGCGTGACGAATAGGAAAAAGCTCACATCCCCCAGTTTTTTCACCTTATTCATGGTCTAAAAACACAGAGTAAATGTGGGCCTATAAACACATCTCAGGAAACAATTATTATGTTCCATTTAGGGATATTTATTAAATAAAAGGATTATAAATATTTATAATTATTTGGTAATTTTCACCACATTGGACACCTATACAGTAGTCACTTCTACTTGGTGAAAAACTCTTATAAGAATAACCATATATCCTTAACACAATGATATGTTTCATGAAAATTTAACGATGGAATATTATGTATTATATGGTTTCGTTTTAATCATCCTCTATGAGGACAAAAAATCAACCACAACAAGAGAATTTGTGTTAATACCCAGGATGAATATTTTAAAATTCTTGAAAAGGGACACTCTATTGTGGAAAATATTTATAGTCATATCCATTAAGAGTTTTCATTAATTCGATTTTTATCAATTATATTTTTTTGTGAAACTTATAATTTCATTATACGGATCCATTATTTTCCTGAGTTATAAACAAATATTTAAACATATTTGTACCAGATCATTCTATGAGTGATGAATGTGTACAAATATATTTTTATCTAATACCTATATATATCATTAAATGAAAAAGGTAAAGGAAATTAATCATATAAATTAATAAAATAGTATGTTTCCATAACTATTTTATCAATATTCTGTAATGTGAAGTTGTATCTTGGATAATATTTTCATTGTATTCCATTGAATTTTATAAAATTTATCATTATCATTAGTATACAAATATTAAAATAAAATTTAATTTCATTGATCAGTGAACTCATAATACAAGAAGAATCTCAAATTGTAAACAATATTTCATTTTATTAGAGTTTTTTCGCAACCCATCATTTAGACTTCTTCGTTGAACTATCCTAGTAAATTATTATTCATTATGGAGGCACTCAATCTTTCATTAATTATCGATATCAATATAAGAAATTGAAAACAATCATGTTTTTTAAATTGAATGGTTCATAATTGTCAGTTCTAGGTGATTAATTATGAGTAGTTTAACTCATAAACATTAAATATTATAATGAATAAAACATGTAGTCAACCAAATAAAATGGAATGAAAGTAAAAATTGAAAAAAAAGAAAAAAATTAACCAACAAGGTAATTTGATTTAAATTAGACCATTTTTATGTTGGTAACTATTTAATTATTTGATGAAAAAAGAAAAAACATTTCCTTCCACTGTGCATCACTACATTACCAAGAATTATGTATAAGTTTATGTTCAAAATATATGTTACACTTTTCCAAAACTACTAAAATGTAGTATATTCTAGTTATTTTCTTTTACTTCAAAAATGAAATGTTTTTATAAATTCATATTTATTAAATCATATATATTAGAAATAAAATTTTAATGTCACTCATAACACCACATAAAGAAAAAATTATATAATTTTATATAAATATATATTGTAAATTTAGTTAAAAGTATGACTTTTCTAAAATCTAAAATATCATTTACTCATAGAAAAAATAAATGTTTTCCATTATGTATATATTATTAAATCAATTTATATAAGATTAATTCCAATAACTACAATCAGAAATTATTAATTTTTTGAAAACATAGAGAATCTACATAATCAATATTTCATTAAGTTCCACTATTAATTATAAAAGAATTAATAATGTTATATTTATAACTAAATTTATCTATAATCACATTTTTTTCCTCCTATATTCATTTATTAATTAGAGAATAGTTTTGGAATCACATAAATAATCATCAAAATTATATAATAATCCAATAAAATAAATTTTCTAAAAAAGTAATTGTTATAAAAAAATAATCACACTTTTATACTTAATTAATCATCAATTAAATGAAAACTCACTCATGATTTTATAGAAATATATCATTAGAAAATAATCCGTCTAAAAGATTGAATTTTAAATGAATGCTAGGGAAAATAAAAAATAAAATATGAAAATAATTGATGAAATTAAATTTATTTAAACAAATGATATGAAACTTACAAAACATTGTTCTCAACATTAATACATCTCTATAATATTAGGAGTCTAAAAACATAGAATACTCTTAATTGTTAATTAAATATAATTATAACTAAATATGTAATATAAATTCAAAATAAAATGCTATACATTTTAACATAACACATGTTTCACATAAATTATCCCCCTATTTTTTCTACAATACTAATTTATCTACTACATATATTAATGTTTTATGGTATAAAAGTGTGGTATCTACTATCATATATATATCATTTTATATAAATAATGTTAATATTTATTAATCATTTATTTACCTTTAGATATATTGTATATTATACATATGTTTGAATTCGGACCATAACCTCTTTGTCCCCTAACAAGTATTGAGTTTTTTATAAGTAAATTGGTGTATCATAATTTATTATACTGCAGATATTTCTACATAGTACTCCACAAAAGGATTTATTTTTTATATCACTAAGAATATGTTATATTTTATTCTTTCATTAAATTCATTAAGTTATGTTCTTTATCAAATAATAATAATAATTATCTACTCTTCCCAGATTTTAAATATAAATTAGAATTATTGTATAATATGATTAGGTTGTAACGTGATTGTTTGAGAATATTCTGAATTATATACTCTCAAAATAATCATGCATCATTTAAATTTAACAGTTACATGTTTTTTTCCTATTAACTCTATTTTATTATTAATAATCATAAAATACATATGAAGGCTCTATTTTGTCCAAAATAATGAAAAGTAAAATTATTAATAAGTATCAAGTTCTAAAATAAATTTGAATTCTGATAAAATGATATTCAATAATATTATCTATCAAAATGAATCACTATATAATTAACATTTAATTACGTAAATTAATTTTTTTTTAAAGTATATTAATAGAATATAAAAATTATGTATGTAAAATATTTTAATGAAATTATTGTTATCACAATTAAAATTTAAATATTTTATAGGAAGATAGTATAATTATATGAAACCAAACATTTTAATAATTTTTTGGATATTATACTTTAGTCATGTGTGTAAATATTCAATTGAAAACATAGACACCATTTATAAAATAAAAAATACTGATATAAAATGAATAAGATATATAATAAATGAATATATATGTAATATACATTCTAAATTCTAAAATAAGAAAATTAAAAATGAAAAAAAAAATTATTTTATGAGTAGAATTATAAGAATTAGTGAAGATAAATAGATAATCAAAAATAAATTATTATGTGGAGATGTATACATCGGTATCTGGGACACTTGAAAAGTAAAATTTCATAAATTTCATAAGGTGAATATTTAGATACATTTATAATAGAATCATTTATAATATCTTAAATATGAAATAATTATTTAAAATTATTTTATTAATTTTTTTGTCAAAAAGTTTCTCAAATTTCAAATTCCTTCGAATCCTAGTTCAGTCGCATATGATAATTATTGAGTACAAAAAATGTGATAAATATAAAAGAGATTTCCCATATCAAATCATATGTTCTCATTATGACTGAAATACATAGAGTATTTGGTAAAAATATTTGAAATCCTGGACAAATATAAATTTTTTTTTTAAGACTATTAATCTTAATATAGTTTTTTATAAAACAAAAATTTTCTTTGACAGATAATAAATAACCAAAAATATAATATCTAGATACTATGTTCCCACAGATGGAAAATAAGTAAATATAGAAAATAGACCTAAAGTAAAATGTTAAATGGATATGATAAAATAATGTTCAAAATGTTGATGATAAAATATTTTTGGACAAACAACAATTATATAATAATAAATTGAAATAAATGTATGTGAAGATGACAGGAAATAAAATTTAAATATAAAATTTATAACATTCCAAAAGAAATTAATTAAAAAATATTAGTTATTATGTAAATAAAAAATATATATTTTTTCTTTTTAATCATAATGGAGAATATATGTTAAAGATAAAATAAATTTTTTTATTTTGTGATAATTTAATGATGAATATGGAAATAAATTTGGGAGAATTTATTGGAAAATAAAAAATGTGGAATGCATGAAATGTGGATAAAATATATTTTATAAGCATGATATTTTTCATTACAGTGACATAAGGTTTAGTTACAAAATACACATTGATGAATAATTTTTAATTTTAGTGGAAATATTTTTAATCTTTTCATAAGTGGAGTTGTTATCATAAATTAATTGATTTTTTGGATGAGAGTCGATATAAGATAAATATTTTGATAAGAGAAAATAATATTTAGTGAAAATATAAATATATATTACTTTTATAAGATTATTATTTTTAGAAACTACCCCATAAAAAATGTAAAAATATCTTCTGAATAATAACTCCTTTTTTTTGTAAAATAATCATTTTTTTGTTTGAGGAACAATGATTCTTTTAGAGAATAATAATAATTTTTTATTTTCAAAACATAATGGGAAAATTTCTTTATAAATTGTAATTTAGTCCTATAAATATACTACATATAATATTTCTATAGGATAGTATGATTCATGCATATCATAGATAACATAGATAGTTCTCATTTTTGGATAACATAACATTAGTACTCAACTATGACGTGCCTATTAAATATTGCATAAAAAGTAATAAAGTATGGTTTTTAATAAAAAAATTTATGATTGTACTTAACTATAAAATGCAATATTAATAATTTCAATTAGTAAAATGGATGTTTTACATGGTAATGTACTACCAATCATTATAAATCATTAATTTGTGTGTTAATGGATATGTTGTTCTAACACTTAATATGGTGATCCGATGATCCTTGTATTAACACAATTTCAATAGATCTAAAATGGAATGGTGTGGAATGTAAATAATTTGAGAATAATTAAGAAAGGGAAATAATTTAATGTTATTTTTACTATATATTTATTTTAGTTATAAATATATATTTATCTATAATGGTGTCAGGATCATTTATGAAAAGGCTTTCTGGATCCTATAATAGGTCCATGTTCAATCATAAATGAATCCATGAAAACCCAGGGTCATTATGGTCTAATGGAAACTAGGGATACTACATGGACAGAAAAACCACAATGATTCTTAAAATAAAAACATTTTTTGAGGAACATGGATGTGTGTCTATATGATTATTGATAATTTCATGACCTTTCTCCCAGAGCTCGTGTCATTATTACCCCAAGCCCGCCATCCATAGGCTAGGGCTAGCGACTAGCATCGGAAAGGAATATCCCTAAAACTGGGAACGCATTTCCATTTTATCCTTCAAACTCACACAATCCAAGTGCACAACAAGAAACATGGGCAAGGTAAAATATAGAGAAAAATAAATGAGTACAAAATGAAAAGGGGGAAAATTCAAGCCCCACAGGATTGTACAAATAAAACTGAAAACATCTCATGTGAACAGTCGTCATGGATTCTACCTGAACGGTAGGTACAACACTCGAACATTCATCTATGTGGTACGTCTCTTCTATTGTTCCACCTCTGGCCATCCTCCAGTCCTGGCACCCTCAACCTCAATCATTATTTTCCATCATCTATACAAGACATAGCACAGTGATGGTGTAGATCATGTAGGGGGCGTATAACAATACTCAGTAGGGACCCCGAGTTTAGAGACCCGAATCTTGATGTACATGGACATTACATTTCTTTTTCAGAATACTTAGTACATAACAAATACACACACACAAGGACTGTAATAGTTTAGTGTCTTTGGAAACGTGGAACGTAATTTTCTAATCGTGGTGAAAGGTATTCACCATCTCCCATAAAGTTGTTCCCTTTTTTTTCATACCTAAAACCTTTCTTTATATCATGGGGAAAAGAAAACATAAAAATGGTGAGCTCAAATGCTCAGTAAGGGAAATCATGGATAAAATAAAACATACCATATACATTGGAACTTAAAATCATAAACATAAATTTTAAATATCAAAATCTTGAGAAATGACACAAAACTTGGATGTACGTAAGGGATAGATCATAAAGAATCATTAAGAATTATAAAATAGCATGGGAATAAAACATGTAATTGTGACAAACATTAAGCACATGATATGATTTCCATAGTAGCCAAGGCATTGCTGCCAAGACTATCTTAGTGGACAAAATCCCTTTCTGAATCGACTTCACACCTCGTTCCAGTCCTGTATTACTGAACCGGTTTAACTTGTCGTTCCATCCATGTCTATCTCATGAGATATAAATCATTACCCATTGCATTGGAGGGAGATATAGGTCCCACCCATCTCATAATGAAATCATTCTTTCGTGTGCCACAAAATCATAAATCATACATCATAGCATAAACTATGAAATAAAATGGGATTCTTAAACATCATGACATCATAACATAATCTATAAACAATTGATATCATTTCATCATAAGAAAATTGAAACCATTTAAATCATAGATACATGTTACTTGAAACATACACATATGAAATAATTTCATCTTAGATGGAAAATAGTTTTGACAAAACACTTGAAATGAATTCTTGAGGAAAATATCCTTTCTTCTTTAAAATCATTTTCTTTTCACAAAATTCCATGCAATTTTAAAGGATAAGGGTTTTGTTGAAAATAATCATGCAATATTGTAGAGGAATTTTCTTGAAAATGTGGCGTTATGAAACCGTAAAAATTTGTTCACGCCATATAAGTTAAAAATAACATTCTCCTCGTACTTTTGTCGGAAAAGTCAAAAAGTACCTTATATGGTAACCAAAGGAAAGATTCCATTCATACAATGTGGTAAAAATTCAATAAAGGGTAAAAATGACTTTAAAATCCATGGAAGAATGGTAAAAATTTTATGAATTCATTTTTATAAAACATGGTTAGGGATGATAAATGTAACCCCAGTAAATACTTACGTATAAGCAATATCAGATAAAAATGTGATTGAAAATTTATCCCTTACCATAGGTCTGATTTGCTTCGTAAGTTTCCAAACCTCATGTATAATCATTTAAATAATGTCATTGACTTATTATATAATCATACTCATTGTTATGATATCATATATGGTTCACTTATGACTATATATTACCCGTTCTTTTGTAAATTCCTTGTTAAAGAGCGTTTTGGGTAAAATCATTTCATTTGTCATCTGTGTTTTGACTTGTAATTATTAATATGATTACATAGATCATGATTACTTAATTCCAGAATATAAAACATGATTTATATATAATATATATTCAGAATATACATATATATAATAGATTAGTAAATGGAAAGAAATACACCGTTCATGGAGACGGTAGGCCGTACGTACGCATGAACGCTATTTTCGTTCCCATATTGAGTTGAATGGAATTATGTAGACGAAATACATATATATACACACAAATCCAGTATCATTATTATGTCATATATTTCATGATTACTTATTATATATACTTTATAATCATTCATGAATTGTTAATATGTAGAATGAATCTCATCGTGTCGTGGAGACGGTATTCCATACGTAGGCACAAGCGATGATATCATTCTCATGATCGTGGAATTGTATTGGAGTGTATGTTTGCTATTTTAGAATCAATATCACTTTACAATAAACATATATAGTTATTATTTACACCATTATAACCATCCAAGTAAGGTGGTGGTGGAAAATAGATTACACCACGATGTGGAGACGGTATTCCACACGTACGCACGCGCGATGATTTCATTTTCCATAGGATGGTTAGATGGTGAAATAGGGTTGTTTCATACATATAATAACATATCAGTATATGATTGATACTGATGTTATTACTTCATAATGAAACAACCTAATAAGAATAAGTGTAAGAAGAAATAAAGTTGAAAGAATCGGTAACAGACATTAACTTTTCTTTGAAGCGCCTCTTTGAGTCATCCTCTTAGGGTACTAAAATTGGAATTTGAAGAAGACCAGGACCGCTAGGATGTTTCTAGGGAAGTGGAGAAGATAATTTGGCAGGGTTTTTCCGAGCGTGAAGGCTCAATGTTGTGTGAGAAAGAGAGGGAGGAGGTTCCCTTTTATAAGGGAGGAGAGGGGGACCTTTTGAATAACTAAAAATATTATTTTATTATAAAGTCATATTCGGTTTTAAATAGATAAAAATTGATTTATTTAGAAGCTAATGTGGGGATGAGTCGAAATACTCTCATCCAATAGAATTTAGACAAGTTTAGGTTCCTATTTTAACCTTATCATTTAGATTTATCATTAAGTTAAATAATTTTACTTTTACCGTGTCTTCTAGTGTTCTTATACTATAAGGTTAATAAATTCCCTATAACGAGCCAAAATAACCCCAAGTTGTTTATTATTAATATATATAACCTTATCTATGTCATGTGGCCGATCCTTATATTTTTAGGAATAAAATAACAATTAATAATATAATATTTGTTTTAAAAACTATTTTTTGTCAATTTTGAAACTATTTAGTAATTGATTTTTTTGAAAATCATAACAGAATTATTAGATCTAAAAAATTTAATTACATCAATAATAACATGTCTTATTAATTTATAAAATTAGTGGAATTCTTAAAAAGTCTCAAATTACATTTATTTGGGTATTTATAACATCAATTATGTTAATATTTCATTAATAAGATAATTACTGCATCATCTTTGTGTCATATATAAATTAACTTATTTAATGTCTAAAAATTACAAATAAAATATCATTACATAAGAAATCATTTTATATTTATAATTAATATTTATAGTCTAATTTATCTTATGTATAACCCAATATTAAAAATTATTTTATTATTAAACTTTGATTTTACCTATTTTAACCCTTCTTTAAATAAATTAATAGTAAATGTCCGAATCTAATCCAAGTGGGACTAAATGGTCATATATTATTCCTAAGGTTGTTTTTGGTCGAATTACACTTATCCAATAGAATTAGAACATGTGTTATGGTAATAATAATATCATTTTTACCCTTAATTACCCTATTTAATTTTAACTGTGGTAAAAAAAAGTAAAAAGTTATTATTCACCAAAAATTATTTTCATCTCATTAAACCAAATTTTACTTACTGAAATCAACATTGTCTCTCAGATTTTTGAAATTCTACTCATAGAAGCGGTAAAATTATGTTTTATGAGAAATTCATATTTTAACTACCACTTAGTGGGTTCACTATTCATCAAAAAATGAAAGTTTCCAGAAAAATACCAAAAATTATGCCTAAGATATATTTGATATTATGAACTCAAAAATGATGTCTATTTTACCAAATTCGAAACATATTAGTTGCATTAATTAATTTAAAAATTAATTCCCGTCGTCTAAACAAATAGCGTGTTCTTAAGAGATAATAACTATCAAAAGATTGACACTTGTTTATTTCTGGTTTAAATGTGAAATTACATCCAATGACAAACATTGTATTAAATAGTAAAAATATATTCTAAATATACTTTAAAACCAGTCAAATTAATAATTTATCACTATTAATTATTTCTATTAAAAAGTATGTTTTCAATTAAAATTTAGTAATTTTCACTATTCCTCAGAAAATGAAAGTTATCTGAAAAGTACCAAAATTTAACCTTTAGCTAATTTCGATATTCCGAATCCAAAAATGAAGTCCATTTTGAAAAATAAAATTTTCAAAATTTCAAAAAGTGGTTATTACTATTCATAACGGCTAGTTTAAATAGTATTTTAATAGCATAGTGTTGTTTAGTAAAACTCGTTATTGTGTACTACACACGCTATCGAGGAAGGTCATGATTGCTTGTAATGAAAGGCAAGTCAAGGATGTGTGTTGTGAAATCTCCTTTTGGTGTAGCGTACAACACAAGACATTAATGAAATTAAAAAGAATATTTTTCATAAAATCTCGGGGTGTTACATTCTACACCCCTTAAAATTAATTTCTCCCTCGAAATTCGTCGGGGTTATAAATGGTTTACTCCTCGAAAGTTTCTTTAACAGAAACCCACATTGTAAAAAGGAATACCAAAACCAATATTTAAAATAAAAATTATGAAACGTAACGGTTACCCAAATAAACTAATCACTGGGATTCCACATAGGTGAAAATATGGATATGGAAGAGAAATCTAACCATCATGTTCTAATGGAGAGTGTTAGAGAACATGGCTATGGAAAAGCCAGCAATCAAAAAACCATAAATTTGTGATGATCTATGTTATGATCTGATTCATCAGATATAAGAGCACTAGGACAACATTTTTGGTTTTCAAGATCATTTCCCTAAAGTTGATGAAATTGGAATTAGAAGAAATACTTTCGTGATTTTGGTATAGTCTCACCATTGGTCGTTCATTGGACAATTTCCACTTCATATCTTAAATAAATGAAGTTGAATTTGTCATTAGTGATGTGTTAGCAGATTATGTGATAGAATGATGGGTCATTCCATCTATTTCAAATAAAAGGTTAGCAAAAATTATCAAATATATATAAGTCCATATATCATGAGATTAATCATATATGGTTCATAAAATGGGCTTATACTTCTTATATTATACTTCTTAATTTAATAAAACTTGTTTCTACTAAACAGGGACTTCTTATAGGCCAGTGGTAGGTGATAAAGGCCAGTCGCACTTCGGTTGTGGGTTCGATTCCAACAGCCTTTTCCGACGCGATGGGTTGCCGCCCATCCTGCAGGTTGTCCTTTTTCTAAAGATACACTACTATAAAATCCCATCAATAATATCAAAAAAAGTTCTATCCTTAAGAAATATTAACTTATTTCCAACATAATCCATTCCAATCTTTAGGCTTATCTAAAATACTTCAGTCCAAGCTCATAGTATAAAGAAAATGATTACTTGAAATGTCACATAACCATCACGTGAATGCCATAATTTATAACCCATATATCATAAGATATATCTTGTTGGTCAAATTACAAACATGTGAATTCCTTAATCAAGTATTCTCTTGAAGAATGAATATCCATTGAACCTTAGTGAAAACATGAATGCAGTCAAAAGTTAACTCTTTCCACATACCAAAATCCAAAAATTCTATATACTCAAACAGTGATATAACCTTCTCCTTATATCAGTCATGAGCTCATGAATACTATCAAACATTTAATTTTCTCTTTATCCCTTCATTATGAGCATATCATCTACATTCCAAAAATATCTGAATAACCTTTCATGGATACTGGTACCATTAATCATACACTTTCAAAACTCAAGGAAAGACAACAGTGTGACAATACATAGATGTCTCTTTATTCCATAGTACCATGAGATTAATTATACAATGTTACACATGATAAACATGTAATAATTCCACTACATTCTTAAACCATTGACCGAGATTCAACAATTCTTTAATCTCACATATCATTTGTAGTCTCTTCATCATCATCAGCATAAATACTACCCATACGACCATACTGATTCTCTTCATTAGACTTTCCCGTAGGGCATTGGTTTGCATAATGTCTGTACATTCCACATTTAAAACATTTAACCATTGTTGATATCGTAGCAATACCATTATCCTCATTCCTGGTGTAAACTGAACCTTTTCGTTTGCACTTACTGGCTTTGTATCCTTCTTTTCCACACCCAAAGCATCCTCCAGTTCCTTTGAAACATTCTTTTTGATGCCTCTTCCCACATGATTTAAATAGGGGAAATTGAATATTCTTTCCTCTATAATCATCATGAAACTCCACTTTCTCTTATTAGCCGAGTCAGGAAACTTACAAAATTTTACATTATTGATCATATTATGAGATTGCTGATTTGGCATAAAAATGATTTTTGGACTTCCAAATCCCATTTCATTTGGTTTCTCATGAATAATGTCATTCCATTGTCCAGCATATCCTCCATTATCGTGAATCATCTTGTTTCCAGCCATTTTCTAAAACCCAAAATGTATAGTGTGAGAGGAAAAAATCATAATAAAGGGGGAGTAACTTCAATATTTAACATCTTTGGTTTAATCTAATATCGTTACCATTGTTCTAGGACTATATCCTATAAATATACTTATCCTTAGGGACATCCCTAGACATACCTTAGAAATATCTCTAGGGATCTCACTAACGTTTTCGCATCCTAGTTTCCAAAGGTTGACTAAACTTTTCTTCTGATACCAACTGTAGAGACCCTAATCTTGACGTACATGGACATTACATTACTTTTTTGGAATACTTAGTACATAACAAAAACAAACACACAAGGACCGTATTAGTTTAGTGTCTTTGGAAACTTGGAACGTAATCTTCTAATCGTGGTGAACGATCTTCAACATCTCCCATAAAGATATTCCCTTCTTTTCTTACCTAAAACCTTTCTTTATATCCGGGGGAAAACAAAACATAAAAAGGGTGAGCTCAAATTCTCAGTAAGGGTAATCATGGATAAGATAAAACATACCATATACATTTGAACTTAAAAACATGAACATAATTTTTAAACATCAAAATCTTGAGAAATGACACAAAATTTGGAAGTACGTAAGGCATAGATCATAAAGAAACATTAAGAATTATAAAATAGCATGGGAATAAAACATGTAATTGTGGAAACCATTAAGCACATGATATGATTTTCATAGTAGCCAAGGCATTGCTACCAAGACCATCTTAGTGGACAAAGTCCCTTTCTGAATCGAGTTCACTCCTCATTCCAGTCCAGTATTACTGAACCGGTATAACTTTTCATTCCAGCCATGTCTATATCATGAGATATAAATCTTTACCCAATGCATTAGAGGGAGATATAGGTCCCACCCATCTCATAATGAAATCCTTCTTTTGTGTGCCAGAAAATCATAAATCATACATCATAGCATAACCCATGAAATAAAATGGGATTCTTAAACATCATGCCATCATAACATAATCCATAAACAATTGATATCATTTCATCATAAGAAAATTGAAACCATTTAAATCATAAAGACATGTTACTTGAAAATGCACATATGAAATAATGTCATCTTATATGGAAAATATTTTTGACAAAACACTTGAAATGAATTCTTGAGGAAAATATCCTTTCTTCTTTAAAATCATTTTATTTTTATAAAATTCCATGAAATTTTAAAATATAAGGGTTTTTTTGAAAATAATCATGCAATCTTGTACATTAAGCTTCTTGAAAATGTGGCGTTATGAAACCGTAATAATCCGTTCACACCGTATAGTTAAAAATAACATTCTCCTCGTACTTTTGTCGGAAAAGTCAAAAAGTACCTTATATGGTAACCAAAGGAATGATTCCATTCATACAATGTGGTGAAAAGTAAATAAAGGGTAAAAAAGACTTTAAACATCCATGGAAGAATGGTAAACATTTTATGAAATCATTTTTAGAAAACATGGTCAAGGATGATGAATTTAACCCCAGTAAATACTTACTGATAAGCAATCGTGGATAAAAATGAGATTGAAAATTTATCCCTTACCTTAGGTCTGATTTGCTTCGTAAGTGTCCAAACCTCATGTATAATTATTTAAATAATGACATTGACATATTATAGAATCATAATCATTGTTATGATATCATATATGGTTCACTTATGACTTTATGTTACCCGTTCTTTTGTAAATTCCATGTTAAAGAGCGTTTTGGGTAAAATCGTTTCATTTTTCATCCGTGTTCTGACTTGTAATTATTCATATGATTACATAGATCATGATTACTTAATTCCAGAATATAAAAAATGATTTATATATAATATATATTCAGAATATACATATATATAATAGATATGTAAATGGAAAGAAATACACCGTTCATGGAGACGGTAGGCCGTACGTACGCATGAACGCTGTTTTCTTTTCCATATTGAGTTGAATGGAATTAAGTATATGACATACATATATATACACATAAATCCAGTATCATTATTATGTCATATATTTCATGATTACTTATTATATATACTTTATAATCATTCATGAATGGTTAATGTGGAGAATGAATCTCATCACGTCGTGGAGACGGTATTCCGTACGTACGCACGAGCGATGATATCATTCTCATGATCGTGTAATTTTATTGAAGTGTATGTATAATATTTCAGAATCAATATCAATCTACAATAATCATATATAGTTATTATGTACACCATTATATCCATCCAAGTAAGGTGGTGGTGTAAAATAGATTACACCACGGCGTGGAGACGGTATTTCGTACGTACGCACGCGCAGTGATTTCATTTTCCATAGGATGGATAGATGGTGAAATAGATTAGTTTCATACTTATAATAATATATCAGTATATGAGTGATACTTATGTTATTACTTCATAATTAAACAACCTTAGAAGAATAAGTGGAAGAAGAAATAATGTTGAAAGAATCGGTAACAGACATTGCCTTTTCTTTGAAGTGCCTCTTTGAGTCCTCCTCTTAGGGTACTAAAATTGGTATTAGAAGAAGACCAGGACCTCTAAGATATTTCTATAGAAGTGGGGAAGATAATTTGGCAGGGTTTTGCCGAGCGCTAAGGCTCAATGTGGTGTGAGGAAGAGAGGGAGGAGGTTCACTTTTATAAGGGAGGAGAGGGGCACCATTGGAATAACTAAAAATATTATTTTATTATAAAGTCATATTCGGTTTTAAATAGCTCCAAATTGATTTATTTCTAATATGAGGTGGGGATGGGTCTAAATCCTCCCATACAATATAATTTAGTCAAGTTTAGGTTCCTATTATAACCTTATCATTTAGATTTATCATTAAGTTAAATAATTTTACTTTTACCGTGTCTTCTTGTGTTCTTATACTATAAGGTAAATAAACTCACTATAACAAGCCAAATGAACCCCAAGTTGTTTATTATTAATATATATAACCTTATCTAAGTCATTTGGCCGAACCATAGATTTTTTGGAATAAAATAACATTTATTAATATAATACTTCTTTTAAAAACTATTTTATGTCAATTTTGACACTATTTAGTAATTGATTTTTTGTGAAAATCATAACAGAATGACTAGTCAGAAAACAGTTAATTAAATCAATAATAACATGTCATATTAACATATAAAATTAGTGGAATTCATAAAAAGTCTCAAATTAAATTTATTTGGGTATTTATAACATAAATTATGTCAATATTTCATTAATAAGATAATTACTACATCATCTTTGGGTCATAAATAAATTAACTTATTTAAAGTATAAATATTACAAATAAAATATAATTACGTAGAAAATATTATTATCTTTATAATGAATATTTATAGTCTAATTTATATTATGTATTACACTATATTAAAAATTATTTTTTTAATAAACTTTTATTTTAACTATTTTAACCCTTCTTTAAATAAATTAATAATAAATGCCCTAATCTAATCCAAGTGGGCCTAAATGGTCATATTTTATTCCTAAGGTAGTTTTTGGTCTAATTACACTTATCCAATAGAATTAGGACATGTGTTAGGGTAATAATACCGTATTTACTTTTAATCGTGCAAAAAAAAGTAAAAAGTTACTATTCGTCAAAAATTATTTTCATCTCATTGAACCACATTTTACTTACTGACATCAACCGTGTCTCTCAGATTTTTGAAATTCCACTCACATAAGCGGTAAAATTATGTTTTATAAAAAATTCATTTTTTTAACTACCACTTTGTGGTTTCACTATTCATCAATAAAATGAAAGTTTCCAGAAAAATACCAAAAATTAGGCCTAAGCTATATTTGATATTATGAACTCAAAAATGATGTCTATCTTACCAAATTCAAAACATATCAGTTGCATTAATTAATTTTAAAATTAATTCTCTTCGTCTAAACAAATAGCGTGTTCTCAAGAGATAATAACTATCAAAAGATTGACACTTGTTTATGTTTGGTTTAAATTTGAAATTACATCTAATGACCAACATTATATTAAATTTTAGAAATATATTCTAATTATACTTTAAAACCACTGAAATTAATAATTTATCACTATTAATTATTTCTATTAAAAAGGTTGTTTTTAATTAAAATTTAGTTATTTTCACTATTCATCAGAAAATGAATGTTATCTGAAAAGTACCAAAATTTAACCCTAAGCTAATTTCGATATTCCAAATCAAAAAATGAAGTCCATTTTGAAAAATAAAATTTACAAAATTTCAAAAAGTGGTTATTACTATTCATAACGGCTAGTTTTAATAATTCTCTAATAGCATATTGTTGTTTAGTGAAACTCGTTATTGCGTACTACACACGCTATCGAGGAAGGTCACGATTGCGTGTAATGAAAGGCAAGTCAAGGATGCATGATGTGCAATATCCTTTTGTTATAGCGTACAACACAAGACATTAATGAAATTAAAAAGAATATTTTTCATAAAATATCGGGGTGTTACACCGAGACCCCCTAAGGTCTCTCAGAATCCTCAACAGATGAACAAAAAAGCAACACAATATTCCCAAATCACAAAAACAGCAGTCAATCCTACATATGCATATACCCATACATATACCTATGTTGTCATGTATACCCATCTCGTTGACGAGGAAACACAATGACCAACCCATTAGCCAAAAGCACAAATGTCCCACAAAGGAAACAATACCACGAAGGTAACACCAGAAAAGGTATGCACCACAAAGGTAATGCCGGAAAGAAGAATACCACAAAGTTATAACCGCCCAGATGTGTACCACAAAGGTAATGAGTCATCTCACACCATGTATTACTTATTTACGAAATAATCGATGATTAGCTGTATTTCATGATCATCTTACATCGTCGAGAAGCTCTTATGTTGATTCACACAGGGTAAAAGATTACCAAAACAAGATCCAATGATATTGCCACACATAGGATCAGAATATGGCCCCCATAGGATCTAGATATAACCCACATAGGAATAGAGGATGATCCACACATGATCAAAAGATGACCCACACATGATCGGTAGTTGCTAACCCACATAGGGTCCATATATTCTCCAGGTAAAACCATCCATAGGGTTCCAACACTAATCATGGTTGATTCCCAGAGGATTCGCTCCTCATACCATCAGATGATACCTCAACTTCCATGACATCAAACTAAAAAGTATCACGATGGTCTGTCATGTCAATAGGGTCCAAACGGGAATAACGGCGTGTCAATCGGATACCCAGTCTGTAATTTATTAGAATTTCCATTTTGAGGGCCTGGTTGGAATCATGGTCGATCCAACCCAGCTGTACTCCTACGTTATCCAATCTCAAGTTGATTATGTCAAAAGTACCAGCTCTATCCAAGGATATTAGGGCCGCATAGGTATTGTAAAAAGAACACTCATTTCTCAAGATATGGCCAATAATGCGTATCTGAGATCAGATGGGCTCGAGTCTGGTCCGACCTGGTCGGTGTCCAGCCCGGCCAGCGGCTGGTTGGGATTTCCATGGTGGGAGCCGCCGTAGCTGTCCCGGGGGAGGCGTCCCCCAGGATTCTTGAATAGTCCAAGGGTCTTTCGGTTCTGTCCAAGCCATCACAAGAAGGTGGCGCTGTCAACTGGCACGCAGGACACACCGGAGTGGGTCTGGCTCGGAGTGACGCGGTCGACTAGCATTCCGGCCGGCTCCCCACTCCTGCGGCGCCAGCATTCATCACTACTTCTTCCAAGGCCAGATGGGTTCTGGCCGCTCTCCAGGTGTGCTATCGTGGATCAACAGCAACAACATTCTCCTCTACTAGCAGTATGCACACTTTCCACCATGGTTCCATGCAGTCGGATGGCGTGCCAACCGCCACCCATTTCTACCACGATCAATGGGTTGCGGCCTCCTTCGGCAGCACGATTGGGCCGCAGCTGCCATCGCTGCCAGCCGGTCTGCCATCCACTATATGTACCCCACCTACGTCGGTCACTAGTGATGTGGTCGGGTTCCACTCATCCCGATGATCCACCCACGAGGTACATGTCAAACAATGATGTAGTAGAGGGATTGTTCCATGTTTGTTTGGATTTCACCCTCTGCATTAGATCGATAGTAGAGGGTTCACATATTGAAAACAACGATTTATCTCAAAAAATGATATGAACAATTTCCCCACGTAAATCATTCGTTGTAGATGGAACGAGGAAGATGATGAAGACATTCAAGGAGATACCAGTGTTCCTCTCTCCCACAATACTCTTCTGATCTGGGATCGAGCTTTAGTTCCCCGTTCTTGAACTGGATGTTTGTTCTTCATTGGAGTATGTTCTTCCACCAATCGTTCGCCACCAATCAAGTTTTCCAACAATTCCCCCATCCATGACAGTTGAGGGACCCTATCATTTATGTTATGTTAATGTTTAACTCATAATTAATGTTTTTTCAATAAATTGTGGGTTTCATGGTAACACACTATGTGTAACATGGAATTTAATTCCCAATATTAAATTCCCAACCACCCTCGTGTGGTTCCCAGGTCCAAATAGTTTTAAAAGGGATGGAAGGAGTTTAATGAAAGTAAAATATATGTTTTATTTAAATCCTCCATGAATACTTATAAAACCAGATCTTCCTGTTAGCCTACTCTGGTTGATGTGATGGTCTATTTAAGCGAATATCGGAGCTGTGAGTTCAACGGTGTCATTGGATTTCACATCCGAGCACTAGTTCACAATTTAAAAATTCTTGCTCTCCTGTTAACTAAACGTACCATACAAAATTCTTGGAAATTCATTCCGAGCACTCTAGGCCTTGAAATCATGTGCCATCAATTTTAACAGTCGTGTAATATTTTTATATAATTAAAAAAATTACATTAAATTTTTTTTGTCTTTACATTCTCCTCATCTCAGGAATTTTCATCCATGAAAGCCATAACAAAAACTAGGAAAACGATTTTGGGTAATGAGCATGAATCTGAGCCTCCCACTACCATGAGCACTCCTGGAGGTTCCCCTGCTGCGAACGAAGACTCACCAGAGGTTTCGACCGCCCACGAAGGACCCGCTCATGTTGATTCTCAATCTCCATTAGAACCTCCGAATACTTCACCCCAAAATCTATTTTCATCTCACCCTAGTCATTGATCTGTGAAGGATCATGTACATATCTCCTCAGCTAGGATATGTGGAAATTGTCGTTCACTCGGTGCAACTAAAGGGGAAGATCTAGGTGGTACACCACCATACCAACTCTTTTGTAGACCTAGATGGGTCTGATGAACTTTGAAGATAACTTACCACCCTGACCATATTTCCACAAACCACGTTGAGGCAAGGCCCATAGAGAGACATAGTCACCATCTTAGAACTCTAGGGGTCTCTATATCCTGTCAGCATACGACTTCTGCCTACTATGTGCAGTCTTCATCTGCTCCTAGATGATCTTCGCCGTATCTGTGGAAGCCCGCACTATCTCCAGACCCATGAATTCTTCTCCCCTGGGCCAGTCTAGAATAGTGGTGATCATCATGGTCGACCGTACAAAGCCTCGAATGGTGACATACTAATAGTGGAGTGATAATAGTTGTTGTATTCCTACTCCACCAAAGTTAAGTCATCCTCTCAACTGTGGCCGAAATCCAGGACACAAGCACGCAACATGTCCTTGAGAGTCAGAATGGCTCGCTCTATCTGACCATCCATTTAAAGATGAAAGGGAGTTCTCAAATGAAGCTGAGTCTCTAAGACCTCCTATAACCCCTTCCATAGCTGGAGAGTAAAACACACATCATAATTAGAGACAATCGTTTAGGGCACTCCATGAAGCCATAAAATCTCCTGCATATAGAGGAATCCCATGCCCTCATCTAAACCCTTCACTCGAATAGGTAGGAAGAAGGGCAACAAGGTGAGTTGGTCAGCGATCACCAAGAGGGAATCATGTCCCTTAGACCTGTGTGGAAGTCCTGTCACAATGTCCATGGAAATCCCACACCACTTCCACTTTGGCACCTCTAGTGGAAAAACTAAGCCAACTGGAACGTGATACTCTGCCTTCACTTGCTGACAAGTGAGGCATCATGAGACAAAATCTTCCACAACATGTTTCATTCCCGAACACTAGTGCTTACACTGATGGTCTTGGTACACCATCACCTCTCTAGGATTTACCGTTAGAGGGAACATATGGAACTCCCTAGACACGTCCTCTATTAGCTCCATCGGTACCATATTATGCCCTTTAAAGAGGATGATGTCCTACCCATCTTCATAAAATTAATTAGGTGCATTTCCTATGGATATTTGAGAACATTGAGTATCGTAGTCAGTGTCCCCCAGCTGCACCTCCCTCACTTAATAACGGAGTGGGGGAGTGACTGTTAGAGACTGACGATAAGCATCCCCATCTCAATCCATTTAGGATATTTGTAAAGCGTCCAAATTCTCTATCATCTAATTCAATAACTGTATTTCAGATCTTCTACTGAAATCATAGGCTACAATTTTCTCCTTCTTAGGAGTATAGACTATCATGAAGTCATAGTCCTGGAGGAACTCAAACCAATGCCTCTATATTAGGTTTAGGTCCATCTGAGAGAAGATATACCTTAGACTCATGTGATTAGTGTAGACTATAAAATGTTCTCCAATAGAGTAATGTCGCCACATCTTCATGGTGAAGAACACAACACCTAGCTCCAAGTCATAGGTAGCATAGTTATGCTCATGTTGTCTCATCTGTCGAGAACCATATTCAATCACTACTCGATCTTGCTTCAGGACAAATCTGAGCCAAGTCCCTAATGCGTCGTAGTAGAATATGTACCCAACACCCTCCTCTGGTAGCCTCAAGATTGGGTCACTCGTTAGTCTCTGCCTCAACTCTTGTAATGTCCGCTAGTATCTCCCCACCACACGAAGGGTTGACCCTTCATCATCAATGATGATAATGGTGCCAGAATTATGGAATATTCAGGCACAATCTCCTGGTAGATACCAACCAGTCCTCGGAAACTCTACACCTCCGTCACACTCTCGGGTGGCTCCCATGCAAGCACAACCTCAATCATTCCTCGATCCACCGTAACTCCATCCTCTAAAATGAAGTGTCATAGGAAGTTAAGCTCCCAGATCTATAACTGGCACTTCTAGAGATTATCAAAAGACGGTGCTCTCATATTGTGTCTAGAACCATCTGCAGATAATAGGCATGCTTCTTCACTATAGCTGAGTATACCAGGATTTCGTCAATGAATACTACCACAAAGCGATCAAGGTATGACTGAAAGATACTGTTCAAGAGTCCCATGAACGCTGCTAGGGAGTCGGTCACACCTAATGGCATAACCAAGAACTCATAGTGGTCATACCGAAATCTGAAGGTCGTCTTCTGCACATCTTTGTCTCGTACCCTGAGCTGGTGATAGCCTGATCACACGTCTATCTTTGAAAACCACTATTCTCCCTTCAGCTGATCAAAGAGATCATCAATACTCAGGAGTGGGTACTTTTTATTCATGGTCACCTGGTTCAGGTGCCGAAATTTTACACAAAGTCTCAAACTCCCATCAACATTCTTGGTGAACAAAATTGAGTCCTCCCAGGGAGAAACACTGGGCCTAATGATCCCCTTTCTCTGGAAGTCCTCCAGCTGCAATCACAGCTCTCAATGCTCCGTCGGAGCCATATGACCTGCTAGGGTACATATTGGTTTTGTCTCAGGTACACGTCGATATAAAATCCAACTGTCTTCGAGAAGGTAGACCTATAACATCATTAGGGAAAACATCAGCATACTAGTCCACCAATATAGGATAACTCAGACACTCAATAGAAACTACTCCGAGGGTAAGGCTAGCCAACTAATTAGTGATCGGTGGCACCCTCTTCCGGGTATGTCCAACCTGTAATTCATAGGTTCCCTTCTATCCATTGAAGGAAAACCTTTCCCCATCCTTGAAGACACACCACACATTGCTCCTAATACAGTTAATTTGAGCATGGACTATAGATAAACAATATGTACCCAAAATGACGTCATAAGTCCTTGACGCTGCTACTAGAATATCACAGTCGTTGCTCTCCCCTTCTAGAGTCATATCACACTACCGGAACCAATGTATAATCATCAAATCCTCTCTCTTAATAGTTTCTAGTTGTAAGGATCGAGTCAACGGCTCCACCCAAATCTCCAAGAATAGAACGAGGGTTGTGGCATTAAAAGAGTGACTGTAACCAGTGTCTATAAGTACTACAGATAAGGGGGAGTAGACACAGATTGTACCTTAAATCATTTTAAAAGCATCATGGTCATAGGTCTTAGCTTCCTGGAGCTGAGCTCCTCCCTTTCCACCTACTAACTTTGGATAGGGTGGACCACCTAGAGGTGGTTGAGGTTGGACCTCGAATGGCCTCCCACCGGCTGCTGCATGGCCCAGTCCTCTGCCACATCCGCCAACTACATACGGACCTCCCCGATCAAATCTTTTCCTATGACGACACGGTCCTTCTACCATATGATGATTGTCAGTATGGTGGGTCGGGCAGTCGCGAGCTATGTGAACCAACCCGCTGTATGAGTAACACTGCCTGCTCCTTGACTATCATGCTCTATCTTGAGGGCACCGCACAATAGACATTGTATCCTGCAGTCGTCCACCTGTAGGTATAGCCCTCTTGGACCTATGCATAATCTGTATGTAACCAACCCCATATGACTCTGCTACGTGACGTCTGGTGGCGGGTCTCGTGGAAGGTAATTGGTCATCAAAAAATCTCTCTACTAAGAGTTCTCGCTATACACCCCCACCTATGTCGGGATGCTAAGAGAAATCATCAAAGATCTAATCTCCCTCCTGAGTGCCTGTTCAAATGTTCAGGACCTGGAGAAATTGACCTACACCATGTTAGTGGAGTAGCGTGAGAGGTTGGTGAACCTCATTGAATACTGATCCATGGTCATGCTTCCCCTATTGAAAGTGGAGATGCTCCAGTATAAGCATTGCATGTAATGTTGCTGGGAAGAACTCTGCCTTCAATATGCACTCAAAGTCCACCCAGAGGATAGTCACCTCATAATGAAGCTAGATAATCAAGACACACCGTCTGCTCAATTCTTCCTGAAGAAGACTGGTAGCACAGATGACCATGATATCAGCTGGTGTCCCTAACAGTCGAAAGACTCTATCCACAACCCCTAGCCTATCCACATGGGCATGTGGTTCCATCTCGCCCTGGAACCTCGGTCGCCTCTAGCACTGTAACTCATGCAACGTGATCAATAGGCATGCACCCTCTATAGTTTGGGCTAGTGTCATAAGTTACCCAATGGGTAGTGGTGCTGGTAGTACCCCACCTAATGGTACAACTTCCGAAAGGGGGCCCTGCACCGAATCCTTATCGCTTGGTGGGTGGTCATCACATAATCTACCCAGAACCCAGTCTCCCTGTATGTGTGGAGACATCCTGAAAAGGAAGAGGTGCACCACGGTCAATAAATTTTACCTGGTGAGCAAACTCAAAGAGTTCAAAAAGAAAACATTTCAAAAACAAACACACAATCAGTGTTTTCTTGCACTATGTCAGAAAGTAGATGTAAGGGTTCTGGTGTATGGATACGTTGGTCACTCCAACAACACTGGATTACCCTAATTGATTACCAAACTCATAACACTTAACACTATTTTCAATTAAAATATCAGAGTACAATTTATTTGGTTGAGCTGACTCCTCTGATACAAATTTCTCATGACCAGTCCCATAGGGTCCGGGCCGTGACTACCACAAGACCGCCTTCCATAGGCCTAGGGCTGGCGACTAGAACCAGAAACAAATATCCCTAAAACCGGGTAGGAATTTAATTTTAATCTTGAGAACTCATACAATCTAAGAAAACATCAGGATACAAGCACAAGGTAAACTCTATAGTAAAAAGAGTGAGTATAGTAAGAAAAGGGGGCCAGAATACAAGCCCAACAGGAAAGTACAAATTCAACTGAAAAAATCTTCTGTGAATGCCCACCAAGAATCCTACATGATGGGTAGGTATAGCTATCGAACATTCATCTCTGGATTATATCTCGTCTAATGGTCCACCTCCATGTTGCCTCCAGTCCGGGCCCCCTCAACCTCGGTCAATGTTGTCCATCGTCTGCACAAGACACAACATGGTGTGGGATTATCTCATGCAGGTGTGAGTATAACAATACTCAGTAGGGACCCTGAGACCCCTGAAGGTATATCATAATTAACAAAGGATGAACAAAAAAGCAAAATTATATTCACAAAGAACAAAAACAATAGTTAACCCTACTTAGTTATATGCCCATAATTATAATTAACATGTCAAGTATACCTATCTCGTTCATGAGGAAACATAAGGCCCAACTCTTTATCCAAAAGCAAAACTATTCCACGAAGGAAACAATACCATGAAGGTAACACCACAAAGGTACTTACAACAATGGTAACATCACACATAAGAATACCACAATGATATCACCACCAAGAAGTGTACCACGAATGTAAAGGCTCATCTCACACTAAGTATAACTTCTGTACGAATGTATAGATAATTAGCTGTATTGATAGATCATTTTACTTCGTCAATAAGCTATACTATTGACCCACACAGGATCGATGAAGAACCACTACTGATAAATATATGTGGACCCACACAGGATCCGAAGATTCTGCATGTATAGCCAGCCACAGGGTTCTCGTACTAAAAACTCTTTATTATGGGAGGATTCTCTCCTCAAGCCATTAGAAGATACTTCAACTGCCATGAAGTCCCATGAGGAAGTATCACAAAAGATGGCAACTTCATTAAAGACCCAACGTGACTGACGACGTGTTAATCGGCCGTCCGGTCTGTATGTTATTAGCATTTCTATTTTGAGGGCCTAGATGGAATCAGGTTCAATCCAACCTGAAAATACGCTATGCTTATCCAAACTCGGGTGGAGTATACCAAATGGACCACATCTATCCAAGGATACCTACGCTGCAAACAGTTCTTCTAAATGATGCTCGGTTCTCATGATATGGCCAATATGGAGTATCTGGGTCCAGATGGGAACAGCTCTGGCCTGACCCGGTCAGACCAACCCAGCCCGACCTGGTTTGAGTCAACCCATCCCTGTCTGTGTCTAGCCCGGATGAGATGGAATGCGGTGGGCCCAACCCACTGGGTCGTAGTCCAACATGGATAGTAAAAGGGATGTAATGCCCACTGGGTGTTGTCCACTCGGCGTGGCCTGTGTTTAGTTGTGGTCCTCCATTTGGGTACCTACCCTAGCTGCACCAGGGGAGCCACCCCCCCAACTAAGATTCTTGAACGGCCAAAGGTTCATTTGGTTCTGGACATCCTAGTGCCACCATGTGGTTCCACCTGCTAGCATGCTGGACCCACCAGCATTGGTTCTGATCGGCATGACGTGGACAGCTAGGGTTCCGGTCGGCTCCCCTCTCCAGCGGCAACTGCGTGAACCGCTGCTGCCTCCACATTCAGGTGGGTGATGGGCGCCCTTCAGGTGCACTGCTTTGGATCAACACCCATGACCTCCTCCAATACTGGTGGTGCTGACGTTCCCCATGCAAGTTCCATACAGCCAGTAGGCATGTTGGCTGCCACCCTCTTCCACCACGGTCGATGGGCCACGACCTCCTTCAGCGGCACGGTTGCACTGTCGTTGCCATCACGACTGGTTGGTGTGTCGGTCGCCGCCTATACCCCGCTGATGTCAGTCGATGGAGATGTGGTTGGGTTCCCTCATCCCGATGATCCGCCCACAAAGGACAAACCAATCAATGAATAAGCGGAGGGATGAGGTCGTTTTTGTCTATCTGACACCCTCCAAGTTAGATAGATAGAAGGTGGATCATAGATTTAAAAAAAAATATCTCAAAGAATGATCTGAACAATTTCCCTAACTCGATCATTTTTTGGGTATGGAGAGAGGAAGAGGATGAAGAAGTTTAAGGAGACACCAGCATCTGTCGCTCCAGCAACACTCTATCAATCTGGGCTCAAGCGTCGGTTCCTCGTTCTTGATCAGGAGGTTCGTTCTTTGTTTGATGATGTTCTTCCACAATGAGTTCTACACCAAACCGGTTTTCCCACAATTCCCCCAACCACGAGTCATGAGGATATCCTCTAATTTAGGTTGAATTAATGTTTAACTTGTCATTAATGAGATTTCATTAAATTATGGGTATCATGGTTACTCACATTGTGTAACTGGGAATTTAATTCAAAATATTAAATTCCTGACCACCCTCATGTGGTCCCCGACACTAAATAATTTTTAAAGGGATGGAAGGAGTTTAATAAAAATTTAAAATTTGTTTTATTTTAATCCTCCATGAAACCCCAAAAAACCAAATCTTCTCCTCGGCCTACTGCAGTTGTAGTGAAGGTCTCTTTAAGAAAATATCAGCACTGCTACTTCCACGGTGTCCTCAGATTTCAATTTCAAGCATAGGATAAAAAGATACAAATTCACATTCGCATGTTAACTGAACATACCTTAATTAATGAATGGAAATTTATTCGAGGAACTCCAGGCCTCAAAATCACATGATTTTAATTTTCGCAGTCTCGTGATATTTACTTATAATTAAAAAATTTAAATGGAAAATTCCGGTTCTTTACAGACAAGTTCATATATTGTCATTTCAATAGTGAGATCGATGTGAATCCTTGGCATACATTAATTTTTATAAACTAAATAAATTGAGATTATTATTTAAATCGGATGTGTTATATAGTGAGGATTTTAAGTAAAATATAATTATTATATAATTATTAATAAATGTTGTCCCAAAATTTATCATCAAGGATGTGATTGTAGGTCAATTTCTTACACTGCATAGCATGATCCTGGACCACTGTAGAAAAATTGTTGATCTTGATCCTGACTATGTGACCAAAATATACACCATACTAATGAATATCTATATTCATGCATTACTTATCTTGATTGATTCGTGTCTTGATGATGGGAAGGAGCATTTTGAGATTGGTGGAAGAATTAAATTTATGTGAGAAAACTATTTTGACAACATAGATCATGGAGAGTCATGCTAGAGGAATAACAAAGGTTCTAGTGTAATACTAGGGACAAGGGTTTTTTGGGATGGTTATAACATTTCAGGATACTTTTATAAATCATTTAATACATTAAAATGTATAAGTATTATAAAGAATAGAGTATTATTTTCTAATTTACATTGTGTATTATTGAAAAATTTGACATTTATTAATGATGAGATAAATGATTTATTTTTTGGCCATATAATATTTTATAAGTAGAAATAAATTAATTAATAATGACAAATCATATTGTAATAATCATAAAATGAAATTACCAAAATGATAATTTTTTCTAAATATTTTTATGTGTGAATCAATGATATGTTTCATGAGAAATAACTTTTCACATCATTCTTGTAATTGTCTTCAGAACGCCAAACATATAAATAACATTGAGATGCCTTCCATTTTTTTGGACAGATTTTTTTATCAAAGGTTATATAATTCAAGTATTTGTGTCTTGTATATAGAGATATATTTAATGACTTCATATATTGTGTACTAAATAATTTGTTATTATTTCATTGATATACTTCTAAATTTAAAACCAATAATTTTTCATATGGTTAAATTTACAAAAATATAGCCATTCAAAACGAAATTAATTGGGCTTGGGATTATATAATGCGTTAGGTACCTCTTTGACAATTGTATACCTCATTATAGAGAGATTTGAAAATATTATTATTGGTTTTGTTACACTATAGACTGATTAAATCATTAGTGGGGGAGGGTCCTAAACATTTTATCATTTTCCATGAAAAATATATTTGTTCCATGAATAATTATTGATAACTAAAAGTTAGGGGTATATTCTCTGGGTTTATTTTTTTTGTATTTGTGTATCTTTGATAATTTTCATAATAGAGTGATTTTTAAACTAAAAATTAGTATAAACTGTTAACAATAAAATTTTCCCTATTAAATCGATTATCTATTAAATTATTCTTCGGTGTTGTTGAGTGACATAATCAAAAATTTATATCATAATTTTTTTATTATAAATATAGATTCCTTATCGTTGTTATGAATGTAAACATTAAAGGCAACTTATTTTTTTGATTGTTTTTTGTGAATGTGTTTGTTGGCCTAAATTCCAAAGGTAGGATGTCATTAGGGATTCATCATAGGGATTCTAGGATATGGGTAATTGTTGAGAGGGAGGTGGGTATCACACAATTTTTGGGGTTTTTTTACTTCTCTTAGACTCTCTTATAGTATTAATATATATCATGGAATCTTCCAAAGGTAGGTTTTCCCTGGGTTTTCTTGTAAACAATTTATTAAAATGTGCATTGGTGGATTAGTTGAGGGGTTGGTATCATCACCCATTTTTAGGTTATTGTCGCATACTATTGGTTTATATTATTTATTTAAGTTATATTTTTGAATCCTTCCCAACCCCTTATTAGGATTGGTTCAAACTTTTCTATAAATGTGGTCTAATTATCCATTTATAACAAAAATCAATATGCATTCATGGTTCGAATTTTTTAATTAACTTGTTAGTGGTGGATAATTTATTTTACTATGGGTTATTGAGACACAACTAGGTAATCAAGAACATATTTCTATCTAGGTTATTGGTTTTCATTAATGATTTCTCGAACAAGACCATAACAAAGGATTAATATGTATACTTATAATATGTATCATATACAATATATTTAGTGAATATTAATGGAACATGTTGTACGTTTTCAAATACTAAATTGGGAATACTATGTGAAATTAAACATCATTTGTTAAGGTCCTTGTTGTTTATTTTTATATCACCAGACAAGGATGTTTTCCACGTGATTAAATACCCCTCCATAAAAATTTATGTGCTTATAAATGTGTAAAAAAATGGATTGTCCGGGGTTTATACATATGATTTTAACCTAGATTCATGGATCCTTGGATGGAGGGATAATAAATCCATCATTTAGAAAACAAATTGGACCTTATAGTCTACGGATCCCTAATAGTACATGCTCATTGATTCCAATCACAAGACAAGATATAAAAAATGAAGAAATATTGTTCTCAAGGTTAAATTTATAATTACATACATCATAATCAACGGAATATATTATTATAAATCTCTTTACTTATCTATTAGTTTAGGGTTACCATAGGTAGGATCCTTTTGACAAATAAAATCATGAATGAAGAGGGGAACCCTAGAATGACTAATATCCTGAGCTTGTTTGTGTGGTGGATTTGATAATTGGAACTTTTGGTAGGATACATGTGCAATGTGATTCTTTGTAATTTAAACTAGGGTTTACATGAATCAACAATGTGGGAGAAAAATAAGAATGATTTCCCTAGTGGGGGAATTATTTGTGTCGACACACTAGTGATGGTTTATGTTTAAACATTACATAGTGAGGGGTAGCCAAGGAGTTTTACCGTTGGGATGGATTTGGTGAGGCCTCTCAATATTTTGGATAGATTAGATGGTTCTTCCTTTGTGATCATATGTGTTTCTTTATCATAATATAGGGTAACTATGGTGGATCAACATTTTGAGGGATTAGTAGTGGATTCCCCATAGTGAGGGAAAACTAATATGAGTTTGAGCTAATGACTGAGGAATATAGTGCATTGGGACCAAAATATAAGACTAGTGCATGTTGAGCCCTATTGTTAGGGGCTATAGTGATTGTCACCATAGTGGGTAAGCATAGTTGAATAAATTCCCCTATATGAAGGATTGGTTTAGTTGAATCGTATTTGGGGAAATAGGTTGATTTATTCCCTTGTGGGTTGCTTTGGGTGTAATGATTCCCATGTATGAAGGCTATGGAAAGGTATTCCCTAGTACAGAACATTGGAAGAGTTAACCCAAGGGATTATTTGTATGTGTACCATTAAACCAAGTGTCATTTAACTAGTGGAAATGTTTTCATCCATAATTTTTTGTTATTATTTTGAACATTTAGTTAACTTCACTACATTTTCATAGTTTATCATACTAGGTGTTGGGATTAATTAAGCTACCCAGAGGGGAATTTGAGGCTAGAAAGAGTATATATTATCAGGGTCTCTTTAAATTTATGACTTTGTAAATAAGGAATTACATGGGACCTATTTTTATAAAATATTAGAGATAGGGTGCATGAGGATGTACTTACTTGTGGTATGGGCTAGTATTATGTGCGTGTAAAATTTTTAAATTTTGCTAGATGTAATATTATATTTGGTCTTGGTATACATGGGGTAACCAACATGGTTATTAAGAAATATTGTTGAGTAATGTAGCTTGAATGTTGAAAGGGTGATTTTCCTATTCACTTTTCTTGTGAATATAAGCCACATTGTATGCAAATTGATTTGGGATAATTTCATCACACTATTTTCTTTATGATCGTGAACATGAGACAGTACACAAATGTGATTTGTCTACATGCACAGTGCTTTCATGTCTACATATAGTTTAGAGGTCCCCCAAAGTCACACATATTGACCTAGAAAATATTTTTATTTCTTATGTATAACCTTATTAAATTAATATTCATTATTCAAACCATGTTAAGAATTCCCCTTAATTGATTCACCAATCCTCATCACAAGTTTATATCTATTTATATATCTATTACTTATCTTTTTGAAGAAAATATTGATTTAGATATAAGATAAAAATGGATTGTTGAATAATCACGATATTAGATACTAATTCATTGAACAAGATTAATTAATTTCAAGATGTAATTTTGGAAGGATATTATAACCACTAGGAGTCCTTCCAAACGTTCCTTGGAAATCATTACACAAACATCATCCAGTGTATCAAATCATCAGAGTGGCTCCCACTATATAAACACAACATCTTAACTGAATTTAACATCCCATATATGGATGGATACCAATAGTACGTAGGGATCAACGATCCCACTCACCTAGCATAGGGAAATGACTCATCCAAGGCTATTTATGTCAAATATGTGGAAACTAATTTGTAACATGTAACTAATCATGCCAACATGATTATTGATCAACAAAATTATAAATAAAATGTTGGAATTGGATAATTTTTCATGTCAATATCTCATTATTCATTCATTGGCCAATAAAAGGGATAGAATAGAGATTTAAGATTAGTACCCATCATTGGAGTTGAGGCCAAGTGGATGTGGGATTAATGGGTCTAAAAATAATTTTTATAATGAAATGATTAGTTTGAGGAAGTTTCTTTCCATAAATGTTATTTTATAACTCAAAAATCTTTATCAAAGGATTATGATATTATTTTTAACTACTAATTCATTTGAGTCCACATAAAAACTCCATCAAACATTCTTAGATAGAAGTGGACATCAGATTATGGTATGTGTACAATATATATTTGGTTAAAATATTATATATAATTATTTTATCACCCATGATCCACATTTTAGGATCCACAACAAAAGATTCTGTTAGATTAAACACGGATGGAGATGGTTGAGGATATTATTAAGAGATTACCGCATCTATGATTAAAAATAATGTTGAATAATTGGATTGTAATATTATTAATGCTCAGTGGGACCTGAATAACATGTAGGAATTTGAAGGTGTGTCCTAAAATGAAAATTCATAAAACTAAATGTACTGATTGGCCACTACTAGAACACGGTGAAAAAATTTATGGCTTGACAAGATTAACACAAATATCCCAATGGAATATTCTATGATGGGATTTTTAGCATTATGGATATGTTTTTATTTTACATCAATTTAAAATATTAATAGTGAAATTAATATAAGATTTTCTTATGGTGACTATTCTAGTACAAGAGAAGCATGTTGGTTTATCTGTGCCGGTGTCAGTGAAAACACATCAATACTTATTTTATTTATAAATGATTTAGACTCTGATTTGAATATGTAGGATGTTTTAGGTACATTAGGTGTTGACGATAGTGAACATAAATGTAGAGAAGCTTCATTGTGAGTAGATAATTCCAAAATTTAGATTATAGACTTTCAATAATTAAGACCCTAGAATCAGACCGTTACCATTGGTTAATCGAGATGCTAGAATTCATTTCATCTTACACCCGGTGATTAATTTATATGAATATGATGTCCCCCTATTGGGATGGTCACTAAAGATGGTAAATCCGATTATGATTTGTGAAATTATATGTTGACCATGAGATATTGTTTTTTGGCATGTGTGGGATGTGGGGTCATATGTAATTCCTATAATCCACATATATTTTCATTATAATTAAAAAGTATATAGTAGTCCACTGTGATATTGAATTGGAATTTAAGGGTAGGGGAAAACCCATGGTATCATAACAACTTTTTCGGATGACTGAACAAGAGTATACAATGAGACTTATTAAGATACCTCCCCTTAAATATGAAGGTTATGGGAACAATGGAAGCACAAATGGAGGTATGACCAATAATGTTTTTAAACATCTAATAATCCATGATGTAACTTGAAAAAAACATTAGGTATAATAACTTTAATATGAAATTTAACAGAGAAGAACCCAAAACAGAGAATAGGGGAGCTTTCAAATGTAATTTATAATTAATTTATTTAATTATTAGTTATCTTTTGGTGAATCCTTTATTCATTGTCAATGAACAAAATAAGATAAGTTATTATAATTACATAATTTCAATAGAGGAATAACAGTTGGATTCCTTCTAATTGTGATCCACACACACATCTCGAACCTTCAATCATCACTGTAGAATCCTCCATGTTATAGAACTAATGGTTCTAATGATGGTGGTGATCAATGATTATTTTAATTGAATCCTTAATAATATAATGAATTTTATCTAGTGAATAAAGTTAATGTCACTGTGTTCTTCATAACATTCAAGGAAGATACTCGAGGGCTTGATGGTATCCTCCATAGATTTCATTGTGCATATTGATGTCATTTTGTTTGGGATTATAAACACATATAGAATGTCATAACATAGTATATATAGTGTTATGACTATAAAATAATAGTTTCAAAATGTATATTATTAATTTTCTTAGTCCATAATATACTCATTATCTTGTTATTTAATTTTCATTCCATAATCATTTTGATAATAAAAATATTATTTAATTGAAAAATTAAGTCTATATTTATTCAAAATTTATTTTACATTTCATTTTTTCAGGGACCATCAAACATGACATTCTAACTATCCTCAATATTTATCAGTCCTTGAATATTGACAATTTTTTTAATTCAATAAATACCACTCAATTATTAACCAATAAATTGATAAATATAACAATAAAAAATTTAGTAAAAAAATATTTAATAAATATTCACAAAAAATAATAAATAAATATTTTGTTACGTCATGACGTAACCAAATAATTAAAAATTTCATATTCATCTAATTAAATAAATAATTTCCAATTTCCTAAATATTAAATAAACTTGGATTTTCTCAAATAACTCATGATTAAAAATTGAGGACAAATAATTAATATTTACTAAACCACACATGAGAATAAAATTAATCCAACATTTTCAATTCATATAGATTTTAATTGAGGTTATTAATACACATAGTGTGTGAACCTACAACCATATTTCTCAATGTCATCATGAAATATTTTATAGAGTCAAAGGTTAGTATATTTAAAAGTTAGAAGTATCCCATAGTGAAGGACATTAATATCAAAGTAACATATATCCTCCTATGAACATACAATATATAATATAATTCATTTATATTAATTTATATAATCAAACAAGTTACAGGAAACTATCATCAACCAAATGTGCTCAATGTCTCTTTATGTAAACATCCAGAAATGAAATTTTTAACAACACATACATTTAAATAGAACATATCTATAGTTTTATTACCATATAGGGGGATATTTTATCCAAATAAATTAATGAATAGGTGAGATTAATCCTTTCATTCATTATTCCTTATTTCAATATCACTCAAAACACACCCAACATATTCTACGCCTTTGTGACCATAGCTTTAAAATGTTTTCATTAATACATTATATTAAATGAATCATGTCATGTATTAATAATATTAATGACCAATTATCATTATAGAAATCCATGGATAGGAATATCAAATGACACATATAAATATGTACATCCTATAGGTGGGACATGTTCTCATAATCTCTTACTCTGACGATTAAAAGGGTGTATGCTATGAGAAAGTGTATCAAAGTCATATATATGTCCACCAATGATAGCCTATTTCATTTTTGTGTCATCAAATGATATTATCTGGATATAGATCTTATATTTAAGAATACCATAATGGAACTTAATTGTTCACATCACAATTATAACTTCTATAATCATTTAGTGTGATATACAACCATTAGGAATTATCACATTCAATGTTATGAAAAGAATAATCATGATTTGAAGATAAATTTTTACAAATTTTTAAATTCATGAATAAAATTACTCGTAAAGTATTTAGAAGTATGTCGTATTCCACTAACTCCAATATACTCTCACATAAACTATATTCAACTGTTAGCAACCTTTCTTCCACTATCCCTCAAACATTATTAATTATTCTGAAGAGATATGTCCTTTTTCATGAGGTATGCCATATTTTCACCTATATAAACATTTATCATAATGACTTCACCCATTTGAGAAGAATAAATAAAGAGATCATATTTTTATGCTAGGTTCTTCAAATTGTTATGTGGCCTAAAAACCGTTTTGAGAGCCACAAATTGTGTATTATAAAAATATAATGTGATAATATTTTTTTTTAATGACCATATCAATAAAATGAATTAATTTTTTAAAAACAAAACTTTTATTTGGTTGTATTTTATGAAACTAAAAACATTATAATGAGTGTAGTATTGATAAAAACAATATTAATTGAACTCCCTATACATAGAGATCCTCCACGAAGAATACAAACATATCCTAGGTATGGATTCAGATCATTTTTATCAATTATAAAACTCTCATTAGTTTATCCTATAAAGAGTAGTTTCTCTTCTCCTCTATATACCAAGAACATATCCTTAGTATGAATATGATAGATAAGAACAAACATAACAACATTATAATGATTTTATCAAAGACCATTTTAATATATTCCATTATCAAAGATTTGATAATATCCAAAGATGTACAGAACAAGGAATAAATTATAAATCATATCGCAATTTGGAATAATATCCTTATCATTCTCTGTATTTATTTATTGTATTTCATGAAGACACATTTTCTTATAGGATGTATACCATGTGACACCAGAACCAATCCCCATATTGATTTTCTCATAATATCTCCCTTTTATATAAATTGAATGTATATACATTGACATAGTACATGTATAAATTTGGATATATCATGATTTATATTTATTAGGAAGATATTTACTTATTCACCTATTTCCTTCATGGAGAAACACTTGTTAAATAAATCCTAATATGTCTAAAATACTCCTATCACTTTACTTATTAGATTTTCATTAACATATCTATTAGGAATATAGTATTACATCAACTAATATTCTTATAAAGACAACGATCACATCCATTCCCTATGAAACTAAATACCCTTATAGATTCATCAAAATGGGTGTTCTATTACCAGGAATAGTACATTAACATAGAAATGGGTCTCCAGAACATACATATCTTATTGGGCCTTCCAAGTGTCACAAAACATGTTGTTGTGTAATATAGACATCTTATTAAATGTTCCCATTAAGGAAATTTTTTTTGAAATCCATCTTCCTAATCACATATTCATGGAAAGCGACTAGAGAAAGTAGAATTATGAAAGATGTTAAAATATAAACTGGGGAAAAATTTCTTCAAAATAAATTCATTGATGTTTTTTAAACTTGTTATCCAATAATTATGATATATTGAAAATGATATTACCATCCATTTCTTATTTTTTTCTTGAATTTTAATTTTCACCCAGTGGTATTTTCATCTATATACTGATAGGCAATAACCATATCTTGGTTCTGATACATGTAATTGATTTTAAAAATCATTGATTTTTTTTCATATTTAATATTTTAGGATCTCTAATACCTCTTTAATACAAATATTATATTTACTGTGATCCAATAATTATCCATCCACATTAGTGAAGAGAAAAAAGAATCTTCTAGGAAACCGACCTCTCTAGTTTTCTGATGGATAAATATTATTTTCTGAAGATATTATTCAATGGGTAACATTTAGTCAATTCATACACCATCTATTGACTTTCTAAAGAACTAACTTCATTGTATTAAAACTTTATCTCACTATACTTATAGAGAATATAATTCATATTAATAAAATTTATTATCTTATGATAGTAACCCTTTAATATAATTGGTTATATATATTTTACCCCTTGTTTCCATGATATACCCTATAGAGATACATTTTACACCTTAGGGTTATTTTTTCCCCTTGGGTTTTCTATATCAATCTACTAATAACCCAATGAGAAATTATGTGACGAAACTAATTTCTTTATATACATTATCTAATATGGTATCCCATATGATCCTTTAGTTGGTACATTATTTAAAATGTGTTATTCGAAATTTAATATGTATCCCCAACATGATAATCGTAGAAATTCATGGATCATCAAGACCTTACCATGTAAGGAAAGGTAAAATTACTCATTTCATAGAAAATATTATACAATGTTGTATAATGAGGAGTGAGTTGGGATAGAATAAATCCTATAAAATGATGATCAATTCATAGTTAAGATACTCACCACCTCAATCATAATGTGGAATAATTATATTTTTATCATATTGATTCTCTCATTAATTCTTGAATGTTTTAAATTTTTTGAAGGATTCTGACTTATACCTCATCACATAGATGTATTCTTAACTACTCATGTCATTAGTAAAATTAATCAACTAATAATATCTACCTCTATATTATATTATAAAATGTTTGAAAATATTATTGTACACCAATTCGAGAAGCCCAACAACCTTTTTAGATTTTCCACCAAATAGATGATTAGTCTTTTTTTTGATAATAATAATGACATTGATCATGATTCTGAAAATTATCAAAGTATATATCATGATAGAGCTCTATAAAATACATCTCATTTATATTTCAATGATTGTGATGCCATAACCAGGTCTAAAATGGTATGGTGAACATCATTCTTCTCCAATTCATAATACATTGTTGTTATAATTTAATATACAAATAGAATTATTAAAATGTTCCATACCATATTATTTATTTTATTTATATATAAGAGAATTTAATTTTTGAACATTAATCGAAAAATATTTGTGTCTAGGTAGGATGAAGGAATTGTTTTTAGTAATATTTCATAGATAGAAACAATCACATAGATACAAGAACATCCCAATTGGGATTGGAAGGTGGTAGTCTCCAATGGATAATACATCCAACCACACACCATTGGCATCCCAAAAATAGATATCTCCTATATAAATACATCTATGTCAACAATGTTCCTATATTTGAACAAAAATGTTAACAACAAAATTTATATCTACTATCTAATGTCAAGATATAGAGATATTCAAATTGATAAAGAATGAAACTGGATATTTCCATAATTTCTTTAACTAGGCTTAATTATCTTTTTTGTTGCCCAAAATTCCACATACAAAACATTCTTCATCCTTTTCTATTACATGTCTTTTGTTCCTATTATTCTCTAGGGGACTAATCATGGGATAATTAGATGTGGACTTAGAGTTGGCGCTATTTTAATTATTATAAATTTTATTGTCTCACACAAGTAATGCTGGGTTTTCTTCCCCCATATCCTTATCAACATGGTGAATAAGAGTATAGAGTTTCAAAATATTATTATCACTATATATTATATTTGAATTAATAGTAAATCCTGAGAAACCCTTAGGAATTGGGGATAAAATAGCATTAATTCAAAACTAACCATGTTCCTAAAATCCCAATAATTTCAGGAAATCTATATTTCCAATAATCGTGACTAAATGAGTCGATATTGCTCTAAATGTCTAAGATGATTTTAACAGTGCATTACAGATATTATATCCAACAAGTCTCATCATCTCATGATAATGATCTTGTGGTTGAGATATGATTCTATACACATCAACATACTTGTGGATCATTAATAGAATACTAGAGAAGGATGAAAACCTATAACATTTTATATCTATAGAATAATATAAATTCTTTATATAGAGCGGTATTTCTTCCTTGAATTCCTTATTTCTATGCGCATGATGATGCGTGTTTTCCATAACATATATTTTCATTTCATGAAATATTATAACATATATGTTACCACACAAATCCTAAAAGTCTATTACAGTGATAAGCATACCAATATCTAATATGGATAATAGTGATATAGTAATAATCTTGTTGGTGTATATTTCCATAAAAAGATCATAATTTCAGTACATTATGTAGTTTTCAAATTCGATAATAAATTTAATTTAACTTATTAATCACCCATAATTTTACCTAAACCTAATATCAAACTCCATTAGTTCAAGAATATAATGTCAGAAGGATCTTTTAGTGGAATGGATCCATATTACACTACTTAAAACCTAGATGGAATTCAAAAAATATTCATGAAGGTATTTTGGTTGGAATAACTTTGAAATAACATTAATCAAAGCTCCTTGATTTTTTTTATTGGACTGCACAATATTGATGTTCTAGATTATGATTCAATAAACACATGTCCTATAAGTTTAAATATGTATCATTGAAGAGATAAAACATTAATTGAAGACAATTTAATTTGACTCAACACATGACCTATATATTTAAAAATAATTGAAGGAACCCTAAAATTGGTTAGTTATCCACTTTGAACTACTATTAGATTTTTTCTCTTGTAGTGGAGAACTATACCGAATTAATAATTTTTTCAGTGATTTTTTTTTTCTGTATAAAAAAATTTATTTATATTATATGTTTTTTTATTAATTATATTTTTATTTGTTTACTTATCATGCCTAGATAAAATTTACACACATTATAATATTTAATTTAATTCCATTTTTCATTTTTGTTAATTAGTATAGGTAATTATTAAAACATCTATAAAGAATTAACTCTATAATTGAAATGAATAAAATAATGCTTAATGACTATGAGTTGCTCTAATGGTCAGTTTATGTCCAGGATGGAGATATGAACCGTTAACGTAGGGAATAAATTATTTGGACCAAGAATCGAGTTATTAATTTCAATATATGATTCTATGTACCACCTTGATTGGTTTTCACAAGACACTAAACATGTGTTTCCTCCAATTTCATGCGAGTTCCATCCATTAAATAAAATTTACTCACACATAGGTTAGGGGAATTGAAGGATTTTTTATATGGGTCTAAATAAAAGGAAATATGGGACCACATTCCCTTAAATAATGAGAATAAATGAATTAATCCCATGATATTATTTTATTTAATAAATTATTACAAAATCCAAGGAATGATATTTTAAATAAACCAATTACATATAATGTTTTTTTTAATCTCACCGTCATCCACATACGTGAAATGAATAAATAATACTTCCATAGTGGGAATTTACTACAATTTTTTACATGGTTTTTATGTTAACCTTGCTTGAATTAATTAATTAATTCCCTTTATCATAATGAAAATATAAAGCCTTTTGGATATAACCATTATAAATTTACTATGATAAATATTTCATGATCAGTATTTATAGATAATGGCATTTAATTAATATATCATTTATTCATTCTTCAATCCATATTACATAGTAATCACATTAAATTACATCTATGTAATTATATTTTTAATGCTATAATTAATTATTATTTATGTAATATTATTATGTTCTTTATTTTAAAACAAAAAAACATGCACTAATGAGCTAAATTTTTTGTCCATCACTTGATAAATAACTTTGATAAATACATAAGGACTCTTCTTGTATATCAATCAGGTTAAATGATATATACTATGGAGCTACATGCTAGGTTTTTTTTCATTCTGTGTGTCAATGTAACCCATATATGGAAATGAAATTTTCTTTAAGACACATGAACTAATGAGTATAACAACATGTATTCTAACTATCCTTAATATGATTCATTAATGAAATAATCAATTAGTCTCATGAGAAGTGTACTATGTATATAACCATATTGTTAGCATGAGTTTTGTTGCTAAACCGTGTAGACTATGTGGCATGTCTGTTTGGGAAATGCTGTCTGGACCAAGAGAACATGTTCTAGGCTACCTAGTCAATACAAAATCTGCATTAAATACCCCATGAATTATTATTGGATGATATTTCATATATCATTTGACACATTTGGTGCATTGAACAATGTTATATGACATGTAACATTCCGTGACCCCCTTTTATGTAACTCCCTTCACTATATTTTTTCCATCATTAATTAGGTGAATCTTGGCACACTGGAGGATGGAGATAATTTATTAGGGAATTTTAATTAAACAACATGAGTGATTTTTTTTGAATTAAAGGAATTTGAGTTTAAATATAATAATCGTTTTGTGTGGTTATCATATTGTTCTGAGGAAGTCTACGTTAGTTCTGGAATTTTATTCAATATGTAAGGGGATTACACAATGTGTAAATGGGTTAAGTGATGTGACCATGGTCTCCATGAAGATTTTGGGAATGTTTTACACAACATAAAAATGGTACACACCGTATAATGGATACATAACATGTTGTAATTGGACATTCGTTTTAATTAAGAAGGCGAGGAGTTCTCAAGTGTATGTGATTTTCCTGAATTACCTGGCCTGTAAAAGGATTACAAACCATATAACTATATGATTACGTCTTTTTAGGGTATCTTATAAATTATAGTTCATTTTATTCTACCATATTTTTTTTCAATATGCGTATAATGATTCTTCGATAATTCTATGAGTCTCTATTAGTAATGGATTGATTCATTTGACATTGCATCACCATAGTATTTTGGATCCATATCTAACCATGATTAATCCATTCTCATTCTTATGTATTTTTATTTCTGTTACACAATATATTTTTTTACCTGATATATTAATATGTATTTATGATTTGTTTTTTCCTTCTTGATTTTGGGTGAAATATTGTTCTGGGTGCCATTTACATTATTGGTTATGGCGTGACATGTGTCTGTTCATGGGTTATGTGGTTTTCTCTTATCTGTTATCCTTTTTTTGTTGTATTAGATGAATTCTAATATTTGTAGATTGAATCTGGGTTTACTTTTTCCTTCTTCTGTTATCATCATGGTAAATCCTTCATGGGAATGTACGCCCTCTATTTTTGATGATGTTGGTTACGTCTCAATAATGTGTTTTATGTAATGTATTTATTATGTTTTTATAAATTGATTTATTAATAAATTTTCATGATTTTATGTTGGTAAATGGATGTCTGATTAAATTTGGGTTTTTAGTATTTTTTGGTAAATAGAAGGGGGTATTTTAAATTCCTTGAAGTGATTCGTGAAATTCAGCACATGGGAAGCCTTGGGTACATAGGTGGAAGGTTTATCGTAGAGATAATTCCCATGTTTCCACAGAGGGATATTATCGTGTCGATTTTCTAGGATCTCACGGCCTTTTCTTCTTGATAATGATTTCAAATTTTATGGATATTCACTCATGGGGTGTTTCTCATCTCCATAATATTGTGTTCAAAGAGATTTTTGACAGAACATTTTTTGGTATGAGTAGTATACAATCCTGACCTATTGATTTTCTTGGGATTATTTATCTATTCATGGATTTATCCTATATTGGAATTGATATGCATGATATGGATTTTGATAAATGTTAATGAAAATATTTTTTAAAGTCGCTATATCAAACATTGATTAGGATTTGTTGGAAATGGTGAAAATGTTTACAAAAAATTTGACAAATATTATTTATTTATTATCAATAATTTTTTTTAAAATGAGTATACATGAAATTTTTTATAGTGTTTTTATGTAACAATCAGATGATACCCATGAAATCCTATTAGATAACACCCTCACACTTCTTAGATGGTATGTAAACCATTTTATGTACATAGATAAAATGAAATGAAGTATTCTGCAATGAAGCAATGAGGATTTATCACAGATAGATATGCATATTTGTATTGTTATATGTTGGGTGATTTTCCAACACTATCACATGGGGTGGTTATTTTTTATGGTTTTATTGTCATTTCATTTTATACACATACTTGTAGTTTTGTTGCTTCTTGAGTTTCATGGGTTTCTGCTATTTGTTTCTATTATGTCATATATACTACTTCCTCTATTGTCTCTTTTATATAAATATGTCCCATTTTGTTACTTCATATAGGGATTAATTGTTTCCTCAAATTTGAATTTGATGATCAGAGGCTAGTCGCTAGCCCATCGATATTAGGAACTCCCTTTGGGTAGGTGACTGGTTGGGGCTCATACCAGTTTGAGATGGTAATCAAGTCAGTTCATTACAGTTTTGTATCAAAGGATTTCTATACTCAATATTATCTATATTGGTATGTCTTTTAGACTAGATACATGTTTATTGAGACTTGAAAGGGATATTACGGGATTTTCATTGCCAACATTTTCCTTTATGAGATTAAAGATTCCATGGGATGTTTGGATCCATGCCTCTTATATAGAGTTCATAATGCCAATATCAGTTTTTATTAGGGTTTTTCTATTAAAACTGATTATATTCTATTTTATGATCATTTTTTTGGTGAGCAGCATTATGCCTCTAAGACAAGTTGTTTGAGTTCTTTTGGAGGGTGGATCTAATTCTCCTCAATGAAATTATCTGATGGATCAAAAATTTATTGAGGAATTCATGTCAGTAGTTCAAACTATTGATTGAAATTTGACATAATTTAATGACATAATATTTATATTACCATGAGGAGATGGTGGAGAAAGCGATCAATCAAAGGGGTTCTTTCATGAGAAGATGACGTCCAATAAAGGTAAGAATGAACCTCAAGTGGTGGAGTAATGTCATGAAAATATATTTTAGATATTCTAATTCCCATAGACACCTAGTATTAAAATGGTTATGTGTGAATCATTCATAATTAAAATCCCTAGAAATTATTTGTGGGTTTCCATTGTATAGAAAGATAAGAAAGTGTGTTTGTACTAAATGGGTTTCAAGATTATCTTCTTCAAGGCGTTTGTTCCAGAGATACTGATGATGGAAAAATATCTATAGTTTCATTCATTCAAAAAGATAGAGAATGTGGTGCCAACATACACCAATTGGATTTAAGGGATAATTTTTTTGAACTAGATGTTGTAAGGATTTACTAGTTGAAGGCTTAGATGTACCTAAAGAGTTTTTGACCAAATATCAAATTGAATGTGTTTATATAGATGATTTAGAAAAATTTATAGATTGTGGATAAGAAAATGATTGATGATCTAAATATGGAAAGAATATTTGGGTATGTTCCCACTTCTCTTACAGCTTGTGGTAGCATTAGTGGAACTATAGGGAAAATGAAGAAGTGGTAGGGTAATTGTAGGAGGGGTGGAGATGTTTCTTAGTAGAATATATATTTGACACCTCCAGTCATATATAGTGGTGTTAATATTACATGATATTAGTGAGAAAATTATGGTCAGATATGAAATTCTTTTCCTTAAACATCAAATCTCTGTAATAGGTACTAGCATTGTGAACATCTAGAACGTTTCTATCAGGCTATGTATACACCTCAATATAGCCGGGGATCATCGGCCCAAAATGATACGATGACTCATTTAGATGCTTCTTGGAATATAGGGATCCCTCTACATGCCTCAAGAGTAAATAACGTTCATGATGTAGATGGGTTTCTTGTTGTAGTAGACATATTTCCAGTGATAGTGAGATGTACCAACCTTATTTCTTCCTTAATAGTGATTTCTTTATTTGATATTGGTGCTTACATCTCATTTGTAAGTATAATTTTGTTATATAAATAACCTTACAATAAAACTACTTTCCATTTTTATGGATTTATATAATCCAATTGGGATGATGAAAGAAGATGGGTTTTAATGTCCAACATATGTTTTATATATTGTTGATACGAAGGATGTCTAGGGTTTCCTTGTTATTGATTTGGATAAATTCAACGTCATCATCAGTATGTATTTTCTTGATGATCTTTTAGATGATTTATAATGTTATAATTGAAATTTATAATTTATTGATGTTTATGGAAGAACATACGTTTTTTAGGAAGAGTGGGATGTGGGTTTGGTTGAGCACGACCTACCAACCTGGATCTCAGATGTTTGGTTTCTTCTATTATAGTTGAAGCCAACTGAAGTTTTTGTTTTTTTATATTACTGTAATTGTTTAGAGGATTCATATTGTATTCCAAAGTGATTTTACCATTATTCTTACAATTAGGGAGATATAGTTTACAATTGACTTGGCTTGAGGTACAAAGTGGATACCAATACCATCATTCATAATGAACTTGTGAAGATATAAGGGAACAAAATTTAGTAGGACAACATAGTGAAAATGGGATATTCACCCCCTAGTTTTTCCCTTTGGTAATCCATGTTACTTTTTTCCAAGAAAGAAAATAGTACTCTTTTTTTCTGTGTGTTCTATCAAATGATGAACATGGAAATAATTATGAAAATGTATCCTTCAACACTTATTTATTATTTTGTCAATCAATTAAAGGGGGGAATCTATTTTTGAGGATTTATCATTGGTCAGGCTATCCTTAGATCATAGATTGGGTGTCTGATATATCAAAGATGTCCTTCATGAGTATCTATGGGTATTAAAAATGTCTGTTAATGGATTTTGGTCTAATTAACACCCTTAATGTTTTTATGAATTTTATGAATTAGATATTCCCTCAGTATCTCCACACATTTGTTGTAGTGTTTTGGAATTTTATTTTTGATTTATTAAAGATCTATTCTTGATCATGGGAACCATCTATGGTTGGTTTTAAAAAACAAGATAAGCCACTATTTTTATGAAAATATTTCCAAATGAAATATCTAGTTTCAATAAGATAAATACATAGGGATTTTGTTTGATTATGGATTATCATATTATACAAAGACGGAAAAAGATGTTTTGTTAAAGGAAGATCCCTTGATCATCACCGAGATTCATAACAACATTTTCAATTCTAGATACTATTGATGGTTAATCATTGATTTCTCTATGATGAGGTAACCTTTGACTACTCTTACCAAGAATGTGGTGAAACTCATATTGGATGTAATGTGCCTATCATTATTTGATGAGTTGAAAGGAAATCTGACATCAGCCTCTATTCTGATATTACATGAGCCTAGTTATAGGTATGTGGAATTTTCTAATGACTTTTCCACTAATTTGGGTTTTTTCTCATGTAAGATGATCCAGAGGTGGATTTCTGTTCTCATCATCATAGACCACATAATAATAATTACGCCACATTGGATTTTGACCTTTATATTTTTAGCCATGCACTTAAGTGTTCATGGGATTATATTTTTAGGGAAATGTTTATAGTATTTTTTGACCAAAATGGTATGAGTTATATGTTTTATATGTAATAGTTGATTCTGTGATAGAGGAAATGGGTGGAATAACTTCAAATGATTGAGTTCGATATTTCATACTCAATGGGGAAGAGGAATGTGAACATGACCCTCATCACAGTTGGTGACGACTCCTTAAGTGAATATAAGAGACCTGATATGAAATCCATGTATATGAATTGATCCGAGGTAGTGTGAAATGTTAAATGTACTATTTGGTAGTATAACATCCAGAACTATTCACCCATTTGGGTCTTATGTCCACCAGTTTGGTGCACATGTCTTTCAAGTCCATCGTTCCACACAATGCCTTTGGGCTACAATGGATTTCGGGCCACCTCAAGGCCGTCGGGTCACATGAATTGGTGATGTAACAGAATTTTTAACAAGGAACAAGGACCTATATGAGGATTCAAATTAAGAACAATCACCAGATTAGAGAAAGTAGAACAAGGAAGAATGATAGGGTATGCATCTTTCATTGGTACTAGGAATGTGCATCCCTACACTAGACAGCTACTCAACTAGTTATGTGAATGTGGAGTGTTGATAACAATGCATATGATGGTGAGGAAAACATTTCATGTATTAATTGTTTGGGATGAATTACATTAATATATATAGGTCCTAAAATTTCACAAAACCTACAATCCATATACGGTTTCCACATCAACCATTAAAAGGGGTATTACAAAAAATGAATAAAAAAGAAATAATTATGTACATTTAGGTAGGAGATGGGGAATGTTGTTATAGACCCTTAGAGAAAGAAAAACCCATCATAATATATTATGGTACTAAAGGAAGAGTAGATCCGTATGATTATTTTTTCATTGTTTCACATAGATTAGAATGGGGATGGATTAGGTACGATTATAACAAATTTTTTGTTATCAACATTCCTCCTTGAGTCCATTCTAAAAAATAAGAAACAGAATGTCTAGTTCAGAGGAATTCAACAAACTTTATATTATGGGGAAACAATTTATGTTTGGCCAATAAATTCTAATGGTGTACGCTATTTTTGTGGATAGTTTTATTTCCCCATCCTCATTGAGGATTTTAGTTTTCTTTAATTGTAAATGTTCATTGAATTCCATTCACTGGGGCACTGTAAAGACATATTATAAAACGATATAGAAATTATTTTGGCCATATACGATTCATGACATTGTTGATTATGTGTTATGTTGTTAAACATTACAACAGATAGAGGATGTTCTTTAAAAACATTTTGGTTTTATTCAGACTCTACCAATGACTATTTTGGAAACTCTATAAGGTGTGAACCAACATTTTTTTTGGATTTACATGAACACCTTATGGGTTGAATTCTATCTGGGTGGTTAATGATCTATTGATAAAGTAACATATTTTTATTTTGATTATAGATAATTCAAAATATGAAGATTTTGTTAAGACATATTTATTATAAGTTTTGAGGTTACTTGAGGTTCATTCAATAGTTTGATCTAAAAGGGAATATAGTTTTATTTTGTGGATCTAGAGAAGTCAACAAGAGGATATTAAGACTCATGTTACACTCAGAACATATTATCATCAACAAATATATGATTTGTTGGGGGTGTTATTCATATTTTGAGGATATTTTTCATGCCAGTGTATTGGAATTTAGTGTATCTTGGGATTACCATTTGGGAATGGTTGAGTATTCCTGTAATAAAAAATATCAGTCATCGATTAGAATGTATCCCATTGAGGATTTTTATAGTCACCCATACAGGTCACCACATTTTCTAGGAAGGGGCGGGAAAAGCTTCTTTGGTTTGATAGTGTATGGTTTATGATATTTCTACGTGGTTTTTGTATATATGTCGATTTCTGGTAATAATGCATAGTCTAATGAATTTTTTGTAGATCAAAAGAATCAATCTTTGGTGTTTTGCATATGTGACAGGGTATTCTTGGAAGTTTCTTCGTAGTTGTTTCATCATCATCTTGTAAAATATGGAATGTTGGATCTGATATATGTGGCACCAATTTACTTACTTGGGAAGGTTATGAAGGTTTATTATTGGATTTAATTATTGAATCAGTTTATAAGAATTTATTATGATTTCCACATATCGTACCACATATTATATCATCTTGATCCCAATCACATTCTAAGCTAGTAGGTGATTGAATGAGAGGCAATTTTTTCTATTGTGGATCTTCCTTTTGGGATCATTAACTCTCACGTGAAACACTTACACGTGAAATCAATTCCATTAGTTAGATTGTAATAGTGGAAAAAATAGGATTCTCGTGAATCATGGCAGCACAAATCATTGATAATGAAACAATGGCCCCACCACTTTACAAAACATATTTCTCACACATGACTTCTTGGGTATATAATGTCTTAAATTGGGTTTTTTATACAATAAAATTACCCACATTTATGTAATTACATTCCCTTTTTTGTCTTTCTCTTTGGTTGGGTGCAACTTTGAATTACTATGGATGAATAGAGTTTTTTGGCGAAAATTAATTAATGTTCATCTTCGGGGTTTTTTTAATTAAAGGATTATGCTTTTAAATGTTTTAATAGTTTCTTCAGTTCTCTCTATGTTTTGAGGATAAAAAAATTGGTTTAGATGTTTTTGGTTTTATGCTGGTAGATTATTCAACATGTAATGGGGTTACATGATGTGTACTTGGTTTCTAGACATATGATGTGAAAATTTTACACAAAAAGAAAATGGTACACACTATGTAATGGTTTCTTGACATATAATAATTAATGATATGTTATAATTAAAATGGTGATTAGTTTCAATGCTTATGTGATTTTCAAGGATAACACAACATGTAAATGAATTACATACCTTGTAAATTCTTGATAAAGTGTTTTTAAGGATCCCGATGAATGATAGTTAATTTTATTCTCTCAAGGAACTATTTTATCTAACCTATAAAGTTTTTATATTTTTTTTGGGAGTCTCTATTTGTCTTAGATTGAACCCTTTAACATTGTATTAATATAGAAAATGGGTTTTATCAATTAAAGTGAATGGATGTTTCAACTTCTTCGCTATGTTGATCACAAAAATATAGTAGCATTGTGTTGTCTAATATGTTGGTCCATATTATTGATTTTTTTGACAATCTTCTATAGTCATGGTGAAATATATTTTTTGAGGGATGTTTCCTTTATTTTTTGTGGTGTGGAAGGAGTGCATTCTTGAGGTTTGTGGTTTTATTCTTCAATACCATCACTTATTTAAATGGGATAAATTATAATATATGTATATTTATTTTAGGACCATCTATGTCATTAATACAATTTCTTGCTGGTTCATGCTTTGTGGGAATGTGTGACCTTCAGTTATGAGATAGGTGGTCATATCTCTAGCCTATATTTGATGAACTGTATTACTCCTATTTTTACTAATTGATTCATAATTAAATTCTATTTATTTTTTGTGTGTAAATGGATTTTTGTCAAAAAGAGGTTTCTATTATTTTCTAGTAAACTAAAAAAGTTGTACATTCATTTAATTGAAATCATATATAAAATGTGGCACACAAGAAGCATTGGTTATATATATTGAAGGTTTTATTAGGTAAATTTTACTATTGGGGGATTATTTTAATGGGTATTTACACTACAATCGAAGGATGCTGTTCTAGATACATATTTTAAATAGTTTGGATGTTAAATCATGGGGTTCTTATATGATCATTAGGACAATGTTTTAGTGAATTATTTTTCACTATCAATTTGGTGTCGTATGAATAATCTACTATCCTCACATGTAGAGGTTTTGGTGTGATTTTCTTATGCTTGGATTTATACTATTTTGGATATGATATTCATGCTTAGATTTTCGATAAATTATATTGAAAAGTATTCCTTGATGATGATATGCCTTACTTTGATAATGAAATATTTTAAAACGGAAAATTGTTTACATTTATTTTGATAAATGATTTTATTTTTCATCAGAACATGTTTTATTTCAAAATTTGCAAACATTAATGTAGTATAGTGAATTGTTATGGAACACCTACGTGAGACACTACTGATCCTGCCAGATCATACCCTACACACTTCATCAATGGATAATATACCATATTATGTATTTCTATAATAGTTAATGAAATGTTCCATAGTGAGGTAGTGAGGATTTATGCCAGCTGGGTTTTGGTAGCTGGATGGGGATATGGCGTGGGTTTTCCTAGCCTGTCACATGGAGTGGTATTTTTTCTTGTTTTCTTATTCCATTATCGTTAGACATGTTATTAGATTTTTATAGCATATTTAGTTTATTTAGTTTATATTGTTTGTTTCAGTTATGGAATATAGAATTATTTAGATGCTGTCTATTATATATATATGTGTGTGTTCGATGTCATTTCATTAGGATGGGATAAATTATTCTGTATGGTTTTTTGATGCTCAAGTGATAGTCTCCAACCTTTTGGGATCTGTAACACGCTACATCAATCTAACGAGTAGGGTTGGTTACCAGTTTGGGATGATATTTTGGTCGGTTTGGTATATGACGTGTACTTTCAGTCACACGTCATGTATCTTTATCTAAATGCATAAATCCTCAAAATCTACCAATGGAATATCTGAACGTTATTTATATATTATTAATTTTTTAGTATGATATAAATATTTGATGAATTAAGTTAATATGCCAGAAAAATTTCATCCATTTATAGAGTTGATGATAGAATAAAAAAATGTAAAAACTAACAACAATTTCATACAATCCATCAAGTAATAATCAATTATTGAATATTCTCTTGTGAGAAAATTAATACCACAAAAAGGTTATGAGTGCAGTGGGAACACAGTTTTATGCAGATCCATCTTATATTCTTCTTGTAATAAACAAATTATATGTTACGCATATGAAAAAGAATAATCACGACCAATGAAATTTATATCAAAAATAATTGATGAGATCCTAAAACCAATATGAGGTTATCATTTTATATGTAGTTTATAATTAATTTATTTCAATCAGAGTAAACTTTCATTGAATTCTATAATCATTTTTGATTTTCAATAAATTATTAATCTAATCATACTATCAATTCATTATAGTAAGAAAGGGTATATTCCCACTAGTATAGGTCAAGGCATGCTTTGTGATCCTTAGATAATTTCGATATATTTCTCGTGGCACCACTGATGGTTATTCTAATGCCTATAATGATTAGTGTTAATATCCACATGAAAAATCAATTAAGATAATATTCACTCTGTAGAGGGTGGAGAAAGGCTTTGTGTCCAATATAACAATATAGTAATAAAAATCAAAGGGGATTGAAAGAATTAAATCTATAATTTTTTTTCTGAACAATGATGGAATCTTGAAAGGGTTCAAAATCACACAAAAATGACTAAATTAGGTTTATATTATAGTAGGAAAAAAATATAATAATTGAACAACGCCCATTATATTTATTATAGTCCCAAATGATCTCTTTTTCTAAAAAAATATTATTATTTACTTGGAATTTTAAAAACTCACAAATATCATAAATAATATTCTAAATAAATAAATAAATTAATATTTTCTCAACTACTATTTAATACAACATTTCCCATTGGACCATCAAAATAAGTCATCAAATCCTCATCAATAGTTATTAGTCCTTGAATAATTAAATTTTAAACAATTAAGTAATACCACTGCAATATTTTCCTATATTTATATATGACATATATAGTATTTTTTTAATATATAATTAGTAAATAGTCATGAAACTAAATAAATAAATATTTAGTTACTTTTTGAATAAACCAAAATCAGAAATATTTTACATGCATGTAATAAAAAAATAATTACCCATTGAATAAAAAATTATAAATATTCCACTCAAATATATATTCACTTGAATAAATGGTGAATTTAGTATTTTTGGATCAAACTAACATGAATAATTATTAAAAGAAACCTTAGAATAATGTTTTTTTTAATTTGTTAAACTCATATTGAATATATATGATCTTTTAAGTACACTTAGTGCATGACCCTCCAAGCCCCTTTCCTAGTGGCATTAAGATATATTTCCTAAATGGTAAGGTTAGAAACTAGAAACATGAAATGGATACTATGGATAAATAATTTAATATAAAAAAATTATGGGACCCCCTTGGAATTTATGTTTTGTAATATAATCCATTATTCATGATTTATATAATTCTGATTATTGGACACTAGTTTCATCAACTTATGTTCTATGTGTTTGTATCATAGAATTTTCAGAAATGAAATTTATGACAATAGCTTTATGGACATGAACATAATATGGAAGTTCTAATACCATAAATGGCGTTGATATAAATTATTCAATAAAATAATAAATTATTCAAATCCTTTATCACATTATTTGTAAATTATATATCATTTGTGACACTCACAATGTATTAAACCACACCGCAATCATATGTCATTATGGTTTTTGTTAATAAATCATAGAACATAACTAATGAAAAGATTTTATAATAATTGTAATCTATATGGTTGATTATGCACATACATAAATTGGAATATATAATTATCCTTGTAAACGTAGAGTTCCTTTTGGTTGTTCAATTTCTTGTAATCTCATGCTCATATGATTACCAAGGGCGTACAATGTGAAAATGATTCTTCAGGTCTTATGAATCTCCACCCTTGATAGAAATATTATTTTGTACACATAAAATTACCATATTCATTAACAAATTTTTTTTTGGGAATACAACAATTATTATTCTAGGTTGACATCATAACGAGGAACAATTATTAACTTTTAGTGTGGAAAGTAACCTCATGAAAATATTAAATACTACTTCACATTGAAGAAGAACCATGATTTGATAGTAACATTGTATTAATATTAAAATAATTGAATAAATGTTTTCCTAAAGTACATAAAATATCAACGTAGGGAAACATGTAAAATAAGTTCATCCTTCATGATAAAAACTATGTATTCTAGCTCCTGGGTTAGCTCATATCCCAAATAAACACTTTCAACAAACATCCCCTATGTTAACAATATGGTAGGTTCCGAAAAAATAATGCATGTATTCATTGAATCATCGTGGAGTGCACCAAATATACAAGGAATCAAAATCACCATAGAAGACTCAGGATGATGAGTTTGAATTTAACAACATTTGGATAATGTGGATTGACCAATGATGATAATTGGAGGACTGAGATGAGGAAGAAAATAATGGAACCGAAAAAAATGAAAGATTATAAATATTATATATATCCAATTAAAGGTAAAAATATTAAATATTTATATTATACTTCTCATAAATCCACAAGGTTTTGGTAGCATGGGCCTAAGACCAGTGACATGGGGGATGTGTTGGATGTCTTCTATGTCATAATTTTCATTCTTAGAGTAGTTAATGTGAAGATGATCCTAAAAATTAATACTGATCCCAATTCTATAGAATTAATAACATATATGAGGGTTTTATATTCTTTCATGCACCACGAATCATCAAGTCCAAATCAGTGAAATGGTCAAGGATCCAGTTGATCAGGGTATCCTTAATGGGATTTTGATTTAATCATTAATATGGAATTCAAAGATCTCATTTATCCCCAAGATTCATGATCCATAATTATTGTGTTATATTTCATTATGGATATGATTCTGATTTTTCAAATAAAATTTTCATTAGAGAGTTATGATGATTCCATAATTTCTCAATTCATTGAAATATATTATTTTTGGACTTCTAATAGGCAGAGAGAGATGATTTTATCTAATGTAATGATAGTTTCCTTTTTGGGAACAAAAATTCAGAGGGAGATGGGGGAATATTTCTCTTAAATACCACATCCTCTGCTATTGGTGTTTAATAAAATCCAATTTAAAACAACGACATTTGATATCATAAAAAATGAAGAGAAAAAAATCTAGCCCGACATATCCTTTTATATAGGATATGTTAATCTTCAGTGTATACCATGAATATTATGATGTGCATGATTGCACAATCAAATTAAAAAATTATTCCTTACTGACTAATGAATATATACACTTCAGAAAGGTTGAATTAAATTATAAGGATCCTGAAAATGAAATCACTATAGAGGCCTATGGAAATATTTTCTGCATGTTCATAACCCCCATAGAGGGAAAATCACCAGTAAAGTGAACATCATATGAGGCCTGATAACCAACGATGTGAAGAGAACTAATGGTGGATGTTTCCAATTCCACTACAGTGGATAATAATATTATTTTTATATGATTACCTTGCATTGATACAATTTTATGAAACACTGAATGATCTATTGATTTCAACTATGATAGTGCACATTATTTTTCTTATGTCCCTCCACATTATTGATTATATGTTGTTCCACATAGATGCAACACACCCTATAAGGAAGTATAAAAAAATGATGTATTAATAATTTATAAGAATTTATTTAACCTCTCCCCAATTATTTCTTCCATATGGAAGTCACCACTAAATATACTAAATAAATAGTTTCCACTAAGAGAATATTAGGATTAATGGGTGGTTTGGTGATGAAGGGGGATGGAAACATCCCTATATATCCAATCGAGATGAACAAAACATTTTTTTATTCCATTATAGTTACAATTTCGAAGAATAATATTTGATATTTTTTTGGACATTCAGATAGCCAGGATAGTTCTTGATGAAAGAAATAAAATGTTTAAATAATGGATTGATTTTCCATATTTATATCCAAATAACATGGAATTTATTTTCAAACATGTGTCTCCCATATCAGTTGATGAATTTCCAACATAATTAGATGTGATAATCTCAGATTATAGTATCATATCCTCCCCCTAGAGAGAACATATTCAAGAACACATTCCAGTTTTGGGCAGTAACTATGATCCATGATTGTACATTAATAATTTTCACCCAACTAAATGTTTTCATTCCACAAATAATATATGGAAGTTAATTACTAATACTCACAGGTGGGTTATTCATGTTATTCTACAATGAATCATGAACAACATCAAAATTTTGGGTAGTCGGGGATTCTATTATTAGGACAATCATATTACCATGAACGTGAACATTAGGGATCAAAAAATGGAGGAGAGGCCTAAGGGTTCTTTCTATTGGCATAAATTACATCCCACACTCTATGAAATTTAAATTTGGTACTTCGATGATGTTCCCATTGTGTAGTGGTTGAGTGGTGGTAGTATAACATTAAAAACAAAGGGTTTAGTCACATAATCCACCTTTATTGGGAGTTAGATTCCACTAGGGTAATATGTTTGGGGTTTGAAAATATTTTACAGGATACCTAATTTTATAATTATATGGTATTTTTTTCATGTGGAAGGTATTCCCCCTTTTATTGAATTGGAGCCTACAAAACAAGGAGAGTTTCAAATTATTGATGAGGAATCCTGATGATCAATTAGAATGATTCTATATTTTTTATAGGGTCTTCATTAAACATTCAATATGGATCATGATATTCTCTTATTTTAGAATGACCTTCTATTTTTTTAATGAATGAAATGATTTTTTGTTTAACTTGCAAATTATTTCATAAAAAAATATATGAAACCCCAAGAGTTAGTTTCATGATATATCCAAATCATTTTAATATTTAACTGCATTGAAAAAAAATTCAATCATGGTTCTAAAATAGATGATTAAGAGTTATTTTTTCCTTGGTGTGGCCCATATATGGGTACGAGAACAAATAACATCACTGTAACATGAGAGTATTACTATTTTATTGAATTATTTCCTTATGTATGTGGATTTATAAGAAAAAATAACAACATTATAACACTATATTTTGTCCATTTTTAAAAATTATTTCCCAATGGGTGTTTCTCTTGGATGTGTATATCAACAATTCTTATCACTATAACAATAGATTTGGTCTATTGAATGATTGATTTATAACTAGTCATGTCTCACATAAGGGTATAACATTGATACCATAATTATAACACTATGTTGGTACATTTGAAATTGAAATAAGTTATATTTCTATGGTGAGCTTCACAAAATGGGAATTCATAATGAGGATTCTAAATGTCAAAATGGTTTGAACACCCCATTATAACATTCTATTGTGTTTGACATGGTCCCTTTTGATAGATATTCTAGGGGTGAGATAAAACCTAATATTTTACCAAGGATAAGGGATATTGAAATAAAAAATTCGCATTTTGAGGGTTTATATATTTTTCCTCATAAAATTTATGTATTTTATTCTATTACATGAATTGTTTCGTAGTACTAAAATGGGGAACTCCAAGTGTGAATGAAATATATTTTTTATTTTTCCACCCATTATGGGTATTTAACCGAGCATGTTTTACAATTTTTTTTTATTTTAAATTATATAAATTACTAATGATGAATAATCTGTATGTCTTGTGAGAAAATGCGTCGATATTTTCCTAGGATTCCAATTACTAGTTTTCAACTTGAGAGTTCTATAACTTTTTCCTGTGGTAGTTTAATGTAATTTGGGTCAAACCAAATGTTTTTCATATTTTTTATTCAACAAATATGAAAACATATTTATGTATTTTATGGTCACATATATTTGATAATAAAGTGCGGTGGTATATATAGTATCATGGGTAACATAGAATCAATCAGAATTAGCAACACATGATGCTCTTTATATAGAGATATACGTGAATATGTGCATGCAAATTAGCATCAAAATTATAAATCAACTGAATTAGATTATTAATATCTATAAATTGTGGTGAAATATATCTCTCTAATTGTGTTTCAATTATAGATTGTGAAATCTCATGTGGTACATAAAATGCATATATTAGTGATGGGGAAATCAAAGAAGGCGAAACTCCCCATGTTAATACTTAGTCCTAAGTCATATAATTTTTTGGAGGGAACTGTTTTACTAAAAATCACTATTTTGGTAGTCATGATGCTTTGAAAAAAACTCTAAGATCATCTATACTACATGTTATAGTGTTGGGAAAAAATCCATCAAGGTACTATTGAAGAATTTTTGAGGTGATTGTGTTTGTTGAGAAAGTTGACATTTCTGCTATGATTGTTGACAAAGTAAACCATGAAATTAAATTTTGTTCACAAATTGGATTTCATTGTGGAATGTCGAGTTCATGAGTTGTGGTCAACGATCCATGTTTGACTCAAGAATTTCGACAATGGAATGGAGGATATGGAGGTGGTACAAAAATAATAGATACATGGTGGTGTTGTTTTCCTATATTATAAAAAGAGGAAACTTGTGTGTATAATGTTTTTCAGGATCATAAGGTCAAAATATGGAAATGGAAAGAGTGTCGCGCTAGTATTGGTGTGGTCGCGTAGGTGACTTGTGCTCTTTGATGAGACATGCGCACTGATGCCTAGGAGGCTTGAGAACTTGCACGCTTGTGGTTTTTCAGTTTCATAAGATCATATTTTGGCAATAGAAAGTTGGTTGCACAAGTGACTTGTAGGGGAAGATACTTGCATGCCGAGTCTTGCATGATGTGGGTTGACTTTCGTGCCATCATGTAGGATGACCAAATTCCTATAAATATTGGACCACCCCTCCTCATTTTTAACAGAGTTCAACATGTAGAAAAATTAGAGCTCACGTCGCGCTGGTGTGGTGGTCGCGCAGGTGGTGTGTGGTCCCACTGGTGGACATTTGCGCTAGTGTTTGATGTTATGCGCTGGTTGGTAGTTGCGCACTAATATTTGCTTGGGTGTAAAAGGGATAAAGTTGCATATGTTTGGCGTTTCAGAAGAATGTGCCACGTAGGTGATAGAGGGAGACTTGCACGCCAGTTGTGACATGTACACTGATACTTGGTCTTTGGGTTAGACTCGCACGCCATGTAAGGTTGATTCATAGTGGTTATTCAAGGCTTCATGAAAGCTGGAAGACTGCCTGATACCTTCAGTGCAAAGTGAGATTTATCTACATGTGAAAGTTGTACTTCAACAGAGCATCTATATACAGAGGATGATGCATTTCTTCATGAAAATGTTGATACCTACATGTCTATAAACTGTGAGTGGATTCCATTCCGGGGCAGTGAGAAAACTATGAGGAAGAAGGTGATCCTCTCCACCAGTAGTGAGCCATAGAGAGAAAAATCGGTAGTGACCCATGAGAAAGTTTGGAGCTGACCCTAAACCTAGTAAAGGCAGTCAGCCTGGGACAGATTGAATGTTCCGAAACCTTTTTATCCTCATCTAGTAAAAAATAGTGGAATTTGGTACGACGGATGTCTTTTCAACGTATGCTCCTTGGACATAGCCCAATGAGGGTGAACCAAGTAAAAATGACTATGTATTCCTTCTTACTTCCTTGCATTTCATTTAAAGCATCATCATCAGATAAAGAAGAAAATAAGTGATCATAATAAACAAACAAGCGCAAACAAAGTGACCATTGTAATAAAGAGGAGAAGATCCCATTGGGCGGGAAAAACTTTGAAAAAGAATATCCATACCCTGATTCACCATCCCCCCTCTTAGGGTATATAGGCCCCTATTGGACATAAAATATAGGAAAACCAAAAAATCAATGTGAGGTTCATTGGAAAAACAAATAGTATTTTGGAGGATAAATTTATTTTATGGTCTTGATGACAGAACATAGTTTCAATTAGTTTAGTGTAACAAAATAAGAACATTAAATGGTTCAGGAATGTGATTTTTCATCCTTTCCATGAATTTTGGAATGATAATGAGGTCTTAACATTGATCATATAAATACACATTTATTGTTAGAATATGAATTTTGTAATTAATGATCCACTAATTTTTTCATAACATAATATGATATGGGGATCATAGATCAGGGTTGACAACTAAAAACATTATAATGATGGGTTATTATGTAATGTTTATTGGGAAAACAAGGATTTTATGACTTCATCCTTAGGACATAGATACATATAGATGAAAATTCATACCATGGAATGATTTTTATTTCCATATTGGGGGAATACATATATTGTGAAAAACAAGTTTCATATGTTGTTAAATCATCTATAAGTATTAAAGGATGATGTGAATTAAAATAATAGATAATTGGATGGGGTTCACGGAAGGGATGATATTCAAGGAGGTATTTGATACATTAAATGTTATATAACCAGAAAAAAAACACATTATTTGGGAAAGGGAATATGATGGATCATTTTTTTATTTTTTTTCATATATTAGAGGATCCATTGAATATGGAAAAAATAATGCAAGGACTTTATGGTAGGATCCCATAAACATTATTCCTTTTTTATATTCACAGTCTATGTATTATGTAGAATTTAGAATTTATGAACATAGTGTGAAGAGACTTTAATTTCCCTCAAAATCCCTAGTATTAATTATCATCCTAAAATAAATTATATCTATATTTCTATTAGTTTATGGTCAATGGATTTGAATCATTGAGGTATAGTATTAAAGGTAATACAACATTGAAAAATAAATGATGTATTTAAGGTAAAAAAATTGCATAAAAAATAATATGTATAACCATGTACATATTTTCCGAAAATGAGATATAGTATATAATTTTTGAATAATGAAATAAATGACATTAATGGAACTTCTTTTCAAGGAATATCTTCTAAATTAGTGGGTTCACACAGATTATGTTCATGGTGCTTTGACTATAAGGATGATGATAATAACAAAACTAATGGGGAATAACTACTATGAATGTCCGAATATCATATGAAAAAGATAGTAGTTTCATCATTAAAAAAATCTATTAGTTCGTGGTTCAAAAGCTGTGATGGGGAATAGGTACACCATGGATGAACACTGACCATATTCGAGTCGAGGCTTCTTCTAAAAAAATATAAGTGTGTATGGAAATTAGAGGTCCTCCTCCATAGGGGGTAGATTTGCCTATATGATACTTTATTTCATATGTGAAAATAAAAACCCATATTTGAGTCATGAATGAATAATAATATAGAAGATTAGTTTTTTTTTTGAGTAAACTCATCCAAGATATCCATGAATGGTTGTATAGATCCAAGACAGTCAAATAATGTTGTGTGATTTTCAAGAAATGATATTCAGGATGAGAGACTGAGGAATTTTAGACTTCAACTTTACATGACTAGGATATTGAAATTCCAAATAATCATGTGGGGATTAATGATTATTTGTTGTGGGGTTTAAAATATCTAATTGGGATGTTAATACATATACTGAAGTAAAATTAAAAAAACACGACATGGTTTTTAAACTGTAAGAGCATATATGAACATTATGTTATAATATTGAGATATATAAATATTATATGAATGTTTGATTATAGAAAAAAACTCTACTTCAGGAACCCATTTATAGATAATGATATAATGTAGTGAAATTTGTTCATTTAGTAGGTCTCTCGTGATAGTTAACAGTGTTATAAGGTATACCAAATTTTTTGTTGTTTTTCTTCATGAGATAATTTATTAGATTACATGAAGTGTAAGTGTGTATGAAAAATTCCTAGGTATGAGGAACTTACAAAATTACATGTTATAGTAAAAATGAAATGGAATCATCATAGTCATGATCCATTGAAGGGAAACCTGATATCAATTAGGGGATTTAAACATTGTGATGATATAGGGGTTTTGATTGGGATTATTGACTAGAAATATAATAAAAAACTATAATTACATTGTATCTTGTGAGTATATAAATAAATCCACATATAATTCTTTTTTGGATCTCCCTCTATAGAAAATTATTTCTATGAGGTAGAGAGTTTTAACACTGGATCATAAATGATGAACTCCACAGTGAAGAAACCTATGTGGACAGGGTTTAGGAAAAATAGAGGGGGAATTTTATCAATAGACATTACTAATGATTCAACACCATTAAATTTATTTAAATATATATAATAAATAGGATTAAATTTTTTTATCGATCCATGAATATTTTTCCTTGGATTATTTCTATTGAATAGATACATGTGAAGAAGAAGAAAATGTGGATTCCACATATGGTTGTTCTATACACTAAGAAGGTAGGAATATTAGTTTTAGGAAAACATGGATGTTCCTATGATAAGAGGTCTAGGGATCATTACATATCATGAGATAATAATATTGAAGTTAAACATAGTTAATGAAGTGATATTTCATCCCTATACCTAACTCATATACAAGGAAAATTGGAATTTTTTTAAAACACTATTCCAACCCAATAGAGGAGATCCATACATCACTTTATATCTAGATATAATAACATTTATGTAATACGCAGTTAATAATGAGAAATACTTGTGAAGATTAATCTCATACATAGGGAAAATAAGTATTTTTGTAAATTTTATTTTTTGAAAAGGGAGGAGGTTTAGAGATATTTATCTATCATGAGATAATAAGAATCAACACTAACATATATCTAAATTGGAATTTCATCATTCAGGTAGATAAATATATTTCATTAAGATGAGAGTATTTATAATCCCAAATGATTAAATGTTGTGTGAAATGATCCCCAAATTAAATCTTTCTCATATATAGATTAATTATTCCCTATAAAGTAGGTGGATCTAAGTATATTATGGTCATGAAAGATAAAAAATGTGGATCCTACATTTAGACATTGGGAATCTCAATCATACTCATTAGTGTAATTACCCATGACCTCTAAGTTCGTGTGATTAATGCTCAGTGTGAGAAATAAGTGTGGATTATAAGAATATTTTTACCCCATAGAGAATAAATCATAGGAAATTCAAAAAAATCATGGCATTCAATATTTTTAGTTCGGGATATTGACATATATTTTTACATCATTCCACTCGGACATAAGAACCATATAGATTGAAATCATGTTACAAGGATAATATAATTTAGATGTACATCATGTTACTTGGATTATTTATAAATAGTTATATGTTATATGGTGATGATATTGGAGGTGGTGGAATATATCCTGAAATATTATATCATAATAATTTTTTTGTTTAATATATTTCATTCCATATAATGTTATCTATTTGTATGATTTTAGAAAATTGATATTCAAAATAATTTCACTGGTGGCCCACATGATGCATTCTAAATCTATTTTTATCAGGGAGTATGATCTGTTAGATTATACATTTTGTATGATAGAATTTCACTGCCAACAAGTATCAATAATTGGATTATTCTTAACTAGATTCATCATTATTCTATAAACCGTAAATATATATTCCTCAGAGAATCTTATAGAGGATAACGTTTATATTGAAATTTCATGCAACTCAGTTTTAATGGAATTCTGTGTTTTGAAACATGCATGATCAATAAAAATCAAGACTTTACAAATCATCCAATTTGTTATGATAGTACTCATCATTGTAAAATAATTTATAGATAAAAAAGGATGGTGAATTGGACTTTAATGGGAAGGACATCCTCTATCCCATATACCAAAGAATATAACATCTCCATTGTAAAAATATTGGTTGTGGGGCGATAATACCCCATGGTAAGAACGAGTTTTTATATAAAAGATATGTTTTCATTATTCATTATCATTTTGAGAAAAAAATAATGAATTACCAATTCCTAAATCCTTCCTTTTTTCTCTATATGAAAGATGAGTGTATAGATGGACTGAATTATTTATATAAATTCAATGAATTTCTTATAAGAAAAATTAATAGTTGTTCCAATTCCCATTAATATTGAATGAGGGGCACTATATATGGTAATTATGTTTGACTACATGATGTTGAAGATTAATTTTATCATAATTTCATTGAGATATATTTCATTGGTCCACTTAGAGAATACATTAGTGTCACTGAGGATATATTTGAACAACCTAGCTATAATAGGGGATATAGCCCCCATGAAATCTAATACATATAAATAAAATGAAAAAGGATATATTTTTGTGTGTAGTATATTTGGGAGTTTACCAATTAATTTCTAATTAATATTTAAGGAATTTATTTTTTTTGGTAATTCCATTAAATCATGCATTATCAATTAAAAATTGATATATATCCATGTGATTTAGTGGGAGTTTTGGTTTTTAATTAACGATAACCATATATTATTCCAGGGAATTCTATCATAATGATGTGGTACATCCTTATTTAGTGAGTATATGGAGTATTCCATAAAGATTCCATTTAAATAAGACATTCTATTAGGTTTTTTCCATTGTAGATAATGATAAGGATTTCAGAACATCAGATCTACAATTTCATGCCCAGTATCAATTCACAATCCCATTTTGGAGGTATCCAAAAAATGGGGTACATCAATCCAATAGTTGTGTTAGCCAATAAGGATATCATTTCATCATTGTATGTAATAGTTATTATATCGTTGATCATTAATATGTTACCATGAATAAATATAGAGGCAACCCTTTAGTGTGTGATGCTGATGATTGTCTCATCTGGGTCTAGATAATCTAGGATAATGACTTCATTATACAAATCATCAAAATTTTCATTATTTTGATCTGATACAAGTGTCTTTGTTGGATAAATGGGAAATACATCCATAAATAATCACATATACTTATGTAGTGGAATTGATTCTTCTTTCTTAATGGAATAGTCTTTATTAATCAACTTGATCACAAACTCTAAAACACTATTGATTATTAAGTGATCAACTGGAATATTTAATGTTAATTCCAATCCTTTAATGAGGACATGATATTATTCTTCATTGTTGTTTAATACATTATAGATAATGATGGAATAAAGAAAAATTACATTCTCATGATAGTTAAAGACATTTTCCAAGATGACTATATTGAGTTTTGGGTTTTTCATCCTTCTATCTATCATTATTCTAGATGGTCCATTGAAATATATATCCCTTGTTTTAGGATAGTTATTGATTGAAACTACCCTAATAACATGTTGTTATATATCCACATAAAATAAAAAATGGATATTTAATTCTACATGTAGAGTCTCAATTAATGAACTATGATTATCATTGCATGTAAATTCTACTCGATGTCACATTATTTGTTTTAAGGGGATAGAATAGTTATACCAATATATTAGTGAAAATTTTATTTTTTTATATCAAATATATATGTTTTAAAGGAAACATGAAATCACTTCAAAGAATCATTGTATTGAATTAGTGAATTTTTATGAATTAGAGTCATAAAATGGTTTACTTAAAAAGAATTTCTAATGATTATTGAATTTTTATTGCCAAATGTTTTCTACAATTAGGTGACTTACTTATTAATTATCTTGGTAAAGGTTAGAAAATTTTAATCCAGTTTTTCTAAAAAGAGTTCTACGTAAGAAATATTTCATTTAGTCTCTCTCTCAACTTTAATAGTTGAAGGATGTGGCATATTATGGTTCATAAAATTTTACATGAGCTTAATATTGATGCGATGTTGGAATACCATGAATATAAGAAAAATTCGTGATGTTAAATAGAAATCACAATTCAAGGGGTTCATATTTATGTTTTTTTCCATATTTTACAAAATAATGAATTGATGTTGGAAATATGATAGCCATGTTTTTGGTATTTGACCACAGAATCATCAATATAGGACATTATAGATTTTATTTGAAAGGGAATGATGATATAATGCATGAAACGTCGATACTTCATGAATGAACTGTTAAATTGTAATGTAATTATCTGAAAAATAATACATCACTTTTGGATCCCTAAATATAATGGTCTCCTCATCCAATGGGGCCCTATAAATCTAATAATAGATGGAATATCAATCAATGAATAAGAGATCCTAGAAAAGATTCTTCATGGATCAAAATTTCCATGATTAAGATATGAAAGCAAATATTTTATTAAAAATGGCTAAGATTCCTATAATCGATGATATTAGTATTCTCCAAATTACAATTCTTTTAAGGTATTATATTGGAGGATCATTTTGGGTATTCAAAATCATGAATAAAATTTAACTTAATGACTCTGTCATATTTGGCTTCTACCTTGACTGTTGGAGTAGGGTCTGTACTATGAGCATTATACTTGTATGCATGATTATCATTATTATGCTCTAAATGGTGAGGGCCTATTTGGGTTGGATTCAAGGATTTTCTATGTAATCCATGGAGAAAAAAACATGATGATACTTTTAGAATGATATATATTTCTTTTACTCCTCTGGAAACAAATAATAAATAATTAGTATAGACTATGAATCTCCCCCTATACCAAGATATAATTTTCATAGATTATGGATGGATATAGAGATTCCATTCTCAAATGTTTTAGTGGAATATTTAAGATAACTCTCTTTTTATAAAAATTATTCTTCTACATTGATTTTAGTTGAAGTTGGTGATGAGGAGAAATTTTCTAGGAGAAAATTCTATGTGAGGGGGAATTTATATTCTTGGAATTATATGGAGGCCTCTATAGACATTATGGGTTCCAATACATCGGCGTTATCACTTGAATAATTATATATATTATCCGATTTTTCACTATTACTATCAATAGTATAAAATGTATTGATATAATAATATTTATGATAAAAAGTTTTGAATTTTCATTTATTTAGATAGATTTTGATTTATTTTCTGACACATTTAGTGGTGAAAGGATATTTTTATATATCATATTATAAAATGAAGTATTTCCATTTTGGTAATTATAATTATTTCTGTTACCATATACTTCATTTTCATAATGATATTTTATCAATGATTCTAACCTCAGGAAGATGGAGGAAAACATTCACAACCCCCATGGATTCATTGACCCTCTAGGATTTTTATACACATGAAAAATATACTTGAATGTGTTTACCATAGGTAGAGATTATTTTGAACAAAATTCTCAAAAACAACTTGAGGAATGGGATTGATATAAATTAGCAAGATTATATTCCTTATCCTGGTTAGAGGTGAATATTATGAGTGATGTTATATTGGAAATCATTTTATGGGAATGTGGTGAAATTATTCACCCTTATATAAATATTTCATATTATCTGATGGATCCCAACATATTGTGAAAATTTACTTTATTTAATCTATGGTAAATACATAATCATCCATGTTTTTTTGAAATATCGTTATGTGAACTATTTGAATCACATCGAAGGTAGTGGTTCTAATGAGATCACCTATCACTAGTGTTTTAAATATCCCCCATAGAATTATGTATATACATATTTATATTGATATTTTTGGGAATAAAAATGGTTATTATCACTATATAAAATCTATGGTGACCATTATTAGAATACTTGAGACCCTAATACTATGATAATTGAAATTTTTCATAGGAATAAAATGATTTTCTTACATACTGAGTGTTAAAATATATGTATTCATAAGAAACCATAAAATCTCAATTTGCATAATTGTTTCAAGATTATGCGTCAAGCTTGGTCTAACCTAGAGGTTTCAGATCAATATTACCATATCCTTGAATTTTTATTTGAGATGTATACAAATCATCATTACAACAACTATATCACCAGATTGTCTAAAAAATATTGTATTTATTCTAATAATTTTCACAAAGGACCGAGGAATTTTTTTTGTTTTCCTGCTTCTATAATTTTTATGAGTTCCTGATATATATTTATATGTTAGTCTCCATGTATTTTTCTAAAAAGAATTTATCCTCCTAGAATTAAGTGGTGTGATATTGTGCATTAAATACATTAGTAGTATAGACTTTGTATTTGTATTGTCGAAGTATTGGAAGAGCATAAAAAATTACTTCACTTAGATTTATTGACAAATTAATGGAATCCAAAATTGAGATCCTGGATGTAAATAATGATTGATATTTTTGGATTTCATAGTTTTAGACTACTGGACCTTGTTTCCCATAATGAGGCTACTCTGTAGACTATGATTGGGATGCTGAGGTTGTATATGTGGATGATGGTGATCCCTGGTAAAGATTTGAAGTTATTGATTCCTTCTCATGGGTGGGACGAGAAAACCATACAAAATTATGATGATGATAAGGATGATTTTAATTTGATAACTCGTTTTCTTGTGTGGTTTGGATTCAATAGCCCCAAAAAGATTACAGGGATTAAATTTACTTCTATTGAGACGTCTACAGTTATTTTCTTATAGATTCTATAATATATATTAATTCTTGTGGGATATGAAATGAATATTTATATCCACATTGATCATTTCCACCAAAACCATTGACCTTGATGTCAAATTTTTCAATATCCATCCTAGGATTCCATATATCTAGGCACTAGAGTTGGTTAAAAATGTAGCCTGATGGGCATCCCCTATTCTCTCAGGGAGGAAAACTGTTCATGGAAAAAAGGGATTGCAAATTAAGAATGTTTTTAACAAAATAATTACTTAAACATGGTGTATTAACTTTGAACATGCCATGAACTCCACATACCATAGTGTGTAATTATCTTAATAGGTTGTAAGTAATATTAAAACATAGGTAAAATTACAATTACTATTATTTTAAATAACATAATTGAATAATATATATATATATATATGGATACAAGAAAAACTATCAACCAAAAACAAAATAAATGAGGTGGGATGTTATGTTTTTGATAAAAGAAGCTTCTCAAAATTTTAAAAAATATTCCAAAATAAATAAAATCATATAACACATCTCTATGTAATGATGGGTATCATCCGATCACCTTGCCACCACTATAATCTTAGATAAGTCTTGCATGAGAACTCCACACCTTCAGGTGGAGGCTTTACCTTTACCACATCATAATAAATAGTTTCTATAGAATCTCAGGGGTTCGGGACGGGTTTACCCAGTGAGTCTATTGGAATCCCACCATCTGTTCCACATCAATCCTTTTACGGAAAAACTAAACTATCTAGTTTCAATATAAATAATAGGTATCTCATACATTTAAAAAAACAAGTAATTAGATTTAATGACACAAATTAAAATAAGGAATTTAAAAAAATGTGATTTATTAAATATTATAATGGGATTCCATACTTTTTATACCAAGGATATATAACCCCGTTATTATACATCATTAGCCTGGTTCACACATATAGTTAGTCGAATGAGAATCCTACTTCATCATTAGACAATTGGGGGACAATATACTATGTCACATGCATTTTTATTGGTTGGGGAACTTCTTCCCATATTAGTACGCATTTATATGAACCCATGGTTTCTTATGAGTGTCATTAAACACTATTTTATCAATAGATTTTACTTCACATAAACAATTTCATATGTAATTCCACATTCCATGTAAATTAATATTTCTTCCATTAAATTTATAAACAAGACACTTCCATCTAATGGGATCTTGTAATTATTTTGAAAACCAATATATAATTTCACCATTATATTATAGAGAATAATTTTTGAAGTTGAAAAATTCAATATTCATGATAAAAAAGGAATGAATTTGGAACATAATACCCTTAAATTTTTCATATGTTTTTAAAACACACACATATGATAGAAATAATCATTTCATATAAAGGAGGTCTTAGAGAGATAAGAAAAAATAATAATCACCAAAACTCACTCCTATAAATTAATGAAATATGAATTCCTATCCACCATGAATTTTGTGTGTAATGAAAACTAATAATGAATGGAATAATAAATTATTAAAGTGTAGTGGATAAGTTTATATCTTGATTAAAATTATGAATGTTGAATAATTTCAATATAATTCTACCCTATAGTAAAAGAGGAAGTCGTTAATGGCATGATAGAGGATAATGGTCGAATGGGGAGTGGGAGGGGTTGGGATTTTCTAGAATATATATATATATATATATATATATATATATTAAATTTATTAATTTTAAAATTCAAGGCAAACCAGATGGTTTGGAATTATTTTTGAAAACATGATTCCAACTAGGTTGGAAACAGTACCTCACTTGTGAACTATCTTGGTGGGACCATAAGGGTTTTAAAATATTAAAAATGGCATTGTTATGTATTTTTTTCATTCAGTGATTTTTCTGCATTCTTTTCCCAAAAGATTCCATAATTATATTGTAGCTCATGATATCTATTCTATGAGGATCTTCATTTAATCACTCCCTAAATTTATAGAGTGGTGTTAAAGTAATAAAATATGGAATATATTTCCTAAAAATGTGGTTGCGGGTGTACAAATTCCCCAACCACCTCATTTTATACTAAAAAAGAGTCAACACAACACTTGATTCAAAAACAAATGTGGCCTTTTCTCTTTCATATTATCTTTCATATACCATTTTTCCGGTGAATCAGACCCTTGATTCCATAATAGTTGAACTGACTGAATGTATTTATTATGAAAAATATTATCTTGTTTTTAATGATTTGAATTATTGAATTAGTAAATGAGAAATTTGGTTCTCATTATAGCTTATTCCAATTGACCACATTCAACTGTTCAAGATGATACGTCTTCAATTGAGAAACATGTAATAAATTATGGTTTTCATTAACTAGGAATAAAATAAAACATGAATTCCAACTTCCCATTCAATTTAGGGATATAAAAAGGGCCAATGTATCATGTGGTCAGATTTACCAACATTTATAATCATTAAGGACCCAAATTGTGTGAAACTCTCAAAAACACCTTGATACATTCTACAAATACCAAGGGATGATGATGAAGATAAAATTATAATTTTTTGGGGCTATGTGATGTCTGTATGAACTAAAAAAACACTTATCTTTACAATTTTATCCCTGATAATTCATGGTCCTAAAAGGGAGGATTCACCTACATATACCATCAATAATAAGTAACTACATGTTTATCCAGATAGATCGTCAAATGGGGAAATATATATATAATAATGGTATCTATTATAATTATTAATTAAATCCTATATTAGAAAATATTCCCACTTACCATTAAAGAAAAGAACAAATTCCAAAATTTTATCTACCAAAATAAAGTAATCTAATTAATTTTTAGAATATTTATATTGAAGGTAATCCAAATTCAGATTCACTTGAGTTCCCATTAGCACCATGATGCCCTATAAGAATTGTGACCCTTGATACGGTGTCCATTTCTTATATGAGGGAGGAGGGTATAACATGTAGTATCACATACTCCTTATATATCTTGAGAAGGCCATCCTCTTTTTTAATTTCCATATTTTGTAAAAAGTTGATGGATTTAGTTAAATGTTCAATAATGGCCAAAATAGAATTTAGTTCCCTAGTGGGTTGAGGTAGTCAAAAAAGAAGTTTATCGATCCCTCATCCCACTTCCAGGTAGAAATTGTTTTTTTGATGGACCATGCTATATAGTCATTGGATTTAAGATTTTACCTATTGATAGTTGTAACAGTGAGACACCAAGTCTGATAAATCTATCGTTATTCCCAAACACAAGAATAAACTCATCATATGATGGTAAATCATGGTTTCAATATGTTGGAAAAACAACTGAGGCTGATGGTAGTCATCTGACACAGATTTCCTCACTCACAAGGGGACCACAAGCAGACCTCTAAAGGAAAGTGAGAATCTTGAAGATAGAGATCACATCCCAGTGGATTCACATCCATATAATTTTCCAATAACTTGTTGGTATATTCTATTATCTAATGGATCTTATCTAATAAAATTTAGGAATAAATTAATCAAAAATTCATTAACAAAAGATAGGGAATCCTTCTCTACCCTAAAATTATTGTTATAATTACTTATGAGACTCATGAAAATCATGTACTCACAATATTTACTAACATAGTGGGATAGAAAAATCATACTCAAATAATTGTGGAATATATTAACAATTACAAGTGTAAATACAGTCTTCAATTTGAAAGTATAATGTTATTCCACTAATATCATATTTCTGTGGTTTATAAACATCTAATAGGAATTGGAGCTCAGACTACTATGTCTAATAAAAACTATGATATTATAAATAAAAAGGCAATGTAACAAACATTTAAGAGCATGTATAAGGAAAAACAGTTCTAGAAAATAGACAGCGAAATTATTAATGTGTGGAGATATTTTTCATGATATTTATTCAACCACATGATAAATAAGCATTAGAAAATTGCCAAAACAAAATGTAAGAAGAATCATATAAAAAACATAACCCTCATAGGACTGAGTAATATTAAAAATAGAGGATGAGTTAAAAGACTACATCATCCTATCACATGTGTCCTTAATCCTTATAGTCTATACATATTTAACTCCCCTATGAAGGATAATTTAATGTAGAGAATAAATATTTTGGAAATGCATAATGAATCATGGATAAATCCATGATATTCTCATGTGCATTAAAATTTAAAAAAAATTATTAGTGTCTTCCAAATACATAACAAACATTGCCTTTCTAGGATCAATTTAAATGACTCTTCTATATATCATATTTCCAATGTAATTTAATTATTAATCCTATAAGATACACAATTAGAGATCATATGAGAGTTTATGATCATGATGAATCCCCAAAATCATCACATGGTACTTCTCATCCACATCAACATATTGGAATAAACTATATTTTAAAAAAATAATATTACAATCAATAGATATAAATTCTGATGAAAAAGTTAGTATATAAGAGTTATACAGGTTTTATGGGAATTTATTGGATAAAATTAATTACAATTTTCAAATAGTGACTATAATTTCATAATATATCAATCTAAGGTATGATGGGCACATTCATGTGAAGCATGTAATTCCCAAAAAAATTTCAAACTTAGAAAAACATTGTCCACCAGAAAATTATTAAATCAGTCTTCAACATGATAAATGAGATATTTATGCATGATCATGACCTGGTTCATATTTTATTAGAAGATACATCATCAAATAGAACAACCATTTTTCTTAGTAAATAGAACTGGGGATTCCTATGACGTAGATACATAGTATTTGTGTCTACCAACATTAAGAAATATAAAACTAGAATATTACTGAAACAAAATATATTATGTAGAGACATTGTTTATGAGTCTACCAATATTTAGAAAATTCGTATCCTATAACAAAGAATAGACATAGAATATGAGTCCACTACTTTATCATGTATTGTTTCCACAATTGGTTTTTAGATCTTATTATCTATTAAATAAAAAAATTTCCCATCACAGGAAGTAAAAAATACTATTTTATAGTTGAAATATATATTCACCTCGAAATTAATCATTAAAATAACATAAAAAGTGGAAAAAAAATTATAGATCAAATAAATCCAAGGAAATTCAACATAGGATTATGAGATGATACAATACACTCACCAGAATCCACACAAAATTTTCAGCCTAAGAGGAGTTGAAGATTCCACGGTGTAAAACATATGATCTGAATTTGGGTTCTACAAATCATTAATTTCCCATAAAAAATTAGTGAGAATCAACTATTTTAAAAAATGAAATCATTATGGATGATTATATAATATCTATACATCACACTATAAATGGCAATCACTCATATGTTGTGAGGTCCTTCTCCATTTTGAGTAGCTGAATACTCTATTCTAGTGTTTGAGTCCAACCACTTTCTTGATGTCCCCCACATATCAAGACCATACCATGAGACAATCCTTTAACACCCATGAATGATAGCCTGTTAAATTACTGAAGGATATGCCTCATGTCAACCAGGTGCACCTTTAAATTTGGTATATTACCTAATTAGAAAATCATGTTTAATCATGCTTTTCCTAGAGTAGTAATAATGATGGGGGACCTCTTGGGATGTTTCTCATGATTTGTGTGAGTGAGGAAAAAGAACACTGAAATAGAAAGTATTGGCCCATGGAGAGATTAATAAGTATTATGATCTGTTCATCCATTTGGGTTAGACCAGTTAAGGAGACCACATGTCTATGGGTAAATGGGAGGTTCCTGGTAGGCGATGAATCAACACCAAAGTTAGAGAGGGGTATATGTAGTGTCAGTGTGGTAAAGTTGTAACATTGGTATCAAAATAGTAACCTAGTTGGAAGTGTGGTGGTTTTACCTTGGTTTATATATAATTTCATAAACAATGAGGCTGTTCTAAAAAGATGTGGGGTGAACGTAACACCCTAGAATGATAAAGGCTTAATTTATTAATGTATATGATTCATCTCAACATGTTTCACCATTATTCTTAGGATCCTACCAGATTATAACTTCATTGTGAAGTACGTTTTCCTGGAGTAGTGATGATACTTGGTAACCTCATGGGATGATTCATAGGGTGTGTGTGAGTGTTAAAAAAGATAACTGAAAGAATATGTGTTGAAATTTATGGATCTTCAACAATATTAGGATCGATTCAACCCTTTCGGTAGGAACCATATAAGGGACCACATGTCTGAAGGGAAACGTGTGGTGCCTTGCAGGCCAATACCCAATGTCAATGTTAAGGATGGGTGTCTCTATATTTAGCACGATCCAATTTTGAAAAATACACCTATGAATAATTTGTACTAAGAGTAGGATCTAACTACCGCAGACACGTCAAAATGAATTTGATATCATATAGGATCTAAAAACCCAATGCACTATTTCAGGGAATATTTTTTTCTTTATGACCTTTGGAGAATCCCTATGTTCCAACATCGATGACAGGCCATCAGAGTGTCCATAAAAAACTGTTAACATGGAAAACATAGCAATAATTATTAATAATGGTGGTATTAATCCTTGTGGGAGTATAATATAATATCTTTGGTGTAGTCCAAGAACCAACAAAACCCTTTACGTGGGTTATCCCACTTCATATTCTTCCTGAAAAAATTTCCTTCACTCCCACTGTTTAAGGAAGAAGTACAATACAACAATAATATTTTACATTAATTAGTTTCAACAATGGGGTAGATTTCACACAATAATTTAACAATATATTATTTCAAAATTAATACAATTTTGAATTTCATCTTCCATAGAATATAACTATATTAAAATTAATATTGATAAAAAAAATTAAAATTTTATTATTTAAATATGACCATTTTAAACTATTTAATGGATTAGTGGGTATGAATCAAACTAATATAAATATATAATATATAAAGATATATTTTTATTCTAAATAAATTACCATTCATTTTTAGTGAATATGAATAATTTTTTTAAAAGACCATATTAGATTGAAGGTAATATTTTCTAGAAATTTATTTATATCCGTAAATCATTACTAACAATTTGAATTATGGTAATTAATATAGATGAATTATTTTAATGAAATTTAAAGACCATATATTCAAAATAATTTATTAACATTCTTCTAATAGTGTTTACAATATATATAATTAGTTTACATTCTTTTTGTTTCATTATACATACATTTTTATTCAGAATTTTATTATTGTATTTTATGTGATGATATTATGATTATTATTTATAATATTAAAAATTCTATTTTATAAAATGGAAATAATTTTTTCAATATGTATGTTAATATTGTCTCATGTTAAATAATACAGAATTTTAAAAGGGTTGATTTTATGAAATATTGCAAAAAATATTGATTAAAAAAACAATATTTGGTTTATAATTAATAAATATAATTTCAAGAATTAAATTGGTTTTTATTTTTATTAATTTCAAATAAGCATAATTTTATTATACATAGTTCATATAATTTTATGGGAATCAACATTATAACTTATTTTAGTTTAAAATATATTCTATAGTTAATGCATTTTTATCAAAAAAACAATCCATTGGATACTGAGTATATATAATATAAGTTACATTTAAAATTTTAGTTAAATAAATATTTAAAAATAGATTTTTTTAGTTTGGTATTAGGAGGTTCATAATTTATATTGAGTTTAAATTCATTTTTTCAAAATTAATAATAATAATTGTAAAATATTGTCTACATGATAATGGGGAAAATAAGATAATTAAGCTAAAAAATCTATGATATGGTAAAAAAGGTCATTTTAATTTTTTTGGATTAACGTTTCGAAAACATATCTTCATATCATAGAAAAATGGTATTTCATCCACAATCAATTGATTAAAAATCTTATATTATTTCATGTTTTGTGTAATCACAAAATGTCCTTGTCTCTCACATATTATGTTGTCATTATATTGATGTAGATAAAAATGATATATGAATGAATATATATTATTATTTATTAATATTAAATTATATTTATTTTAATATTTTTGTTTTTATTTTAAGTTATTTTATAATTAACTAGAATACATACACAACAATGACATAGTGCTTCTGAAATAAATTGTAAAAGTGAAGAAATTATTATAAAAAGAATTAAAAGTAATATGTTTTGGTTGATTTATGGTGTTTAATTAATTTAATAATTATTTATTATGTAGAATATATGATGAAAATTGAATGTTATGAATTAAGTGGTTTCCTTAATGTTAGTAAATTATTATTTATTATATCTTGGAAAATGACATTAGAAGGTATTTAATGCTCAAAATATATGTTTGAAAAAAATAATAAATCACAAAACCCTATCAAAAATCATGTTCATAGGAATTTTTTGATAATATATTTAATAGAACATCTCTATTCAAGTATAATTTAAAAAAAATCACAAATTACCTTTAATGACTGAAAAAATTGTTATAGTGGTTTAGGTTAAACTTGGTTTATGAGGGGAATTAAACTAAAATATTATGTGTTAAATTAATCATAAATAAGTATAAATATTTTTAATTGAATAAATCATGAACTTATCCTCAACATAATCAAATATATAGAACTTTGTATCCATTTTACATGATTTAGACACATATATTTTATAAAAAATTTAGGTATTTACAAGATTTCAACCCAATTCAATAATTACAGTGGACATATTCTCATATCTTTATAACAAATCATGATCAATTTACCTCAATGATGCTTTACCCATGTGCCTATAAATGATCCATTATATTTAATATAGGATATGGACTCACTATAAGAAAAATCTAAAAGTCTCAAGGAATAATCCAAAGGTGGATTTCCAAATAAGATTTATAACACTTTAGTAAGTGTTTTCAGGTTATTTTATTTTGGCACATACAAAGAGAAATGTGTTTTATTTTTAATCTCCACATAAAAATTTATATTTTATGATGGATATAATAAATATTAGTTATATTCATGAAATAATGGGGATTCTTTGAAGATAATATCAATATTACTGTTTTACCCTTCAATATTTTGTAAAACAATCACATTGTTCGTGAATACATGTGGAATGCCACCCACAAGAAGAAAAGTGATTATTTTTCTTGTATTCTAGTGATTTTTTATTATAAAAATTTATTTAATGTATAAATATAAAATTATTTTATTTTTAAAAATCTATAAAATTGGGATTAATGACTCATTTGGTGATGTTCAACCTAACTAAGTTATATTTTAATTATGAAATAAACATCTTGTAAACGTCATACACGAACATAATAAATTTCATATACATAAAAACATGGTAATAAATACAATAAAAGGTATTATTATAAGGTGAAAAACGTGAACACATTTCCTAATAAACTATATAATTTAAATAATTTTATAATATTTGAGGTAAAGAAAGTACATGGAAAGATGGACTCAATGTAAGTGATATCTCATCTCAATTAACATTCACTATGATTGGGGACATGTTCCCTACATTTTGTAATTTTATTATTTTATATACTTACATTTGCATTTATTTTGTCATTAATTTTAAAAAAAATCAACTAATTTAAAATTTCATTTTATGTTCTTTCCTTCAAATATCTTTTGATTCAAAAGATACCAAAGGGGAAAATAAATTTATAAACCTCTTCTCAATGTTTTATATTAATTTTTTTTTCTTCCATGTACTTATTTTTCATAATATTTTCAATAATGTTCTAAAATATGATTAAAAAGTTATTAAATGTTATTTTCATAAAATTCAAACATTTATTACAATGTTTTAAAAAGGAATCATTTAGTATTTTATAAATGGGTAAATATTCACTCTTATTACCAATGGATAAAAATAATTTATTTAACATAGATCGAATGTGATGATTTCCCATTCATCATATCATTTATTCATTATAATTAATAATCATCATTTTTCATGGTATCCAATTCCAATTGAATTCCCACTGTTTTAGATAAATACATTTAGTTAAAATATTTTTGAAAATAAACTGGATACCTCTACTCACGATTATGTTAAAATAGAATGTATTTTGATATTAAGATAATATTAATTGTTTATGGGTGTTATAATGAAATATTATAACTACTAAAAAAGTGATTCCTCATATCGTACTTGACCATTATATAATATTGTATGTGAGACTAATACTTATTATAATGATGGGTGTGCTTGATATGTCCCTCCAATGCAATTAGTAAATATAAATAATTTAAAGTGTAAAATGGGGGTGAAAACAAGGTTGGTTACTATCATGGATTTAACTAGGACTCAGTTATTTCCAACATGTTTTTAATATTAATAAAAATTTTATATTAATTTAATTCACCAAAATAGCATTTTATATTCTTTCAAAATGTTATTAATTAGTTGATTATATGAAATAAATAGAAATTTAAAAACATTCAATGGTGAATATAATTTTTTAAAATAAATTTTATCTTGATTTCTAATTTTATTCTTACTTATATGATGTTTTTATTTATCATTCTAATGGGATTCAAATGTTTTCTTTTAGAAATTTTGATTTTAAAACATGGATATGTTATATTAAGTTTCATAATGTTTTAATGTGTAAAATGTAAACATTTTCACGTTTTCAAATTTTTTTAAAAGATTAATTGTATTACATTATTTATATATACCAAATTATCATTTTTTTCGCATATAATGTTTTAAACCTTTCTATAGGGCCTATATATGAGTATGAACTATCATGAAGTCTATATTAAAATTATGTAAATTGAACATAAATGAACATGTGTGTCATTAATAAAACATGGAGGGGAAATTAGTTAACTTATTTTTATGGAATGAATGGATATGGTATGTAATTACTCCTTATTCATTGTCCGGGTCTTCCTAACTCTTCAAAAATATAATCCTAGAAGAACTTGTGAACATAATAATGTGAAACCCTAGTAACGTAAAACATATAATTATGGTTTAATATTAATTTTCTTAATTAAATTTATATTCTTGGAAAGGGTTTGGATAATTATAAATTATTTTAGTAACATTAAGTAGTAGTAATTTATGATTTTTAGATACCATCATGGGTTTAAAATTTAAAGTATTTCAAAATGATTAAGTTGATCGATACCAATATTCAAGATTTATTTTATGATATTTCTTTGGGAGACAATAATTGAGTTTTGATAAATAGTTCAGTTAATTTAACCTTTATGTTTGACAAGTGATGTAGTTGAAAATTTATTTTTCGAAGAATCAATTTATATTTTGTGGATAATATATTACGGTTATTCATACCCTATACGGTTATGTTTCCCTCTGATATTGTGTTAATTATGTTAAATTGTGATTTTAGGGTTTTTACCATTTTGGAATATCGGATTTATCTTGTGGATAAATATGAGAGAGAATATAAATTTACAAATTAGGTGATAAAATCTATCTTTGAATAAATTTTTTATATTGGGTACATTATATGATTAGTGTAGAAGTGATATTATTTTCCAGGATGGTGTTTTATTTTTTAAATATGTATTGAATTTTTTTTTGAATCATTTATGATTTTATTTTGAATTTATAATGATTATATATAGTTCAAAACTATATTGAAAATATTTAATAAATATATCATCAGGGTTTTTAAATTTTTGGTATATGTTTTCTAGAGTTATTGAGTTATTTAGAGATAAATGTTATGTTTGTATTGGATGAAAATGTGAATAAATCATTTTAATAATTAGAATTTACTTTTGGGCTAGCATCTTTTTAATATTTTTAAGGATCATTATTTATATATTGATTAATTTTAAACATTTGATGAATTTTTTTATGATTTATATAAATAATATTTAATTATTTAAATTAAATATTATCTTCAATCGTGAAAACCATTTTATGAATTTGGTTAATGTAAAATAATAGGTCGGAAATATATTCTTCCATTTATAGATCATGTGATTTTTTAATGTTAATATTTGTTCCCATTAAAAGAAAAATCAATCTTGAATATTTTTCTGTTGTAATTTAAGAATATACAGGAGTGGAAAAATCAAATCACAAAACAAAGAATGAAATTTTCAGTTGTGTTTTGGAAATAAAATTTTTTTTAATACATTTTAAATCATCATCACGATGGTTAAATGATTTATAAAATATACCATGGTTTATTTTGAGTAAAACACAGAAATTATATGATATGATATTAGAAACTCGTATGGAATAATGTGTCTTATATAAGTACATTCTTTTATGAAATCATAAGTTTCATGGTCTAGAAATATAAATAATTGTTCATGATAAATTATATATATAATTTCAGTAATATGTTACAATAAATTAATATTGACAGATAAAAAATTAAATTTCATGAATTTAATTTCTTTAATGACTATTGTATGGTATTTTAAAGAGCATTATAAGTTAAATTCTGTGCACCACATACAATACAGATTGTAAATTAAACTGTGATATTCTTTAAAAATATGAATATTTACATATGATTGTAATAACATTGTCATTCGTTTAGAGTCTATAAAAAGATGGAGCATCATATATATATATATATGGATTTGTTAAATAATAATTATATATTTTTTAATTTCTGTTAAATAAAAAATCAAATTTTAAAAAATTTCATATAATATTAGAAAATAAGTTCATTTAGAAATTTTTTATGTCAGTAAATAATTTTTATAAAATGAAATAAATTAGTTATTATAGATAATTTATTTTAATATATTTTATTGATACAATATGTAATATATTAAATTAAACTTCATATAATGGGTTTTTACAAGATAATAAATTTGTATAAATTCATTTTTTAATCTAGAAATACATTTTATTCAACAAAAGATTTTCAATTGAATTTTATTCTAGAATGTTATAATTAATTTATTCCACTTCCATAAATGTAATTAAAAAATGGATTTTTTTTACATCATCATTAAAAACTTTAATAGAAAAGTTGTTTGGATTTTTAATAAAAGGTAGAATTTTTTTGAAATGTGAAATATAATAATTTTGAAAAACTGTCATTTTTCACATTTAAATGAAGTAATATAAATAATAAATTTGGGTTTTTATTTGTTTAAAATTCATATAGTTTCATTATATTAATAAAAATTAGAATAATTCAATTTTAATCAATGTAATAGAAGTATTTTGGTATAAGAACATTTTTATGTCTAAAATGGGTTTTTGTAAACATTTTTTCCATTGTGTATTCTGAAATTATAGTAAAATTATTTTCCAAAAATTATAATAATTTAATCTATATAATATTAATTCACACTTATAATCATATTTATATTATTTATTTATGAGTGTAAGTTCATTTTTAGTCATAATAAATAGTAAACATCGTTCAATTTTGTCACCGTAGTAAGGGGTATAATAAGTTAATTAAAGAGTAAACATTGCAATATGGTCACAAAATATCATATTAATTATTACTGTATTAAATTATTTAGATAAATAAAATGATATCTTCTAAATTGTGGAAACTTGTTTCCACATTCCATTAATTACAACCTTTATGTTATTTTCTGTTATGAGTAACCACAAAATGTCCCCCTCTATCTATTATTTTGTAGTAATGAAATGGATATTAGTAATAATGATATATAAATTATTATACATGAAAACAATGAGGAATAATAAAATATATTTATGTTACTTATTTATTGTACTTTTTATTTATTTTATAGTGACTTTTATTGGTTATGATGGGCCTACATTGTGATTGTTTTAATACTATATAATTTATGTATATTATTTTAACAACATACAAAAATAATTTTTTAGAAGAATTTTTATGGACCATGAATTATTTAGATTATTATAATTTATAAGTCATGGATAATGATATTATATTCTAATTCAATTATCTTGTTGACTTCTCTAATGTTAATTTTTTAAATAGTCTCGAATGTGAATTTAAATGGTAATATTGTTTTAATTATTATTTCAAAAACTAAAATATAAAAAATTTAATTTATTAACAAAAAATGATGATATATTTACTAAATATTCATAATTTTTTTTATTTTCCCGATGTATATTTTAAAATTTACATTAATAACCATAAATAATGGAAAATTTATTACCACAGTTATGGTTAAATTGGGTTTATGAAGAGGATTAAAACAAAAGATAAGATTTGAAATGAAACGTAAACATGAATAAATTTTAATGGGTATGTTTATTTTGAACATATAATCATTATCATATATTTTATATCATGTTAAAGTAATTTTATATTATTATGAAAATATTATACATTAATATTTCATGTACTTAAAATATCTCAACCCACTTCACTTAGTAATGACACCTCATCTCCCCTATTCCATACACCTATTGAGCCATTTAGATTTTCTAATATTGCCCTAGTACTATAAAAAATTACGTAAACATATACTAGAGTTTATGGACTCACAAAAAAACCATCATACTTGGTTTAATGAATAATTCAAATGAGGTTTTCCAAATAATAGGTATAACTCTTAACAGACTATATTCATGTTTATATCATCTATCTCCTCCATGAATTGATTCATTGAATATTTCCTCCCAAACATATAATTATGTTTTGTATTATTTATTAAATTAATATATATGTTATTCAGGAAATAAATTTCATTATATTATGATACTATATTACATACATTATTCCACTTCCATCTGCTTAAAATAATAACGACATTCCTACTTATATATGGACTACCACATCCAAAGAGCGATGTGATACATTTTTCATCAGTTACATTCATGTATGATTATGAAATAGTATTTAACATATGAAAATTATAAATATATCATTTTTAATAATCCTTAGATGATTTATAGTGAGTCTTCCGGCCTTTGTAAATCTACTTAACTATTTTTAGGATTATGCAACGAACATCCTCAAAAAGTAAAACATGAAATTAATTTATTTTGTATAATAAATGAAATATAATTGATTATGATAAGGTAGAAAAAAATAATATTTTATTAAGAAATTAAATAATTAAAAAAATTTACATTATAATAGTTAATAAACATATGTGGCGAGTCATACTTCTGGTGAGGGGTTTCTTATCTCAATTTCCATCATCGAGACTCATTCCATGATAACCACATGATTTATGTTTTATTTTCTATATAAATCTATATAGATGTATTTTTTCACTAATTTACTAAAATTCATGGGTTTTAGAAATTCATTTCAAATCTTATCCTTCAATTATCGTTGAATTGAAATGTCACCAATGTTGTAAGGTATTTGTTTTAAACCTTATTTTAATATATTCAAGTCAGAAATGTTTACATTATATATTTATTGTTATAAATTTATTTAATAATGTTATTTTTTATTCATAAATAATTTTTCAAGGTTACTTTCAACTACATTCGACAATAATTAATTTTTTTTAAAAAAATAAACATATTATCTTTTTCTGTAAAAGATAATTTTTGCTTTTCACCAATAAAAATGGAATGTTCTCTAGCATAAATGGAATGATTATAATTTCACACTACCATTTTCATTATTTATTAAAAATAATAACGTTTTTCATAGTTTTCCAACGTATATTTATTTCACATTACCATAAGGTACTTTTCCAATTTGAAAATTTTTCCATGGGAAATGGAATCATATTTTTCTGTTTTTTAAAAAATGAAATATGTTTTTCTTATTAAATTAAATGTTTTTTCAAATGGATTTATGTTTAAATGTGGAATATTAGAAATGGATTCTTCATGATTTGGTAGTTGAGAATTATATATGCTGATTAGTGAGCTTGATATCTCTCATGATGGTCAGGGATCCCAATATATCACTCCAATGCATTGGGTAATAATTGGTCTCTATAGGTGTAAAATTATGGAGATAAACTAGTGTTTAATCCTATGTAATTATGTAGGCGTCAAAAATATCCAACATGGTTCCAAATAAATTTATTATGGGTTATTAATATGAATCTCTATGAAAAAAATATTATTCTTTAAAAATGTTTTTATTGAAATCAACTTATTTATTAAATTAAAGAGCGCATTGCAAACTTTTAAAGGTGAATGATTTATTTTTGAATGAAATGATATTAGTAATTCTGATGTTCCTATTGATTTATCCATCGGCATATTATTATTTCACATTAGATTCAAATTCGTTCTTTGTAGAATATATTACATTATTTTGTGGATATGGATTATTTATTTGAAAATAAATATATCATTATTTTTTTACATTTTTATGTGTATTTATGCTTTCACTAGACATAGATTTTCTATTATATTTATCTCCCAAACAATTATTTTTATGAAAATACCATGTTTTCATATGTTTTCATTGGTTCCATTTATGGTTAGGTAGTTTTATAAAGGTCAGATCCGACTAAAAAGAAATTAGCCTTGAAAATATATTGGGTGTCAAGAATAAAACTGGACTATGAACGTTAGAATCCATGTTATGTTAAAAATAGACTCTTTATGTAAATATTCCCTATGTAATGTCACATTTTTCCTAATTATCTAAAAATATAAAACAAAAATATCATTGGAATATATGAAATTTATACCCTTTTCATAAATCAAGTTTTTATGTGTTTATTTTTTATGGTGTGTCACACCACTACTTATTTATATGTTAAGATATTAAGTAAAACTGTCTTATGATTATAAATCAGGTTTTAGGGCTATTTAAAAAAATTCCATTTTTTCTATCCTTGAAATCATATCATGGGAAAAGTAGATGAGTTCCCTAAATCTATATTTATAGTCCATAATAATCCTTGTACTATAAAAATATTAATAATCCTTTGTATTATTTCAATGCCATCATTAGGGAATAAAACCATTGGAAAAATGATAATTTAAAACCACTCCACTATATTTCATCTGGATTATTTTTTTAGATAATCGATTCTCACCATCAATAATAATGTTCCAAAAATATAAATTTTACATATCACATATTAAATAATTTGGGTTTATCAAAAAAACGTTTCTATTGATTTTTTTATCAAATATTAGATTTAATTGGATATTTTCTTCCACAGACAGAAGGATGCATACACTAAAGGAACTATTAGTCCTTATTGTAATATAAACTCATACCCAATTATTAAGACTGAGTTCCATCTAGGAATTTTTACATATCAATCACTCAAATAATTCTCATGACATCCTTTATCATGTTTTAGTCAACTTGAGGGTTGCTAGGTCTACTAGGTCAAATAACATGAAGGTGTGGGGTTAATCGGGTTATGACATATTATAAATATTTCCCCTACGGATCTTTTCTGTCGTTCGCGGCGGCAGCTTCCTTGGTTTGGTCGCTTCGGCAGTGCGCTTGATTTTCCATCCTCCTTGCTCGATTCCACTATATGGATAGGGTTCCACGGCAGCACAGTTTTCCAGAAATCGAATACCATATTTCGCGGGTTGAGGGAGCTGCTCCGTCCTCAAATGCGTGCAATGGATGGTTGGGCGTGGCCTCTATGGGAATTCGGGATAGTGGCGAGGGGATCTGGATCTGGCTTTGAGCTAGGTTCTTCTTCAGTTTTTTGAGTCGAGTCCTTTTTTTACTATTTCTTGATGATTTTTTGCACTAGGATTTAGTTGCAGTGTTGGTTTCTTGATTTCAAGAAGTTTCTTTCGTCGGTTTGGTGTTTGGGATTGTTTTGTTTGTTTTCCAAATGGGGCTTTGGATCTGGATCATTGACGGTGAAGGTGACGACAAACGACATTGAATTTCATCGGCGCACTTGTTGATGTGGATAAGGTCATTCACTTCGCGTCAGGATATGGTTTGAGATGTTCCAGATCAGGCATTATGGTGGTTCGTGGCTCGAGGTGTGATGGATGAATTTCTAGAGATTTCATCCTCAATCCATGAATTTTTATTGGTTTTTTCCTACGAAACCTCAAAATCATGTTTAGTGGATGTTGACGATGGGGAAGATTCTTTGATGATGGTGTCAAGCGATGATGTCAGTGATGCTGGGGATGGATGTTCAGGCGACGACAGTTGTTATGATGAAGTTGGTGGTTCCGAGAAGCGATGATGTTGGAGATGGGATATGTCATTGCCTCTAATCGTGGTAGTTGACTGAATCAACATTTATGCATCTCAATGTGGATATCAGACCATCTCATATCATGTGTTGGTGGTACGTTTTATGATAACTATTTTATTTTTTTGAAATTTGTATTTGATTTTCCTATTGGTGGGGCGATTTTGAAGAATTGGGGTCCTTGGAATTTAGTGTTTTTGTGTAGTTGTGGGGATGTTTTTGAATCCTATGATGGATGGTTACCACTTACCCTTAAAGTGAATTTTAGAAAATATCAAAAAAAGTTTTTGGCCTAACAAGTTTCGGTCAATATCTTCTACACTCAGGCTCACTACCATTTCTAGATTTTAGGGTCTAGTCACTCCATTCCCAACAGTTACTCCCTATGTGTCTTCCTATAGTTTATTTTCGGTGGGATGGATCTCCGTCTTCATCTCCCATTTCTCACTGCTCTTGGAAGGGAGAAAAGAAATTTTTATGTACTTGTAGAACCCATAATATTCAAGAATTCATATATCCAGACTATTTGTAGATGTTATGTTGAATTACCTAATTCACAGGAAGATGAAATCTTCTTTCCCGTGTAATTTTATGTTGGCGGAAAATGATTATTAAAAAAACTATAGATCTTTTTAAAGCTTCCTTGGGTCCTCCATGAACTACCTTGTGTATTTTATGTTCTACCATGACTCCTCAATGTTCTGTGTAGAGGGTATGTTACATGGTATTACTCTTGCATGTACCACCTCCATTTCCATGAACCAATCAATTTAAATATTTCTTCTCCTATAGATTACCTCCACTAGGACTTTCGCATACAACCTTCATATAACTGAACTGTGAACTGCCTCTTCTTACCACTTATGTGAACCACCATGCTTTGGAAGGAATGTTCTTCCTCGGTGCACCACCTTTCTTTTACAATCCCTTCTCCCTTTACAGGCTATAGTTCCTCACAAAATTCATTATCAAGGATTCCATCCACATGAACTACTTCACCCTTCACAGAATTCTACCTCTCGGACATCTTTCAGACTTCGAAATTTTTCCGTAGTGATTACTTTCTCTAATGGAATTATCTATAATTAATTATGGGATTAAATATTTTTATATAAAAAAATAAATCAGAAAATTCTGCTAATATGATATTTAACAAATCATTATTGTGGTACAACCTTCAGCACCACGTGCTTCATATTTTGAGAATAGAAATTATCTCACGAACCATTTTCCCTACGTGTTCCGTGTACTACCTCTCTACTAAAGTGGAAAACAAAATCACTGTCTCCTTTCCACCAATGATTCCCATCCTGGAACCTCAAACAACTGACTCATTTTCATGGATGAAAAGACATCCTTCACACTTCAATCCTTCTGCGTACAACATGACATATCCACGAACCATTTGTTTCCTGCAATATATTTTTGTACATGGTCTACATCTCATCATCCAGGGTTACCTTCCTTTTAAGGATTAATATGATGTTCGATGTACAACCATTACAATTTAAAATCCATGATTTTTTGGTCTACAAATTTTTTCTCATATGTAGATATCATACTTGGTAGGAAACCAATATCCCGATTTTGAGACCCAAATACATTTTAAACAACTGGAAACTACCATACATTAAACATCATCTTTTAGAAAACACTTACCATTCATATTCATGGACATCTAGATTTTTCTACAAACAAAATTACATCGAATACATACTGATAAAACACCTTGATAGATTTTCTCCCAAAAATACCCCCCTTGGGTTTGATGAGAATACATTCATATTTTCTAATATTATTAAAGTTTCTTACAACTTCTCCTAATATTCACTTCTTGATATTATGATAGTGAACGAGGATTTAATTAACACATACTATAAGACTACATGAGTCAGACACTGGGTGATAAATGAGAGTATAATGTGATGTTAATCGTTAATCAATTCCTTCCAATCCAACACCTCTCTTATAACATCATCACAAACCTCAGCTATCATTATATATATGCTATGATCAATCTTGACATGAATCATTAGATTTTATTATCCCCATATGTCACTACATCTCTGAACATATTCAACTCCCCTATCTCACTACTCCACCACTCATCATCTCCCCATGTATTCACTAAGACATTATCTCTATTTTAATTGAACAATTTCTCTCCCATTATCAATAAACTAGAAGGGTTTCTATTTTAGGCCTGAAATGGGGAAATGATCAAATTTGAGAAAACATGGGAAAACACTCCATACCTCGGGGATAGGGTTTCTTACATCCAAAATTTTCATGTGTGGGGAGTCGATTGGAATCCTAAATCCAGTAGATTAGTTTTAAATTTTTCATTAGGTAAATCCTTTGATAGTATATATGTATCTTGATATTCTATAGTCACATAGTACAACATCACATGCCCTTTATCCACCTTATCTTTGATGAAATGACACATTATATCAATCTGATTAGTCCTCGAGTGATGGAATGGATTATTTTTAAGATTTATATCACTATAACTATCACAATGGATTCTGATCAGAGACATCACATCAATCCCCATATCCTCAAGCTATTATTTCATCCCTAATAACAATGTTCTTGTTTGAGTGGGTGAAATATACTCCACTTATATGGTGCTCAGTGAAATGAAATCTGGTTTCATTTAAAGCCAAGAAATACACAATCAATAATGGTATAATAAACCTACAGATATTGATTACCTACCATCTACTGAAAAGACACAATCATCATCTATATATCCCAACATCTCTGGTTGACATTTTTCTTTATACATCAAACAGAAATCCATAGTTCCATTGATTTACCAAAGTATTGTTTTTACTGAAATCATGTTGATTTCCTTGGGATTACATTGATACTGTACTTCTTGGTATGTGGCACAAATAATGTTAGGTCTTGATGCTATCAGGTGTTGATGCGGTCAAGTATAGTTGAATACTATTTATTTTCCAATATTTTGAAACATTAACTATATTTCATTCACCATCCAACGAAAATTTCATATGGGAATCCACAATAGTTATCATCTCCATGTAAATATTCATTCCAAGTATCCTCAAAACATCCTTGGAATATTTAGATTGAGAAATTAAAGTTTCATTTCGGCCTTGTGTCACGTGTAAACAAAGGAAAAACATCATCTCATTAATAATTGAAATTTCAAACTCACTTTTCACTTTTTGAATTACCCTTCATCTAATCCTTCAAATATTATGTGATCAACATGTACTATAACCATCATCCTTTTATTCATATCATGGTTTACATATATATTTTAACCAACTCCACATTGTAGAAAACCATGATTTTTCAGAAATAAATCAATCATTTAATACCATACGTTTTCTTCTTAATTCAAACCACATAAAGTCTTTTCATCCAAAAAATAATTTGTCATGTACATGGATGATGAAACCACTTAGATTCTCAATATAATATTATTCTTCTATAATCCCATTATGAAAAGATGACATGATGTAGATTTACAAAACATTGAAATAACAATTTCACTACTATAGATAAGAAAAATCGAATTGTCAATATCCTTGAAAAGGGAGATAATGTTTCATCAACATAGATACCCTCCATCTGGGAGTACCGTTTTCATAAAAGTTTTGGTTTTTTTAATCAAAACACCATATTCAGTCATTTTATTGTTTAGAACCCCTTTAGTCCCGCTTATGTTTTTTCTTTTGGCCTCAAAAAAATCTCACATTTCTGATTCTTCTCAATTTGGTTAATCCCTTCATTATTTTCCTAAACCCAATCCTCATCACTAGCATCTTAACCAAAAAATTTATTCTCTACCTATGATAATTATGATGCATGCTATAATTTCTTCATCCCCCTTGTCTACAATCACAATATATGATCAAAAATTAGGTTTTATCTACCAATATTAGCTATCCTGTTCTATCTTTGTGAAGTTACATATTTATCCTCATCCTTATCTTTTTTTGAGTCTTATTCTTTATCATCATCTATCACTAGAGTATACATTGATCAACTAATTTCTTCATCAATATCTTCCGGATACTGATCATGATTTTGTTGAATATTATGCTCATTCTCCACTATGGTTCCATCTGGGATATCAACAATCTTTTATAACCTATTTTTGAATCATTTATATGATTTTATTTTCATTAAGTAGCCATAAAAAATCATTTTATATCCATAGTATTCAAACATTATGGGTTTGTCAATATTTATAATGAAACACTTACTACTGAAGATTATAAATTACTTCAATTATGGCTTCATTCCATAGCATAGCTCATATTGAGTCTTCTTTTCTTTTGGACATTACGACACTATATTTGATGGGTAAACAATTTTCATTACTGATTCATCACATAATTTCATTTAAAGGAATTTCTTAATGAGAATTGTTCTAAGCATGTTGTATACAAACCAATTTTTTTCTCTCAACCACTCCATTCTATTGTGGAATCCATACTACTAAAACTCAATGCCTTATCTGAGGTTTCTCAAGATAATCCTCTACATGGGTATTTTTGAATTCTGTTCCATTTCCTTTTAGAGCATTCTGATTGTTTGACCCATCATCATTTCAACTTCCCTAATATATGTTTTTATGCAATATAATACCTGAAATTTGTGGGCAATGATTGAAACTAATTCATTTCTTCTACAATATTCATTGAAGATAACATAGTTTCTCTACCCATCAAGAGATCATTTTTAAGTTTGTTTGGACATATGAACATAAACCAACTAAAGATTTTATTGAGCTTAGGTATTTGGACTTATATGTTTTTTGAATGATCTTCCCTTGATTGAAAGCATCACATATATGTGTAAAATTACTTGATAATATAGGGAAATATTGAGCAACACCATATTTCACCAGATCATCCAAGGACATTTGACTCATGTGGCCAAGATTTTTGTCAAATAAATTATTTTCTTATACCTTGGATAGAAAACACATATTTTTTTCTCCAGTCAAATGGTAGATATTCCTCTTTGTTTGGTTTCCTTGTAATAAAAAACACTATATTTTTCATTACGGACACATACATTCTTGGAAAATCACATGAAATTTCAAGTGTCACACATTTTACATACATATAATTAGTTATGACTAAGACCTTAAAAAACTAACACATCTACATGTCTCAGGTCCTTTCCCCCAAACAATGCTTTTCTCAAATCCAATAACTTTAAATCTAACATAATTTTCAATATATTATTATTCATTCTTTATAATAATAGATACCCTACACCAAATCCATCATTCCAATCAAATGGGAGGTTCATCCACTATCATAAATTCATATCCCAGTGTTATCTGATGCCTTGAATGACATTTCTACAACTACTTCCTTCTCAGATCATTTCTTTTTTATCGATGTTTTTGATTTCAATTATAGTATGGATTGATACTCTTTTCATTCCTCTTAATATAATGGATTAGTTTTACCCTATAGAGATGAAAACAAATTTTTTCCTTTTCATATCATTTAATGCTACATTTTTATGCTTCATAAAACCAACCTTAGTCTTATTTTATAAATTCTTATATATTCTGGATGAGAAATGTAACACCCTAAGATTTTATGAAAAATATTCTTTTTAATTTCATTAATGTCTTGTGTTGTACGGTACACCAAAAGGAGCTTTCTCAACATGCATCCTTGACTTTCTTTTCATTACATGCAATCGCAACCTTCCTCGATAGTGTGTGTAGTACGCAATACTGAGTTTCACTAAACAACGATATGCTATTAAAATATTATTAAAACTAGTCGTTATGAATAGTAATAACCCCCTTTTAAAATTATAGAAATTTTATCTCTCAAAATGGACTTCATTTTTGGATTCGGAGTATCGAATTTAGCCTAAGGTGAAATTTTGGTACTTTTCGGATAACTTTCATATTCTGATGAATAGTGAAAATTACTAAATTTTAATTAAAAATAACTTTTTCAATCAAAATAATTAATAGTGATAAATTATTATTTTGAGTGGTTTAAAAGTATATTTAGAATATATTTTTAAAATTTAATACAATGTTGGTCATTGGATGTAATTCTACATTTAAACCAGTTATAAACAAGTTTCAATCTTTTGATAGTTATTACCTCTTAAAAACACGCTATTTGTTTTGACGACGGAAATTAATTTTTAAATAAGTTAATGCAACTGATATGTTTTGAATTTGGTAAAATAGACATCATTTTTGAGTTCATAATATCAAATATAGATTAGGCCTAATTTTTGGGATTTTTCTGAAAACTTTCAATTTTTGATAAATAGTGAAACCACTAAGTGGTAGTTAAAAAAACTGAATTGTTCATAAAACTTAATTTTAACGCATCTGTGAGTGGAATTTCAAAAATCCTAGAGACACGGTTGATTTCATTAAGTAAAATGTGCTTCAATGAGAAGAAAATAATTTTTTGGGGAATAATAAATTCTTACTTTTTTTACCACGGTTAAAAGTTTATAGGGTAATTAAGGGTAGAAATGATATTATTATTACCCTAACACATGTCTTAATTCAATTGGACAAGTGTAATTCGACCAAAGACAATCTTAGGAATAAAATATGACCATTTAAGCCCACTTGGATTAGATTAGGACATTTATTATTAATTTATTTAAAGAATGGTTAAAAGAGTTTAAATCAACATTTATTTACTAAAACATTTTTAATATGGGGTTATACATAAGATAAATTCGACTATAAATATTAATTAAAAATCTAAAAAGATTTCCTACATAATGGTATTTTATTTTTAATTTTTAGACATAAAATAATTTAATTTATTTATAACACAAAGATGATGCAGTAATTATCTTATTAATGAAATATTGACATAATTGATGTTATAAATACTCAAATAAATATAATTTGAGACTTTTTATGAATTACAATAATATTCTAGGATAATATGACATGTTAGTATTGATTTAATTAACTTTTTTCGAACTTATATTTCTGTTATGATTTTCACAAAAATGAATTACTAAATAGTGTCAAAATTGACAAAAAATAGTTTTTAAAAAAAATATTATATTATTAATTGTTATTTTATTCATAAAAATCTAAGGTTCGTCAAATGTCTTAGATAAGGTTATATATATTAATAATAAACAACTTGGGGTTCGTTTGGCTTCTTATAGTTTGTTTATTAACCTTATAGTGTAAGAACACAAGAAGACACGGTAAAAGTAAAATTATTTAACTTAATGTTAAATCTAAATGATAAGGTTAAAATAGGAACCTAAACTTGTCTAAATTATATTGGATGAGGTGATTTCGAACCATCCCCACCTTAGCCTTGAAATAAATAAATTTGGATTTATTTAAAACCGAACATGACTTTATAATAAAATAATATTTTTAGTTATTCCAAAGGTGCCTCTCTCCTCCATTATAAAAGGGAACCTCCTCCCTCTCTTCCTCACAGAACTTTGAGCCTTCAGGCTCGGCCAAACCCTGCCAAATTCTCTTCTCCACTTCCCTAGAAACATCCTAGAAGTTCTGTTCTTCCTCAAAGACCAATTTTAGTTCCCTAAAAGGAGATCTCAAAGAGGCGCTTCAAAGAAGAGGAGGTTCAGACACTTACGAAGAAAATCGGACCTAAGGTGAGGGAAAATATCACAATCTCATTTTTTTCTGAGATTGTTTATACTTTGGAATTTACTGGGGTTCATTTTATAATCCCCATACATGTTTCCCCAATATTTAATATTTACATTATTATACAATAGTTTATATCCAATTTTACCCTTTGGTGATTTTTTAGTAAAAGATATGAAAGGAATCTTTTGTCGTTTTTCGTACGAGGTACATTTTATCTTTTCTGACAAAAGTAGGAGAAGAATGTTTTTATTAACTTATACGGCATGAATGGATTTTTAAAACATTATTTCCAAGAATCATCCTTTACAAGTTTTCAAGTATATTTTTAATCAACTTCTTTTAGTTTAAAGTTGTATGACATGTTAATAAAGGGAAAATGTTTTTGAAGAAGAAAGGATATTTTCCTCAAGAATGGAGTTCAAGTGTATTATCAAAATTATATTCCATCTAGGATAATAAAGGGTTCTGTTTCTATCCCTATTATTACATTTATTTGACTATGTTGTGATTGAATTATTTTTATGAATTCCTTTATCTTATATGAATTGTTTTATGATGTCATGATGTTTAAGATTCCTATTTTTATTACATGGGTTATGCAATGATGTATGGTTTATAATTTTGTGGCACACATAAGAATGGTATCATTATAAGATGGGTGGGACCTATATCTCCCTCCAATTCATTGGGTAAAGATTTTATATCTCATGACATAGACATGGCCGGAATGGTAGGTTATACCGGTTCAGTGAAATAGGACTGAAGCGATGGTGACTTGGTTCAGAAAGGGACTTTGTCCACGAATATAGTCTTGGCAATGAGTCTTGACTAATAAGAAATGATTCTCTATGATTATGTGTGTATGCCACAAAGTTTAATGTTTTAAGTTTTGATTATTGTGATTACATTTCACTTCCATGAGTTATCCCAGGTAATGAAATTATGATCTCTTTTACAGGTTAAGATTTTCAAAACATATGTGCTTATGTATATGATGTGATTGATATTTCTTTTGTTTACCCTTATTGAGCATTTGAGCTCACCCTTTTATGTTTTATTTTCCCCAAGATATAAAGAAAGGTTTTAGGTATAAAAAAAGAAAGATCTTTATGAGAGATTTTGAATATCTTTCACCAGGATTAGAAGATTATATTCCGAGTTTCCAAAGACACTAAACTATTACGATCCTTGTGTGTGTGTTTTTGTTATGTACTATGTATTCCGCAAATGTAATGTAATTTCAATGTACTTATAGCTTCGGGTCTCTACAGTTGGTATCAATGGAATGGTTTAGTCAACCTTTGGAAACTAGGATGCGAAAACGTTAATGAGATCCCTAGAGATATTTCTAAGGTATGTCTAGAGATATTCCTAAGGATAAGTATACGTATATGATATAGTCCTAGAACTATGGTAACGATATTAGATTAAACCAAAGATGTTAGATATTGAAGTTACTCCCCCTTTCTTATGATTTTTGCCTCTCACACTATTCTTTTTGGGTTTTAGAAAATTTCTGGAAACAAGATGATTCAAGATAATGGAGGTTATGATGGACAATGGAATGATATTCTTCATGAGAAACCAAATGAAATGGGATTTGGAAGTCCAAACATCATTATTATGCCGAATCAGCAATCTCATAATATGATCAATAAAGTAAAATTTGGTAAGTTTCCGGACTCGGCTAAAAAGAGAAAGATGGAGTTTCATGATGATCATAGAGGAAAGAAAGTTCAATTTTCCCTATGTAAATCATGTGGGAAGAGGCATCAAGGAGAATGTTTCAAAGGAACTGGAATATGCTTTGGGTGTGTAAAATAAGGACACAAATCCAGTAAGTGCAAATGAAAAGGTTCAGTTAACACCATGGATGAGGATAATGGTATTGCTATGACATCAACAATGGTTAAATGTTTTAAATGTGGAATGTACGGGCATTATGCAAACCAATGCCCTAAGGGAAAGTCTCATGAAGAGAATCAGTATGGTCATATGGGTAGTATTTATGTTGATGATGATGATGAGACTACAAATGATATGTGAGATGAAAGAATTGTTGAAGCTCGGTCGACGGTTTAAGAATGTAGTAGAATGATTATATGTTTATCATGTGTAATGTTGTATAAGTAATCTCATGGTACTATGGAATAAAGATACATCTAAGGATTGTTACACTGTTGTCCTTCCTTGAGTTTTGAAAGTGTATGATTAATGGTACAAGTATCCATGAAAGGTTATTCAGATATTTTTGGAATGTAGATGATATGCGTATAATGAAGGGATAAGGAGAAAATTAAATGTTTAACAGTATTCATGAGCTCATGATTGATATAAGGACTAAGTGATATAATGGTTTGAGTATAAATAATTTTGAGGATTTTGGTTTATGGAAAGTGTTAACTTTTAACTGCATTCATGTATCACTGAGGGTATTCATTCATCAAGAGAATACATGATTAAGGTATTCACATGTTTGTAATTTGACCAACAAGATATATCTTATGATATATGGGGGATAAATGATGGCATTCACGTGATTGTTCTGTGACATTTCAAGTAATTATTTTCTTTATACTATGAGCTTGGACCGAAGTATTTTAGATAAGCATAAATATTAGAATGGATTATATTGGACATAAGTTAGGATAAAACTTTTTTCGATATTATTGATGGGCTGTTATAGTAATATAGCTTTAGAAAAAGGACAACCTGCAGGACGGGCGACAACCCATCGCGTCAGACAAGGCTGTGGGAATCAAACCCACAACCGAAGTGTGACTGGCCTTTATTGCCTACCACTGGCCTACAGGAAGTCCCTGTTTAGTAGAAACTAGTTTTATTAAGCAGTATGATATATGAACTATAAGTCCATTTTAGGAACCATATATGATTAATATCACTATAGAATGACTTATGTATATTTAATAACTTTTGCTAACCTTTTGTTTGAGACAGATGGAATGACCCTTCATTATATCACATGATCTGCTAACACTTCATGAATAAAAAATTCAACTTCATTTATTTAAGAGATGATGTAGAAATTGTTCAAGGCACGAACAACGGTGAGATTGTACCAAAATAATGTAAGTATTTATTCTAATTCAAATTCTTCAACTTTTGGGAAAGGATCTTGAAAACCAAAAATGTTGTCCTAGTTCTCTTATATCTGATTAATCTGATGGTACCTTAGATCGTCACAAATTTATGGATTTGTGATTGTTGGCTTTTCCATAGCCATGTTCTCTACCACTCTCCATCAGAACATGATGGTTAGATTTCTCTTCCATATCCATATTTTCATCTATGTGGAAACCCAGTGATTAGTTTATTTGGGTAACCATTACGTTTCATACTTTTATTTTTAATGATTGGTTTTGGTATTCCTTTTTACGATGTGGGTTTCAATTAAAGAAACTTTCGAATAGTAAACCATTTATAACCCCGACGAATTTCGAGGGCGAAATTCATTTTAAGGGGGGTAGAATGTAACACCCTGAGATTTTATGAAAAATATTTTTTTTAATTTCATTAATTTCTTGTGTTGTACGCTACACCAAAAGGAGCTTGCTCAACACGCATCCTGGACTTGCTTTGCATTACAGGAAATCGTGACCTTCCTCGATAGCGTGTGTAGTACGCAATACCGAGTTTCACTAAACAAAGATATGCTATTAAAATATTATTAAAACTAGCTGTTATGAATAGTAATAACCACCTTTTAAAATTATAGAAATTTTATCTCTCAAAATGGACTTCATTTTTCGATTTGGAGTATCGAATTTAGCCTAAGGTGAAATTTTCGGTACTTTTCGGATAACTTTCATATTCTGATGAATAGTGAAAATTAATAAATTTTAATTAAAAACAAATTTTTCAATCGAAATAATTAATAGTGATAAATTATTAATTTTAGTGGTTTTAAAGTATATTTAGAATATATTTTTACAATTTAATACAATGTTGGTCATTGGATGTAATTCTACATTGAAACCAGTTATAAAAAAGTTTCAATCTTTTGATAGTTATTACCTCTTAAAAACACGCTATTTGTTTTGACGACGGGAATTAATTTTTAAATTAGTTAATGCAACTGATATGTTTTGAATTTGGTAAAATAGACATCATTTTTGAGTTCATAATATCAAATATATCTTAGGCCTAATTTTTGGTATTTTTCTGAAAAATTTCAATTTTTGATTAATAGTGAAACCACTAAGTGGTAGTTAAAAAAACTGAATTGTTCATAAAAAATAATTTTACCGCTTCTGTGAGTGGAATTTCAAAAATCCGAGAGTCACAGTTGATGTCAGTAAGTAAAATGTTCTTCAATGAGATGAAAATAATTTTTCTGGTGAATAGTAAGTTTTTACTTTTTTTACCACGGTTAAAAGTAATTAGGGTAATTAAGGGTAAAAATGATATTATTATTATCCTAACACATGTCCTAATTCAATTGGTCAAGTGTAATTCGACCAAAGGAAAACATAGGAATAAAATATGACCATTTAATCCCACTTGGATTAGATTAGGAGATTTATTATTAATTTATTTAAAGAAGGGTTAAAAGAGTTAAAATCAAAGTTTATTTACTAAAACATTTTTAATATGGGGTTATACATAAGATAAATTCGACTATAAATATTAATTAGAAAGTTAAAAAGATTTCATATATAATAGTATTTTATTTTTAATTTTTAGACATTAAATAATTTAATTTATTTATGACACAACGATGATGAAGTAATTATCTTATTAAAGAAATATTGACATAATTGATGCTATAAATACTCAAATAAATATAATTTGAGACTTTTTATGAATTACCCTAATTTTCTAGGTTAATATGACATGTTATTATTGATTTAATTAACTTTATTCGGACTTATCTTTCTGTTATAATTTTCACAAAAATCAATTACTAAATAGTGTCAAAATTGACATAAAATAGTTTTTAAAACAAATATTATATTACTAATTGTTATTTTATTCATAAAAATCTAAGGTTAGGCCAAATTACTTAGATAATGTTATATATATTAATAATAAACAACGTGGGGTTCCTTTGTCTTCTTATTGTAAGTTTATTAACCTTAAAGTGTAAGAACACAAGAAGACACGGTAAAAGTAAAATTATTTAACTTAATGTTAAATCTAAATGATAAGGTTAAAATAGGAACCTAAACTTGTCTAAATTCTATTGGATGAGAGGATTTCGAACCATCCCCACCTTAGCCTTGAAATAAATCAATTTGGAGCTATTTAAAACCGAACATGACTTTATAATAAAATAATATTTTTAGTTATTCCAAAGGTGCCCCTCTCCTCCCTTATAAAAGGGCACCTCCTCCCTCTCTTCCTCACACAACTTTGAGCCTTCATGCTCGGCCAAACCCTGCCAAATTCTCTTCTCCACTTCCCTAGAAACATCCTAGAGGTTCTGTTCCTCAAAGACCAATTTTAGTGCCCTAAAAGGAGATCTCAAAGAGGCGCTTCAAAGAAGAGGAGGTTCGGACACTTACGAAGAAAATCAGACCTAAGGTAAGGGAAAATATCACAATCTCATTTTTATCTGAGATTGTTTATACTTTGGAATTTACTGGGGTTCATTTTATCATCCACATCCATGTTTCCTCAATATATAATATTTACATAATTATAAAATAGTTTATATCCAATTTTAACCTTTGGTGAGTTTTTAGTAAAAGATATGAAATGAATCTTTTGTCGTTTTTCGTACGAGGTACTTTTTAACTTTTCTGACAAAAGTACGAGAAGAATGTTTTTTTAACTTATACGGCATGAATGGATTTTTAAAACATTATTTCCAAGAAGCATCCTTTACAAGTTTTCATGTTTATTTTTAATCAAATTATTTTAGTTTAATGTTATATGAAATGTTAAGAAAGGAAAAATGTTTTTGAAGAAGAAAGGATATTTTCCTCAAGAATGGAGTTCAAGTGTTTTATCAAAATTATTTTCCATCTAAGATAATAAAGGGTTCTGTTTCTATCCCTATTATTACATTGATTTGACTATGTTGTGATGGAATTATTTTTATGAATTCCTTTATCTTATATGAATTGTTATATGATGTCATGATGTTTAAGATTCATATTTTTATTACATGGGTTATGCAATGATGTATGGTTTATGATTTTGGGGCACACATAAGAATGGTATCATTATGAGATGGGTGGGACCTATATCTCCCTCCAATTCATTGGGTGAAGATTTTATATCTCATGAGATAGACATGGCTGGAATGGTAGGTCATACCGGTTCAGTGAAACAGGACTGAAGCGAGGGTGACTCGGTTCAGAAAGGGACTTTGTCCACTAAGATAGTCTTGGAAATGAGTCTTGACTAATAATAAATGATTCTATATGATTATGTGTGTATGGCACAATGTTTAATGTTTTAAGTTATGATTATTATGATTACATTTCACTGCCATGAGTTATCCCAGGTTATGAAATTATGATCTCTTTTACAGGTTAAGATTTCCAAAAGTTATGTGCTTATGTATATGATGTGATTGATATTTATTTTGTTTACCCTTATTGAGCATTTGAGCTCACCATTTTATGTTTTATTTTCCCCAGGATTTAAAGAAAGGTTTTAGGTATAAAAAAAGGAATATCTTTATGGGAGATTTTGAAGATCTTTCACCAGGATTAGAAGATTATATTCCGAGTTTCCAAAGACACTAAACTATTGCGATCCTTATGTGCGTGTTTTTGTTATGTACTAAGTATTCCGCAATTGTAATGTAATGTCAATGTACTTCTAGCTTTGGGTATCTACAAGAAATATATTTCCATGTGTCTGAATCCTTAACATCTGAAATAGTTACCATTAAATTATGTCCTGAAAAATTGTTTTCTATATAACATGTTATGTTTTTTATGTTCACTTAAGTATTTCTTTTTTATGGAAAAACATTTTTTTCATGCCCCATATTGCCATAAAAATAGAATCTTATAGAAGGTACATTATTGTGTGGATATACTACACCACTGGTTATACATTTGGTTGTCTAAATATTTTGATTCTTCTTTATACCCAAATCAATTTCTAATCTAGGAGTAGGTTCTTATGATATGACGTTAAATATTAATGATTTATGTTTTTAATCACTCTCTATAGCAGCATTATGATTTGGATTTTAATGTTACATTTATTTTTCAAGAAAACCCTACCCCATTTTCATCATTTATATTTTAGGTGTTATCTGTATTCCCAATAATATTCTATGAGTCATCAATTTTTCATGATCGTTAACACATAATCTCATATTAATGAATTCATCCTTATATAATTTGAAAATTTTTAATTGATCTTCTCCAGTTTCATTTAAATTATCGATGCCCATTTTCTTTTCTTCAATTTTGAGTTTGTACTCAATGACCTCTTGTAGGATTTCTAGTGTTGATGACATCAGTTTTTCAATATCTTCATTTAGATCAGAATTATATACTTCATTCTCTAGTATATAGTGTTTTCCATCATGAACCAATTTTTTAAATTTATTTTTTCAGGTCTCTTAGCTTATACCATTTCTGGATAAGCTTCTAATTCATTATCTACTTCATGATCGTTAAAGTCCTCCAACTCTTCTTCTTTATATTCTTTTTAACTTTCATCTTATTTTGAAAGTATATTCTTATTTTTAAAGAACATTCTCTTAGCACTTATTCTATCATTCACATTAGAATAGTACTTCTTTTGGGGAATTTCTTCATTTTCTTCATCATCATATTCAAACATTATATAAAACATTACTACAAAATGTCCATTCCTTCTACATCAGAGTCATACAAGTGGATATTTATGTTTGAACATTACTCTTCCACCTTGTAGGTTTGAAGAGAGAAGTGACATGCAATCATCAAAATTATCTTCTTCCTAAAAATATTCAATAGATAGATTCTTTATGAATTTGAATGCCAGTTCATTGGACATCCTAATTTTCACTATCTATTTATCATTAGTTCTCATTTCATATTCAATGACGATACTATGTAATATATCTACTGTCATCTCCATTGGATCATTATTGTCTGATAAATAAACCTTTGGAATAAACCAAGGTGTAGTTTTTTTCCTGATACGCTTCACAATATTTATTTCAGTAATGACTTCTCCAAGACCACACATGTTTCCCACTACAACATTCACCAAATCAAAAAATGCATCAAAATATTCATTTGGGTTCAAAATCATATCATCAAACTTATTCCAAAAATCATATAGTGTTTCCTTTCAGACCATTGAATCTCTTCCATATATATTCAAAAACGTTTACCACATAAAATGTTTTGTTTCTCTTAACATCAACTTCATATAAGTTGATTTTGATAGGTATCATCCTAAAGTATTGATCCCTTTAGCATATGTATCCAATTACATTCATTCATCATCTATTAAATGAACAATATTTATATCGACTGATATTCAATGCACATCTAATGTGAAGACATCCATTCCAAATGATCGGATATAGTGATTCATCTACTTATTTTATATTTGGAGGTTTTTTTCATTGAAGATCATATGTACTTTCATATTGACCACCTTAATTTCGTATAATAAGAGAGAAATACTGAATTTTAACCATTCCCATTGATACCAATTGTTTCGTACACTAGGTAAAATACCATGATAAGGGTTGAAATATGATATGATTGATTTAAACTACTACCCATTCATATCTTTTTTATTCATTAATGAAACTCATATCTAATTCTCAAATAGAAATAGACGAAAATAAATGAAATCAACTACACGACACAAAGATTTTTACTTGGTTCACCTTCACTGGGAAACATCCAAGGAGCATACAAAAATGATTTGCTGATATACCAAATATATAAAATCTCATGGACAATTACAAGGTTCTGTCTAGATCATCTATTCCCCTAATCACTACCTTTACTAGGTTTTATATTATGCTCAATTCATTCCCAAAGATCAATCTCTATGTCTCATAATTTGGTTGACTACTAGTGGGAAGGATCGTCGTATTACTCTTCCCTCTCCCACTGCTCTTGGAAGGATTCCACTAATAGTTTATTGACATGTCATCCCCTTAATTTTCATTTAATCCACATCCTAAAAGATGATGGATGCTCTATTGAAGTTAATTTTTCACCTGTAGATGAAATAAACTTTTTTGTGTTCTATTAGGTTAGTAGATATTGATTTCTCAAACTATTTTAGAGATTTTGCAAGCATCCTTGAGTCCTCTACGAACCACAATTACTATTATGTGTACTAACTTTCACCCTTAACCTACTATATAGAGGGTATAGTACACAGATCACCTCTTATTTGTACAAACTCCTCTTCTACAAACCAATCTATTTTGTGAACTGCTTCTCCCGTGGCCTTCATCCGCTTGTTCATTCATGAATTTCCTACGTTTACTGACTCTACGAACTGCCTCTGCATACCGCTTCTGCAAACCACCCTACTACTTCTGATGAGTTCTTCCTATATAGACAACCCCCTTCCAAGGACCCTTCTTCTTTTAGGGTCTACAGTGCCTCAAAAAATCCTTCATTACAATTTCTACCATGTGAACTACATCATCCATCATGGAATTCTCCCTCGTGAACTTCTTTCAGACATAAATATAATCCTAGATAGATTATTTTCATTAAATATATTCACTCTAATTAAATATCATAATAGTGATTCTTATATATGAAAATAAATACAAAAAATATGCTAATATATGATTGAAAAAATCTTTAATGTGGTACAACCTTCACCGTGTACCACTTCACCATCCATGAAGAGGAATCATCTTGTGAACCGTTTTCCCTATATAGACCTAATATTGTCTTTATTCATACATGGGGACCACAATAACCATATCCTTTTATCCAAAAATTCCATTCACAGATTCCCAAATCACTATCTTGATTCTACTATCGATAATCCATCCCACATACCACAATCCCTATGTGTGCTGCATGACTTCTACATGAATCATTTTCTTTCGAGGAACTATTATTTTATGTGGTCTGTGTCTCGCGATTCATAATTACCATATATTTCTAATTTCATTAAATATTCCTCATAAAACCTCTTTAATACATGAAATTTCGTCATGGTCAATGTACTATTTTTATAGATGCGGAAATCATATTTTTCAAGAAACCAAACTCTTGATTTTGAGGCGCAAAAATTTGAAAATCACTTGTAAACTATGCTACATTATAGGCCATCTTTTCAAAAACACATATCATACTTATTCATGGTGATATGGAATTTTTAAAAAACAAAATCACACCCTAATCATACCGAGACAACACCTTGAGGTGTTTTTTCCCAACAAAGCCATATTATTTAAAATTATCTTCCACTTACTTCTATGTTTTAAATGGAGGTATTCATAGGGGTATGGAACTACAAAGAGTCTTTTATAGAGAGGAATTTTTTAAATGAGGTAATAATCATGAATAGAAACCATAAAAATTTATTAAACAACCAGATTAAGTAAAAAAATTGGATAATAATTTTTCACACAATTCTTTAACCATGGTCCATGTGCATGGTGTGAAAATCATTCATTTTTCTCTAATAGAGAAGTATATCAAATCTAAAATTTAAATCACATCCTCCAATATCCCCAAAAATAATAATGATGAGAAATTTCGGTATTTTATAGAAATACCTCCACACGAACCATAAATAAAACCCATCAATCCATTCACCTATATTTCTAGACATCCCAAATAATATAGATAAAAATATTGGCTTCGATTCAATTTTTTCATGAACCAACTTAGGCTTCCATGACTCATCCACATGAACTAGTCTATGACATCGACCTAATGATTACAGCAATCCCAATATGTTGATAATTAGTACTTCAGCATCTAATACATTCCTTTTTTTAAGTTATTTCAAAATTAATAATGTTTCAATGGGGTCCAAACCAAGAAATCAACATTCCATATCCATACCCAGCCGAGTCATTCCCTCAATATGTGGTATGTACCATGAGAAAATAGCATATGAAATAATGATAATAAGTAAATATGAAACCATGGATAAATGAATTTAGCATTTGTTAACAAGAAAATATTTCACCCAAATTAAAAATAATTGATCCTAGTTGTGAAGTTAGTGATTCGTGATACATGTAGGTATTTTCCAAATACACCAAAATAATAAAAAAATAACTCATAACCAATCACTATGTGTTATGGGGCATAATAACACCACCATGTCTCCTCTAAAAACAATGTTAATTATAGGATTTGTAGGAATCACATATGAGTGGTGCCATTCAATTCCTATATCATACGAAATATGGTCTTCCCGCACCCAAGAATATATGTAGGGTGTGTGAAATGAGCCCAATAGGATTTCAGTTCTTGATCCGTTTCAAAACATTTTAGAAAAAACTTAACACTCTAGTTTGAACTTAACAAATTATGTAAATCGTGATATTTTAAACAAACACATGTTATTATAGGGAATTATATTAAGTAAGATTAAGAATTAAATTACAAACATTACATGTCAGGTTTATAAATAATATAACATGTTGACACCCTTAATATACCAAGGCTATACAACCTAGATATTATATATTGAGTTAGTATTCTAATTATTTTTCTTGTGTGTCTCAATGATTTAATTTCTTCCAATTAATCAATATGAGATTTTTTTCATCATTTCAAAATATTTGGAGGATTTTGGTACTAATTGTGAAAAATGGTTAATTTTGAAAATTTAGAATTTTTCTAGAACTTCTGTATTTCAAGAATATCATTAAAACATTTGATGAAAAATATGTGATTACCATTTAAGGTTTACTTTTTATATGGTATTAATGTATATTTTCATTAGAAGGATCTAATTCAAAATCTATTTGTTGATAAAAATAAATTAAGTGGAAATAGTTTTTTTGCGGATAGAATGTGTCACACCATAGTTGATGAGGAATTTTTCGGCATACATATAAAAAAATGTGGTTATTCTAGTTGGAGGATAACTATAACTCTAAGGTTCATGTAAAAAATAAATTTAATGGATAAATGCAGTCATTAATGCTTTAATTTCATGTGGAAAATAGAGGTTATTGAGAAATATCCTCAGGCAGAACAAATATTCATCAATAATTTGGAGATAACATTGTTGACACCTGTCTAAATATACTAATAGTTTATAGGTGCATGTGAAAGGAATTGAGGAATAACATTTATGGTGTAACCTTCCCTATATTCAGCCATTTATGATGATAAATGGAATCCAAATTTTTGGAAGAGTGATTCTAGAGAGAAAATGTTCTAACCCACAACCCTATAAATATATGAGAGGTAACATCTATTCAAATGGTTTGAAGAATATGAAAGGGGATAAGTGCTGGAGGATTGGATTCTTGAAGTGTTTTTCATTTTTTTAATTTTATGTTTTCTTAGTTTCTTCATGGGCTGGACTTCCCCTTTTAACTCTATTACCCAACACATGGAGCCATAAATCTTTTGAGTGTTTGTAGAAGGGGAAGTTAAACTTTTGTAATGGAAGAGTCATGAATTGAAATGTAAAAAACACATTTTCTATAAATTGATTTATATTTTTAGTGGGTAAATTTTTTATTAATTTAATCTGGTTTTGGGTTTTTTGTATTCATTGTTTATTGATTTGGATGAAGAATGTTTAACATCATATAACTAGTGAAATTTGTCTTGAATGATAGCCAACGAGCTTTTACCCTAGTGGTACATTCGCTTTCATGGAATCCAAAAGACCCGGGATAAAATCCTGACAGGGAAGAATTTTTGGGGGCACTGTAGTAGTACTGTAGTAGTGGTAAAGGCACTATTACAGGCACTGTAGCAGTGGCTGGTACTATAGCAGTTACAGTAGTAGTGCGGTACTGTTGCAGTACTGTTCACCGAGGGGTCATTTGGACCAAAAATTGGGATTTCAAGACTTGTATTCTGGCCACATGACCTTGGGATTTCAGGATATGTTATGGGTTTCCCTCTACCAACACTAAAGAGGTCTTTGCTTTAAATAATAAATTGAGGCTTTGTCCCCAACCTTTAAAAACAATATTTCTCGATTGAGAATATTGTGTTTAGTAGTGAGTGTCTAGAGATCATTAGTATTTTCATGGAACTAGTGAATAATTTATATATTTATAAGGATCAAAGATTCCTAATCAGGACATTCCTTAGTTAGGAATTTTTTATGAACATCCATGCACATAGGAGTTGGTTCCATTTCATTCTTCAATCAAGGGAGATTGATTACCCAATTGAGGACTGTTTAATTTATTATTCAATAATAAGAGAAGTTGAATGGTTTTGTATGATGATTTTGACATTTAAAATCTATATCCATCACTAACGCCATCATTACCATCATTCTCTTGTGTTCAAAATTTATTTTCAATAGATTTCTTTCTTTTTAAGCACAAACAATTTCAAAAACAACATCTTATTCTTTCTCAAATTGAAGTGGAAAATGTAATTGTTTTGTGCTACTCTCTTGAGAAAACCTTGGATAACCAATTTATTGTATTTTAACTATGGAATAATTTTTTATTCATACCCCATGACAGAAAAGTGTCAAAACATGGTAGCGTTGCCAAGGAGCTAGTAAAAAAAATTTGTCAAAATTTGGATATTTTCAAAATATAGAAAAAAAATGATTAACTAAACATGTTCTATTGAGAATATCATTTAATTCATTTATAAATATATCTGTGGAGCTAGAATCCAAACCATCATAGAGGATTATTTCAATTATATCATCAAATAACATAATGCAAACATCAAATACAATGTTTTTGAGGGATTAGACAAATAATTAACTGAATTTTATAAGTACATCCATGAATTTTATCAAGAAATGGTTGAGCTTCAACATAAAGAATAAATTAGCTATGAAAATTTTCACAATAAGGAACATAAAAATACATATATCAACTAGAGAGAAAAGTGGAACTAGAATTTCAAGATTATTATTCTTTGATGGAGAAACCAGAACCTAAGCAAGAACCTGATGAGGCAAAGGAGTAAGAATTTCATGCTAAGCTTTTTTAGGGACATCAACATGATATAGATGACTTATGGAATCAGTATGTGGTAATATTTGATCCACATATTCCTTAAAATGTATAATATCCAACACCATTGAAGGGTTACACCACCAAATAAGTGGCATTTGAGGAGAACATTGAGGATTCTAACTACCTACCTCCATCTAGAAACACACCACTCCAAGAGGCACATTCCAATGAAGAGTAAATTAATGTTGAGCCACTTAAAGGAGATAATAATTTTCTAACATCATTTATTTCTATTTTTATAGAAGAGTAATTTGGTACTACTTCTCCTTATTTTGAATTTTCGTATTCGGCCAACAAATGAATATACTTGGTGGATAAAGAAGAAAAATAATATTCACCCAATGATGAACATATGGGCATCCCGAACATGATTATAATTTATTAGAGGGATTACATGAGAAAATTAATTTCTCCTTTCCTGAGGAAACAAGGATGAATGATGATTAATTTCAAATATAGTAATTTGATATTAACACAACCTGAATTATTTTTGTTCAAATATAGTTACACATAGATTATTCCATTGATTGTTCCCTTGAAATAGCATTCCTTGAGAAATCACACCAAAATGAATAGGTGACTTTGCAATTGGAAACCAAGAAATAAGAGTACTCATTAATTGTCTTACACCCACCAATAAATTTGTTTCTTATTGTATTAGGGTTGGATTTTTTGTACTATACATAAGTACTACTCAATGAAAGTGGACAAGAGAATGATGTAATGAGGAAGTGTTTTTGGATCATCACAAAGAACCTCAACCCACCATTATATTAGAAATAACCAATTAGAACTGCCCAACTACAGGCAGTCAAAACCTAGGGCCCACTTATGGGACTAAACCTAGATTTATCCTTGTCTTTTAATCCTATTTCTATTTTCAATTATTTTAAACTTTTTCATATGTATTATTTAGTTATTTTTATTGTGGGTTTTTGTGCACAACACTTAGTAGCTTAACTCAATTATTCAATATCAATAAGTCAGACAATACATATCCTTTACGCTTACATTCATTTTTTGATTCAATTTAAAATATTTGTACATGTTAAATTAATTTTATTTAATTGCATACACAACATCGTTTATGTATGGGGGATCGAACCATTGTATGTTAGTATTTTAATATGTTTTTTAGTTTTTAATAATTTTAAAAAATATGTGTGTTTTAAAAAAATTGTTTCATTTTCATGTTTTGTGTGTTTCTGAAAATTTTGATATGAAATGATTATCATCGATATTTTTTAATTCCATATCAGTGAGAGGTTCCTTTTATTAAATGAAACTATGCTTCAATTAATTTTGAGAATTACTTTTTTTCAATTTATATTATTTGGTATTTCATGAAAAGTACTCTCATTTTTGAATCCCATTGGACATCTCACTGTCTTTATCATTTATATCACATTCCATTAAGTATTTTGATTAATTGTTGTCATATTATTTTAATTTACCATACTTTTATTGAGAAATGAATTAGGATTTCCTTAATAATAATTTTATTTATTTCTATCAAAACATTAGGGTTTAAGGTTTTTGTGTGATAAATAATTGAGGAATTTCATTGAAATTCAATCTAATTTTTTAGAGAATACATTTAATTATGTCCTACCTTTATTATTAAATCCTTGTACCCCTTATAATTATTGAATATCATATTAGGTTATCCACATTAAAAACCAATTTTCCCAAACAAACATGATCTTGAAGTAAAATTTCATTATATATTTGGACATATGTGTGGGGGAAGATTCATTGTATTGGGCTACCTCACTTGTTGATAAATTAGGAGGAAAATAAAATTCATAGGTGAGGTGTTTACTGTTATAAATATTATGTTGTTGAATGTTGTTTCTTTTCTGGAAAATTAATAATAAGAGATTTTGTGACCTTTTGGATCTTCTATAGAGAACGAATGTTATATCTATTTGGAGATTTCTAAAAAATCATGTATGAGATGATTAAAATTTTTTCTACTGAAATGATGAATTGTGTGCACTCTACTTTAATTTTAATGATGGTGGATATTTTTTTCTACTAAGGGGAGTCTGTAGAAGACCATACGTGAGTGGAAATTAAAATATTACATTTTTTTCTTCAAGAACATCCAAGCCCTCCTCATTTAGCCTCATAATGTTTCACATAAAAATCCTACCATACTGAATACACTCAACAACATTGAAATGTTCACATGATAAAAACATTTCTTTAATTCAAATCAGGTATTAAAGGATGAATTTTTCAAACCTATGGTGACTCTTGTATTAGTTTGGGTGAGAAAAGCGTTGCTAAAAATTATCATTTGTGATATGACATTAAATTCATGTAACATAGTTGGATTGTGTGCATATGATGTGGAATGAAGAGAAAACATGTTGAATTATCTAAATTATGTTCATGTAAAATGGTTTTTGATGATTCATTATACCTCTGGTATCTTGGTATGGATATACAGGATCTCATGAGTATATGTCTTGAATTTTTATTGATTCGATTTTGGATATAGACTTTCGCAGGTTTCCAAGTAATAAGTGAGGTGGAATTGATAGAGTTAATATTTAAATTATTTTTCATGTTTGTTCAAATAATTTAATCAATTCTAATTAATCAATATGATCTTATTTTAATCATTTTAGTATTTTTGTTGGCTTTTGGTCCTAATTGTGGAAATTGGTCAATTCATGAAATTTATCAATTTTATGTTTCTTCTGTATTTTGGGTACATCATTTTCAATTTTGTTCTAAATTCAATGTTTAATGTTTTTAGTATTCCATTTTTATTTGGAATAATGTTTTTTCTTTGTGAATATCCAATTTGATATTCACATCTCATAAAAATAAATTAAGTGGAATGAATTTTTTAGACTATAGAATAAATCCTACCATAGTTAATGAGGCATATATGTACCTAAATATGTCAATATCTGGTTATTCGAATTAGAGTATAAATTGGACTCGGAGATGCATGCACAAATTAAATTTCTTGGTTAAATTTACTGAATATTTATTCCATTTTATGCTCCAAACTACAGGTAGTGGAGAAGTAACATCAAGCAGAAAAAACCTTCATTAGTAATCCACGGAAAGCATGTTTGACATTTGTACAAGTCTACTATGACTTTTTGGTCACATGTACAATAGAGAAAGGGAAAACATTTATTAAGGAACCCACACGATATAAACCAATTTATGATGAAAAATTGACTCACAATTATAGACGAGTGAATCTAGATGATTAATATTCCACCCATCCATCCTATATATATAACTATTATCTTCCTATGAAATGGGTGGAAGAAGATGTAAGATGGGTTTTTTTGGAGGATCTGAAACTTAATGTATTTTTTTTTCTATTTTCCCTTTTATTAGTTTTATTTTGTACTTCTCTACCCCTTTAAACTATATTACCCTTCACTTAGTGGGGTAATGTTTTTGAGTGATCGCGGATGGGGGATATTCACTTTTGTAGTATCATAGTCTTGAAAGGAAATGTAATACTCACTATTTCAGTTATATAATTCCTATTGTCAGTTTTTACTAATTATATTAATTTGACCGTGTTTGGGTTTTTGGTGCATTCATTCATTATAGAATTGGTTGATGAACTTTTAACTCCATATGCCAATTGAAAATTGTCTCAATTGAGCATATTGTGTTAGGTGGTAAGTTTCTAGAGACCACAGACACGTTTGTGGAACTAGTGAATCATTTCTACATTTCTAAGGATTAAACATTCTTGATCTATAATTTCCTTAGTTGTTTAGTAATGTTTTATGAACATCCATGCATATAGGAGTGGGTTCTATTGCATTCTTCATCCAACAGTGATTGATAACTCGATTGAGGAGTCATTCATATTTTTTTTCAATTAGAAGATATGTTGAATGATTTTGATGATGATTATGGAATTCAAAAATGTGATCATACCCAAACTCCATCACTCTCTTCATCCTCATGTGTTCACACATTATATTCAATTTCTTTCATTCTTTTTAAACTAATTCATTTGTCAAAAACAACCTCTTCTTGTTTCTTAAATTTTAGTAAGAATATTATTGTTTTCCGCTCCACTTCGGAGACTTCACAAGCTAACCACTATAAGGGATTTTAATGTAGGAAATATATTTTATCACACCCTCTTATAGGAACATTTCAATTCTAAAATACTAAATATGGTCATTCCATAATTAGATAATTGGACTACTACCATGTCACATTCCATTGGTGGAAACTTATAATACCTAACATGCTTTTCTAGTTGGGGGGGGGGTAATGATGACCTATCCATCTCATCGTCTAGAGGTAAATGGGGAATGATGTTAAATTAATTCAAAAAAAAAAATTAACAAAAAATGAATCATTTCAGTCAATAATTTCATATGAAATTACACATCATATCTAAGATAAGGATTTTTCATTTAATAGAATTGAAGTGAAAATTCCATCCAACAAATATAATAAATAATTTAAAAATAATTATATTTATTTCATCATATGATCTTAGAAAGAGATTTAAAAATGAAATAGAATAAATAATTAATCTAACAATAGAAATAATTGGGGACCACAAACCATAAACCAACCCAAAGAAGTCAAAAAGACATATTAATGTTGGAAATAAATGTAAAATGTTTATGTGGATCCTTGAGGGGAAATAACAACCCATAATATATATATATATATATATAATCAAGAAGGAAGTATGCTACGATACTATGTATTTGGGGGGGAATTTAAAAATATTATTTAATAAAAAAGTAACATATAGATGAGTAGAAGAAATGTTTAATTTTTTCAGTTACATAATTAATTTCAATAAAATTATACAAATCTATGAATGGGGTAATTGAAGAAGGAGTCTAATGTGTTATTGGGTTTAGAAGTTTAATGTGGGGAACATGGGCTATGAACTTATATGTGAAGTGGGGAAGTTTAGTTATTCTTCAATTTTTTATGTTATGGTATGCTTAATATTTTAGATATACTGTTTTAAAAATAATGTTCCATCCATGGGGACTACGAAACCACACTTAGTATTTTTAATGCTTACCTTTAATAGTTTCTAAAACATGTGACAACTATATTAAAAAAACATTGTTGAACACTATAGTTGACTGCATTGTTTCCCCTAACAATGTACTAATCATGAAAAACCTCCATATTTCAAAAAATTCATTCATTTTAATGAAAATTACTTGAATATAGTATTTTAGGTCAAAATTAATAAAACTAATCATTTAGTACCTCAAAATGATTTCATGGGTCTTATAATCACCCTCTATCTCCACAATTATTAGAGGGGATGTCAAGTTAATATGTGCCTCCCTATTGGATAAGGTATTGGTTAGTTGAATTATATTAAACTTATTTTATTGGGATTATTCATATGGTGGGGTTTATATTTTATTGGTTAGTGGAAATTGGACTATTTTTCTAGACGACTCCCATACTCATAAAAATGAATGTATACAATCATGTAGAGTTTGAATTATCATAGGCATCAAAAAAATATCTTTATATTCATATAATTTCATGTACTTGTTAGGATACTTGTATCAGTTAATAGAAGACTTGTTCCTGTATGATGTAGTTTATGAATGGTTTGGCTCATTCATCATAGATGGATATGAGGTCATAACTAAATGATTTAGTATATCCTTGAGGATAAAACCCACTCTATTGAATTTCATTTTGGTCATAAAATCATTAGATTTCAACATCCACTTATAGAAGAATTTTATAAATTGATTATCATACTCTAATGGGATGGTTAGAGACTATAGAACCTTTATTTGTGTCATTCCTAAAATCACATACATGAAATTGACCATATTTTGAAGGATATAAATAATAAAAAATCAATCATAGATGGTGTGTATAAATTTTGAATTAAATGGAGAACAATTTCGGTGGCCACTAAGGCTATATTAGTTTGGATTCATGTCCTCTATAAACAAATATGTATTATTTTCCATAGACATGAGGAAATACCTATAAGGGAATTTAATTTAGAAAGTATTTTAATTAAAACATTATTCTCCAAATGACTGATTCTTTTTTTGATTAACATTTATTTACAAGGAAAATTTTATTTCATCTAGCTTTTATGATGATGTATCATATCATATTGTGAGGTTCATCGTGTTAGAGATATTGTTGAAGATTTATTATGCATAAAAGTTGTAATTTATGAATTTAATTTCCTTTATTTAATTAGCTATCAACATTGAATATGATTTTGATTTTTTTCTAAATTACATCAATTAGTATATGATCCATAAGGATGAACTCATGAAATCGACTAAGGTATTTATGTGGGAATGAAAACTTCTACAAATCACAATGAAAAATCACGTTTAATACCTCCAATAGATTCTCTTTTGGGATTTTCATGTTGAATGAGTATGTTAGAACCTTATATATGGAAATAAAATCAATGATACTCTTATTGTCACACATTATTCATTTTAAGCTTTAAATTTTCATTGTATTTCTCTAAATTGTCATCAATTAATATAGAATCCACTAATAGAGATATTTCTAATCTGTGATAGATACAGATAAAAATCTATTATACCCGAGAAACATTAGTGCTTATAGATTCCTTCCAAAGCTATGGAACATGGGCACCTAATTTTAATCAATCATTCCCTTCATGGGATGCATCAATAAAAAATGTGTTTAATATTTATCTGTCAGTCTATATTTCCAAAAAAATACTCGAAACATCATATTAGATATGTTTGGTTGAGGAATATATAAATTCAGTAAGATTGGATATAATATCCCATATGGTTTCAGCAGTTCCTGATTCTCTTGTATAGATTATATATTATTTATCAATGACTCAACCATATAAATATGTTTTGGTGTGAATTGGGATAATTGTATAGTTGAAAAATAGAAACAATTGAATCATAATATTTCAATATTTCCCATGATTTTATATAATATATTTTATATGTATTATTAAGATAGCTCATCTGATAAGGCTCTCACCTCCACACATATTGAGGGAAAAAAAATTCAGACATCATGTCTAGATAAATCAGTTTTAGAACCCTTAAGGTCTTCAAGTGATAACATTATTGACTTTTAGATGGAAAATATCATTTTTTTGGAATATCCAGTGAAGGTGAAATGAGAAAATCACCATAGATGTTATAATTTATGGTAAATATTACATAATATATTTAAACATTAGGTTATCAAATATTTTCTACCTCTTCTTCTTATTATTTTTGTTACCCCTCCGTAGTGAGAGTGTCTATCTCATTAGATGGTGCGTGGGATGTGGATTTTTCCTTCCCTTTACATTAACTAATCTCATCATGTTCATGAATACTATGAATTTGGGGTTTCTCAAAAGTTATGATCTTATTATCAAATACTGGTACACAAAAATTATTCATGTGTTTCATTCTGAACTATATTTCTGACATAGAATTCCTTATAATTATTATTTTCAAGGACATGATGTCCCAAACCATCTACACAAATGATTTTGTTGAAATTCATAGATATGTACTATGATCTCATAATCAGGTCCTCATAAAAAAGGTTACACAATTGGTCACCATACCTATCAAGTGGAAAATTATAAAAACCCATTCCTTGCATTTAATGGAATACCGTTTTGGATTGTGATCTCTTTGGGGTCTTGTAAGATCCTTTGTTTTCCAATGAGGTCTGGATCTATTCAATTTCAATTTAAATGGTCGTTTATGGTCTATGTGACTCACTATTGAGGTTATGTCGGTAAAATTTATTATAGATATTGTTCATATCCAAAGTCCCACCTTTTAAGAAAAAAATAGATGGGTGACATAGTTAGGAGAAACCCTAATTCCTTTACCACATGATTTGATGAAACTGTATGGGGTTGGACATAGGTATTCATGAGACACCCAATTTGAAGAAAATATGCGGAGATAGGTGCACAACCATTACAAAACTAGAGATTTCTTAGAATACAAATTTTATAGGGTTTTCACACAATTTTTCAAACCATGACCACTAACCATGAGAACCATTATTGTAAGATAAGAAATGGTATTTTATTAATTAAAAATAATTTAATCATAAAACCTAATCCTATTTAATTAATTTATATATTTTTACAATTTTTGCTGATCAACATGAAGAAAATTCCTATGGTTATCTATCGTTTCACTCTCTGATATCAGAATCAAACACCGTATGTCTCACTGAATCTATATCAGAGATTTATAAAATACCATTGTATTGTTATTTGTTATTTTTAGTATTTAATTAGTTATTTGGTTTATGTAAACATTCAAAATTTTTAATGTTATTCATTGTTTCATCAATTTTTTTCTAATCAGGATCAAAGTAGAAGCTAAAACTAGACAAGAAAACTGAAATGGATATACGGTAGGTGGTTTATAACTTTCCATCGTGTATTAGTGATTTATAGAGATAGTTTACTTTGTGACACATGCCAAAATTTATTTTGGTGGACCTAAAGTAAATGAAATAGTTTAATTGAAGTTAATGGAACATTGTAGGAATCAAATTTATTTCATTTGATTTTAGTTAGAGGTTTCTTCCCCAACCAAGTCACCTCATGGGGTGTGCTTGGTGATTACTCGTCAATTTTTTCTATTGATATACAACCTAATAAGAGAGTGTTTGAGATATCCTAGTCAGTTTAATGCTAGTTATACTTGAACTGAATTGATTTGGTTTTTTAGAAGATGGAATTCCTCTTTTCAGAATGTTACACCTGATGTGAATTGTTTAATTTTTATAAATTTTAGTTTTTATACGAGTGGGTAAAATCAATGTATGTAATTGAATTTCAATTTTTAATTGATTTAGAAGAATTCGTGAAATTTGATGGTGTTAATTGATAATTAAATTTGATGATAAATGATTACATAGGACACCATGGGCCATGAAAGAGGTAGTGGGAACCTTGGATAAGAATTATACTTGAGTCATGATTATGTGGGATTCCTTATTCTGTTATACCACTAGGATATGGATTGTTTATTCTCATAGAGGAAATGGTATATGGACATTGTCTTTGGACCCCAATAAAATTCATACCATGTTTCCATCAATATGGTTTTGGGACTCCATGTGGATTCCTTAGTTCATTACACTATGGATCTAGCCTTGAGGGGTGACACAAATGATTATATGGTTCATTTGTGAAAAAAATATAAGGATTGATTATTGGGATCAATTGTGGTTGAAATGATAAAATGGTTATACAATGTGGAAATGGATTGTGTGAGATTTTGAATATACAGAATGTTCGTGGTATTTAATAAGTTTTAATTTATTGCTTCCTTATTATAGGATCTTGGAAATTGGATTCCTGGAGCCTTTTTTGTCAACATAGTATCACTAATTTATTTACTTTTTCACTGGGATCTTTAGTATTATTATTATCATACATTTTTATTTTTCAGTCCTATTTTGCTTGTATTGTACAATCTGGATTGTTATTGACACTGTTGGTGGTGGCCTAATTTGATTTTATCTCACTCCATATCCCGGGTGGCAATTGGGTACCTGTATAGACAATATCGATTCATGTATGGAACAACTAAATAACCCATAGTTTGATTATTGAATTTATTCTATGCATAATTGTAGGGGAGTACAGGACTGAGCTAAGGCTTGTGATGCTTTCTGGGATAGTTCTTTTTGGTCTTTTTTGTTATTTTTAACATTTATTTTACTGGTTCTTGTATACATATTTTGATTTCATTGTAGACACACTACATTATATACCATATTGTATATGATATGAATTTTCAAATTATTTCATATATATATAGTGTGGATGTTCATCTCAGGTTCAGTTTTATTTACTTTCACTGTGGTGGGTTAATGTTCTATTATTTTATTGTCTAATCCTACTGCATATACATTGTTTTTACTACCTCCACTATTTGATTGATATAGTATTCCTCTATGTTACACTATGAAAATATGTAAAATTATCTCCAAAAACACACCTTAGGCCCTCATTACATGTTATCATCATCTTGAATTTGGGGAGATGAACATGAGGCCTTGTGAACTATAAGATCACGTCGCCATATAGTGGAATTTGGGTTAGAATGTTACAATGTGGTATCAAATTGTTCCTTTGATAGATTTACAACTTTGACAAAATATAATGTGTATTATGAATGATGTGGAATTTGGTAATTTACAATTCCCTAGTGTAACTGACCCATGTATAGGGAAAAATCATAATTATATGGAACAATAATTGTAGTTTTTTGGATTCATCCTATTATATTTGATTGGGATATCACCATTTTATGATGTAATTTTTGTATGATTTTATACTGATTACAGGTTTTATTTTGTTACAATCCAATGAGATGAGGGTATTCCAACTTCTACATCATTGTAGGAACCTATTAGGATTCAAATTCCATTCATTATTCCATTCTAAATTGGGTAAATAGTTTGACTTCATGACTTTTTGTTATTTACATAATGTGATATACATGCTATTTTGAATAATATTTTCTAAAGGGAACATGAAAACATGGTTGGTACATATGTTTCCTACCATAACCTATGTAGTGTTTTCCTAATTAGGATATAATAGTTTCCCTACGAATCCAATTATGGCATGCTGGGTCATGGACCCTGATTTTCATGGTCTATAATTTATTATGTTATAGATTTTATGGATCCATATTTCAGTTAATGAGGAGTATAGTCCCTCGTGGATCAGAAATGGAGAACCATTTGGTTCATCCATTTAAAATGGATTGTGAAATGAATATGAATCCAAATAGAAATTGATCTTTAGAAATAAACGGATTAACCTAGAAAGTGATTTTGAGTGAGAATTAGTTGGTGTCTTTAAAAATGTTAATAGATGTTATTTTTTCACATAGTCCTCGATTTTGGATAAGGCTATGTGGTTTGATCTATTTATAGTAAGGTTTTGACTTTTCCAATTCTTTTATCAATGAACATTTTTTATCAATTTTATATGAGGCGTGTCTATCAGATATTAGAGAATTTAGACCATGTTAACCTCTATTATTATGTCTTGAGTGTGGCGATGACCATTTTCTGGAAGAGGTGGGACATTTTATAGTAGTGGATTATTTAGATAGTAAATATAGAACTAATATTAGATTGGAATGAAATGTAAAATGGGAGAAAATATAAATGTAGTGTATTCTCTCAACCAAGTTTATTAGGATAGTGCAATGAAGAAACATTTTTAGGATTTAATGACATGAGTAATAGCTAGGTAGGTAGTTATGATAGTTCAGTTTTCTATAATCAATCTGAATGATGGGGGCATGTGAGTAATCTGTGTGATCATCTGCCAATATACTGCAGTGTTTAATGTATAATGGGCCACATATCCCATTTTCACATGAACTTCCCTCCACTAGTTAGTGGAAGGGGTTAGTGCCAAATCTGGGACCGAGAGAAGGTTTCACAACCCTTTGTTAGATATAGGAAAAGAATATCATCTGTCATTCAGGATGAGGTGGTGGTGGTCATGATTGATGTAGCCAGATACTAGTTGTTTCGAGGAAGCAGTGTGGGCCAATTCTAGTATGAAAGGTTGTGTCACAGGGCCGCGATTTCAGACATAAATATTCTTTATAGCCTACACCTAAGTTGAAGTATGTCAGACCATCTATGGTGAGAGGAATGATCCTAGTAGCATATACCCTTGTATCAACACATTTTTACACAGGTGAATCACATAGTTTTATATATGTTCCATGTTGTGTAAGTCCTTGGTTTTGTGGATTCCTTTTATGATGTTGTGATGACACGTGACACTACATCATGGATTATAAAAAAGGATTCATGTTAGTAAAGGGAGTTACCCCTAGATATTGGGTGGTTTCATGTTGTATGAAGTATTGTTTCCTCAACAAGATAGGGTTTGACGTTATACTCAAAATGGGATGCCTAGATTCTTATCAAAAATTAGTTTACATCTATATCTATAGAGTGAATTTCAATTCACCAAAGGGTGAAGTGTTTTTTCACTAGGGTAAATTGAATTGTCATGAAAGATGATATGGACTAGATCATCATGGGATATGAGGAATTAGAAGCCAACATTCAAGATTCTATCAATATTATCAGGTCATGTGACACGAGGACTTCCATAAAATGGATGATCATTTAATTGATATATTCATAGATGAATTTTATGTTTTAACTTTATAAAGGGAGGTGGATTTCTCCATCATTCTTCTTCTAATAGATACATCAATATCTATTCCTTCTTACCAGATTGATACTATGAAGTTACAGGAGATATAGAGGTAGATTTGGGAAATGCAGGAAATTTTGTATACATGACATGGTCTTTCTCCCTGTGGTTTGTTGGAAATGTTTTGTGAAAAATAATGATGGTACGCTCAGGATGTGTGTGGATTACCAAAAATTGAACGAGATGATAGTTAAGAACTGGTATACCTTTCAACATTTATATGATTTTCTTTTCATATCTGAGGAGATTTTGTGTTCATGAAATTTTAATTTAGGTCTACATATCAACTGGTTTGTGTTATTGATGAAGATATTCCTCATTAAACTTTTCATAGTATGTATAATAAATATGTTTATCTGGTTATGTAGTTTTAAATCACGAATGCACCAGTTGTTTTCATTATACTGATGAACCTAGTTTTCCATCCTTATCTAGATTCATTTCTAGTGTCTTTTTAGATGATATCTTGGTGTAGATTCAATATCAATAGAACCATGATTAAAATCTTGAGATCATTCTGGATATACTGTGAGATAATTAGTCACATACTAATATCAATGAGTGAAACATCTTGATTGACTTGTTTCAATTATTGGTATATATTATCTCAGATATAAGAGTATCAATTGACCAAAAAAATGTTAGAGTTTTATTTCCATAGGAGCATCCCAATAAAAAATTTGACTTACAATTTTTTTTGATTTCCATGATGTCACCATGGATTTCTGGTTTAGTTTTCTTATGTTGCCTCAAGGTATTGATGTTGTGTCGATTGTTTTGAGAGGATCACAAAGGTTTCTCATTTACTTGTGATTAGGGAGACATTCATTAAAGATGATATTGAAAGTTTGTATATCTATGATATAGTATGTCTTTTCGAGGTCCCTCGTATGATAATTTCTGATAGGGACACCTTTTTTACATATTGTTTCCAGTCGATTTTGTACAGGTATTTGAGTATACATGTGATTTGGAGCAGAACATACCAATGATAGAATAATATGAAATCATAGAATATGAATTAGGTTCTTAAGGAAATTCATTGAGCATCATTCATCGTTTTTTCGGGGTCTTGGGAGAGGCGTATACACCAAGATGATTTCACCTACAATAATACACTACAAAAACTGGCTTTATCATCGCTCAAAATAGGATTTATCAGCGCTAAATGAGCATTATAAACCTCACCGGTGATAGGGGTCCCCTTTATTAGTGCTCAAAATGCATTGAAAATGTTACCTTTATCAGCACAAAAAAAGCGCTGATAAAGGGAGACATTATCAGCTCATAAAAGGTGCTGATAAAGGAACCCTTTATCAGTGCTAAAAAAGTGCTCATAAATGTTTTTTTATCATCCCTCTTTTATCTTTTGTAAAGGCCACCTTTATCAGTGCCTTTTTAGCGCTGATAAAGTTATATTTTATCAGTTCTTTTTAGCACTCATAAAGGATCCCTTAATCAGTGCTAAAAAAGCACTGATAAATGCCCTATCTGCTGCAACAAAAAAAAATTCAATAGCACACCCAAACAACACCTACAAAAAAATCAACAACTCAACAAGTATGATTACCCATACAAAAGTAACACATAAATCATAATCTAATTACACCAAGTATACCCATACAACATTTATACCCATACACCATTAACACATAATTCATAAGTTAATTAAATACATAAAGAATTCAATTAAGAATACAGGGGGATGGGGGTTGTTTAGGGGTTTGGGGTGGCTGTCCAGGGGGGGTAGGGGGTGTCTAGGGGGATGGGGGTGTCTGGAGGGATAGAGGTGTCCTGGGGGGTGGGGCGGTCCAAGAGGTTGGGGGGATGTCCCATGAGGGTGGGGGTGTCCGAGGGGCTAGGGTGTCTAGGTGGTGGGGGTGTCTAGGAGGGGGGGGGTGTCCAAGTGAGGTGGGGGGTGGGGGCTTTCTAGGGGGTGGGGTGTCCGGGGGTGGCGGCGGTCCATGGGGTTGGTGGGGCTATCTAAGGGGGGTGGGGTGGTGTCCATGAGGGTGGGATGGGGGTGTCCGGAGGGGATATGGGAGTCCATGGGATGGGGGTTGACAGGGGGTGAGGGCGGTCCAGGAGGTTAGGGATGTAACAACCTAACATTTTTTTTCAATGGAGATTCACATCTTATAATTATGTCAAAAAATAACATGAAAAGACAACATAATGAACTACTAAGTGATAAGTGACCTTTAAACATAAGTTTGTCACATCTGTGTTTGGAATTTCGAAAATCTGACATATATGGTTGTGTACAAGATGTTTTTTTGGAGTCTAATAAAAGAAAAATAATATTTAGTGAATAATAACCTACCCTTATGAATAGTAACATACCCTAATGAATAGTTATATACCTTAGTGAATCTTAAATTTACATATGATTGAATAAAAATAATATTCAAGTTAATGTATGATGTACCAATATTTTAGAATATGTAAATGAATGTTTTAAAAATGTTTTTTAGTAATAATCCTTGATTTTAATTAAATATTAAATTAATCATATTTAGAAAATTATTTTTGAAAAATGGACATTATTTTTGGATTCTACTCGTCGAAAATTGGTTGGGATAAATTTTTGGGATTTTTCTAAAATACTTGAATTTTTGTTGAATAGTAAAATTCATTAATATACCGTATAAATACATAATAATTAAAACCCACTATTCATGACATCACAAGATATGTAAGAACCCAAATGTCTAACTCACATGCATTATTTACTATTTTTGGTCATGGATTACCCACTATTCCTTGTCTTAGGGGAAATTAATAAACAAATGAATTTTATATTAAGAAAACCCCTCTCCCCTCCACTATAAAATCCACCCTTCACACCCTCATTTCCTCACACCTCTAAAGCTCCAAGACTTCTCTAAACTCAGCCCAAACATCTTCCCTATCCCCTATCCCACGTCCATGATCTTCTGGTCTCATCAAAAGACCAATCCTAGCTTCCTTAAGGAGGGTCACAAGAGGAGGATTTACGAGGTAATTTCTCTTCCTCATCTCCTTTAATTTTCTTTCAAGCTCAAGTTTATTTCTTGGCCTCTCCCCACCTATCATTATTAAAATGGTGTTGTAAATATATTATTATACATGTACTATAATTTTATAATTCTAATGGAATATTATATCATTTAACCCCCTTTCCCTCTTCCTTTTATTTTATTAAAGAGAATGTTGTTCTTGAGGTGTTAATTTATCACTATTAAGAACATCATGCTTTCTTCATCCATTTATACCTTCAGATATGGTCATTAAACCATTTTTATGTTTTAACCAGAATATTTTTTATCTATTAGCTCCTATATAGACTTCAGGAATTAACTTATGACCATATTACAAGTGATAAAATAACACAAGTTCATTATGATCGAAACAAATGCTCCAATCAACCCAAACAGTTATCAGTTAATTCTTATCTAATGATCCATCCACATGGATATATTATACTTCATTATAAGATCAGATAAACTCTTGTAATATCATTAATAACATGTAATATCATTTCTGTATGTTTACCCATGTTCTAACCGAACATCAATAAAAAAATAGAAGTGAACCACTCAAGAAAACCATAAAAACAAACATTCTAGAAAAATGTTTTAAAACTCTATAACTAATCCAAAGGAACATAAAATTACTTAATGAAACCATAATTAACCATAATAATTTACACAAGGTTCTGTATTTATAATTAACGAATATAATGTCATTATAAAAGAAATTAAACAGAAGGAAGCATTCAGATACAAGGTAAGGGAAATATCTCGAACCCAATTTTCATTCTCCGGGTTCTCCCTCTTTCACTCCAATTTGGTTTGGTCACTTCTTAAAGATCATTTTTATTCATTATAATACCTTTTCAAGGATATAAATTTTTTCTAATGAAGTTTGTGTCAATCCAAATGTTTTCTAAAATAACTCTTCTTCTAAGAACTCAACTTTTAACTCTCATTCGTGGTTAATGGTTCTTGTATCAAGTATGTTGTTCCATCTTTCTTTTGGGAACCCAAAGCTTATCAATGTTTTCTTATAAAGAAGAAACCCATTACTTACCATGGGTTAGTTATTTTCATTATTGACATATGTTATATGTTTCATGCATGATAATGATAATATTATGAGGTGACGGGTGCTCCTGAAATTATATAGCGCAATCTGAATGATTGAATGTGAAAGGTGTGCCTGGAATAATACAGAACTCCAATGCATGGGGTAAAGTGATATATCATGAGTAAATGTGAAATGATGTGTGAAAAAGATTCTATCTTGGTTTAAAAGTATGTGTTGTTGTTATCCACTAAGACATGATGTTTCATTTTTTATGCATTTCCACAATTCAGATATTATATTTATTCTTCCTCTCATTTTCATGATGTCTTTACCTATGTCATGATTATGCTCACCCCATGCTTTGTTATTCTTATCTATCCTCTTACTGGGCTTTTAGATCACACCATTTGATGTATATCCTCAGGTGGATACATATACTAAGTAGAGGACAATTGAAAATAAGAAGCTAGAGAAGAAGAAATTAAATAAATGTATATGTTTGATGTTGTAATTGCTATGTATGGTCCTAGTTTTCCCAAGACACTAAACCTTTGGATCCTCTATTTGTAATACTATTATGTTTTATATTTTTAAAATGATGTAATATTAATGTAAGAAAAGGAAGGATCGCTATAGTCAGTATCGGAGAAAATTTTTAGTTAATTTGGGAATTTGGATTAGTGACCCTTAGAGAAAACCTCTAGAATTATACTATGTAAAAATATTCACACGAGAATATTTACATAGGGATCCCATATGTTAGGTTTTTGGTATAAATTGTTCAAATTAATACATTATTAATGAATTGTTTACTTATGTTTTGTTCTATCCTTTTTTATTTTAGAAAATGGTGGGAACCAGGAGAAATCAGGCCAACAACTTGTGCGAGGTCCAACGCAACGATTTCCTGAACGACATCCCCAATGATTTGAGAGGTGGAGTTCAAAACATCATGGTAATTCTTACCCAATTATCTCATGTTCTGAACAATAACCATAACAATGGGGATCAACCTCCCTCACCAAAGAGGGAGAAACTAGATATTGAATGTTTTATGAGGCAACGACCACCGACATTTAGTGGATCTTCGGATCCCCTAGTTGTGGAACAGTGGGTCAACTCCATGGAGAAGATCTTTTATGTGCTTCACTTTTCTGAGACGGAGTAGGTGACTCTATCCGTTTATTGTCTAGATGGAGAATCTGTTCAATAGTCGGCTTTGATTAGGAACACCAACCCAATGGAGGAAATTGTAGAGATGGAATGGGAAGACATTAAGATAATGTTTCATAATAAGTATTTACCATGAATTATTCATAAGAATATGGAGAGAGAATTCATAGATCTCAAGCTAAAATAAAGAAAATATTTCACAACCTATGAAGAAAATTTCACAAGTCTTTCATGCTATGCATCTAGTTTTGTTATCAACAATGATAGAGAAATTGATAGATTCTTTTGTGCATTAAAACTACACCTTGAAAAGGCTCTTGAAATCTGAGACATTGGGAGTTATCAAGAATATGTTTGATGTGCCATCGATGTGGAGATAGAGTTTGCAGAATGGTCCCATTGCTATGGGGATAAGAAACAAAATATGGAGTTTCAATCTGGAGGATCTAATGAAAAAAGTGGGAAGAAAACTCAACGAACCACATGCCAAAAATGTTGGAAGATTCACTATGGGAACTACGTCATAGGGACGAGGATGTTCTTAAATTGTGGGAAAGAAGGGAACTATGCTTGAGAGTGTCGAAAATACACAGAAAGGATGGAGAATCTACCTGATTAAAGGATATAACCACTCATGGTTTAATGCTACAAATGTAGGGAGCTAGGGAACTATGCAAGTAAGTGCACTGAACCTTGAGTTCTCGAGGATAATCAATGTCAGCATCCACCAAAGCCAAAAGAACAAAGCAAGGCTCATGCCATCACTACTACAGAGGTGGAGCAAAATATTGAATTCGCACAAGGTACACTTCCTATACAAACAATATTGAGAAATTTCTTATTTGATCCTGGTTCTATGCATTCCTTTATATCCTGAAAGTTTTATAGAACTATAGAATCGAATCCCAGAAGCCTTGATATAGAGATATCTATAAAAACACCGAAGGGTGCAATCATTGCAACCCAAGTGTTTAACTATTCTCCTGTTGGTGTATGTCGGAAGATTCTTCTGGAAAATCTCGTAATACAACCATGGTGGAATTCGACACGATAATGGGAATGGATTGGCTCTCGTTATATAGTTCACATATCAACTATCGAGAAAAAGAAATATCATTTAATATTCTGAAACATCCCATGATTCTCAACAAATGAAAGGAATATAATGAATCTCCTTTGAAAAACAAATCAATGGTGTGGGTAGTGATTCCCTAAGAAGAATTATACCGCGCCCAAATGACTGAGTTGATGGAAAGTACCAACCTTGAGGAAATTCAAATCGTGATTGAATATGACGATTTATTTCCTGAAGAGTTACCCAGAATTCTCTTGGATATTGAGGTTGAGTTCTAAATTGTACTCTTACCTTGATCTACTCCTATTTGAATGATTCCCTATAGGATGGCTCCTATTGAACTGGAGGAGTAAATGAAGCAGCTGCAAGAGCATCTGGACAAAGGGTTCTTATTCCCTAGTGCATCACCATGGGGTGCACCAGTGCTCATTGTAAAGAAGAAGGATGGAACAATGTGTTTGTGTATCGATTTTCGGGAACTCAACAAGATCACCATAAAGAAGAAGTCTCCTCTCCAAAGTATTGATGACTTGTTCAATCAGTTAAGGGGGGATCAATACTTCTCAAAGGTGGATCATTATTCTGGATATCATCAGGTAAAGGTGAAAAGGGAAGATATTCAAAAGACTTCCTTCTGAACAAGGTATGTGCACTATGAGTTTTTGGTGATGCCCTTTGGACTTACTAATGCCCCTGAAATCATCATGTATTTGATGAATAGAGTCTTTAGACATTACCTCGAAAAATTTGTGGTATTTTTTATTGATGATATTCTCATATAGTCCAAGAGAATGGAGGAACATGAATAACATCTAATACTTGGGTTGGAAACCATGAGAAAGGATAATTTGTACTCCAAGTTCAGCAGGTGTGCCCTTTGGGTGATACAAGTCATGTTCTTGGGACATTTGATCACAAGTGAGGGAATTTCTATGGATCCTTCAAAGACAAATCTGATTGAGGAATGACACAGGCCCTCTATTGTCATGAGAATCCATAGTTTTCTTAGATTAACTAGGTACTACCGACATTTTGTGAGAAACTTCTCACAATTGTCAAGCCCGCTAACTAAGATAACAAGGAAAGGGGTAAAGTATGTCTGGATGGAAGAATGTGAGGGAAGATTCAAAGAGCTAAAGAGAAGACTGATCACTGTACCTGTACTCACACAACCTAAAAGAGGAGGATGTTTTGTGATATATAGTGGTGCTTCAAAAAAGGCTTGGGTTTTGTACTCACGTAAAATGACAATGTCATAGCCCACCCCTCACGATAGTTGAAGATCCATGAGAAGAACTACCTGACGCATGATCTAGATATGGAATCCAATATTTTAGCCTTGAAAATCTTGTGGCACTACCTTTATCACAAGAAGTGTGACATATACACCGACCACAAGAGCCTAAATTATACATATTAACACCAAAGGAGCTCAACATGCATCAAAGGAGATGGTTAGATCTAATTAAGGATTACTATTTCACTATTCACTATCATCCTGGAAAGGAGAACAAGGTTGATGATGCTCTAAGCATAAAAGAACCTGCTACTCTATCCATGTTGTGGATTGAGAAAAACCCTATATTCATGGATATGAAAAGAATGTATTTGTAAATCATAAGGGCATGGGATACATCTTTCCTTGCACAAATGATTGTGAAACCATCCATCCAGGAGAAGATTAAGTAAACGCAGAGGTAAGATGTAGAGATAAAAAAGAGGGCGAATGATGTAATGGAAGGGAAGTTTCAAGAGTTCTATATCGATTATGATGATGTCATTGGTTATGGAACGCGGATTTTTGTGACTTCATCACCTGGGATAAAGAAGGATTTATTGGATAATTCACATAGCTCAATATTATCTATCCATACTGGGAGTACCAAGACATACCGTGATCTCCGAGAACACTTCTGGTTGGATAACATGAAGACGGAGATTGTAGAATATATATCAAGGTTCATGGTATGTTAGAAAGTTAATGTTGAGTGAAAAATATCCAAAGGTATGATGCGGCCATTGACTATAACCATGTGGAAATCGGAAAATGTTACTATGGACTTTAGCATGGGTCTTTTGAAGACATCAAAGGGAAATAATGTGATATGGGTTGTGGTTGACCGACTCACAAAGACATCCCATTTTCTCACTATTCTGGAAGATCTCTCATTTGAACAACTTGCAAGGATATATGTGAAGGAAGTGGTGAGACTGAATTGTGTTCCACTCTCAATTGTCTCAGACCGTGATCCAAGGTTCACTAATAAATTCTAGAGGAGCCATCAACATGCTTTCAGTACTGAATTAAATTTCCGCATGACCTATCAACCCCTAACTGATAGCTAATCGTATAGGACTATTCAGACACTTGAAGATATGCTAAGAGCCTTCTCTCTGGAATTAAAAGGTGGTTAGGATCAGCATATCCCACTGGTTGAGTTCTCATACAACAATGGCTTCAACTCGAGTATTCAGATGGCCCTGTATAAAGCTATGTATGGAAAGCGGTGTAGAACCCCAACCTGTTGGGATAAAGTTGGAGAATGAAAGCTACTTGGACCCAATCTTGTTCAAGAGATGACAGAGATGGTTTAAGTCATCCAGAAACACATCAAAGCTACTCAATGTCGGAAAAAGAGTAATGATGACAACCGTCGAAGGGACATAGTGTTTGGCGTTGGAGATAATTTCTTCCTTCGAATATCTCCTTGGAAGAGAGTCATGCATTTCAGGAAGAATGGGAAGCTATGCCCAAGGTATATTGGCCCCTTTGAGATCCTTGACCGCATAGGAGTCGTCACCTATCATCTTTTACATCAACAGAATATGGATCAAGTTCATGATGTGTTTCATGTATCACTACTGAATATGTGCATACGAGACCCCTCACATGTACTAAACTCAGTGGTGGTGCGGCTGGAAGTTGATCTCTCCTGTGAGGAGCAACCAGTAAAGATTCTGGAACGGAGAGATAAGGTTATACACCCTAAGAAAACCCAACTTGTCAAAGAGTTTTGGAGGAACCATAAGTTTGAGGAAGCAACATGGGAACCAAAAGAGGAAATGAAGGAGAAACACCCTCACATGTTTGTGTAAAGTAAAATTTTGGGGCCGAAATTTCTTAAGGGGGGAAGAATGTAACGACCACAAGTTTTTTTTCAATAGAAATTCCCTTATTATAATTATTTCATAATATAACATGAAAAAACAAAATAATTAACTACTAAGTGATAAGTGACCTTTAATCATAATTTTGTCACTTCTGTGTTTGGAATTTTGAAAATCTGACATACACTATTGTGTTCAAGATGTTTTTTGTAGTATAATAAATGAAAAATAATTTTTGGTGAATAATAACCAACCCTTATGAATATAAAAATAACCTTAGGATTAGTGATATACCCTACTGAATTGTAATGTTACTTACGATTGTATAAAAATAATATTAAGGTCAATGTATGATGTACAAATATTTTAGAATATGTAAATGAATGTTTTAAAACTGTTTTTTAGTAATAAACCATGATTTAAATTAAATAATAAATTAATCATATTTAGAAAATTATTTTTTAAAAATGGGCTTCATTTTTGGATTTTACACATCGAAACATAGTTGGGGTAATTTTTTTTTGATTTTTCTAAAATACTTGATTTTTTGGTGAATAGTAAAATACATTAATTTACTGTATAAAAACATTATAATTAAACCCCACTATTCCTAACATCACAAGTGATGTAAGAACCCATATCTCGAACTCGAATGACTTATTTACTATTATTGGTCATGGATTACTCACAATTCTTTGTATTATGGTAAATTAATACACTAATGATTTTTATATTAAGGAAACCCCTCTCCCCTCCACTATAAAACCCACCCTTCACACCATCATTTACTCACACATCTCAAGCTCCAAGCATTATCTAGACTCTGCCGAAAACATTTCCATAGCCCCTCTCCCACGTCCAAGAGATACTACTTTGATCAAAAGACCAATCCTAGCTTCCTTAAAGAGGATCTCAAGACGAGGATTTAAGATGTAATTTCTCCCCCACTTGTCCATTAATTTCCTTTCATGTTCAAGTTCATTTCATGATCTCTCCCCACCTATAATCATCAATATGATATTGTACCTCTAGTATTATACATGTACTATATTTTTATAATGCTAATGGAATATTATATCATCCAACCTCCTTTCCCAATTCCTTTTATTTTATTAAAGATAATATTTTTTGTGAAGTGTTAATTTATCAGCTTCAAGAACAACATGCTTTCTTATTCCATTTATACCTTGAGATCTTGTCATTAAACCATTTTTATGGTTGAACAAGAATATTTTATTTGTATTAACTCCAATTTAGGTTTTTGGAACTAATTTATGACCATATTACTAGTGATAAAATAAAACAACTTCATTACGATCGAAAATTTGATCAAATTAACCAAAACATTCATCAGTTAATTCTTATCTAATGATTCATCAACATGGATCTAATTTAATTCATTATAAGATCATTAAAACTCTTGTAATATCATTAATAACATATAATATCATTTATGGATGTTTACCCATGTTATACCTGATCTTCAATATAAGATTACAAGTGAACCACTCAAGAAACCCATAAAAACAAGCATTCTTGAAGAATGTTGTAAAACTATATAAATTATCCAAAGGCACAAAAAATCACTTAATTAAACCATAAAAAACCATATAAATTTTCAAAAGGTTATGGATTTCTAATTAATTAATATAATTTCCTTATACGGGACATTAAAAAGAAGGAAGGATTCAGATACAAGGTAAGGGGAAAATCTCAAACCCAATTTTCATTCTTCGGGTTCTCCCTCATTCACTCCAATTTGGTTTGGTCACTTCATAATGATAATTTTTTCATCATTATATTACCATTTCTGGGATATACATGTTTTCTAATGAATTTTATGTCAATCCAAATGTTTTCTAAAAAAATCTTCTTTTAAGAACTCAACTTTTACCTCTCATTCGTGGTTGATGGTTCTTGTTTCAAGTATTGTGTTCCCTAATTCTTTGGGGAACTCAAATATTATGAATGTTTTCTTATGACAAGAAACCCATTCCTTAATACTGGTTATTTTTTTTCATTATTAAAATATGTTCTATGTGGCATGCATGATAATGATAATATTATGAGGTGACGGGTGCGCTCGGAATTAGGTAACCCAATATGAATGTTTGAATGTGATGGGTGCTCCCGAAATTATACAGTGCTCCAATGCATTGGGTAAAGAGATGAATCTCATGATTAAATGTGAAATGATGTATGAAAAATCTGTTATCTTGGTTCAAAATTATGTGTGGTAGTTATGAACTAAGACACAATGATTCATTTTTTATGCATTTCCACAATTCAAAACTTATATTTATGCTTCCTCTCATGTTCGTGATTTCTTTATCTATGTCATGATTAATCTCACCCCATGCTATATTATTCTTATCACTCCTTTTATTGGGCTTTCTGCTAACCCCTTTTGATGTATATCCTTAGGTGGATACATATACTAAGGAGTGTAAAAATGATAATAAGAAGCTAGAGAAGAAGAAATTAAATAAATTTTAATGCTTGATGTTGTAATTTCTATGTTTGGTCATATTTTTCACAAGACAGTAAACCTTTTGATTCTCTATGTGCAATACAATTATGTTGTTTATCATTAAAATGATGTAATTGTAATGTATGAAAAGGTTTGGTCGCTATCAGGGGGTTGTCCAAGGGGATTGGGTGATGTCCAAGCATGGGGTGTCCAGGGGGGTGCTGTCTATGGGGTGTTCATAGGGTTGGACTAGTGTCCAGGGTGTCGGGGGGCTTCCCAGGGGTGGGGGTGTCCTGAGGGTTGGGGGTGGTCCAAGGGGTTGGTGGGGCTATCCAAGGGGGTGGGGTGGTGTCTAGAAGGGTAAGATGGGGGTGTCTGGGGTGATTTGGGTGTCCAGGGGGTGGGGGCATTTCAGGAGGTTGGGATGTTGTCCAAGGGAGTGGGGAGGTGTCCAATGATGGGGGGTATCTAGGTGGGGGGTGTCTATGGGGTGTCCAGGGGGTGAGGGTGTCTAGGGTGTCGTGGTGCTCTCCAGGGGGTGGGGGTATCCAGGGGTGGGGGCAGTCCAGGGGGTTGGTGGGGTTGTCCAAGGGGGTTGTGGTGGTGTCAAGTAGGGTGGGATGGGGGTGTCTGGGGGGGGGGGGGGGGGTTGGGGGTGGTCCTGGGTGTTCGTAGGTCAATTGTTATTTTCACTTAATATTTTTTCCATTATAAACAAAATAGAGACACTTTGAGTGATACCGGCCACACTATGCCTCAGATTGAGGCGAGGAAGACTCGTACACGTCACAAACAACCCATGGATCATTATCCTAAATTATCAACACAATACGAATGAATTTGGTTAGATTTCCATAGGTCAGTGGTTGGTTTCACTTAAAATCCTGTCTATTTTAAGAAAAAGACAAACACATTGAGTGATACCAGCCACACCGTGAGTCGGATTGAAGTGGGGTTGAAATTTACATGTCACAATGGACCCATGTTTCGTTTTCATAAAGGATCAACATAATATGAATGTGTGTGGTTGGATTTGCGTACGTCAGTTGTTGTTTTCACTTAAAATTTTGTACATTCAAAACAAAAGAGAGACCCTTTAAGTGATACTGGTAACATCGGGACTCGGATTGAGGCAGGATTGACTCATACATGTCACAAAGGACCCAGGGATCATTCTCCTAAAGGATAAACAACTTCTGAATGCGTTTTTTCAGATTTCTGTAGGTCAGTTGTTGATTTCACTTAAATTTTTTTCAATTTTTTACAAAAAGAGAGACACTATGAGTGATACGGGGAACACCATGCTTTGGATTGAGAAAGGGTTGACTCTTAAACGTCAAAAAGACCCATGGATCGTTATCCTAAAGGATCAACACAATCCGAATGTGTTTGGTTGGATTTTTGTAGGCAAGTTGTTGTTTTCATTTAAAATTGTGTCCATTTTAAACAAAAGATGGACATGTTGAATCATTCGGGCCACACCGTGCCTCGGATTGAGGCATGGATGACTCATACAAGTCCCCAAAGCACCCATGGATTGATCTATTAAAGGATAAACACAATCCAAATCCATTTGGTCGTATTAACTTATGAAAATTGTTTTTTTCAGTAAACAATATCCCCATTTTAAACAAAAGTGAGAACCTTTGAGTGATACCAGCCACACTGTGCCTCAGATTGAGGTAGGGTTAACTCGTACTCATTAAAAATGACCCATGGATCGTTCTCATAAAATATCAAAACAATCTTAATGCATTTGATAGGATTTTCATAGGTCAGTTGTTGTTTTCACTTAAAATTTTTTCCATTTTAAACAAAATAGAGACACTTTGAGTGATACCAGCCACACCGTGCCGCAGATTGAGGTGGGGTTGGCACGTACAAGTCACAAAAGACCCATGGATCATTCTCTTAATTTATCAACAAAATCCAGATGTGTTTTGTTGGATTTTAGTAGGTCAGTTGTTGTGTTCACATAAAATTATGTCCATTTTAAACAAAAGGTAGATACTTTGAGTGATACAGGCCACACCGTGTCATGGATTGAGGCAGGGTTGACTCATACAGATCACAAAAGACCCATGGATCATTCTTCTAAAATATAAACACAATTTGAATGTGTTTTGTCAAATTTGTGTACGTTAGTTGTTGTTTTCATTTAAATTTTGTCCATTATAAACAAAAGAGAGATCCTTTGAATTATATGGGTCACAACATGCCTCAGATTGAGATAGGGTTGAATTTTACATGTCACAAAGGACCCAGGGATCGTACTCCTAAAAGATCATCAAAATCAAAATTTCGTTGGTTGGATTTCTGTAGGTGAATTGTTTTTTCTTTGAAATTCAGTCAATTTTAAACAAAAGAGACACTAATTGAGGCAGGGTTGACTCATACATGTCACAAAATACCCATGGATTGTTAACCTAAAGGAACAACACATTCTAAATGCGTTTGGTCAGATTTTTGTAGGTCAGTTGTTGTTTTCACATTAAATTGTGTCCATTTAAAAAAAGATAGACACTTTGCGTGATTTCGGCTACATCGTGCCTCTGATTGAGGTGGGGATGACTCGTACATGTCCCAAAGGACCCTTGGACCATTCTACTAAAGGATAAACACAATCCAAATGTGTTTGGTTAGACTTGTGTTCGTCAGTTGTTGTTTTCACTTAAAATTAAGCCCATTTTAAACAAAAGAGAGACCCTTTGAGTGATACTGGTAACACCATGCCTCTGATTGTGGTACGGTTGACTTGTACACATCAAAAAGATCTCATGGATCGTTCTCCTAATGTGTCAACTCAATCAAAATGTGTTTGTTCAGATTTACATAGGTCAGATTTTGTTTTCCCTTAAAATTATGTCCATTTCAAACTAAAGAAAGACGCTTTGAGTGTTACCGGCCACACTGTGCCTTGGATTGAGGCGGGGTTGACTCGTACATATCACGAAGGACCTATGGATCATTCTAATAAAATAAGACACAATAAAAATTTGTTTTTTCGGATTTCTGTACGTCACTTGTGGTTTTCATTTAAAAATATGTCCATTTTAAACAAAAGAGAGACCCTTTGAGTGATACCGGCCACACCGTGCATCAGATTGGGGGGGGGGGGTTGACTCATAACTTTCACAAAAGACCCATGGATCGTTCTTATAAAGTATTAACACAATCCAAATGTGTTTGGTCAGATTTTCATGGGTCAGTAGTTGTTTGACTTAAAATTGTGTCCATTTTAAACAAAAGAGAGATGCTTTGAGTGAAACCGGCCACACCGTGCTTTGTATTGCAGCGGGTTTGACTCTTACACATACCCATCAAAGCCATGGATTATTCTCATAAAGTATCAACATAATATGAATGAGTTTGGTCAGATTTCAATATGTCAGTTGTTTTTTTCACTTAAACATCTATCCACATTAAACAAAAGAGAGACCCTTTGAGTTATACTGGCCACACCGTGCTTCGGATTGTGGCGGGGTTTACTCTACACGTCACAAAGGATCCATGGATATTTATCCTAAATGATAAAAAAATCCAAATGCGTTTGCTCATATTTTCATAGGTCAGTTGTTGTTTTCACATTAAATTGAGTCAATTTTAAATAAAAGAGGGACACATTGATTTATACTGGCCACACCGTGCATCTGATTGAGGTGAGGTTAACTCATACATGTCACAAAGAACCCATGTATCGTTATCCTAATGGTTAAAGACAATCCAAATGCGTTTGATCAGATTTTTGTAGGTCAGTTGTTGTTTTCACTTAAAATTGCATCCATTTTAAACAAAATATAGACACTTTGAGTGATACCGGCCACACCATATGTCGGATTGAGTCAGGTTTGACTTGTACATGTCACAAAGGACCCATGTATCATTCTCCTAAAGGATCAACACAATCCGAATGCGTTTGGTTGGATTTTCGTACATCACTGGTTGATTTCACTTACAAATTTGTCCATTTTAAACAAAAGAGAGACCCTTTGAGTGATACCGGCCACATCATGCCTTGGATTGAGGCAGGGTTGACTCTTACATGTTCCAACTGACCCATGGATCGTTATATTAAAGAATAACCACAATCTGAATGTGTAAGATCAGATTTTCTTAAGTCATTTGTTGTTTTCACTTAAAATTATTTCCATTTTAAACAAAAGAGAGACACTATGAGTGATACTGGCCACCCTGTGACTCGGATTGAGGCACGGTTGACTCGAACACATTACAAAGGACCCATGTATAGTTTTACTAAAGGATCAACACATCTCGAATACGTTTGGTTAGATATTAATTGGTCAGTTCTTCCTTTGACATAAAATTGTGTCCTTTTTAAATAAAAGAGAGACGCTCTGAGTGATATCTGCCACACGCTGCCACGGATGGAGGTGGGATTGACTAATACACGTCCCCAATGAAACCATGGATCTTTCTCCCAAAGGATCAACACAATATGAATGTGTTTTGTATGATTTCCATACATCAACTGTTGTTTTCACTTATAAATCTGTTCATTTTAATCAAAAGAGAAAATATTTGAGTGATATCAGCCACACCGTACCTCAGATTGAGGAAGGATTGACTTATACACATCCAAAAATACCCATGGATCGTTCTTCTAAAGGATCAACACAATATGAATTCATTTGGTCGGATTATCCAAGGTCAGTTTTTGTTTTCACCTAAAATTGTGTCCATTTTAAACAAATACAAACACTTTGAGTGATACAAGCCACACTGTGCCTCGGATTGTGGCGGGGTTGACTCGTACACATCAAAAAGAACCCATGTATTGTTATAATACAATATCAACCCAATCCAAATGCATTTGGTCAGATTTGTGTACGTCAGGTGTTGATTCACGTAAAATAGTGTCCATTTTAAACAAAAGAGAGTCCCTTTGAGTGATATAGGTCACACCATTCCTTTAATTAAGCTAGGGTTGACACATACACATCAGAAAGGAGACATGAATTTTTATCCTAACGAATCAACACAATTCGAATCCGTTTGGTCGGATTTCCTTAGGTCAGTTATTAATTTCACCTAAAATTGTGTCCATTTTAAAAAAAAGAGAGACACTTTGAGTGATACCTCTCACATCGTGCCTCGGATTGAGGCGGGGTTGACTCTTAAACATAAAAAAAGAAACATGGATCGTTATCCTAAAAATTCAATGCAATCCGAATGAGTTTGGTCAGATTTTCGTACGTCACATTTTTTTCACTAAAAAATCAGTCCATTTTAAACAGAAGAGAGACCCTTTGAGTTATACCAGCCACACTGTGCCTCGGATTGAGGCTGGGTTGACTCGTACACGTAAAAAATGACCCATGGATATTTCTCTTAAAGGATAAACACAATCTGAATGCATTTGGTTGTATTTTTGTATGTCATTTATTGTTTTCACATAAAATTGTGTCCATTTTAAACAAAAAAGAGGGACACTTTGAGTGATCCCAGCCACACCGTGCCTCAGATTGAGGTTTGGATGACTCGTACACATCTCCAACACACCCATGAATCGTTATTATAAAGTATCAATACAATATGAATGCCTTTGGTTGGATTTCCGTATGTCAGTTTTTGTTTTCACTTAAAAATATGTCCATTTTAAACAAAAGAGAGACCTTTTGAGTGATACCGGCCACACTGTGGCACAGATTTAGGTGGGGTTGACTCGTACATGTCACAAAGTACCCATGGATCATTCAACTAAAGGACCAACTCAATCTGAATGGGTTTTTTCGGATTTTCATAGGTTAGTTGTTGTTTTCACATAAAATTGTGTCAATTTTAAACACAAGAGAGACACTTTGAGTGATACCAGCCACACCATGCCTCGGATTGAGGTGGGGTTGTCATTTAGAAATTAAAAAGGACCCATGGATCATTCTTCTAAAGGATCAACACAGTTCGAAATCATTTGGTCAGATTTTCGTAGGTCAGTTGTTGTTTTCACTTAAATTTGTGTCCATTTTAAACAAAAAAGAGACACTTTTAGTGATACCGGCCACTCCGTGCCTTGTATTGATATGGGGTTGACTCATACACGTCACAATGGACTCATGTATCGTTCTCCTAAATTATAAACTCAATCAAAATGCGTTTGGTCAGATTTTTGTATCTCACTTTTTGTTTTCACTTAAAAATATATCCATTTTAACCAAAAGAGAGACCCTTTGAGTGATACCAGCCACAAAATGCCTCTTATTGAAGCGGGGTTGACCCATACATGTCACAAAGGAACCATGGATATTTCTCTTAAAGGATAAACACAATCTGAATTTGTTTGGTCAATTTTTCTTAGGCTAGTTGTTGTTTACACTGAAAATTGTGTCCATTTTAAACAAACGAGAGACACTTTGAGTGATATCGGTCAAACTGTAACTCAGATTGAAATGGGGTTGACTCGTACATGTCACAAACGACCCATGGATCATTATCCAAAAATATAAACATAATAAGATTATGTTTGGTCAGATTTCCGTAGGTCTGTTGATGTTTTCACTTAAAATTGTGTCCATTTTAAACAAAAGAGAGATGATTTGAGTGATACCGGCCACACTGTGCCTTGGATTGATGCATGAATGACCCGTACACGTCCAAAATACATCCATGGATAGGTCTCCTAAAGGATCAACACACACCAAATGATTTTGGTCATATTTCTGTACATCAGTTTTAGTTTTCAATTAAATATATGTTCATTTTAAACAAAAGAGAAAAACATTGAGTAGTTCATCATTCTTGAATGTTTCTTGTGGATAAACTTGATGTGTCACCACAAACCACGCACATCTAACACAGCTGTATTATTCTGGCTGCTTCAAATCCATCGATAATTGGTCTGCATCCACTATAGAAGTAGTTGATTCCTTTGACTGTCAGATATAGGAAAAAAACAAATTATTTTTATGTAATATCAATTTAGAACAAATAATTTTATCTTCATGTAATACTTACACATATTTCCCACAATTTTTTGTGTTCTCATATATTATCTTCTCTTCCTTATTCACACATGCCTCCTTCCATAGCACATGACGTGGGATGGAATTGTCTTTGGTTTTATACTCATAAATCTACATATAAACATAGAATGATAATTATGAGGTTGTTTGTTGGCGCCTAACAATATTAAGGTAAATTTAGAATAAATACCATTTTATTTTCTAGTGAAACATACCACATCCTTGCTTTACGATAGGGGTATGTTGGTTTTTATGAAAATTCTTAATTTTCAGTACAGAGTTGCTGTTTCATAAATGAAATAATGACAATCAATGTGATTAATCCATGCATCCTAAATCAACGTATTATCACCCACAATGTACCTGAATCTTCTCATCCCCATGACGACCAATAAATGAATTCCATTCTTCTTGGGATATCAGGTGAGCGTAGACAATGGGTGGGTGCAGGTTTAATTTACCTTTGGAATCATTCAGGTGAAATCTTGTTGAAATATTTCGAAATCATTGATTAATCCTTCCTGGAAGCCTTAGTACATAATCCTTGTGTGAATCATCTACTATAAATGTACTCTGCAATATATTCGGTAGATTAAGACATTGTTTCATTATTTTATTTTCTAGTAATTTAAAAAAATATATCATAATATTACAGTAATTTCATCCTAGATCAAAACCTTCAACCTGTATACAACATGGTGCCATTAATCTATGTCAATAGGCTCGCAATGCCAAGTGAGAACTCCAATGTAACTACTAAAAAAACCTTGTTGTGAATCACATGTTGGCCTCATGCATTCCATTAGACATCAAATTTGATGCCCTTGCTTTTCACCTTAATAACTTTGGCCAACACCATCAAACTACGACGCACCTGTGTTTTCTGCGACGTTGGCCCTTCATTCCTGACCATTTAATTGATATCAACATCATATATATGTTCATAAAAAATGGTAGGAATGACAATTGGTGATTTTTGTTGGATCTCAACACTAAGAGAAACAACAGGTTTAAAAACTTGTTGTTTCTCGGCACTGTGAGCAGCTGCAGCAGGAGCAGCAGCTGCCTGAGAGACTTGTTCAACCTCAAGGTTAGAAGCACCAAAATGTTCAAAAGTCATTATCTTCAATAGTCATTGAACAGTTAATTTAGATTACACAAAAGATGTAATGATAAGATAATAACATGAGATAACAAGATCAACATTACAAACAATATATAACCGGTTTATTGAACTCTCTTTATTTTATTCAATGGCTGAAGGGATTTGACACCTATATCGATTATCCAAATACCTTCATTGTGGTATCCTCTAACAAACAAAACATCATCTACATTGGGACCGCTGTGAAATTATTTTGACGTACCCTTGAAAGGATCTCCCACAACTGAATTTTCATTGAACCCTTTAGTAATTCTGGACAATAACAAAACAATGAACCCATTTCGGTTTGCGGGATTTGGAACATAAAAAATTATGCCATCTATGACTCCATTATAAACTATTCATCTTTGTACTCTTAATTACTAAAATCAACTTTCACAAATTCCCATTAATCTATTTTGACACCACTATTGTTATCAACCCAGTTGTATTGAAAAATTGGCAATTAGAATGTCGTATAATCCAACTCCCATGTTTCTTTGATAATGCCAAAGTATGACATATTTTCATAAATTGGATTTATGTCTTTACATCTAGAAACATGCATCGCTTTATACACTAGAGTATCTCCACTATTTTTCATGGTATTATCTTCATCATGTTCATCTGTATAAAATGTATAACAATTAATTAGATAACCATTGTAAGATAATACATACACACTTGGTACGGCGGCTAGCCATCGAAGTCATTCTAAAATTGATTTATGATTTTCATCCAACTACTTAAAAATATGGCAATGATACCATCCTATAAACTGGTGATTATGTGTATTTGATAACCCTTTTTCAACCCTTGATAGATTTAACTGCATAATAATTTCTTTGTGAGTTTCAATATATGGAGAAACCTCCCAACTGTTATCAAAAAAATAAAAGTGGGCCTGCTCCCGATCTGTAATATTGATTGTCAGAACATAACTTCTAGAAATTCCCTCACCCTAAATGTTTCCAGTGTGACGAGATTTTGGGAGACCAATGCTTTCCACATCAGATATGTATTCGGTACAAAATTTGTCATGACCCACCCTCGGGGCCCGTGCCGTGACTACCCCAAGCCCGCCTTCCATAGGCCAGGGGCTGGCGACTAGCACCAAGGCATAAATCCCAACAAAAAGGGAAGGCATTGCCTTTGAAAAGTAAACAAGCACCACAGAGTAAGAAAGAGGAAAAGTAAACACTAAGTAAAAACTGTACAAGCTGTGCTGAAAGTAAAAGGGGCCGGAAATACAAGCCCAACAGTAAAGTAAAACTGAAAGGAAAAACAACAACTGAAAGGGGAATTTGTAGCGTCGAGCCATCCTCTGGAAATCCCACCTGAAGGGTGGGTATAGATAGCCTCCACTGCTCCTCAGGTCCACCTGACCGCTGTGAGTACGTCTCGCCCAGTGGTCCACCACTAGGTACCGTCCTGCTCCGCACGCCTCCACCACGATCAGTGCTTTCCGTCGTCTGCAACCAACACAACGTAGTGCGGGCAAAGCCCGTGCAGGGGTGAGTATAAGCTACTCAGTAGGGACCCCGAGACCCCCGAAGGTCTCCCGAAATCCACAAAGGATAATCCACAAGGAAGGATACAATCACGAAGTAACATCTGACACGGATTAGGTATATTCCCATACATATACCTAAGTCATCAATTCCCATTCGGCTCCAACGTCCGAGCCCAAGCACAACCCAGTCCACACAGGAAAGCAAAATGTATACCCACACAGGATAGCTCAACACAATCCACAAAGGAGAGTAAACCGTAAATCCACATAGGATAGCTCAACACAATCCACAAAGGAGAGTAAACAGTAAATCCACATAGGATAGCTCAACACAATCCACAATGTAGAGTAATGCAAGATTCAGCTCACACAGGTATACTTCTTCGGATGACGACAAAGATGATCACTGATCCATATAAGTCATCGGACCCACAAAGAATCGGGCCCACACAGGATCAGACCCACACAGGATCGGGCCCACACAAGACCGGGCCCACACAGGACATGTAGCACTGATCCACGGAGGATCGCTGAGTGCAGTAGTCGTCGCAGTCCACTAAGGATCTCTGCACAGTCGTCGCCGCAGTCCACTGAGGATCTCTGCACGGTCGTCGTCGGAGTCCATGAAGGATCTCTGCACAGTCGTCGTTGTCGAAGTAGCAGTCGCAGCCAGCCTAGGGTTCCCACACACAGCAAGCTCGTTCGGGAGGGTCCGCTCCACGAGCCGAGAGGCTGATACATCAACTGACACAAAGGCCGAAGTTGATGTATACAGATGTTCCGTATCGTCAACAGGAACTCAACGTCGCAGACAGCACCTCAATCGGACGCCCGGTCTGAGAGTTATTGGCATTTTCGTCCCAGGAGCCCGGTTGGTTTTTAAGGAAAAACCAACCCTACCGCACTCCACCTGCGTCCAAACCTCTGGCGGAGTATTCCAAAAGATCCATCTCACTTAGAGGAAAACAACAAAGCTGACGACACGTCAATCGGACGTCCGTAGCTCAAGATATGAGCATTTCCGCTCTGAGGGCCCGGTTGGTTTCGTGTACGAACCAACCTGGCCGAACACAAATTACTCCGAAACCTTGAGTGCGATATACCGAAACGACCACCTCGATCCAAGGATCGTGTTTCCGCCGACGGAGAGTCGTTTGGAATCCCGTAGCTCATGTTACGGGCGTTTGAACGAAGACCGTCTGAAGACGGGGGGTACGGGCCCGGGCCGACCCGGCCCGACCCCCCCGGGAGTCGGCCGAACCGGGTCGACCCAAACCGGGGCGACTCGACCCGGTCCGGTCCGGCCAGGGCACGGCCCTGCCGGTGGGACCGGCCTGGCCCGGTTCGGCCGAACGTCTGAGGCACGCGGGGCGCCGCCCCCGCTTCCTGGTGGTGCCGCAGCCCCCCGCGTGGGGCCGCGCTGAGTTGGGACGCGGCTTCAGCCGGATCCGAGGGCACCGGACCCGCGCGGCCGCGGGTCCGCGGGTGCCGCCGCCGCCGCGGGTCCGCGGGTGTCGCCGCCGCCGCGGGTCCGTGGGTGCCGTCGCCGCCGCGTTGAGTCGCGGCGGCCTGTCCGATGGCGCGCCGGGGCGCCGCCGCTCCCGGCTACCGGCGCCGCCGCGTCGGCGACCCGCGCCGCCGGCGAGTTCTGCGGGCCACTGGGATCGTTCCTGTGGTCCGATTCTCTTCCCGTCTGCGCCATTGATCCTCCTGGAACTCGTTCTTCACTTCGGGATCGTCAAACATCTGTTGCGGCACGTTCCGTCATTGCTCGTCAAATCCGCACAAAACGAAGAACGACGGAGGGTCGTCGGGCCGTGTTCGTTTGGCCCGCACCCTCCGCGTTACAGATAAACAAACGGGGGAATTTTATTCCACACAGGAAGTAACAATTTTAATAAGGTTAAAATTGTTCACAATTCGGTTCTTTAATTTCTTTAAAGAAACATTGTCGGGAATAATAAAAAGGGGTAATTCCCAAAATAAATCCCTACCTCGTCGATCGTCGCGCGCGGGCGTTCTTCGCGGAAAAGCTCGTCGCGGAAGAGAGGGATCGTCGCGTCGTCGCGGGGAGGCATCGCGTCGTCGTGGAATCCGGTGTTGAGTCGGCGAACTCAACGCACCATGAAACAGTAGATTTAATTTAATTAATTAAATCCGTGTTTTTGGTTAAGAACCACAAAGGAGATAAAAAGGAAGGTCTGAGAATCTTACCTCAAGTAGCCGATCGAAGATCCGTCGCGGAGGATGAAACGTCGCAGAAGAACGTTGTCGGTGATGCAGATCACGGCGTCGCGTCGTCAATTTCCGAGTTCGGCGTTCTTCGCGTTCTACGCGTTCTTCGCGTTCTTCGCGAAGGAGGAAGAAGGAACAAGGATTCTGTCTCAACGAGTAATCCCCCAAAAGATTTTGGTTGGTCTTATTTTATTAATATGCCAACACACGAAAAAATGTTAAGAAATGATTGAATTAATTCGTTGAATTAATTCAATGAAAGAAACAGCCAATTTAATTCACGAAATAAACCACCCAATTAAATGTTCTGTTAAAATTTTAAGAAACGCGTCAGTTGACTCTCATTAAGACGGGTTTTCGCGGCTGCGTTTCTTAGCGGAAAGAAACGGCGGGGCTCGTGCGGGCCCCACCTCACAAATATCCTACCAAGGGGGTAGGATATTTCTGGATAGCATCCTATCCGGTTCAACTCAGTTCAAGCCGCCTTTAAGTGGCTTCAAGTGGCTTCCAAGTGGCTTAAGTGAAATAAAATAAAGTTGTCGCAAAATTATTTTATTTCTTAACTTTAAGCCCGAAAATTAAAAACCACACCCGAGAAAACACAACTCCGGAAGAGGCATTTCTAAGCGAATACCGGCACTGCGATTTCATCGGTGCCCTCAGAATTCGATTCCGGGCACCGATTCAAAAGTTAGAAAAACCCTCTAGTCCGTTCACTGAACGTACCTGAGCCAAACTTCGGAAAATGATTCCGGGCACACCGGGCCTCGGAATCAGGTGCTGTCAGAAGCTGCGCTCTTGCAAAATTTCAAAGAAAATAAAAAAAATATTTCCTTGAAATTTTAGGGTCTTTAAATTACTCCCACCTCAGGACATTACGTCCCCGTAAAGATACATCATAAACTAGGGAAACAAATGTGGGTACTGAGCACGCATCTGAGCCTCCCGGTCCCAAGTGCTCTCCTTGAGGTTCCCGTGCTCCCATCTGATGCGCACAAGAGGAATCAATCACCCACGTAGGACCCGCTCCTGTCGATCCTCTATCTCCACTGGGACCTCCACAAAAGTCTCCCCATCATCCACGTCTAGCTTCTCATAGTCAATGATGTGCGTCGGGTCGTGCATGTATCTCCTCAGCTGGGATACGTGGAAGACGTCGTGCACCCGGTGCAACTGAGGTGGCAGAGCAAGGCAATAAGCCACCTTGCCAATCCTGCTGAGGACCTGAAAGGCCCGATGAAGCGTGGAGACAACTTGCGGCCCCGGCCAAATCTCCACAACCCACGTCGAGGTGAGACACGCAAGAAGACGTGGTCGCCATCCTCAAACTATAGTGGCCTCCTCCTCCTGTCAGCATATGACTTCTGCCGGCTCTGTGCTGTCCTCATCCGCTCCTGGTTGACCTGGACCTTTTCTGTCGTGGCCCGGACCATCTCTGGTCCCACAAGTGCTGACTCCCCAGGGTCTGTCAAGCACAAAGGAGATCTGCAAGGTCTGCCGTACAATGCCTCGTAGGGTGCCATCCCGATGGTGGAGTGGTAGCTTTTGTTATATGCGAACTCCACCAAGGGTAGGTGGTCCTCCCAGCTGCGACCAAAGTTGAGGACACATGCATGGAGCATGTCCTCGAGAGTCTGAATGGTCCTGTCCGTCTGACCATCCGTCTGAGGGTTAAAGGCGGTGCACAGGCGTAGCCGCGTCCTGAACGCCTCCTGCAACCCCTTCCAAAGCCGGGATGTAAAGCGAGCGTCATGATCGGAGACGATAGTCGAAGGCACACCGTGAAGCCGTACAATCTCCTGAACGTAGAGACGTCCCATGCCCTCCACTGAGCCCTGCTCTCGGATGGGTAAGAAGTGGGACGACTTGGTGAGTCGGTCAACAATCACCCAAATTGAGTTGTGACCTCTGGAAGTGCGTGGAAGTCCAGTCACGAAGTCCATTGATATGCCATCCCACTTCCACTCAGGGACCTCTAAGGGCTGTACCAAGCCTGCTGGTACCTGGTGCTCTGCCTTCACCTGCTGGCAGGTGTGGCACCGCGAAACGAACTCTGCCACAACCTTCTTCATTCCTGGCCACCAGTGCTGACGTCTGAGATCCTGGTACATCTTTGCCACTCCAGGATGTACCGCCAAAGGAGAAGTGTGGAACTCTCTCAGCACCTCCTCTCGTAAGGCAACTGGTACCAAGGTACTTCCTCTGAAAAGGACATCATGCTCTGCTCCAAGGGAGAAACCATCAGGTGCCTGTCCCGAGGATATCTGTGCACGCCGTGTCTCACAGTCAGTGTCCCCACGCTGTGCCTCTCTGACCCGCTGTAGAAGTGGAGGAGAGACTGTGAGAGACTGAAGGAAGGCTTCTCTGTCTCTATCCATGAAGGATATCTGCAAGGCGGCTAGCTGCTCTGTCGCCTCCTCAAGCAGCTGGATTCACGTCCTCCTGCTGAGGGCATTGGCTACCACGTTCCCCTTCCCAGGAGTATAGACTATCTCAAAGTTATAGTACTGGAGGAACTCGAGCCATCACCACTGTCTCAGGTTCAGGTCCTTCTGAGAGAAGATGTACCTGAGACTCTGGTGGTCAGAAAAGACTGTGAAGCGCTCGCCCATCAGATAGTGCCGCCATGTCTTCAGGGCGAAGACCACTGCTGCCAACTCCAAGTCATGGGTAGCGTAGTTCTGCTCATGCGGCCTCAACTGACGTGATCCGTAGGCAATCACGGCCCGCTCCTGCATTAGGACACACCCGATTCCGGTCCCTGATGCATCGCAGTAGACTACGTATCCAACTCCCTCCTCAGGCAACCTCAAGATAGGTGCGCTGGTCAACCTCTGCCTCAGCTCCTGGAAGCTCTGCTGACATCTGTCTGACCACACGAAGGGTTTCCACTTCTTCGTCAATGCTGAGAGTGGGGCTGAAACTCTGTAGAAGTCCGGCACAAATCTCTGATAGTATCCGTCTAGGCCCAAGAAACTCCGCACCTCTGTCACGCTCTTGGATGGCTCCCAAGCAAGCACTGCCTCGATCTTCACGGGATCCACTACAACTCCAGCCTCAGAAATGACGTGCCCCAAGAAGTGGACCTCACGTAACCAGAACTGACACTTCGAGAGCTTGCCATAAAGCTGGTTCTCTCGAAGTTTGTCTAGTACAACACACAAGTGGTAGGTGTGCTCCTCCTTCGTGGTCGAGTACACTAAGATGTCGTCGATGAAGACTACGGCAAATCGGTCGAGGTATGGCTGGAAGATCCTATTTATGAGGCTCATGAACACTGCTGGAGCATTGGTCACGCCGAAAGGCATAACCAAGAACTCATAGTGGCCATACCGACATCTGAAGGTCGTCTTCCGCACATCCTCGTCTCGAACTCTGAGCTGATGATAGCCTGACCTGAGGTCAATCTTCGAGAACCACCGTGCTCCCTTGAGCTGATCGAAGAGGTCATCAATCCAGGGTAGCGGATACTTGTTCCTCACTGTCACCTGGTTCAGGCGACGATAATCGATACACAGTCGCAAGCTCCTGTCCGCCTTCTTGGCGAACAATATCAGGGAAGCCCAGGGTGAAACACTGGGTCGGATGAACCCCTTGCCCTGCAAGTCCTCCAACTGTACCCACATCTCTCGAAGCTCTGCGGGGGCCATCTGATATGCTGGATTGGATATCAGGGTTGTCCCGGGGTACCAGTCAATATAAAAGTCTACCTCTCTGCGAGGAGGTAGTCCTGGAACGTCGTTGGGAAAGACGTCCGTGTACTGATCCACCACTGTAGGAAAACTGGGACTCCGCACGTCGACTGCTCCTAGGATGAGGCTAGCCAACTGATGAGTGATGGGCTGACCTCTCCTCTGCGTGAGTCCATCCTGTGCTGCTAAGGCTCCCTTCTCGCCGGTGAAGGTGAACCTTCTCCCGTCGGTGCGCACACATCGCACCTTGCGCCTAATGCAGTCAATCTGGGCATGGACCGTAGATAACCAATCCATACCCAAGATGGCTTCGTAAGGCCTCGACGCCGCTACAAGAAGATCCCAGCCGAAGCTCTCGCCTCCTAGAGTAAGCTCACACAGCCGGCAGCAGTGCATAATCGTCGAGTCTTCTCTCGTAGGAGTCTATAGCAGTAAGGATCGAGCCAATGGCTCCGTCGGAATCTCCGAGCTCCGAACAAGGGCAGTGGCGATGAAAGAGTGACTCGCTCCTGTGTCTATCAGAACAACAGAAAGGGTGGAATAGACACAGATCGTACCTCGAATCATCTCTGGTGCGTCGTGGTCGTAGGCCTCTGCTGCCTAGAGTTGCGCCTGTCTCTGCCCGCCAGCTCCCTGTGGTCGGGGCGGGCCTCCTGGTGGTGGTGGTGGTAGAGCCTCAAAGCGTCACCCACCACCTGCTGCTCGGCTAGCTCCTCTGCCTCGTCTGCCTCCTCCCTGCGGACCGCCACGGTCAACCCTCTGCATCTGCCTGGGTGGTCCCTCCACCGTCTTCTGCCCCTCGGTACGACGGGTCGGGCAGTCACGAGCCATGTGGCCCTGCCCACCACACTCGTAGCACTGTCTGCCTCTCGGAAGGCTGGCTCCGCGCTGTGTGCCCCGCACTGCTGAGCTAGTGTCCTAGGGTCGTCTGCCGGAAGGCCTATTCTACCTGGATCCCTGAGTCATCAGTTGGCTACCTGCTGCCGAAGACTCCGCTATCTGCCGCCCTGCGGCAGGTCTCGCTGTGGATTCAGCCAGGAAGCTCTCGATCATAAGGGCTCACTCTAGCACTCCTTCCTGGGTCGGGATGCTGAGGGAGATCAGCGATGCCCTGATCTCATGCCTCAATCCCTACTCAAAGGTCTGGGCCCGAAAGAAGGGGTCTCATACCATGTCTGTCGAGTAGCGAGATAGGTCGGTGAACCTTGCCGCGTACTGGGCGACCGTCAAGCTGCCCTGCCGCAGCTGAAGAAGCTCCTAGATGCGCACCGCACGGAGGGTGGCCGAGACGAACGCTGAGAGGAAGAGGATCTCAAAGTTCGTCCAGATGAGGGATGCCTCATCGTGTACCTAGAGCATCAGGCTCCACCATCACCCTGCTGCTGCGTGCAGTAGGCTCGCCGCGAGGATCACCATGAGGTCTGCTGGTGCCCTCACTAGCCTGAAAACTCGGATGACCGCCTCCAGCCAGTCCTCGGATGCCTGGGGGTCCGACTCCCCATGGAACCTGGGTGGTCGCTGGCACTGGAACTCGTGCAGAGCTCCGAGGCATCGTGCGTCGTCAACTGCCAGTGCTGGAAGCATCGGGGGCTCGACGGGTAAAGGTACCGTCGGTGCCTCTCCTGTCAACGGGCCATGTACCGAGGCCTCGTCGCTCGGCGGGCTGTCGTCGCGCTCTACTCTAGGAACCCTAGCTGGCTGCTGTCGTCGTGCCATCCTGAAAAGGAAACAAGTGCGCCACGGTCATAATAGTATACCTGGTGAGCTGACACAAGTAATCACGAAGAAAACTTGAAACACACATGCAATCAATGTTTTCGTGCATTAAGTCGGAAATCAGAAGTCAGGGTCCTGGTGTATGGAAACGTCGGCCGCCGCACCAACACTGGACTCCCTGGACTGATAACCACACTCAATACGCTAAACATTATTGCTTCACATAGAAGAAAGATCAGAGTCTGTGGTAGAACCGACCACCTCTGATACCAATTTGTCACGACCCGCCCTCGGGGCTAGTGTCGTGACTACCCCAAGCCCGCCTTCCATAGGCCAGGGGCTGGCGACTAGCACCAAGGGGTAAATCCCAACAAAAAGGGAATGAATTTCCTTTGAAAAGTAAAGAAGCACCACAGAGTAAGAAAGCGGAAAAGTAAACACTAAGTAAAAACTGTACAAGCTGTGCTAAAAGTAAAAGGGGCCGGAAATACAAGTCCAACAGTAAAGTAAAACTGAAAGGAAAAACAGCAACTGAAAGGGGAAATTGTAGCGTCGAGACGTCCTCTGGAAATCCCACCTGAAGGGTGGGTACAGATAGCCTCCACTGCTCCTCGGGTCCACCTAACCGCTGCGAGTACGTCCCGCCCAGTGGTCCACCTCTAGGTACCGTCCTGCTCCGCACGCCTCCACCACGATCAGCGCTGTCCGTCGTATGCAACCAACACAACGTAGTGCGGGCAAAGCCCGTGCAGTGGTGAGTATAATCTACTTAGTAGGGACCCCGAGACCCCCGAAGGTCTCCCGAAATCCACAAAGGATAATCCACAAGGTAGGATACAATCACGAAGTATCATCTGACACGGCTTAGGTATATGCCCATACATATACCTAAGTCATCAATTCCCGTTCGGCTCCAACGTCCGAGCCCAAGCACAACCCAGTCCACACAGGAAAGCAAAACGTATACCCACACAGGATAGCTCAACACAATCCACAAAGGAGAGTAAACAGTAAATCCACACAGGATAGCTCAACACAATCCACAAAGGAGAGTAAACAGTAAATCCACACAGGATATCTCAACACAATCCACAAAGGAGAGTAATGCAAGATTCAACTCACACAGGTATACTTTTTCGGATGACGACAAAGATGATCACTGATCCATCTAAGTCGTCGGACCCACGAAGGATCGGGCCCACACAGGATCGGACCCACACAGGATCGGGCCCACACAGGACCGGGCCCACACATGACCTGTAGCACTGATCCACGGAGGATCGCTGAGTGCAGTAGTCGTCGCAGTCCACTGAGGATCTCTGCACAGTCATCGCCGCAGTCCATTGAGGATCTCTGCACGGTCGTCGTCGGAGTCCACGAAGGATCTCTCCACAGTCGTCGCTGTCGAAGTAGTAGTCGCAGCCAGCCTAGGGTTCCCGCACACAGCAAGCTCGTTCGGGAGAGTCCGCTCCACGAGCCTAGAGGCTGATACATCAACTGACACAAAGTTCGAAGATGATGTATCCAAAAGTTCCATATCGTCAACAGGAACTCAACTTCGCAGACGGCGCGTCAATCGGACGCCCGGTCTGAGAGTTATTGGCATTTTCGTCCCAGGGGCTCGGTTGGTTTTTAAGGAAAAACCAACCCGACCACACTCCAACTACATCCAAACCTCGGGCGGAGTATGCCAAAATATCCGTCTCACTTAGAGGAAAACAACAAAGCTGACGACACGTCAATCGGACGTCCGTAACTCAAGATATGAGCATTTCCGCTCCGAGGGCCCGGTTGGTTTCGTGTACGAACCAACCCGGCCGAACTCAAAGTACTCTGAAACCTTGAGTGCGATATACCGAAATGACCGGCTCGATCCAAGGATCGTGTTTCCGCTGACAGCGAGTCGTTTGGAAGCCCGTAGCTCAAGTTACGGGCGTTTGAACGAAGACCGTCCGAAGACAGGGGGTACGGGCCCGGGCCGACCCCCCCGGGAGTCGGCCGAACCGGTCCGGTCCGGCCAGGGCACGGCCCTGCCGGTGGGACCGGCCTGGCCCGGTTCGGCCGAACGGCCGAGGCACGCGGGGCGCCGCCCCCGCTTCCTGGTGGTGCCGTAGCCCCCCGCGGGGGGCCGCGCTGAGTCGGGACGCGGCTTCAGCCACGTACGAGGGCAGCGGACCCACGCGGCCGCGGGTCCGCGGGTGCCGCCACCGCCACGCTGAGTCGCGGCGGCCTGTCCGGCGGCGCGCCGGGGCACCGCCGATCCCGGCTGCCGGCGACCCGCGCCGCCGGCGAGTTCCGCGGGCCACCGAGATCGTTCCGGTGGTCCGATTCTCTTCTCGTCTGCGCCATTGATCCTCCCGGGACTCATTCTTCACTGTGGGATCGTCAAACATCCGTTGCGGCACATTCCTTCATTGCTCGTAAAATCCGCACAAAACGAAGAACGACGGAGGGTCATCGGGCCGTGTTCGTTTGGCCCGCACCCTCCGCGTTAGAGATAAACAAACGGGGGAATTTTATTCCACACAGGAAGCAACAATTTTAATAAGGTTAAAATTGTTCACAATTCGGTTCTTTAATTTCTTTAAAGAAACATTGAAGGGAATAATGAAAAGGGGTAATTCCCAAAATAAATCCCTACCTCGTCGATCGTCGCGCGCGAGCGTTCTTCACGGAAAAGCTCGTCGCGGAAGAGGGGGATCGTCGCGTCGTCGCGGGGAGGCATCGCGTCATCGTGGAATCCGGTGTTGAGTCGGCGAACTCAACGCACCATGAAACAGCAGATTTAATTTAATTAATTAAATCCGTGTTTTTGGTTAAGAACCACAAAGGAGATAAAAAGGAAGGTCTGAGACTCTTACCTCAAGCAGCCGATCGAAGATCCGTCGCGGAGGAAGAAACGTCGCAGAAGAACGTTGTTGGCGATGCGGATCACGGCGTCGCGTCGTCGATTTCCGGGTTCGGCGTTCTTCGCGTTCTTCGCATTCTTTGCGTTCTTCGCGAAGGAGGAAGAAGGAACAAGGATTCTGTCTCAACGAGTAATCCCCCAAAAGATTTTGGTTGGTCTTATTTTATTAATATGCCAATACACGAAAACAGGTTAAGAAATGATTGAATTAATTCGTTGAAGTAATTCGTTGAATTAATTCAACGAAAGAAACATCCCATTTAATTAACAAAATAAACCGCCCAATTAAATGGTCTGTTAGAATTTTATGAAACGCGTCAGTTGACTCTCGTTAAGACGGCTTTTCGCGGGTGCGTTTCTTAGCGGAAAGAAACGGCGGGGCTCGTGCGAGCCCCACCTCACAAATATCCTACCAAGGGGGTAGGATATTTCTGGATAGCATCCTATCCGGTTTAACTCAGTTCAAGCCGCCTTTATGTGGCTTCAAGTGGCTTAAGTGAAATAAAATAAATTTGTCGCAACATTATTTTATTTCTTAACTTTAAGCCCAAAAATTAAAAACCACACCCGAGCAAACGCAACTCCGAAAGAGGCGTTTCTAAGAGAATACCGGCGCTGCGATTTCATCGGTGCCCTCAGAATTCGATTCCGGGCACCGATTCAAAAGATAGAAAAACCCGCTAGTCCGTTCACTGAACGTACCCGAGGCAAACTTCGGAAAATGATTCCGGGCACACCAGGCCTTGGAATCAGGTGCAGTCAGAAACCGCGCTCTTGCAAAATTCCAACGAAAATAAAAAAAATTTCCTTGAAATTTAAGGATCTTTACAAAATTCATTTTCTTCCTCAACAATATAACACTTTACTATGAAACCCTCTGGACGACTTTGATTTTTGACATAACCTTTCAAAATATTCATATACCGTTCAGAGGGGTACATCCATCTATAGTTCACAGGACCACATACTTTAATCTCTCTCTCCAAGTGAATATTCAAATGAACAATCATATCAAATAATGTTGGAAGGAAGAACAGTTATAATTCACATAATATGATGACATTTTCTTTTTCTATAATAGGCAATTTCGCCAGGTCTAAAACATTGCTACATTTTGCTTTGAAAGAAAAACATTGTTTGGTTAACTTATGGCGAACAATCTTGGGGTTAATGAAACCTAATGCTATATGAATTAGATATTGCATCAAAACATGACAGTAATGTGATTTAAAACCTTTTAACTTCAAATATTTCATTGGAACAATGTTATTGATATTTTATGAATACCTCCCTAGAATATTTACATCATTGAAGAAGTTGAAAACCAATATCTCTCCTCCCTAGAAACTGTATAGGTAGCTGGAGGAAAAAACATTCGATTTTAACCCTTCATAAGAGCCAATTCTTCTCGTATTACCATGTTAACCATGTCTAGCCTTGCCATAATTCCATACATTATTTTTCCAGAGGAATTTAGAAATGTTCCGGTAACACTTTCACATACATTTTTTCCAAATTTATCACATCAAGAAAATTTCTGACGTACAAACTATTCATGTAAGGTAATTCATAAAAAAATATCACTTTTTTCAACCGATTTTGGTATGGTTTTTCAAAAATTGTTTACCAAAAATAGTCTTCACATCTTTTACTTTCTCAAACAGCAGATCACCTGTTAGTAGATACGGTGTTGCAGGTTGTTCTGAACTCCCATTGAATGTTGTTTTCCATGTTTAGAACTTATGTCGACGAGGTAGAAATCTATGATGTCCTTGAAAAACAGATTTCAATGACTGTTTCAACTTAATTGATTCAGTATCTTGTTCGCAAATGTGACACCCTCAAGTTCCTTTAATTATATAGCCTGAAAAATTTCCATAAGCTGGGAAATCATTTATTTTACCATACAAAATATCATTCAATATGAAGTATTCACTTTTATAAGCATCATACATCATAAATCACGAATCCATTAATAACTTAAAATCCTCTATCAAAGGATCCAGATAATCATCAATATCGTTATATGGTTGTTTTGGTCCTGATATAATCATAGATAACATGATGAATTTCTACTTCATGTATAACCATGGTGGAAAGTTATAATTTAACAACATAACAGTCCATGTACAATGAGTGCTGGTTTGAAAACAAAAAGGATTCACTTCATCTATATATAACTCAAGACAATGGTTTCTCAGCTATTTTCAAAAATTAGTATACTCATGATAAATTTCATTCTATTGAGGAGAGTTGACCGAATGATGTAATTTGCCATCATTATTTATTTTATGTACATACCACTAAAATTGTCTTGCATTTTCTTCACTTCCATATAGACACATAAACCTTGGAATGAATGGAAAGTACCAAAAAATGTTCCTAGGATTGAATTCATCAATCCTGTATCGAGAAGAACCACATTTGGGAATTCTATATGTGATTTGTTCTCATTGTGATACAATATACAATCATTTAGGCAGGCATGTATTCTTTCATAAATCTTACCCATTGAGCGTAGCATTCATTTAGCTTTATATGTCCAGCTTGGGAGATCATTATCTTCTGGGAGTATATTATTTCAGAGACCAAGTTGTTCCGTGAAACTGAAATCATTCCATTTGTTGCCTACTTTCAATTTATACCACTTTAGTACAGCTAACAAAGTTGTATATTTTTTGGATAGTGTAAAATTGTGTCTTTTCACTTCTCTTTAACTTCTCAAACAATTTTGGGAACTCACGGAGTTCATCGTCAATTTTCATTGTCATTTCCTCAATCCGATCATCATCATAATTGACATCTGTAATCACATCCTCCATACGGTATTCATCATTAACCTTATTTGTATTCACATATGATGATACATAAAATGCTGTATTATCTCAGCCAGTAGTTATATTGGCTTTTTCTCCGTGTTTATTCCAACATTTATAACTGTGATCTATTCCGTGAGATATCAAATGTTCTTCCACCCTCTTGGGAGTAAGTTATATATAATAAAAAACATAATCACTGACAAAGGATTTGAGAAGGATCCTTTGCGTGATCCATTGAAAACTTGATGAACTCTTTCCCTCTATTATCATACTCTACTATCAAATGATTACCATAAATCCAATTGTTATTCATCTCCATACTATTTTAATATAAAATATTAGTATTTGTGGTTCAAGTACAGAAAACTAGAGATCCACATACAGTATAAGAGAACCACTAACATATAAAAATAGAGATTAATAAATCCTAAGCATTTCCAATAATTATTTGCAAACCAACAGAACCAAGATAGATCCCCCCATCAAAATCATCACAGTTTCCAAAAACAATGGGGTTCACCGGGCTAATCACTTATGTCATAGATGGTAAAACTCACAAGACATCATCCTCTATGGCTCATCCTCCTCTATCTAGTCAACCATTATATGGTCACACATAAATCTAAAACTGGTGATAATAATAAAATAAACCCATGAAGTACTAAATATCTTTGACATTCTATGGTTCCTCCCAAGACATGATAGCTTTAAACTTTTCAGATCAACAAAGATACAATTTTTTGAGTCCACATGACCAAAGAAATTCACCTCCTAAATCTAGAATTGGAACTTTGACAACATGGCATAAAATTTCTGATTCCTCAAGATGTCAAAAACTATTATCAAATTAGGTATATGATCATCCACTATTTTAGAATAAACCATGACGTCATCCATAAATACCATAAACAAATAGTTGAGATACTAGTGGATAATCCTATTCATCATCACCATAATTATATATGGAGTGTTGGATTAGCTGAATGGAATAAATAAATACTCATAATGGTTATACATACTCCTAAATGAGGTTTTAGAATAACATCCTCATTGATCCTAAGCTTGTGTTAACCAAACAAAAGACCGATCTTAGAGAACCACTCGCCCCTAGAAGATTTAATAAATCATAAATTTAGGTCAACAGATAATTTTTATTGATCATAACCCAATTGAGATTCTGGTAATCAACACACAAGCGAAGGGTTCCAATGACCTTCATGGAGAAAAGCACCAGTTCTTCCCAAGGAAACACACTAGGTTAAATAAAGAATTTGGAAACTCATTCATCCAACTGATTATTTAGTTCCCTCAATTTAACTAGTTCTATATGGTAAGATAGAATAGATATTGGTTTTTACCCATCACCAAGTTGATAGAGAACTCCACCTCCCACTCTAGTGGTAGACCAAAAAATTATAAAGGAAACATTTTTGGAAATTCAATAGGTACAAGTGGATGTTCACTATAATAGGCTTCCTATTCTAGTTCAATAGAATAAAAGCATATCATCCCACTAAAATCTGGAAGAAGAGGTCTATCTCGAGAAGACCTCATGTCTGATTCTCTTTGGAAAACACGGTTTTCCCCATCGGGGGAAGTGAAGGACACCCAATGATGATAATATTAAATACAAGATTTATTAGAAACTTTCCAGTCCATTCTGAGAATAACATATAGGGGAATAATTTCAAGTGTCAAAAAATATTATATAGTCTATGTCTCTAAAAAAGAGAAAGCATGAGAGGGGAATCAGAGACCTTACTCCCTCTTTATCCAAAGAGATGTTAAAATCTCTATCACATAATCCATGAGCTCTATTTTAAGTTTCAATAGTTTTATATTGAGATTTGATATGAAATAATGATGGGATACAATATCAAATAAAACATACACTAAAGAAAAAGAAATAGAAATGGTGCCTCTCACTATCATATGACGCACATCAGTTATTACTAGAGATTAATCCATTGCATGAAGTTGTTTCACTCATAATACAAGTTTCTAGGATCCCATTATTATTGAATAATATTACTATGACTTGGTAACTCTAAATATGTATGATTCCATTATACTACACAGGGTAGTAAAAACATGTAAAACCCTCTTCAAGTGGGTTTAATGTCTGTACAAGATGTAAATCTTCAATGCTTCCATGCAATAATGATTTGAGTGATCAATCATTCCACATTGGAAAAAAGTCAATTGGCCTTTACTAGGCCCAACAGATGATCTGGAAGATGTTATCTATAAAATACCACCACCACTATTTTCACTATGATGCTCATTCTACTATCCATTCCACTTATCGGAACCACTAAAACTACCACTGGGAATATAAGTAACTCTATTTAACCCCGACATAATAGTCCTGAAAATTTCTTCCATCACATACCATTCTAGAACATCAAAATTTTTAGTTAAACTTTATTATAAATACATGATATTGGATATCTGATCGAAGACCCATATAAAACCTATGGGACATAAGATTCTAGTTTCACACCACTTCATGTGAAAACTGATCAAGATTAGAAAAATTATTTGTATATTGAGTCAATGTCTTCTAACCTTAAATGTGGTTGAGAAACTACATGGACATACTCGATACCATCAATTCTAGATATAATTACTCCGTAAAAATTTTCTTAAAGTATTAGTAATCTAAGACCCCATTTAGCTTATGTATAACTATATAATCACATCATATCCTTATGGACCACCCAAGATTGAATATGGCATACTTTACATTAGTGGAATATGACATCTCTAAAAACACAAATAGCATTTAAATATTTCACAACTAATATGCTTAATCCTAAGGATCATTTGTTCCATAGAAGGATGTTTCTTCAGATGAATAAAATCATAGGCCTGATCAGAAAAATTTTCTATTTGAGGTGACACCTCTTTAGCCTAAATGGGGGTAGGTGAGGCTCTCTAGACCATAGCTCTTATTATGTGCACTACTTCCTTTATGAGGTTCTAGGTTATTGGAGAATTATCTTTTTTTTGGATCATTAGTAGATCCCTCCGAAAGCTTGATTATAAGTCTTATTAGGGGCATGGTACTATACAATATTAACAGAAAACATGGAAACATTAGTGAAGAGACACAAGAACATCAACTAAATCAATTAGAAGTCAACCGGGGAACACAAACCTCATATTAGGATTTGGAAAAAGTCTATAATTATATTAATTAATTCCTCAAAGACACCTTTTTCAACCACCCAAGGTATCTTAAGGATTAATACAATAATACCTATTCAGAAACTCACTCATAAACTATTATTTAAGTCTCGAAAATCATATATCTTACCTACCATGTCATATACTTACACATCAATCAACCATAACCCTTATAATCATAGTGATAAACACCCCATAAAAATTATCACGAAAGGGAAAATATATAAGAAATTCAAACTAAAAGTCTGATGTAGAACCATTAACCATTTAAACCATAACACAAAAACACAAAAACCGAATAAAAATTGTTGTCACATCCTTCCTAAGATTAAAGTTCAAGAAGAGAATCAAGAATAATAGAAAAGAAATTCACCATATGGAAGGAGAAATAGGGAACCTTCTGCGCTACGTCGTGAGTGGAAGGCGCGACCACCAGAGGTGGAGATGCATGGAAGGAGCTGCCACCCGAATAGAAATGTATGAGTAGGGTTCGCGGGGAGTAGGTTCGAGTGAAGAGGAGGAGAAGTAGGGTTTTCTGGGAGGAGGATACGCCGAATGGGTTCGAGGGGGAGGATTAGGTGAAGGGCTAATCAGGGTGGTCTGGAAACGCGATGATCGGGGGCGGTGAACCTCCGGCAAAGAGAAGATCGGGGGAAGGATGGGAGTAGTAGGGTTAAAGTACCGAAAGAGATTTATTTCTCTATAAATAAAGGACATTGTGCATCCGAATTTATAAAATATGGGACTATGGTTATATCAGTGCTTTTTTAGCGGTGAAAAAGAGGCCCTTCAGAAGCTCTAAAAAAGTGCTGATAAATCCTACCTGCATTAGTGATAAAATTTTAGTGCTGATACATGGCAGCTTTATCAGCGCTAAAATTTTATCATAGATATATGGATCCTTTATCAGTTCTTTTAAAGCACTCATAAAGGACCCATTTATCAGTGCTAAAAAAGCGCTGATAAAGATGCCATGTTTCAGTGCTAAAATTTTAGCACTGATACAAGGTTTCATTATCAGCGGGTTTTTCATAATGCTGATATAAGGTGGTGCTTCCGTTGAAATTTTTTTAGTACTGATATATATCATGTTACTATATAAATAATACCTTATGAGGATTTTTACGATTGTAATTTTCGATCACCTGTATCACGATTATAGGTAGTTGCAAAACCATTACATGGACCATGTCTTATATAGGATAAATCCATGTAGGTCTAGTTATCAGAAAGTGTATATTCACTACAATGACTCAACAATAATCTTAGACTTATTAGCATTGATGACCTCTAGAGTTCATGGTTTTATATCGGGAATTTTTAGGTTTCACACCGAGGATGGGATATAGATGGATCATGTGACAAGGTAAGATTTCACCTAGAACTGTAATTCAATTTGAGAATCTGGAGAGAGTCAGGATGATAGCCTATTGGATTCAGTTACCTCATTGTTAATGAGACATGCATGAATTATTCCATGTATCCCAGTCATGCCATTGTAACTTAGAATTATCTAACTCTCTATATCCAGACGAGGTGGAGTTACAGGTAGATGTGTATTTTTAAAAGAATCAGATACTTATCATTGATAGGAGCATGAAGGTTCTCCAAGGATGGTAAGCTCCTATAGTATAATTACTATCGAAGAAGAAACATTCACCAGAAGTGACTTAGGATTGTGGGCCATCCTATGTTCATTGTGGAGAAATTTATACTGAGGTGATTCTTTACAGCCTTTGTGAGGGAAATTTGAGGATGAATTGCTTTCAAGGGGGAATATTAAAAGATCCATTGTTTTCCTATGAGGTACATATCTCTTTAATATTGTGTTTAATTATTTTTTATGGTGTAATGTGAATACCCTATGAGGTTATTTGTGTATTAGGGGTGTCTGGGGATTTTATGGAGCACATAACCCAACATTTAAAGAAAAATAGATGGGATACACAATTAGAGGAAACTGTGTGACTTAAGTGGAATGATTTTAAGAATCCATTCAAGGATAGACAGAGGGATCCATGAGAATCATGGTTTTAGGAAACTATATGGAGTGAGCTACATGGTCATGTGAATACTAAAATGTTTTTAGCAATGGATGTTTTCATGGTTTTCACACAGTTTTTCAAACTGTTCCCACTAATCAAACATCCTTTTATTTGTAGTAAAAATGACTATTTTACCCTTAAAATTTATTAATACCTAAAACCTATTTCTATTTAATTACATTGGGTTTCCAATTTAGTTTCAGAGATATCATTAAATCCAATTTTTATCATTGTCTTCCATTTATTCAACTAATATTGGAATTTCAAATGGTTTATCACACTAGAATCACATAGATATGTAATAAAATATCATTGCGTGATTGTTCGTTCCCCATGGAATTGACAGATTTATTTACATGAATGTTAATATTCCTTATTTTCAGTTTCTTCATTCATTATTCAATTTTATTTTTATTTGGATCAACTTAGAAGTTGATTTTATATGAACAAAAAACTATGGACCTATGGTAGGTGGTATGTATCATTATATAGTGGTTTGGTGCTGTAGAGAGAGTGTTACTATTATTTCAGAGAAATGAATATTTAGTGGCTCCCTTAAATTGTAATAAATAGTTTAATTTAAATTATTAGAGGATGTTAGGGATTCCATATAGTTCCATTCAGCCTAGTTGGAGGTTTCTTCCACCACAGAGACCACCCACGGTGTGTTACTTTGGAGTTACATTGTGTTTTATTATTATTTGACCACACATGTTCCCAGTTTTTTGAGGATTAATCATTAGATAAATCCTTTTTATAAATGTATTGAATTTATTTTGTTGATTAGGAGATGTTTTTACTACTTTTCCTTGATTTACTTGATGTGATTTTTTAACTATATAAATGTGAATTCTTATATGAGTGGGTAAACTCATTAAATATAATTGAATGTAAATTGTTGGATGAGTTGGAATAACTCCTGGAATGTTATGGAATGAATTTTCAATTGAATTAAATGATCAATGATTTCATTTGACACCATGAGGGCATTATACCTTGGGTCATGATAGCGTTAGTGGACATCATGGATGATATGTCTTCATAGGTATTGATCTCGGGGGATACCTTGAGTTTTTCTACCACTTGTACCTACTTCTCACAAATGAACATTGTCTGTGGAAATGATTCTTGACCCCGACTCAACTCTAAAATTGTTTCCATCAAGACACTCAATGGAGCCAATGATGATTCAATATGAAATGAACTTACTTAGGCTACCATCAAACCTAGTACTTGACCTGATCTGTTATATACTCTAAGGGTGTTCCCGATCCCCACTGGCTAGGAAAAGCACCCGAGCATTGAAAAACGAAGAAAATCAATTATTTATCCCATCATGAATAATGAAAATCGAAATATATATATACATAATGAATGAATAATTAAATAGATGAAGACTGATGTAAAAATTTGTTCCATTATTGTAAGATGATAGAGGAAACAAAAAACCCCACTAAAGTAGCTAAAAACTAAAATAGACATGTCCAACATCAACGGAAAATGAAAATAAGAAAATACACTGTGTGATAGTGTGGGAAATCTTTTACCATCTAACCACCAACTACCCAACTCACCGGACATGAAAACACACAACCTCACTTTAGCACATAACCTTTCCCTATATCAAATGATATAAAATGTCTATGAACCATTGAAGAGGTGCGACAGGTTTATGATAATAGGATCAGTATGATCCCACACAGGTGATACATAACATGTCTATATAGGAAACTTCCCATATTTATATTTCAAATAAATCATATCAGGATAAGTAGTAATGATATTGTAAAGGAAATTTTGTAAACATTTACCTTTTTCACAGTTTTAAGAAATTCATGTTTATAAATTTCAATGAACGATTCACAAATATCATATTTCACATGAATCAACATGATTATCAAGCCTAATAGAGTACAATTTCATTATGTAAAAAAACAATAGCAGTAATATATGCATCACAACAACAGGGAATACAATAGTTCTAGAAGTAGACTACTCGTACCAAAAATCATTGAATAGTGACCGATGGTAGCTGAATCCAATTATTTACACTTCATGACAAGGTATACACCCCAAAATTTAAATCCCCACCATCATATATATACATAGAAACAATAATCGTCACTCTAATACAATAGGAGAACCCAGAAGTAAACCCCCAAAATGGATGATGACCTAAATCTAGTCCTTCCACCTAGTACCAAATGTAACCCATGTGCTTTTTTTTCACAATCATATAAATGTTTTTAAAACAATTTCATAATCATTTATTCAATTAAACATATAATAAAGTTACTATACACATCTCTTTTTCATAAATCATTAAATTATTTAAAAATAACAATTTTATTTCCATTCTGTAAAAACCAATGAAAACCCACTTTTAATCGATGTCTATATAAAGCACAAAAAACCCTTCCAATTTAATAGATTTTTATTTGTAAAATATATTATATTAAATATTGTTTAATCTAACATATTCTAGAGATATAACCACATTACTCAAAAATCTGTTTAGAAACGCTTGTAATGGGATCCACTAACTAGGAAACACCACAACATCAATAGAATCCCAAGAATGAAATCCACATCTAAATATATATTCACTTTGGAAAAAAGGGGTCTATAGATAGCGGGAAGCCCACAAAACTGAAGAACATACACCATCCTATCGAAAAAATTAATGAATAACCGTAATAGAGATCCAAGAATCACCCCAAGATTCTAAGATTCGAAAATATGTGGTTTAGATCCATAAACACCTTGAGTATATTTGAATATACAAGGGAGAATAGAGTAATAAATAGAGATAATTCTTACCCGGTTAATCACACAATGATTGGAATGAGGATTAGTCATCGAATGAATATAATTGGGGGGGTGGAGGGCTCCCAACAACACATGGGGAATGCTCTTGGTCAAGGTCAAGGGATTTTAGTGGATGAAAAAAAATTGAGAAATCATTCATGATGCCTACCTAAAAGTTGTCATCAAGACTTGACATGGCATGTAACCCAATTACAGAAAATGTAATTTTCAGATCCCATAATTATGAAGAAATCTATATCCTTTTGATTACAAACATGTATAATTTTTTTATGAGATATATGTTGGGTAACCATATTACACATTGTGTAATTATTCATCAAACTACTAAACCAAGAATCTTCATAATTGAAATTCCAAAAAAATTACATGTATTCAACTTTATAGGAATCTTACCATTTCTTTCATTGCCATACATTGAAAAAGAAAAAAACCATTATATTTTTAAAAGATTAAATATCTGAGGAGTAATGGGGTGTTACAAACTCCACTTCATAAAAAATTACTATCCTAGAATGCCATTTAAAAATCCTAATTTCTAAATTTATGAGGCCACTAATCACTCATTAGTTCCTTAGGCTCCCACATATTTTGAGAATTAGATCTATAATGACATACCACTCAAACCAAAGGCATTGCCCTCCCCTGAAATATCTTGGATTCAAAATCGACTATTCATATTGGATACTCAGTCATGGATAAGATAGGATCTAATTCAAGATCATGCCAGCATCGAACATGATATGGATTAGATTGAAACATTCCATGAAGAGATAAGTTAAAAAAGTTATGTATTGATGTTAGTTGTAGTGGATGTTACAACTAGTATGAAACCTTCCATGCATGCTCCACAACCTCCAAGGGTCCCAAAAAATGATGGGAAAGATTCCATTTCCTCCAAGAATTCGATGAACCAACCATGATGAAACCTAAATGAATATCTGGTCACAAACTATGAACTCAAATGGTCTACTATGAAGAAAATCCTAAAATTTATACATGCTTTGTTCTATCAAAATCTGATGATGAATCAACTGAATCATTTTTTTCATGTCTTGGACCATGATCGGCCAAATCAAGGTTCTTTCTCCAATCTCATACCAACAACAATACTATTTACAAGGGATTCTATAAAAGTCTTTAAAAGGATGAATTCTGATTATGGACCAATATATTTTTTATTAAGAAAACTCTACCATCCCTATGTTATCATCCCAAGCCCCACTAAAGTCAAGAACACAAGTGTGAAACATATACTAAAGAATCTATATGGCTCTTTCTGTATTTCCATCTAAATGTGTATGGTATGACATACTCAAACGATCCTGATATCCCAACACCTCTAAAAATAATTTCCATAAGTAAGAAGTGAACCAAGGCTGTCTTTTAGAAACAATAGAATATGGGACTTGTTGAAACCAAAAAATATCATTTAAAAGATTTTTCATAACACATTATCATTGGTAGTGTACTGAATGGATATAAAGTGAGATGATTTCATCAGCTTATCAGTCACAACCTAAATCACTTTTTTCTTTTTATATGTATGTGTAAACCCAAATTAAAATTCTATACGTATCTCAACCCACTAATAAGTTCGAATTAGAAGTGGTTGAAAGAAACACAATTGTTAATGATGATCGACTTTCACCCATTGACATGTATAGAAACAAGACATAAACTCAGTAATATCCCATATAGAACTATACCAATAGAATTAGTGTTGCATTCCATAGAACAACATCATGTTTTCAGGGTGAACTTCACACTGAAAACTATTGGAATCCCCCAGAACATCTCTATTTATTGACTTTGGTACCACAAAATAATTCATGTAGTAAAAAACATCCTATTTGGATAAAGTACACTCAGAAATGATATCCCTACCTTTAAAAGGCCCTCTAATGTGATGGTCCAGACCACTAAGCTATTTCTCTTGATGAATTAATGTGAGAAGAGAATAGGTCAACTAGACAAGGATAAAAGATATCTCTTTCCATGGTTTCTACAATCCAATGTGAAATTGTGAAAAACATTTGGTCAATTTTTACACTTTTTATGATTCTATATCTTCTTAGTAGGGATTATTCCTACACAAATTTTTTGAAATGAAACTTCACTACCCTATAGTATAGGTGATATAGATGAAATATATTTTAAGTTATTCTATCTATCATCTCTAATTCAGATTAAAAACATTATTAGAAAATATATATATCATAATATTATGATGTGTAATGAATGTGATCCTCTCCCTAAAAAGATAGTGCTTTTAACACTTAAGAACAATAAAAACTGTGAAATATTTAATTCATTTATGGGTTAATACTTCTCATGTGGCCGGAGCTGATGAAAACCATAAGAAAACACATGATCATCCTGTATAATCAGGCAACCCAAACCATCACTAGATGCATAAAAACACAATGTATACCTTTATAGGCACTAGTATGATTAGGATTGGAGTCGATGATAGAATTCATTTCATTTCATCTAAATATGACTAACTCATCCCATAATATTTAAATTATTCCACATTCCTAGTAAGGATAGTCAATGATTATTCCAATTTATAAAAACCTTCATCAAAACATTGGTAATATTTTCGAAAACTAAGGAAACTCTTAATCTCAAATATATTATGTGGTTCTTTCACTAAATAGGAAAACATCAACTTTTCAGGATCAACTGATAATCTATGTTTACAAATAACATTCCCTAATTTCTTTTACAGCAATCCATAAACTACATTTTTGTTGAATTCCATAAAAATGAAGACTTATCAATATTTTCAGCTCCAAACTCAGATAGTGCTCTTTCTCATGCTTCTATCTTTCATAAACTTGAACATCATACATGGAGGATAAAAAAATTTGTTATGATAATAATGGAATATCTGACTCAAAAAAATGCACAGAAATTGTAGGATCATTGGTCATAACAAAAGGAATCAAAATATATTTATAATTTTAATAACTACTCTTGAAAGATGCCTCTGGTATTTGAGACTCCCAAACTTTGAGCTGATGATAACTTAGTCAAAAATAAATTATGATAACCAAATGTTCCTATTAAAAAAATTTATCCTCATTTGGTAATGGATACATGTTCTTAACTGTTACAGAGTTCAACTTCTGATAGCCCCCACACAATCAAAGTAAACCATATGCTTTCATGTCACAATGCACAATGGTTTCCCAAGGTGAAACACTAAGTAAAACAAAACCATTTCCAATATGTTCATCAAACTGAATCTTAATCTTATTCATCTCTTCATGTGCTATATGATAAGAAGGTATTTATTTCAGTTATGTCCCTTGGACATGGTAAAATTTAAAGTCACCCTCTCTCTTTGGAGGAAGATCAGAATTTTTTGGGCAAAAGGTCCAAAAATTCCCAAACATCCAAAAGAATATCAACAATGGAAGAAATATCCTTAGGTCCAATTTCAAAAATAGTCAAAAAAACCTCTAGAGCTTTGGGAGGGATGGTCCTATACGTCTAGATCATGGGTTTAACTCCCAATGAAACACACTAGATCTCCCATCAAAAGCATGAAATGAAACATGTTAATGTTAAAATTCTACATCATCTTGAAGAGAGAATAGATAATCTATACTTATGATGACTTCCAAAAGATCTAAATCAACATTGATAAAATCCCAGACCTAAATTTTCTAAGATTTTTTTAATGAGCTATAAGGACATTGAAACCCCTTCTCCTTCAATTTACCAAGGGGTGATGCTAACTCCATAAAAAAAAGATGTATGTTCTATTATAATACTTATCATATCGACTAAACATTATGATATAAATGAGTGTGTGGAACCAGTATAAAATAAATCAATCGCAATGGATGATGAAATAGCGATAGTACCTATCAATATCGCTAGACCAAAATAATATTCAACTAGAATATCATCTATTTTAATAAATTAATTCACTCCAAAGGCCTGGGACCAGAAATATATAGTCATTGATACATATATTTTTCCTATAATAGCCTTTGGTGCTAACCAACCTAGACCATAATGAGGAGTAGATATTTCTTGAAGGATGAATTTTAAATAACCAACACATCCACAGTTGTTTCCCATCTTCATGAGAATAGGGAAAAAAATTACAGTGTGTCTGATGTTACCACACTAATAGTAAGTCATAGGTCCACTACAAGCTATAAAAGACTGTGTAGAGGAGGCTCACTGCTAATACCCACTTCTGTTAATCTTATGATGATCCTGCCGCATCCTCTTCCTCCCATGTGAACCACATAATCATCCACAAGATGGATGGGAAGAGGTGTAAAAGCCAAAATTTCCACCCATATTCATCTATACCATCGTAGCTCTATCTAACTTTTCTGTATAGATATAATTCTTTATCATAAATAACTAAATTTTGATATCTAGTCGGAAACCCGAGAGGTACTTATGAGCCATCAACATTTAATTCATTACAACATTTGGAGAAAAACACAAGATCAAAAAACGGTTTGGTGTGTCTCGACACCAAATTCTCTCTTTGATGTAAAGAGAATAACTCCAGAATTTTTTCTAGAATTAACAAGTCTAGAATAATTTTTAGAAGAATAGGGTTATGAATCCCTTATAATCCAAGTCCATGTTTCTATCTTCTTGTACTACAGAAAACCACCATCACAAAACAGAACACTCGAGCTTGAATGGTACACAATTATCATCGATATCTTTAGGTGTATCCATAATGTCAATGATTTGATTAATACTATTCATCTAGTCCTCTACCTCTTGAGGTTCATTGGATCTTTTAAAGTACTAAGTCTTCTCATGTAATAATTCATGTGATCTCTCACTCTCTATAATCTAGCTCATGGATTTACATCATAAAAATTAATATGAACTCTCGGTATGTTCTGATCAACAAAAGGGAAACCCCATACCCTAGCCTCAAGGAGATTCTCCTCAATTGGTATATTCATTTGAGGTTCATCAGTTGCAACATCATGAGGAACTCGTGGAAGATATCTCAGTGGCATATTACTGCTCACCGAAATAGAAGGAACAATCAGACAATAATGTATATGTGAGTTCAAACTAGAAAACCCATAATAATAATGTGAAATTGAATACAATACTCATCACCCAAAACAAATATCTCAACATCCCATGGAATCTTGATTCTCACCATGAAAATATTTGGCCAGAATCTTATCATAACATTCATCTCAATTCTTGCAAAACATATCTCTAATCTAAAACATGCACAAGTTAATGATTCTTGAGGATCAAACTCCTCAGATACCACATTGAAACGAACCAAAAATAGTTACCCTCAAAAATTGCACCAAACCAGATCTATTACATTCCCAATGGTAGTTCCTGATCACCATGGGCTAGCGACGAGCACAGAAGACTAAAATAAGGGATTGATTTTACCCATCCTAAATGATGAACATGGATATATATATACTCAATGTGAAAAAATTGTAGAAGACTTATATATATATAGTTCCATGACTTTAATAAGTCAATAGAAACAAAGCAACCACTAATGTGTCTACAAAATCAAAAAGTCAAGTCCAACTACAAAAGAACAATGAAAACAAGTAACTGCTACATCAGATTGTGTGGGAAACCTCCCACAACCTCACCACTCTCTACCCAACTCTGTTTAAATGTAAACACACCCCCACACTACAACAACTAGAATTTCCATACATTGAAATACATACAATGGTATATGCACCACCAAAGTGGTGATCATGTTGTGGGATAACATGCTCACTAGAATCCCACCATAGTGTTGCATAAATATTTTAGTGACACTACCCATTTAAATATAACATTACATGTTTTTAATCATAATTTTTCATCATATTATAATCCATGAATCGTAATGTCTAGTGTCTTGGAAGATAGAGTAAATTAAAATAAAATAAGTAACTAAATAAAACATTCATTGATTTAACATTCATATAGAGCTCCTAATATCTATTGAGATCAAACATCTACATAATGTACCCTAGGGAACACATGATCAAATCGATGCACAATTTTTTCTTGTAAGTTAATAACCATAAGAAGAAATAATTATCACATGGGATAGAAGGCGTGACATGATGAAACAAAAAGGAATGTAACACATTGAATAATAACATATAATCATTGAATAATATAAACATGGTTCCATAGTAATGTTGTAGAAACATAAAACCTTACTTTACAATTAGTCAAGCCTAACCACCAACTTCGTTGCGCATGGTAGCGCAAGCCAAGGCAAACCACCAAGACCGTCAAAAAGGAAGTATAAGCCAAGGTAAACCACCAAGACCATTTCCCATAATGTATCATAAGACTTATCTTTACCCAATAAATTGGTACACTATCTAGGCACACCCATATTTACATTTCATGAATATGTTTCCCCCTTGAATAATCACAAATAATCAATATTATAAAAACTTGAGGGTTAACCATGGAAAGAATTTTTTTCCCTAAGTATGTCATATGGCATAAAAATAGTTGTATCATAAAAGTGTACATGAATGAATGAAACTAAAATATTCATGTGCATTCACTAATTTAAATAGGCATTTATCATGGTATTTGGTGTCAAGTAGAATTGACAACCAATTAGGAATGTATTTAATAAATTTTATCATTAAATAATCTTTTTAGAGATTTTGTGGAAGACACTAAAAATAATTTAGTAGATGAAATGGATTTATCTTTTGTAAAAAATAGGAATGATCCTAAAAGGTTTTTTAAAAAATAATAATTTTATAAATACAATGGTTTTTTAAAATATAAGATATAATGAACTTGAAATAGGTTAATAATTTGGGACGTTCCCTCAAAATAAGTTTGCTTATCGGTAAGTATTGAGGAGAGAACCAATTAAAAACATGTATATCCGGACAATAGGATGATGGATGGATCTTGAAACATGATTTTGGAAATATAAACAACAATTAGTTTAATCATATAAATAGAATAGAATATTTTATTTTGGTAAAAAGTATTAAAGGACATCGCGAAGTAATAATGGAGGTTCGGGTTGAATTCCTTACAGAATGTCAAGAGGGTGTCAGGTTTACCTAGGACGGATTAATGATAGAGAAATGTTTTTATCATACTTTAAAAATCATCATTCCTATATGTGAGAGGTTCTAAATTATACACCTTCATTATTAATTACACATATAATGGAATAACATATATGAGATTCCTGTATAAATGTTAGAAATAGAGGATCCCTTACCTTAAGTCTGATGGTGTTCAACACTTGATATTAGTGAACTGAATAATAAATTTTGATTCTCTAATTAATAATTACAGAATTTATAATTTATTTAAAATACATATTATATAATTTTTATGTTTACTAATTACTCTTTTGATGGGTAAATTGGTCCAATTTCATAGTTCGGGTCTATTTTCATCCTTAGTTTTAATGATCAGTTCACTTATATTCATGTTCAGATACACATTAATGATGAAAGTGGTTGTCTAGAATTGAAGTTTTATGATATTAGTGAATATATATAAGATTTCTTGTTTATAAATATCATTTGGTTATCTGTAGTGAAGGTGAATCATTAAAAGAAACATTAATGATAAATTTTTTGAATAATTTTGGTGATTTTTTTCTCATAATTAAATTGTATTGTATTATTATTTTATATCATGTGTGAATAATGATTAAATACAAACACATAAGATAATATATATATTTAATATTCTTTTTTGACAAAAAAATGTTTTTATGACCAAAATTTATGATGGTAATATATATTGATAACTTGTCTTCCATGACTGTGATTAATTAACACATCTCAGACAGTTACATTTCCTTCATAAAAAAGGAGGGGAAAGGATAGAGGATAATAAATTATCCCATTAAAATAAAAACATTACAATAAATTAATGTTACTAGATTTATTATATCATTTGTATTAGGAGGGTTAGGAATTAAAATTGAACAATGGAACATTAAATGAAAATGAAATAAAAGAAATGTGGAATTTACCTCATTATTTAATCTTCCTTGAGAGCATCTTAAGGGGAGAAGATTAAATATTTTGTGGAGAAACGTTTTTGATAGATGTGTTGTAGGATCTTGGGGAAAGATATGCGAATAATTTCAGGAAATGACAAGGCTTTAGAGGACTGAAGAGAATAGGGGAATGTTGATGGGTTTTATAGTGGAGGGGAGGAGGGTTTTCATAATATTTTAATCATTTGTTTATTATTGTTTCATATTAAAAATAATAATAATAAATATTGTGACCAAAAATAGTAAAGAGTGAATTTTTTTGATAATGTCCATCAATCAACTATACATCAGGTGATGGCATCATAATTCTTGCATTTTCCATTCATCATTAATTATCGTATTGTATTATTGACCAAAAATTCATATATTTCAAAAAAATCCCAAAAACATCACCCGAACCATTTTTTTATTTTTTGAATCATAAAATTAACTCCATTTTATTATTATAATTTTATAAATATAAATTATGTAATTTTTAATTAATATCATAATTTACTTCTAAATTATAGATTTTAAAAATATAATTGATTTTATAATGCTATAAATAATTCTATAAGATCTCCTAAAATTATCCTAAAACCATCAGACATAAAATTTTTAATTTATGAACACCTTTTAGGATTATAAATACTCTTTTAAATTAATTAATTAATTTTTATTAATTATTCATGAACTACAAAAATACCAACACTTTTACTATGGTCGTATTATCACATATTAGATGCCTAAATTTTATCTACAAATTCATGGGTGAGGTTGCTACTCTTTTGGGTGATTTAATATTCATAATGGTCATATTAATATTCATAAGTGTAACATTAATATTCCCAAGGGTCAATTAATAATAACCAAAACTTATGTTTGTCTTATTGGACTCCCATCATATTACTCATCTCAACCGTGTATGTCTGATTTTCATAATTCAAGTCAAAGAAGTCACAATATTTTGTTTAACGGTGACAAAGAAATTAGTAGTTAATTATGTTGTGATTTAATGAGATTATATGGAATAATTATATGAAGGAAATTTCCATTGATAAATCATTGGGTCGTTAATTTATTCCCCATTTATGAAATTTCTCCATTGAAATTTCGTTTAACATTCTACACTACAAACATGTGTGAGTACTTTTATTTATCTACCTCCCCCAGTACCCATCCTTCCTCTTTTACTTACGGTTCGGCCATAGAAAATTGACCTACTGAGTCGAATTGTTAGGAAGAACATTATATCTTTGATTCATGATCTTAGCTGGCTTCTCCACATAGGAGATATCATTCTCCAACTATTCCACCTCTGAAGAGAGTACATGTAAAGGGTCTGGTATGTACTTCCATAAAAGGGATAAATGAAAGATATCATGTACATTGGACATGGTAGGCTGATGTTATAGTTGATAGGCCACATACCTGACATAATCAAGAATCTCGAAAGGGCCGATGTACATGGGACTTAACATTCCTTTCATCCCAAACCTCATCACCCAATTTCATGGATATATGCATAGAAATATCATGTCTCTAACTTAGAACTCAAGGTCTCATCAAGGATTGTATGCATAACCCTTTTGTCTACATTGGGATACCTTGATGTGTTTTTGAATGGTTTTCACCTTCTCTATAATTTATTCAACCATTTTAGGTCTTAGTAGCTTACACTTGCTAACTTAATCCCAACACACTGATGTTCTTCACCATTTCCCATAACGGAATTCATATGGTGACACTCATATTTGTGAATGGAAAATGATATTATAATAGAATTCAACTAGTAGAAGATGTTTTCCACATCTTCCTTTGATGTTAGTATAACATCCTCTCAACATATTTTAGTGTAGGAATAGTTCGCTCAGATTGGCCATCAGTTTGTGGATGATTGGTCATATTGAAGTTTAGTTCCATGCATAGATTATATTAGAGACATTTTCAGATCATTGAGTTGAATCTCGAATCTCTATTGGATACAATATATAGTGGTACTCTATGAATCCTTACCACTACATTGATATATATCCATGAATGTCGATCCAATTTGAGGTCCTCTTGAACTTGTTGACATACCATCCTCTTTGATGTATATTCTGAAATATCCTTCATTATATTGTCCCACAAAATTTTCTCTTAGTTATCTCGATACATCTTTGTTCTTCTTGGTTGGATAGAGATGGTTGAGCTATGTGGGTCATTAAAAAACTCCTTCTTTCTCTATACATCGAATAATACACATAATTGTGACCCAAATACTATAAATCCATCATTATCAATCATGATCTCGGAGGATTTCACATTTTTATTGGCTTCCACCCTTTCTGAATTTCAACATCTTTTAATTGAGTGTCCCTTATTTTATCCATGAGAGATGGTACGGAAAACATTTGAGGAAGTATTTATGATGTTCACCCCTTAATTATTCACCTATTATTCATCAGAAAATATAAGAAGATTTCATCCTTTTCATCTCTCATCATTGACAAAGGCACATGATCCTTTCTACTTAGAGCATCCTCCACCTCATTTTTTATTGGGATGGTACTAACTTTAGTAGTCATAATCCATGATGATATCTATCCATATTTGCTGGCACATATTATGATCCTTTTTTGTGAATGTATATTTGATACTCTTATGATCAGTATATATCACGTACTTTCCCCATATAGATAATGATTCCATATTTTTGTCGCAATGATCAATGCCTCTAACTCGTGATCTTGCATCGTATAGTTTTGATCATGGATTGTCTATTGAATTGTGGATTAGGCTAACAAATTATCATTTTTCATCAGCACACAACCAATTCCCTTTTTTTGCATCACTGTACACAGCACAGAGTTCTCCACTTGTTGGGAGTTTGAGTACTGGTGTAGTGATTATCCTGTTTTTCAACTCCTTAAATTAGTCTTCCCATTTTTGATTCTAGAAAAACATTACTCCCCAAAGTGTCAGATATGTCATTGGGTTTGTAATGGTGAAATGTTCTTTACAAATCTTTAATAATACCCAGCTAGACCCAAAATGATATTGATCTCTCTTATAGATGTTGGGATGGTCCACTCATCAATTGAATTTGTTTTGGAAGGGTATATAATTAACCATTTGTTGGTGGTAACATTCCCAAAGAATGATAATTCTTCCATCCAAAACACACATTTACTGCACATTGCATACAGATTCCCCATTCACAATGTATTTATCATAGTATTCAAATGCTCCTCATGGTCATCCTTGTTATTAGAGTATATTAGAATATCATCAATAACTACTAAATATAATTTTTCTATGAAATATATAAGGACTCTATTCACTAAATACATGACAATTTATGGATCATTAGTGTGTCCTAAGGGAATCACTAGGAACTCATTGTGTCTATATATTATTTGAAAGGTATTCTTGGGAATATCTATTTGCTCACATTTAATTGATGATATCATGACCAAAGGTCCACCTTAGGGATATAAATGGACCAATGAATCAGATTGAACAAGTCATCTATCTGATGTAGGAGATACATTCTATTTATCATGATTTTATTGAGAACATGATAAAAAATTAAGAGGCACAATGATCCATCTTTCCTCTTGATGAAAATTACCATTGCACCCCACAGTGAAGGACCCGGGATTATAAAACCTTCTCCAGATTCTCCCATAATTACAACTACACCACTTCCATCTCTACGATGTCCATTCGATGAGGGTTTTTTGATATAGATAGATATCCATGAATAATATCAATTGAGAACTAAACCTCTTGATTATGTGGGAGGATAAGAAACTCTTCAGGTAATACATCAATGTAATCCCTCATGATGGTCATGTCTTCATGTATAATTCTCTCTTTTATCTCAATCATTTGATATACATATTCTTTCTTATAAGTAATTAATATCCACTCATAATACAATGATTCTAAAGGAGATTCATCTTTCTCCATACACTTGTAATGAACTACAGGATGATACGAGATGTGAAAAAAGATCTCTATTTCTGGATAGTTGATGTTGAATTTGTATAAAGATAGCCAATCCATGCCCAAAATACCATCTAACTCCAATAAAGGACCTACGATGAAATTTTCTAGCAGGTTCAGTACACAAATGTTTTCTAGGGAGGAGAAATAAACAATGGAAAAAATAATTTCCCCATTCACTATTCTCACAGATAACTTATCCACAAAATTTTAGTGTGGTGTTTGCATATTTCTACTAAACATAAAAGATATGAAAGAATGTGTAGACCCAAAATAAAAAATTACATTATGTATTCTTGAATGAATAACTTGCGTACTTGTCACCACATAATTATATGGATCTATCTAAGCAGTAGTGATGTCATAATACCTTCCTGGTTCCCATAGATATTGTGGTTCATTTCCTCTACAAACTGTTTTCATAGAGAAATTGTTTGTATAATGCCCATGATCTTTGAATTTGTAACACTGCACTACAGGTTGCGTGTTGATCTAAATTTTCCTTTATAAAGCCACATTGGGGGGGGGGGTTCATCTATCTTTAGTAGTTTTTAGCTTGATGTCCAAAAATTCCACATTTGAATCAATTTCTGGTTCCCTTTAGATAGTTCCCAAGTTACCTCTCGCACAATTTCTACTTCTGGGATGATTTTCCTTATTTCCATCATGTAATTTATTTGCGAGACCTCCCACATTAGATTCCATTTTCCTCCTTTGTTCATCAGTCCCACGATACCACTTAGAGTCGTTCATTTCAATTTCAACCTTAAGGGAACAACATGCAATATCCTCAAAGCTATAGAAGTCTCAAATCACCAATTATATTCGTAGACTCAGATTTAGTCCACTAAATAAGTGATCCAACATTCGTTTGTTGTTTTTGAAAATTTTAAAGACATGTCTTCAAATAATTGTGGCAATTCCTTTATACTTTCCAATGGACTCATCTTCCTTCAACATGAGTCTGAAGAACTCTCTTTCCATTTTGAGAGAGAGAGGGTTTGGGAAAAATATTTATTTAAAAACATTTTTTTGAATAACTCTAATTCCATGGAATCAATTTCCTCCCATTGCTTTGTATTATTTATCTGTTTTTACCACTGATCATCTTCCCCATAAAATTGATATACCACTTGCACATCTTTCCCTTCTTCTATGCACTGTATGATAGAGAATATATTTTCAATGGATTTTATCCACTCTTTCGTGAGGAGGGGATTGGAAGTGCCACAAAACATGGGAGGCCTTTTCCCGATGAATTATTAAATGAAAACTCTCTCTTTTATTGTAGGATGAAGGTGTTCCACATGATTCAAGTTATTAATAATAACATGATCTAACTATGAAAGTATTTTCCTGATTTTTAGCTCTAATTTCATTCATTTAGCCATACCATAAGTGAAATATTTACATTACTGATAACATTTTTTTCTGGAACATGTTCTTATATTTCCCTAAATTTTCTAAGAAAATTAATTCACAATTAGAGCCCATGAATACTTAGCAGTTTCTCATAAAAACAGAAACATTGAACATAAGTGGATAATCCTATAATGGAGAAGTATATCCCAACTTTTGATTCCATATGTTTCAATCTAGGATATCCTTGATCAATTTATTAACTTATAATCTTATTGGATTTTTTATTCCTTAAATTATGGTTTGTACCATGATCATGAATTTACCAAAGAATATCCCCCTAGAGTGTCAAACCATGAGTGCAGCAAGAATTGTTGTCATGTACCATTTCTTATTCGAGTCTAGCTCAAAGAACTATTTTTGGGTTTTACCCATAGATACTTCTATTCCCGAGCCACATATACCTATTTGTATCCGGACATGGATGTGCTTTCTTGATAAACCACATACACTATACTTACCAAAATGTAGTGGTGTTTTCTATATACTTAATCATATCCTTGTTGTTTCTACTAATATTCTATATTCCTAATCTTCAAAAATAACTAAACCATCCTTTGATACCAACTATTGAGACCATATCCGTTTATATATAACATTACATGATATTAAGTGTTATTATACATGAGAGTACAAGACAAGGATAATAATTTCTAGTGTCTTGGAAGAAGAGGTACATAAGACTAATAACATGGAACTAAATAAAAATATTAATTATTTATTTAATCTTCATATATAGCTCCTAACTTCTATTGAGCTCAAACATCTACATAGGGTAACCTAGGGAACACAAGAACAACGGTTTGGGCTAAATAGCCTATTAAGGGAATAACCATTATAGCATCCCGTCTTTTTATAACCTAACTTTTCATTCCATTACACGGAACTGAGGATCTTTAAGGTTTAGTGTCTTGGAAACAAGGAACATAAAACATGAAACAAAAAAAACATTCTTCTTAAACACTTGAAAGGCTTCTCCTCATGTTCACCCTAGGCTCATTACTGCATCCCATAACCTGGGGACATACATAAAAAGGAAGGGTGAGCAGAAGGCCCAGCAAGGGAAATAAGTGAAACATTTTACATATGAACTTGAGATACATCAATAAAGTCATGAAAAGAACTTTAAGGCGTGAAAATGAAATCATGAAGCATATCATAATAAAAATAAAACTTTTTCATAACTTGAAGATGTGGCTACATCATTTAACATAGACTATCATTAACATATCACCAAGGTCCATCCCCAAGGTGTCATTTTAATATTACCAAGGTTATTCACCAAGGTATCGTGAAAATTGTAATCTCTAGTGGTTACATCATTACCCAATGCATTGGAGCGCTATTAGGGCGCACCCTTAAATTTGCCTTTATTATCATGTGAGCCACATATATCATCATCAAACAGTTCATAAATAACCCATATAGCATAAAGGAAATGAGTTTCATTTCATAATCATAACTTTTTAAAAACTGCTTTAAAGACATGATCTTTATATCACTTTAAAACCCACAGAAAAGGAAGGTGGGTCTCATGTATGTAAATCCCAGAATTTAAAATAGAACATTTTGGTATATATGTGAATACCCCTTTAGAAGAAATAGCTTTGAGTATTCACTTAATAAAATAAAAGAACTTTAGAAAAAGAGATAGACATTTTGAGACAGAAATTCGGCAGCATAACGGCAATGTTCCGAGGTTTTAGAAGACATTAAAAGAGAGGTAAAATGGGTCAAACATTCATAAATGACCCATAAAATAGTACATGGACAGAATAAGAAGGATACATGATCATGGTAATGAAATTTCAAGGACATACCATTTGAAATGAAAAAAATGGAAGGAAGAAAAAAAATAGATTTCTCTTATGAAAGTTCGGCAGCCTAACGACATTACTTAAAGATCAAAAAAAATGATTTGAAAAGGATCAAATAGGGTCTCTCATCATGTGAACATAAGAGTTCATTATGATAGATATAGAGATAATTCCCCAAAATAACAAAAGTAACTTGAAAGAATTGACATGAAAGTAGAACTTCAAAACGAGAAGGGTGAAGAACCACTTAAAAATTCGGCAGCCTAACGGCGCCACTTAAAACATCAAAATACTGAATTGAAGAGATCAAATGGGGTCTCTCATAATATGAAAATAAGAGTCCAGTATTATATATAGAGATCATACCCCAATATAACAAAAAGGAACTTGAAATAATTGACATGAAAGTAGAACTTCAAAACGAGAAGGGTGAAGAACCACTTAAAAATTCGGCAGCCTAACGGCGCCACTTAAAACTTCAAAATACTGAATTGAAGTGATCAAATGGGGTCTCTCATCATATTATCATAAAATATCAGTATGATAATTTAGAGATCATACCCCAACATAATAAAAAGTAACATGAAAGACTTGAATGAAAATAGAACTTGAAAACGAGGAAGGTGAAAGAATCCCTTAAAAAATTCGGCAGCCTAACGGCGCCACTTAAACATTCTTAAAACGAATTGATGAGAGCAAGGGGGGGTCTCTCATCATATGAACATGAAATAGGCAGTAGGATGAATATAAAAGAACATCCTCCGACATAAGAACATGGAGTATAAAAGAAATGACATAAAAGAGATTACTTGAAAAGAAAGAGAGAGGTCGGATCCCTTACCTTAAAATGTAACTCTTAAACCTCAAAGGTTGGGACCTTGAGGGCTTGGGGGCACCTTGGGAGGACTCCTTGGGAGGTAATGAGACTAGAAATTAGTTGGGAATGAGTGGGGAGTCGAATATATGAGAGGAGGGCTTGGTATTTATAGGGAAAGTGAGGGGACAAGGCATTAATGGCCAAGGGACACCTCACATGTGCTTTTCTCAAACCCATGTGCTCTCCCTTGTCATTTATCATGGAGTTAGGCCACATGGGTCCCCCAAAACAATAATTCATCACCCTTGGCCGGCCAACCCTCAAAAGATTTCATGACATCATCATGACACCGTTATGATGTCATTAAACATACCGAAACCCTAAAACTGTATTTTTACTATTCACTGAAAATTCAACTTTCTCAGAAAAATCCCAAAATTTCACATTAACCAAATATAAATGCTCTGATTTCAAAAATGAAATCCATTTTATGAAAATAGTTTTCCAAATATTTTTAATTTAATTTTTAAATAAAAACACTATTCATCAAAAATTCATTTTTTCAGAAAAAACCCCAAAAATTACCATAACATAATATCGATGCTCTGAGTTCAAAAATAAAGTCATTTTTATAAAAAATAATTTTCTAATTATTTTTAATTAAATTTTTAATTAAAAAACACTATTCACCCGAAAAAACTAATACTTGAATAATAATTAATGAAACCGTTATTTAACTATTTTATTGAATCACATTACTTAATCAAGGTGCCTAGATTATTTTAAAACTTTCTTTAAGTGAGATTACTAATCCATTTGGTCATATTACTAATCCTAATCATAAAATCACTATTCATAACTTACTATTCATCAAAAATCAAGTTGATCTTATTAGACTCTAAATTTAGTACTGAACATAATTGCAGAAGACAATTTTTTGAAAATCATTACACATTTTTAATTATTTAGGGTTTACATAAACATATTTAAAATATCCTTTTTCTAAAATTCATAAAAAATATGCATACTATATTTATCCGGTCATTTCAAAATTCATAAACTTCATCATAAGAAGAAATCCCAATTTTTATTTAAAACAAGGATTACACAATGTAGTTACGGTCTCGTTACATAACCCCTTATAATACCAGCATAGGACCTAAGAGTAAGGTGTGTAGGGTGATAGAAGCTTGGGGCGGCTCAGTCAACATTGCCCGTTGTCGTAATTTCTATCAGTTTGAACTTCTCACGAAGGCGATTCCGTTCCAGCTTCACAAGATGAAGTTCGGCTTGGATTTGATCCAGAGCAAAGCCCAGTGCTGCTACCTCCTTCCCAAGCTCTGTTAGATGGGCTTCGATCGGTCCAAGACTACTAGGTGAGGCCATCGAATCTTCTTTCTATAATAATTAACCAAGATTACTTATATTTAGAGACAAAAATCAAAACATTTTGTTCACAGCGGTCATATTGACTGATGGTTATATAATAGTCAAAACCCACTGATCTCATTTTAATTATAATCATGTTTATCAAATAAAACATTTTTGTTGAGTATAACAATAACACATAAAATTGGGAAACAAATTTTATTTAAAAATTTCGGGTCGTTACAATCTTCCCCCCTTAAGAAATTGCGTCCTCGCAATTTTAAAATTGGGTTTTGAAATTTCATTGAAAGTCCCACATCGGAAAAGGAGTTAGTAAAACTATTACTTTAAAATATTGAAAGGGATGTACAAAGGTCACCCGAGTTAACCCACACTAGGGTTCCATGTAGGAAAACATGGACATGGAGGAGAAAACAAAGGGTCAAGTTCTGAGGGAGAGTGATAGAGAACATGATTAGGAGAAAGTTAACCATGAGAAAATCCCAAACTTATGATGTGTGTAAACGGTCTTTGATTACCTAGTAGGAAACGTAAACCAACAAAATTTTTGTTTTACTTTCCTTTTCATAATTTTGAGGATTTCATTTACGACATAGAACAAAAACATAAGAAAATATACTTACCTTCAAGTAGAGTTTCATCCTTTAACAAGTCCCTACCAACACTAATCTTTTCTCCAAATGATGAGAATTCAAAAACACTTGGTCTCATAAAAGCACAAGAATCATCTTCTATAGAATCACATAATCTACAAAAGATTAACTATCTATTTCTTCTATCTTTAAACATTATCCCAAAAACAGAAAGGTTAAGGTAAAACAACTCTTCAAAAAGAAAGAATCCCATAGGAATGGAAACTACTTTTAAATCATCAAAGTTCCATGGTACTACCCAAATTTCATCATAGACCATTCCATAAATAGCGGTCCTTAAAATTCCCCAAAACAAACCAAACTAAGATTGAAACCCAAATACAAAAAGGATTTGATAACATAGTCTTCCAAAACAACTTCATTGTTCATCTCCAGACAACATCAACCACTCCTAACATCTTATAAAAAAAGTAGCTAACCTAAACATATTTTACCCAAGATAGGTTAGTCATTCCCATAAGTAACCTAAATTACTATAAGTTCACCTTAAATTCATCGATTCTTCAAAATATAAGTCAACCTTACTCCTCAATGAAAATACCGTTGTAATCTATTTACCTCGATCAAATATGGTTCCCAAAATAATGAACGTCTTCCAAAATAATAATCATATTTTAATCCCCTAATCATCCCTGTCATATTAATACGAAAATCGTCGCATTTCCTATCACATTGGTTGTCGGAACATGTTCTTCCATTTCCCACCATTAACTAAGAAGAGAAAGCATAGTTAGGGGCTTAAGTACTTAGCTAATAATCATGAAAAGGAACTGAAAGCATATAAGGATAACTTGTATATGAAAGGTATACCCTAACTTGTGATCTCCTAGGTTCCCATCTAGGTTATGAATGATCATATATTCTTATGTGAACCTTTATTTTATTTTATCTTTGTTCCTTTAACAATGGTTCATACCAAGCTTATGAATTTACCAAAGCATATCCCCCGGGAGTGTCGTAACCAAGAGTGCAGCAAGGCCCGTTGTTGTGTACCAGTCCCCGTTCGAGTCTAGCTCAAAGCGGTGTTTTCGGGTTTTACCCCTATGTACATCTTTGCCAGAGCCACCTCTACCTGCTCGTATCCAGACAGGGATTGTTTTGCTTGGCAACCCCTTACTCAATACTCACCAAAATACTAGGAAGATTTCCTATATTAAACTTTTCTATAGAGTTCCTCCTAGAGTTTTCATATCCTAATTTCCACAAATAACTAAACCATCCTTTGATACCAACTATAGCATCCCGTCTTTTTATAACATAACTTTTCATTCCATTACACGGAACTGAGGATCTTTAAGGTTTAGTGTCTTGGAAACAAGGAACATAAAACATGAAACAAAAAAAAAACATTCTTCTTAAACACTTGAAAGGCTTCTCCTCATGTTCACCCTAGGCTCATTACTGCATCCCATAACCTGGGGACATACATAAAAAGGAAGGGTGAGCAGAAGTCCCGGCAAGGGAAACAAGTGAAACATTTTACATATGAACTTGAGATACATCAATAAAGTCATGAAAAGAACTTTAAGGCATGAAAATGAAATCATGAGCTATATCATAATAAAAATAAAACTTTTTCATAACATGAAGATGTGGCTACATCATTTAACATAGACAATCATTAAAATATCACCAAGGTCCATCCCCAAGGTGTCATTTTAAAATTACGAAGGTTATTCACCAAGGTATCGTGAAAATTGTAATCTCTAGGGGTTACATCATTACCCAATGCATTGGAGCGCTATCAGGGCGCACCCTTAAATTTGCCTTTATTATCATGTGAGCCACATATATCATCATCAAACATTTCATAAATAACCCATATAGCATAAAGGAAATGGGTTTCATTTCATAATCATAACTTTTTAAAAACTGCTTTAAAGACATGATCTTTATATCACTTTAAAACCCCCAGAAAAGGAAGGTGGGTCTCATGTATGTAAATCCCAGAATTTAAAATAGAACATTTTGGTATATATGTGAATACCCCTTTAGAAGAAATAGCTTTGAGTATTCACTTAATAAAATAAAAGAACTTTAGAAAAAGAGATAGACATTTTGAGACAGAAATTCGGCAGCATAACGGCAATGTTCCGAGGTTTTAGAAGACATTAAAAGAGAGGTAAAATGGGTCAAACATTCATAAATGACCCATAAAATAGTACATGTACAGAATAAGAAGGATACATGATCATGGTAATAAAATTTCAAGGACATACCATTTGAAATGAAAAAAATGGAAGGATGAAAAAAAATAGATTTCTCTTATGAAAGTTCGGCAGCCTAACGGCGTTACTTAAACATCAACAAAAATGATTTGAAAAGGATCAAATAGGGTCTCTCATCATGTGAAAATAAGAGTTCATTATGATAGATATAGAGATAATTCCCCAAAATAACAAAAGTAACTTGAAAGAATTGACATGAAAGTAGAACTTCAAAACGAGAAGGGTGAAGAACCACTTAAAAATTCGGCAGCCTAACGGCGCCACTTAAAACATCAAAATACTGAATTGAAGAGATCAAATGGGGTCTATCATAATATGAAAATAAGAGTCCAGTATGATATATATAGAGATCATACCCCAATATAACAAAAAGGAACTTGAAATAATTGACATGAAAGTAGAACTTCAAATCGAGAAGGGTGAAGAACCACTTAAAAATTCGGCAGCCTAACGGCGCCACTTAAAACTTCAAAATACTGAATTGAAGCGATCAAATGGGGTCTCTCATCATATTATCATAAAATATCAGTATGATAATTTAGAGATCATACCCCAACATAATAAAAAGTAACATGAAAGACTTGAATGAAAATAGAACTTGAAAACGAGGAAGGTGAAAGAATCCCTTAAAAAATTCGGCAGCCTAACGACGCCACTTAAACATTCTTAAAACGAATTGATGAGAGAAAGGGGGGGGGGGGTCTCTCATCATATGAACATGAAATAGGCTGTAGGATGAATATAAAAGAACATCCTCCAACATAAGAACATGGAGTATAAAAGAAATGACATAAAAGAGATTACTTGAAAAGAAAGAGAGAGGTCGGATCCCTTACCTTAAAATGTAACTCTTAAACCTCAAAGGTTGGGACCTTGAGGGCTTGGGGGCACCTTGGGAGGACTCCTTGGGAGGTAATGAGACCAGAAATTAGTTGGGAATGAGTGGGGAGTCGAATATATGAGAGGAGGGCTTGGTATTTATAGGGAAAGTGAGGGGACAAGGCAATAATGGCCAAGGGACACCTCACATGTGCTTTTCTCAAACCCATGTGCTCTCCCTTGTCATTTATCATGGAGTTAGGACTCATGGGTCCCCCAAACCAATAATGCATCACCCTTGGACGGCCAACCCTCAAAAGATTGCATGACATCATCATGACACCGTTATGATGTCATTAAACATACCGAAACCCTAAAACTGTATTTTTACTATTCACTGAAAAATCAACTTTCTCAGAAAAATCCCAAAATTTCACATTAACCAAATATCAATGCTCTGATTTCCAAAATGAAATCCATTTTATAAAAATAATTTTCTAAATATTTTTAATTTAATTTTTAAATAAAAACACTATTCATCAAAAATTCATTTTTTCAGAAAAAACCCCAAAAATTACCATAACATAATATCGATGCTCTGAGTTCAAAAATAAAGTCATTTTTATAAAAAATGATTTTCTAATTATTTTTATTTAAATTTTTAATTAAAAAACACTATTCACCCGAAAAAACTAATACTTGAATAATAATTAATGAAACCGTTATTTAACTATTTTATTGAATCACATTACTTAATCAAGGTGCCTAGATTATTTTAAAACTTTCTTTAAGTGAGATTACTAATTCATTTGGTCATATTACTAATCCTAATCATAAAATCACTATTCATAATTTACTATTCATCAAAAATCAAGTTGATCTTATTAGACTCTAAATTTAGTACTGAACATAATTGCAGAAGACCATTTTTTGAAAATCATTACACATTTTTAATTATTTAGGGTTTACATAAACATATTTAAAATATCCTTTTTCTAAAATTCATCAAAAATATGCATACTATATTTATCCGGTCATTTCAAAATTCATAAACTTCATCATAAGAAGAAATCCCAATTTTTATTTAAAACAAGGATTACACAAGGTAGTTACGGTCTTGTTACATAACCCCTTATAATACCAGCATAGGACCTAAGAGTAAGGTGTGTAGGGTGATAGAAGCTTGGGGCGGCTCAGTCAACATTGCCCGTGTAGTAATTTCTATCAGTTTGAACTTCTCACGAAGGCAATTCCGTTCCAGCTTCACATGATGAAGTTCGGCTTGGATTTGATCCAGAGCAAAGCCCAATGGTGCTACCTCCTTCCCATGCTCTGTTAGATGGGCTTCGATCGGTCCAAGACTACTAGGTGAGGCCATCGAATCTTCTTTCTATAATAATTAACCAAGATTACTTATATTTAGAGACAAAAATCAAAACATTTTGTTCACAGCGGTCATATTGACTGATGGTTATATAATAGTCAAAACCCACTGATCTCATTTTAATTATAATCATGTTTATCAAATAAAACATTTTTGTTGAGTATAACAATAACACATAAAATTGGGAAAAAAATTTTATTTAAAAATTTTGGGTCCTTACAACCATAACAACAAAGCATTAGCACATGAGATATATGGCACGACATGATAATATAAAAAAGAATGTAACAAATTAAATAATAACATATTACAATGGAATCATACAAAAATGTAGTCTTAGTAATGTGGAAAATATATAGAACATTACATTATAATGACTCAAGGATAACTTCCAAGACCGTTGCACGTGGTAGAACAAACAAATGCTAACCTCCAAGACTAGGGAACATAGTACCATATGCCAAGGCTAACCTCCATTATGGTCGCACATAACATATCATGAGACTCAATGTTATGCTATGCATTAGAGAAATATCTAGGAAAACTATCTTAACTTTTCTAGAATTTGTTTTCCACATAAATAAATATACTGAATCAATCTTTAATAAACAAAAGGGTTACCCATTGAAATAATTAGGTACCATAAGCTTGTCATAAAGCATAAAAAATGGGTGTATCATAAAAGTTTCAATGATTGAAAGGAACTAGAATATATAGATACATTCATAAGGTAAATAGTAATGTATCATGGTATGTGATGTCATGTATAAGTGACAACATGTAAGAAACATAGTTATGAAATTTCGGCATTAAAACATTTTAGATCAATTTTAAGGAATACACTAACAAGAATTTAAAATACAAAATGCAATAATCCTTTGTACAAAACCAAAAGTGATAGAATAAAGAATTTATAAAAAATACTGATATTATAAATTCAATGGTGTCTTAAAAATAAAGATAGAGTTTATTTGAAATGATTTAAGAATTCAAGATTCTAAATCAAAACATGTTTGCTTATCAGGAATTATTGAGGAGGGAATCACATAAAAAATGTATATACCCAAAAGAGAATTAGGGAAGGATCTTCAAACATGATTTTCAAAATATAAAAAATAATTATATGATTCACATAAAAAAATATAGAATTTCATTTAGGAAAAAAGGATGTAAGTAAAACCTGAAGGAATAATGGAGGTTCGTGTTGAATCCATTACGGAATTTCGATATGTTATCAACTGTACATAGGAGATCCTAATGAGAGATAAATGGGTTTTTAATATTTTATAAATAAAGAGGTCCATATGGGGGAGTTGAAAAATCATACCCCATAATTCGTAATTATACATAAAAGGTAATAACATATATGGGATTTTAGAATAAATGTGAGAAAGATGGGATCCATTAACATATGTCTCATAGAGTTCTCCACTCTTTATTAATGGCCTTAATAAAAAACTTAGGTTCATTAATTTATAAATCAAGAACCTATTCAAAATATCAATGATTTATTATAACTTTATTATGTAAATTTGTGATCTTTTTATGGGTTAAGTTGTTCAATTTCATTGTTCGGGTCTGTTTGCTTCCTTGGATTTCATGATCGGTTTACATAAATTCATGTTTGGATACAAATTTATGATGATTTTGGTTGTCCAGAATTTATGTTATATTACATTAATGAACATTTAAATGATTACATGGTTATAAAATTCATTTGTTTATTTGGAGTGATGGTAAATATTGGTATAAAACAGTAATGAAAAACACTTGGATTAATTTGGTGATTTTCCTCATAAATGACATGTTTTGTATTATTATTTTACAACATGTGTGACAAAGGTTTCCCGAACATCACATACGATAAAATATATATTTAATACTCTGGTTTAGCCATAAAAATAGATTCAAGACATGAATTTAATATGGTAACAGAAATTGATAACCAGTCATCCTTGAGTGTGATGAACTAGAACACCTTAGAAAGTTTCATGTATTTAATATAAAATGAGGGGAAAAGAGAGATGATAATAAATTTTACAATTAGTATAATGAAATTAATGAAGATTTTTGGTACTAAATATTCCTAAAATATGGGTTAGGATATTTTTGGAATGAATAGAGAACAAAATAACTTTAAAAGAAAATGAAAGAAATGAAAAGAAGAATTTACCTCTTGATTTGATCTTCCTTGAGTGCCTCTTATGGGGAACGGATTGGGTCTTCTTAAGAATCCAAGGTATGATGGAAGTAGAGGAGGATCTTGGGGAGATATTTTGAAATAATCTTGTGATGGAACAAGGATTTAGCAGAATGAAGAGAACAGGGGAGTGTGGGTGGTTTTTAAAGTGGATGAGAGGGGGGTTTTCTTAATATTTTAATCCTTAGTTTATTATTATTCTATAAAGAAAGAAATAGTAATTATTCTTGGGAAGAAAAAAAGTAAAGAGTGCATGGGATATTGAAATAATGGATTTAAATCAGCCATACATCGGCTGCTGACATTGTAATTCATGTATTTAACATTTATCATAAACAATCGTATTTTAATATTCACCAAAAATTTTGGTATTTTAGAAAAATATAAAAAATTAACCCTAATCATTTTTTGATCTATAAAACCCAAAAAAGAAAAAAAAATTTATGAAATAAATTTTTAATTTGATTAATTTAATTTTTAATAAAAATCATAATCTTTTTGAATATTATTGATTTTTAATTTTTTCTGTATTTTATAATGCTATATAAAATTAAATTTGGTATCCTAAAATTATCTGAATACCAAAAGACATGAAATTTATACTTTATAAACACCTTATAAGAAAATAAATTTTCTTTTAAAATAATTAATTAAATTTAATTAATTATTTAAGACTTACAAAATTACAAGTACTTTTACTTTGGTCATCTTATCACTTATAGGATGCCTAAATTTTATTTATACATTCACGGGTGAGGTTACTATTTTTTAGATGATTTACTCTTCATAAGGGTCATGTTACTATTAATTAGGGTAAAATTACTATTCATAATGGTCAGTTATAATTCAGAAAAAATATAAGATTTTCTTATCGGACTCTAAACATCTTATTGATCGCAACCATGTTCGTCAGATTTTTGAAATTCAAATCACATATGTGAAAATATTAATTTTAATGGTCATATAGTACTTAGTAGTTATTTTTGTAGAGAATTAATGTGATTATATGAAATAATTATAGGAATGTAATTCCCATTGATAAATCATTGGGTCATTATAAAAAGTCTATGTATAAAAAATCATGTAATATCAGTTTAAATAAAACATGGAAAGATAATACGTTACACATTTTTATAGAAAACAAGGAAAATATTTCCATTTTTCAAAATTCCAAAAACAAATGAAATTATATAAATTTTATTTCACATGTTTTCATATAATATTTTAAATGATTCAACATTTATTTCAACACTGAAATAGTAAAATTCCATGAAATAAAAAAGCATTAGTATCATAAAAGGTATCATAGCACCACGGAATACAACAGGTCTTGTAGAAAATACTCATACCCAAAAAATATCAATAATGCAGTATGACGCCTACAAAAAAATTATAGTCTTTTGGTCCATGCATAGACCCTAATGTCTGAAACCCCATCATTATATATGTACCTATATCTAATAATCTACACTTTAGGACAATATAAAAACCTTGAATGTGATCCCCCATAATGGATGATGGCCTCATGAAAAAACTTCATACATTCACCAACGGTTAATCATGTTCTCTATTTTACAGTAATTTAAAATTTATGATAATCATTTCCAAACCATTTATGGAATTTAATGTTTAATAGGGTAACCATACATACATCTTTATAAGAAATCACTAAATTTATTTGAAAATTAATTTTTTTCGTTTCATTTATTAAAAACTAATGAAACAAAACTATTCCTTAAAATCCCTTCCAAATACACACAATAATTGGATGAATTTCATACCAATTTATTTATAAAATAATTTTAAAAAATCGAACAATACAATTTATCAATCATAGACTAGAGACAGAACCACCTACCTCAAAACACAGGTTACACAAACCCACAATTGGATCCACCAACAAGATATCCCAAAAACCTCATAAAAACCTATAGAATCAAATTCTCATCTCAATAAAGAATACACATAGAAAAAGGGTGTCAGTGGAAAGGAGGAAATAAACATACCTCAACAATGTATAACATCCAGACCAAAAAAATTAAAGAACTGTGGTAACAGATATCCAGGAATCACACCTATATTTAATATTTTACATTGTGGTTTTTAGATTCATCAATAGCTAGATGGTATATCAATATCTAATAGAGAATATAGTTTTAAAAATAAAGAATGCTTACCTGATATGTCACAAAACAAACATAATGAGTATCTATCACCAAATGAAACGACCTGGAGGGGTTGGAGGGATCCCAAATTAACCTAGGGAATGGTTTGGGTTTAGAGAAAGATACCCTAGTGGAAGAAAAAAGGGATATCATCCACTCTTCCTAATAAATAATATTCAACACATATTTACAAGAGATATAATAAATATGTTATTTGAGATAGAAGATTAATGAGATGTTACACCTTAGTTCACTATTTCTTGGATCCTGCATTGATGGGTCATACACTTATGATTTTGTGGATCAATGTTGGTAAACTTGACATTCATGATTAAATGGATCATCCATGGTAGAAATTATAAATATGTTATATGACCCGGCTGTGTATGGTGTGAGATAATTCTTATACGACATGGTCATGGTGTTTACATCAAATTTCATTACATAATCATCATGATTGGAGCATAAAACGTGATTTCAAGGAAACTCGTGTTGTAGTGCAATATATGATGTATGGTTACTTTTTCCATGGTTACATTACTTTTTATATAGTCATACCTGTTAAATTTTTCACTATTCATTAAATTGTACTGCATGACTAGATTTTTATAAAAACCATTGTTGGTGGCCTATTAAGATTATATCTCACACACTATCATGGGACACTGTTTGGTATGCACATAGACGATATTGATGCAGGTAGGGTCTAGGTAAAACACCAATAGTTCAGGGATTATAATTTTCCATGAATATGAGTATGAGAGAAAATGATCGATCAGAGGCCCATGATGCTAGCTAATATAGTTTTTTTGAGGTATTTCTTCTCATACATGGATTATGTTGATTTATGTACATATGGATTGTATTATTTTTAGACATGCCAAATGACAGTTAAATTTTTTTATGATAGTTCTTCTATTAATGTTGGATATATATATATTTCACAAATTTATATCTCCCGTTTAGTAAATATTGTGCTTCCACTAAAGTTGGTTATTGGTCCAGTGCTTTAGTATCTACCTCTAATATGTATAATTTTTTTTACTACTTCCTATATTTTAATTATTTGGTATTACAACATAATAATATATTAAAATAGAACATAATCTCCCAATAGGCACATCATAGGCCCTTGTTTCTACTCGACAAACTCATCTATTTGGGGAGATGCACTTTATCCAATGTGTCCCACTATCTCAAGGATCATAGAGTGCCATCAAGTACGTGATGTTTTAGAAATTAACTTATTCTATAGTTTTCAATTATCTAGTTTATGAATGGTGATATTTATAGTGGACTGAGATACCCTTTGAATTTATGTTCATAATAAGGCATATGGGTTATATTTTTTATGAAAATATTAAGGAAATTCAATAAATGTGTTTCTTAGACCAGAGAAGTCTGATTTTTTTGGGGAAGATAGTGATTTTGATAGGAATAATTCCATAAATATGGTTTATGGGTGAATGTTTTCTACCACATACATTTTTTAGGAATTTATTTTATTTTATGATCATAAGTGTGGTGATTGTGTAAACCCCACATCACTGAAAGGTATCAGTTTTCTTGTACTGCCAATGCCGATACAACTATTGATGTTCTATTTAATTTATACCCTTTAGTATAATAACATGATCGATAAATGGAATCTTATTAAGGTTACATATGTTTTTCTTAGGGTAGCACAAAAATAGGGGCTTTTGAGGCCTAATATATGAGTCTCTCAATGACTCATTCCTAATGAGTTCCTCATTTGTGAGATTTTTATATAATTTGACCCTACAAGATTGTCCGACTAGAATATACAGAGATTGATTCAGTGTCTTCGTATAGTGAACCATGGGAATCATACAGATTTTTTATATTATTCGAAAGTAATAATCATTCAATATCTCAAATATTATAAAAAATTTAAGAACCTGAGTTTTAGTGAATTTTAGGAATAACTATATAAGTAACACATTTAAAGATTTATCCATAATAAAATAAACACTAGAAATCCTTTTATATAAATCACATGATAGACTCCTCATTATATAATATAGAAGGGAAAACATAATCATCACATGCACTAAAATATGACATAATACAAAACATATAAACATGAAATCAAGCATTAGATCATAAGTATATGAGGAAACATGGGCGTTGAAAATATATATTATTAAAAAATAACGGAATAATAAGTTTTTTATGCCTTAAAATAAAAAGGATATTTAATCTTAAATGAACAAATATATACCATATATAAAGTGTGAGGAATCATGAGACATTTATACTTTGTAAAGGAACATAATCATAATCAGAATATTATGACATACAAGTGGCATAAAAATAATAACAAAAATCATATTTCAAGTCTATCCACAAAGAATTTATTGAAATAGTGTACAAGGTATAATAACCAATGTAACGCCTTAAGAGTAGTGTAATCTTCTCGAGTAACAATGGAAATTTGATAAAACCTCCCATGTACACTTTTTTCTAGGTATAATAGTCTTGGAATAAACATTGGCATAGAATAAATCCTCTTATGTACAATTTTCATTTGATAAATCCTATAGTGTATGATTTTACCTTGGATATTTTGTTCCCCTATAACAATTATATGGGGCTAAATCCTCTTGTGTAGACTTTTTTTACGATAAAACCTCTTTTGTGACTTTTTACGTTGGATAAATCCCCAAATGTTCCATTTTGAGATAATGAGATATAAGTATTAATAATTAATTGGAATGATATATTATACCTCTCCAATAAATCATCCCTAAAAATGACATTAATTACGAAACAAGATCATTAAATTTATTATTAAGTACCCATGGAATGAAAAATATGTTTAATAAAATTTCACGATGGTCTCAAAAAAATTGATCTCAACATTGTAAATGGTTGATTCCAAAAATATAGTCACCCAAAAGTGTTATTTAATAATAAATATTTGAGGGTGGTATATGAAAAATATGTTCCCATGAAATAATTCCATTAATTATAATGATAAAAATAGAGGAAAACCCATTAAATAATTTCTATAAAATATTTTCACCATAGCCATAAATGATAAAGTTATAGTTGATATTAAAAAATCATTTTTAGAATTGGGAAGAAAACATCTTGTGGAAATCCCGTCACATATAAATTTAATAATAAATAATTAAACCTATAATATGGCATATTTATTTCAAAAAGGGAATGTTATTATTTTAAAATATTTACATAAAAAAAAGTGCCTTAAAAAGCTATTTAAAAAAATTGATCTGGAAAAATGGAAAAAATTTAATTTTAAAAAAATAAAATTTATAATATATTCTTGAAATGAGAAAATGGTTATAAAATAAAATGCGGTGTTAAAGATAAAACTTTTTTATTTGAAAATATGGAATATATTTTTCAATTTTTGAAGTATCAATGTTCAAAAACCACCTTATAAATAGTGTTAGTAAAAGTATGTTTATAAAATTAGATTAGAGGATGATAGAGTCCACATGAGATAATACATAAATATTTTTCCATATTTAGTGGAACAGTTTTATGGGTTTTTGATATAGTTACACAATAAATATAACAATGTTAAAGACATTGATATAATTTTTAATGATGATGAAATTTTTCATAAGGATATTCATTTAGGTGGACGATATATATTTAAAATTCATCATCATAATAATATGATTTGATATTTCAAATCATAAGGTGGATGAAATAAATTCAATAAGAAATAAGTGAAATAATATTAATTTAAACTCAATGAAGGGAGTTGAGTTAAGAAATAAAATTTTTACCATAGTATTTAGGGAATCAAAATACATTGGAAGAATGAAAAAGAAATGGACATTAATAACCCATGACATAAATGAATTTTTTAAAATAGAATTATTTTTTTATTAATCACATAATACCATGGATTTTATGGTTCTATATATGTAATATGTTATATAGAGTAAAAATTGATGCACAAAACAGTTACATTGAATTAAAAATTTTCCGATAACACTATAAAATCATATAATAAAATAACTATCTTAATATATTATTAAATAAACATATGCATTTATTGAACCTTCCAATTAACACCAGTTACAAATATTTGTTTTTTTCATTGTCGTTAATTATTACCAATTTTCAATATCAGTTGTGAGAAATAAAGATTGTTTTGAACTAATTTCATAATAGTGGTGTTTTTATTCACTATTATACAATAGTTAATCATTCCACTAACAAAAATTTAATTGGAATTGTTATTTTATAATTATTAATAATTTTATAATTTCATGCTTTTGGATTTTTAGTTATGGTCTATAAATATTTATTTATTGATGAACATGTTTCAATGAATTTTAGTGATCAGAGGTTGTTTTCTCAAATAATGATTTTTTTTACCATTTTAGAAAACAAAACACATCATTATCTTATTTTTATCAAATATTAATATAAATTTAATTCACATATTCATCCATGAGATAAATATATTCCATTTTTAATGAAGGTGGTTAAACCAACCCAAAGAAGAATATACCGTAGTTAATATATGACTATGAAGTGATTTAAAAAAATATTACTATTAAAATGAATAATGATATTATTTTAGTGCTTATTTTTGTGTTATATAATAATTTTGAATAATAATATGAATAATATAATCTACAGTAAGTTGTCATATTATACATGGAAAACATTTTTTTATCTATGAATGTTGTTTAGATCTAGTGATTTCATCACTGTTGATTATTGGTCATATTATTATTATGTTGTACAATTTTTCTTCCAAAAACCAAATTTTTTTTTAAAAAAAATATTATATTTATCTTTTAAACCCATTTTGTTGACTACCCTCTTAAGGCGGTGATTAAAATAGAATTGAACATATATAGTTCCATAAATGTGGTAGTACACTAGTATGTATGGATTATTATCTCATTTTCCATAGAATGATAAAAATAGTAATTTGGATTATCATGTCAGAATAAAATTATTTAAAAAATATCAGAATTATATTTTAAAATTCCCATTGACACCGTCATTATAATTCGATGATGAAAAATTAATGATAATACTTCATGGATATTGTAGTCTGCACAATGCATGAATGATGGTTTCATATATCATAAAATAAAAGTGAAACATGGTTAATATTTGTAACATCATTATCATAAGATACAAATATATTAGTTATACCAATGTTATCCTTTATGACCGAAATTGAATTATTTCTTACTAAAAAATTTGTACTTTATTTTTATTAAATTTAAATCCATATTATTATATTAATATTATAGTAGTTTTTAAATTAAATTTTCAATTACTATATGTATACTATAAATATTTATAAATTATAATTTATGTTCTAAAATTATATATATGTTTATCTAAATTAAACCCATTATTTCCGAAATTTAGTTGTCAATTATAAAATAAAAAATTCATAGGAAACGTTTTTTTGATTTATATTTATAAAATTATAATGTAATAAATGTAATGATATTTTTAAGAACATAATTTTAAACTCTTCACCTAATAATAAATATTGTGATAATTTTCAAAAAAAAATTAACATAACGAATATAAATACGTGGAATTAAAAATGGAATTAATTTTTTTAAAAGTATAATTACGAAATATTAACACATTTCTTATAGATGAAAATGTAATGAAAAATTATTTTTGTTAAAAATTGATGATTTTTAACATTTTTTATTCACAATATCATATCATAGAAATTCTAAAATTATTGTTGTTAATTTTTTTATATACATCGATATAATTTATACTATCAAAATAATATATAAAAGAGATCGATTTTAATTTATTAATAAATATTATTTTGAATAGTCAGTCCTTTTATATATTGAATAATCATTATTATATATCTTTAAAATATATGAAATTTAAATTGTTTGATAATGTTTTTATATACTACAGGTTACATTATTATTAAATAAATATGAGACATCTTGTTTTTGATGCATGTAGGGAACACTATTTAACAAAGTTTTTATTTATAAAACCCATTTGAAAATTTTAATGTTTTTCATTTTCACAATTTAAAACAATTACAACTGAAATTGTAATAATTACATTGTAATGAAGCTAACTATTCCTATCTAGGAGATATAAATTACTCTGAATATATTTTCTATAGTTTTCTTAACTAACTTATTAAATATATAAATTCTCCTCAGAAAAGGTAATAACTAATGTTGAATTTTTACCGAATCACTTGAGATAAATTTTTTATGATTAGGTATTATAACACCAATATTAGATTTTTTTTCAGAAAGAGATAATAGTAATCCTTTCATAGATCGATGTTCATATATTGTTCTGAAATATGAAATGTGATTTTCCAACTTAGATTATTTCTATTGATTTTATGTTGTGGTAGCCAATACATTTCAAAAATAAAAATCAATACATCCCAATGAGGGATAATAGGATACTCATAAAACACATTATCTAAACATTAAAATGGTATATAATAATAACTGAAGATTATATCAAATTGTTTTGGTGTTGATTTGATGTTATTAGAAAACTTCTATGGCCTACCAGGTGGTATAGAACAATTCCAATTGTACATCCCCTATTCTTGATGGGAGTGTGAGTAAACATATTACCTTTCATTTTAATGACCAAATATAACTACTATTTATAAAATATGGCTTATCTTTATTTATTTAATTATTAGGTTTCTGATTTTTTATTCCTCCTTAGCTATTGGGTTATGGTATCTTTTTAATGAAATTACAAAACTCCAAATATTTGAACAAATGGAAATAACGAACAATATAATAATGACTAGATTCAATTCCTAAGATAGAAAATAATAATCTTGATGGAAAATCAATCACATTTGATTCACTTTATTATTTCCCTTATACATTACCATGGGTGATTCTTCTGACTCTTTTTCCTATTATGATGTTTCATATCTTTTCCATTATCATATTCTTACTCTAAACTTATATGATTCTTTATCCTTATATTATTTTTTGTGTTCAATTTTTTTGGGAATGATAGTATTTTTTTATCATAAACCAAGATAACTTCATCATCAAAACCTAATATTTTTTTTAAAAAGAACAAATTCTATTTCATTTCTCATTTTTAAAATAATTTCATTCTCTATCAAAACCATTATTAACTTGACTCATTGTTTGTCCCTGTGTTTTGTCAAGTACATCCCTATTTGGATGTTTTTTTGTTGGATACATTGTGGTTGAGTCTTGTTTTTATATAGAGAGACTTTTTTCGAGAGAATGTCGGCATGTAATGGACGTTTGTTTTTTTTTTGTATAAACATAGACATGTGTTTTGTGGAAATTTTGGAAAAATAGTGGGGATTCACATGAGGAATGGTTTAGAGATTCTGTTTTAATTAATGGAGTCTTGCTATAAATGAGTCATGAGTAACCAAGGGATCACGGTATGTTGAGAAGCCTTAAATGGGTTTTGGTTTTTTATATAAAATTTGGTCTAAAAAGCAATCTGTAGAATATTTACATATTGTGTAATTGTAATAAACACTATGTACTTGTTTCTAAACACATGTCATGATTTTTTATAGGCTATCAACTAATTGACGACATAATGAGTGTACATATATTTTAATTATATTAAAATAAAGTAATGTTTTATAAGAATAAATAATAATCTGAGGAAATGGGGTTTTCTGAATAAATATTTCAATATAATTACAAAATTTATAACTATATTACACATTGTTTAATTTCTCAAGCAGAGAATATAAAGGGTATGTGATCTGGATTTTCCATTCACATGATCGGTTTCACTTTCCTGTCGACCCTAAGGAATCTTACTTGTTTTTTTGGAATGCCTCTCGTGATTTTAAAAATCTTGACCATGCATTCTATCACTGTAATGTGGTTTTGGATAGTTTTTCACATCCATCTTTTTCGTATATAGTCATTGTGGTGTAATATTTTCATAGTGATTATTGATGGTTTTGAACTTCATCAGCGTTGAACAAGGAATGTTCTTGCAAAAAATATAAACTTTTTTTGTTTTTTAATCCCATTAAAATAATTGGATGATTTTTAGTTATGGTTAGGTGGTCTAAAAATTAACTATATAGTTTAATAATCGATAATTATGTGAAATATTGAAACTATATAAACATACATGAACTTGAATTAATTAAATGATAAAATGAATTGTTTTGGGAGTCACTTTGCAACAAATTAGATATTAACCAAGACCATGTATATCATTTAAAAGAATAAAACCTTGATTATAAATGACTTTATTAATGGAATAAAGTGTAATTTTCATGACATGATATTTGGGTGATTAATTGGTATTGATTCAGCTTCACATGGAAGAATTATTGAAGTTACTAAAATTCTGTATGTTTAGGACCAAAGGAGTAAATTAAATGTGACATTTCAAGATAAATTGTAATGTTCATAATTATCCATTAAAGATGTAATATTTTGAAATCCCTATTGTGATGACATGTGTTGTGATAAATGATTTATTGCTTATATTGGGCGTTGGCCAAGATGATATATATAAATTCTTATATATTGGGCTATTAATAGTGACACAAGTTGAAATACATATATATCAGGCTCAGTATTAATAAAATATGAAATGATTATATACCGAGCATGACCCTGATTAATTTTTGAAATGCATACATTGATTGGTTTGATTTATATTTGTGTGATTTACACCTTGTTTATATAGTTATGTTTTACAATGGTTATATGGATGAGGTTGGAATGGTTGTGAGACGGGTTCAAATAAATTTTTTCTTGGAACTAAAGAAGGTTAAATTTTACCATGATTATATGGTTATGGTATGCTTGGTTGATATACATACTTAAATATATTCTAGAATTGATTTTTTTCCTGATTATGTGGTATTAATTTAATTTTATGAGTAATTATTTAAATGTTTTATTTCATTATTGTATTCACTTATTATCCATATGGTTATATTTAGACATGGTGTTTTCAACTAACTTAGCTATATCAACACACTATTTGAGATGTTATTTGGTACACTAGAACATTAAATGTATATTGGATTTTAGAAGGGGGAATAAATTAAATGGTGATTTCATTTTCTCAATGGGTTGGAGTTTGAATAATCGACAGACATGGGGTTTAGGAATGAAGAATTTGAGTCTTTATTTGATCATTTTAGTATTTAATTCTTATTATTTCAGCCATTAAATTTGGTTACATTACTTCTCATCAGTACATTATTTGTTTATTATTTATTTAATTATTCAGCTGTCAGTTATTGTTGGTATTCTATTGTATTCTATTATACTATTTCTATTATTTCACCACTTAGATATATATTTTCTCAACCGGATTATTGAACTATGTTGAAACTTGATAAACTTGGGATATAGTCTTCAAAATATACATATCACACCCCATATTCTAGTCAGAAGCCTTTGAAGTATGAGTTGGTGAACATTAATTCTTTTAACAATCCTCTTTCAACCATGTGAAAGAGTTCCATATTGGGGGTGTTATATAACAATTGGGTCTCAATGAAACCTGAAACACCCCACATTTAACATGGGCATCTAGTCTCAGCCTGCTAGGTACAACAAGTTTCCCCTTAGATAGGTGGTCCTCACCCTAGGGCCCACCCATGTGTCTGAACCGGTCATCTGAAAAATGGAAGTCCCCATAGGACAACACATGTTCTTTACAGTATGCTTTGTCGTCCTTCCAAAACACCCTAGGTAACAACCAAGAATGTCACCCATCCTGATCACTACTCGAGGACAATAATTCTCTTCTATGGAGTTCTATATAGTTAAGATCCTGAAAAAAAAGGGTTCACCTTGTTGACATCTGTCATATCATTTAGTCATTCAACCCTTTATCATTCTATGGTGTTACACGTTACAATGTTGTACCATTTGGAAAAGTTAATTTTTTTGTTTAGTTACTATTTGGGAATGGAATAATTTAAACTATGACATGTCAGGACTTGGTAATGAGCTCTTTTATGGGATTAGCTAGTCCATATATGGGGGAAAGTACGAAAAACAAGTGGTGGGATTCTATTTTTAATGTTTTATTATGAACGCTGATTTTATTTCACCACGATTGATTCACATGTTGTGTGAGGTTATTAATTTATGATGTTATTGATTCATGAGATTTATAATAATAGACTAGGATGGAATGAGATGAGTATGAATGCATCATAACTGGAACATAAGGATATATATTTATATTCATTGTTCGTGACATGGACATATTTCATTCCATGTGATATATACATTCCTATTGAACATTGAAATTTTATACCTGTTATATATTATAAATTAAATAAATGAATTTATATGTCATGGAAAATACTTTTAAGGAATCTTTATATAGACTAGGAGTTATTGGTTCCCTGTTTTTGTCACCTGTTGATGTCGACCTTATTGGTATAGCTAGTGTTCAATGCAGTGCGTCTTTCGTGTAGAGAAAATTTCTCCTCATTGTATTTGATTTGAGTTCCATGAAAGTGGTAATCAACATTCTCTTAAACTATATTAACTTGAGATTACTATAGATCATGTGGGTCAGTTGGAATTTATTCTTCACGGTATATTCATAAGGTTAATTTGATCCATGGATGGAGAGATTGTTTTCCCCATGGCACCAATGTATGACATGATGAGATAGTTGCAATAGTAGAATCATCCTATGTATAATGGGATTGGAGGCTCCCATGTTGTAGAGTTCATGATTTAGTTCATCTATATTATATTAAATCATATTCAGAAACCCATATAATGGAGGCTAATTTTTTTATGGACATGATTCATAGAAAATCCAATAATAACTGGGATATCCTAGAGAATTCTAGGCATAAGGAAGAGCTATCTTGTAAAGAATTTAATATGAGGTTCTCGAGCCACTTCTACTCTGAAATATTGAGGTATGTGATGGGTTATAATTTCATGATACTACCATCGGATTATATGTCTTTGATTGACTATAATAAGAATTTCATTGACCTACAATACTTTTTTCTATCTTTGGTAGTTGATGTGATCTTCATGTTGATAATTTTTCATTATGGTCTTCACTATGAGATTAGGTTGATGGTAAAAATATTCATTATATATATTTTTAAAGAAGTGAATAATTAGGAACCAATAACAGAAGGGAATTTGATAGAGGTCCCCAGAAGTGGCTAGGATATTTTAGTTGGGATAATGGTGAATGAATCTTCTTGTTGAAAGAAGCATTTCTTAAATAGTTTTCTCTAAGGAAGCATCATCTTGAGAATTATGAGTATTGGACAGAAATATCAAGATTGTGTTTTGTTTATTTTCTATCAGTGTGGAAATATGGGATATATAAGACCTCATTTTTCACACATCTCTTTAAATTATCATGCTTGATGTTGATTGCGATACCTAAGGAGGTTTTATACGGGAATAATGAATCTAAGAAGTGATAGGGGAACACTACAGATTCCTGAAAATGGGAAGTACACTATTACTCCTCAATAGATATGTAGCTTGAGTTCCAAGGGATGTTTTGGTCGAGTCCGGGGATGTGTTACCCCTATAGAGGAACAATATTACCATAAATAGGGTATGACTAAGGGTATTCAGGATGGAGCCTAGGCAACGGGGCTTGGTTAGATGAATGTTATGTAGAATACTCTAGATAGTGTGGATGCATGACCGTATTTTTTCATAGGATGGATTCTTGTATCATCTACCCATTATTATGTTATTTTTGATACATGAATATCACATTAAATTATATATTCCCTTTTTTTAAATGGTTTGATATTCTATAAATAAATAACGTTTGATGTATTGACCACCGACACACAGTTGAGAGCTTGGTCAGAGAATATCCAACATTACAAGGCATGTTCTTCAGATATTAGTGGTTACCATAACTTTTAGGAACTATTGTTGATGAAATGATGGGTTTTTGTTTAATTCATAGAATACATTTGTTATTTATATACCAAGATCATGTCAACTATTACAAAAGGAGAGTTACCTATATATATCTATAAATAGGTAGCTATTATCAGAAATGTGAGTTGGATCTTCAAGCTGGTCATGCAGGACCAATTCAGTGATGGTTGGACTTTCACACGTCTCAGATACATTTTCATACACAAGATGATGGTGCAATGCAGCATGATTGATTTTCACTAGTGGGTGACCATATTTAGGAAGTATCTCCAAAGGAATATTATGAATTGCCACCCAAACTATAGATAAGGTATTCAAGTGGTTTGGTACCGAGAGATGATAATGTTTAATTCTTTCCTTATATAATAGAACCAGGAAAGCATATCGAGTTGAAATTTCAGTTCAATGATCTAGATTCTACTGGTTTCATATGGTCTACTACATACCCATGTGGTTATCAAATCCCATTTGCTAAGAATTATGGTGGGTCTTTTCACTTATATGTGGATTATGAGTGAATTAACAAGATGGATATCAGGAACCGGTAACCATATCCTTGTATTGAAGAACATTTTTATTAGTTGAGAGGTGATAAATTTTTCTATACATATTATTTGAGATCAATATTCCATCGGTTTGTTTTTACCCCATTAAACAAACCTCGTAGGTGCGGGTATGTCATGTATGAGTTTTTAGTCATTCCATTTGGTCGGAAAAATTCAATGATGTTATTCATGGTCTTGATAAATATGGAATTTCATCTATTTTTTGGACCAGTTTTGGGTGGTGTTTGTCTATGATACCTTAATGTTATCCCATTTAGAAAAAGATCATGTCCAACATCATGACATCAACGAGATTATGTCAAGGTAGCGTCATATTCACTCTATGATAACCAAATAAAATTTAATATTTTATAAAGATAACTTCTTGGAACATATAATCATAGAGGATGGAGTGGTAGTGGACGAATAGAAAGATGTTGAAAAGGAATATTTGGATCATATTAATTATTTTTTTGATATTTGTGTAATTTTTGGATTATAATGTTATTATTAGTGCGTTATTAAAGGATTTAGTAAATTTTATTGAACCTATGTCTTAGAAAACCAAAAAGGGGGTGGAGTTATTTTGGTCTGATTTAGTTAGAGGGTTTTTTATGATGTTAAATGGGATGCTGAACTCGACAACTATCGCCACTTTACCTATGTTGATTAAAGTATAATGCATATAATGTGATGAATCCAGTGTTGGAATTAGATAATTATTTATGTAGGAGGATTGAGATTTTGCATTCATCTCTAAAATGTTGAGGACACATTTATGGAATTAACCCATTGATGATCTTGAGTTAGCAGTAGTAGATCATTCCCTGAGTTGTTGGACACATTATCTTTTGGGTGACAAGTTTTTTTGGTATACATTGACCATACTAGACTCAAGTAAATATTTTTTCAGTGGGTGATGAACCTCATGTTGATAAATTAGGTCAATTATCTCTATTAATTTGACATTGATTTGGAATATACATCAGGAAAGGGAAAAATATTTTCTGATTTATTGAGCCAGATAACGTAGATATGGAAATTATAGGAGTCTTCCAATGAGTGGAGGATATTGTTCTTCATAAAATACATTAATTTTTATGTCTAATAGTATAATGGATGAGTAGCCTAAACTAATATATATCTTATACCAATGATTTTGGAATAGATCAAAATAAATCAGTTATCTTATATGAAGGTATTAGTGTTGAGAGAAACCATATATGCAACGTATACACCATTACGATGGTCTCATGGTTGTGGAAATTCACATCTTTTACATGGATGAGTATGGGATCCTATGGTCTTGTTTGAGGAGTGGATGAAGTATTTATTTTCTTCTATATGGGAATTACATCTTATTTTATGAAATATGTATCAGGTTGTTAGTTTAAAATTCATTTGTTTCGGAATGAAGAAAGAGGTATCAATATTTCGTGTGAGATGTTTCACTTCTCAGCTGGTGAATGTTGATAATCAGAGGCTAGTTGAGAATTTTTAGCATTTAATCATTTATGATTTGAAATGGGATGTTATAACTATAAATTTTTTCATATGATTAACAATGAAAAAAATTAAATTATAATTTCTTATGGGTGATTATGGATCGACTGATGAATGTATCCCACATATTTCCTATTAGGGAGACATTCGTAGCTCCATATTTGTGTAGTCTTCATGTGTGTGAGGAATTTTGACTACAAGTTGTTTTGGGGAGTATCATTTTAGATAGATATAACCAGTTCACATCTTATTTATCTATATGTATTGATAACACTCTGGGAAAATAGCTACTTTTGAGTTTGACATATCATCCTCGGACTGATGGTCAATCAGAGAGGACTTTTCATATTCTTGAGGATATGTTATGATATGGTGTTTTGGATTACAAAGGTTCATGGGAGAATCATATGAATGTAGAGATGTGTTAATATAATAATATATTTTGGAAACCAATATAGATTGAATTATATCAGGATTTTTAAGTTAATCCATTATATTTGACTAATTTTCGGTAGGATGCAGGAATGTAATCGTTTGTTGGGCCTAATCTCATGTAGAAAATGTCTAAGAATATTCAGTTGATCAGATAGTATTTAGTGACCATACAGTGTATGAATAAATCTTATAATAATATTCCAATAATAAAACAATAGTTCAATAATTTTCATCACGTTTTCCAAAGGGTGTCACCATGGTTGGGGGACTGCCATATTAGAATACTGTGAAATAAAGAACCCATGTTTTTGGGAAAATTTCACATAGTATATATGGTTAGTATAGTGGCTAACTGATTATCCCCTACATAATATTTTAGTTGCATATTTGGTGTGTTTTATGTTTCCCATAATAAAAATTTATTGTTTAGACCCTTCTAATGTGATATTCATAGTAGATGTTGAGTTTGGAGTTGATGTTTTATTTGAGTAGATTATTTGATATAGACAATACACCATATAGGGAATTATCTCTAGGGTAGGTTGGTTCCATTGGTTGGAGTGCAGTGGATGAATGGGAATGTTCTAGAGGATACATGAGAGTGGGTGTTTGATATTCATGAATAATGGCTAGACATATTAATTAGGACCCCACAATGATCCTTAGAGTATCTTGGGGATGAGATATTATATGGTGTGGAGGATGTAACATCCCACTTTTTTCTAGGTTTGTCTATATTTGAGTTTTTACCTTTGAACCTTGGTGTCCAAGTATTTTCAGATATGGGGAACTTTTTATGGGGTAAATGACTTAATGATCATGGATGATTGGTTGTTTAATAAAATTGATAATTTGGATTCATGGAAAGGTGTCGAAACTGGAGAGGATCCGCACATAGATCAATTCTGTGATTCATTTTAAATTAATGGTGTTCGGGTATAAATGGTTCATGTTTTTCCATGGTTTATTGGTATTTTGAGAATGGATAAAGGGGGTTAATGTTTTTAAAAAGAAAATGATATGAAAAACTATATCCTTAATAGTAAAATGTCATGTATCTATCATACTATCTATGTACTTATTTCCAGACACCTATAATGAATGGTTATATGTCATGAACTAATTCATGACATAAAGAGAATAATTATTGTGTAATAATATCACATTCAATGTACAATTCAAATGAATGAAATAATAATATGAGGTGATGATTTTTTTGGTGTATCCATTTAAAAAGAAATACATGAACCATAATTATATTATAGGCCATGTAATTTCCATTGAATAATATTTAATGGCTAAAATGAAGCTTCTTTTCCAATCATGTCAAATGTATCCCTTTTATGTTGACCATATGGAAGGTTATAGGAATTTTTTGAGTGAATCTATTGATTAAGGTTACCTAATCATGCATTTGATACTTGGTAAGTGGTTTGGGTTAGGTTTTCATTTTTCACCTTTTGTTCTCCAGCTGGTGTGCTATAATACTTTGACCATGGTCATTATTGGTATTGATGCTGAACATTTTTTATTTATCGTCCTTATTTTAATCAACATCACATCCATTATTGTTGGATAATCCTACAGGATGTGTTGGTTGATCATTAGTTATGGTTTGGGAGTATGAAACATAACCCTATGGGATAATAATTGTTGAGCATGTCTAATATTGTAACTATTACAACCTACATGTTCCTAAATAAACTAAATAAATAATTGACTTATTCTTGGAGAACTTTTTGATCCAATTATTTATCAACTGGGATTATGGATACCATTTGGGTGAGAAAAACCTTGACTATAAATGACTTATTTAATGGATTGATTTTTTTTCCCTAACATGGGATTTTGGAGATTTCTTGGTGTAGATTCACATTGGTCTGTCTTAATTATTTATGTGACTGACACATTGATAGTTTAAGAATAAAGGATTAAATTAAATTTTAAATTGAAAGATAAATTGTAATTTTCATAATTAACACTTAATGATCTGATGTTGTGATATCCTTGTTGTTATGTCATTTTTTTGTAATTGTTATAATGATTATACAAGGATTTGGCCCAATTGACATGCTGAAATGCTTATATAGAAGGTTAGGCCAAGTGAGACTTGATCAAATACATATATACTACGCTCGGTGCTAATAAAATCTGAAATGATTATATACCAATATAGACCCTAAAAAATGATGAAAATCATATATATTGATCTCAGAACTGATTGATTGAATAAATTATTATATTACCTGTTTTTTCCATGATTTTTGTTATTCATAACATTTTATAAGGTTATGTTTAAGCATGTTTATTTGTTTCCCGTGTCATGGTTGTGATATATGTTCAGAGACCTTCCATCATGGAACCATGGTAGTTTACATTTACCAATCATTATAAGGTTAATGTTATCTTCCTTGTGAGACATGGTGAGAGATGTTCTGGAATGGAGCTAAAGAAGGTTGATGTGGTATTAATTTAATTTATTTTTTAATTAATAAACCTAAGTATTGAATTATCATATAATACTAACATTAGGATGGTTTTGTTTAGAATCTATGTTGGCTACCTACTATGTTATAATCACACCCTATTCAGGCCACCATGTTGTACCCAATAAGTTTAATTGTATATATGTTTCGACAAGGCCAAGTACCATATAGTTGATTTTATTTTCATGATGGGATAGTGTCTTAAGATGGGACTAGAAATGATTTAGAGATATGTTACTTTCAATCTTTATTTGTGTTTTCTGGTATTTTATTTTAATTATTTATATAATAACATTTAGTTATATTTATGCACATCCTTACATTTTTCCTTTATTATTTATTGGATTATTCATTTGGATTTTAATGTTGATATTCCATGTTATTGTATTGCTTCCATTATTTCCTAACTCTGATAATTAATTTGGGTATTGGATTGTTCCATTTTTGAAACAATTAACTTGGGGCATATTCTCCCAATTATACACATCACACCCCCGCTTCTAGTTATAATCCACTGAACTAGGGTGAGGTAAGAATTTGGTATCATAAGAAACCAATTTACTTCATGATAGAAAGTGTAAAATTGAGGGAAGTAACATTCCTACATGTTATAACCATTACTAAATTAAAAAAGAGTTAATCGAGAGTGATTAATAATTTTAAATATAAGAGAATAATTGTAGGGTAATAACATGAAAAATAATTCAAACTCCAAAAATGCTATTGATCAAAATTAAGAAATTAATTTTCATTTAAAACTAAATAATTCTTTGTTTAATATAGGTTTCTTTATTTTGGGTACTCTCATATTCATTATGATAACTTCTTAACAAAATAAATCATTCATAATAGATTTTCAGAAGAATGTGACTAACTAAACATATCCCCAGAGATGGTCTATCTATGGGTGCAGACATTCACCTAGTCATCACAAACTAGAGTATAGATTGATTCTATTATCATCTATCATTTTTAGGTTTACTAACCATTAGTTCATCTATTATATATCCACATCCACTTGATAGCATATAGATTGAGATTTAATGTCTAGGATATTCATAAAATCACTAATTTTATATATCATCATGCTATTATCCAATGTATTGAATTTTCTTTTAAAATTTTCCCTTGGGATTTCACCAATGTTATCTTATCCTACTCCAAAAAAACCACAGTAACCCACAAAAAAAATTTCCCATTCATTATATACAGAATATAGATAAAAATTCCAATCATACAAATTTATTTCATTATTTTAAGTTAGTAATTATTTTATAACTCAAATAGTTCAAAAATTTGAGAACACAAGGATAACTGTATTTGATGACTAGCAAACAATATAGTAGAGGAGAAAAATATATCTATCATCAAAAAATAATGGACTCCATTCTATACTTATCATAATTTATTTTCATCTTCATAATATAGGAATGAGTAATAATGAGAAAGGGGTGTTATTAAATCCATGCTAATGGAAAACCTATCATTATTCAATTAAGGGATAAATCATAAGCATTTTAGGAATCAAGATCATGGAGGAAATATCTTATAAAAAGAGAGTAAAATAATATTTTTTGATTAAAGGACTTGTAATATCAAATGAATAATCATATACATTGTATAATGTGTGTGTATTCATGAGGAATTATACGTTAGTCAAGGAGGATAATCATAGGAACTATATTATTATGAATGAGTGTGTAATAACCATAAGAATTGAAAAAATAAATCATGGCTACACACGAAGATATTTATCATATGGTAGGATTGTGATGACCACCCATGTAAATTTTATTAGGAATGTAATAATCCTCCCATGTATCCATGGCTTTGTGTTAAAACCCATCATGTACTACTTTGACCAGGGATAAATCCCCCATTTTACTATTTTGATTGGGATAAATTAATTCATGTATTCTTTGGAAAGTGATGAAACCACCACAGTACCCTTTAACGTGGGTGAAATCCTTCCATGTAACCTTCTTATTTGGAAAAATCTATATTTTTACTCTTTTTTGTTTGATAATTTTCCCATGTACATATTTCATTGGGAAAAATCATTTCTTCTAACCATTAGAGTTAGAAAGATACACCCATGTACAATTTTGTATGGTAATAAATCCTCTCATATATTCTTCTGATATCATGATATATAGAAATAAGAAATTAATTAGAGGTTTATACAACCCCAAACATGTAAAGCATTCATAAAAATGGATTCACATGAAAACAAATCACTAGACACATCATAATGATCCTTGGAATGAATATTGGGTTTCAATACATTTTCAAATAGAATCCTCAGAATTAACCTCATGAATATAAATGGTTAATGACATAAATTTATTCAAATTAAAATAGTATTTCAAATTATTTTTTTTGGTTTACCATAGAAAAATAATTCTAGGATAAAATATCATAATATATATGGACGTAAATGTAACTTGAACTATTAAATGGTTTATATAATTTGTTTTTATCATTAAAATAACATGTGAAATTATGAAACACATTAAAATGTAATTTTAGATAAGGTATTGATAAAATAATTGAATAATTATTATTTGTAAATGGAATATTAAAGAGTTGAACCATGAAAACGTCATAATTGTTTTAAAAAAATATCAAAAATCATTTAAAATCATTTAATTTTTAAAAAATAATGGTAAAAAGGTTTCTATAAATAAAATTGATTCAAAATGGTTACATTAAAAACTTTTATGAAATATAAATTTAAAATAAAAAAATTAATAGAACCCTGTAATCACATAATGGATATATTAAAAAATGCAGAGTGGAAGGAAAACAGAATTTATTTTGAAACAATGAAAAACATTTTTAATATGCTGATATTCTTTTCTAGAAAAACCGCCTCATGAAGACAGTTAACAAACATACTACTAAAAAGAGAATAAGGTAACCATTAATGTCAAAATAGGTTACAAATAATTAGGTTTCCAAATATAAAGTAGAACTTTTATGTGTTGGGAAAACATTTTCATGGGGGAGAAACCACTGTTAAAGAGGTTGTGAATTAATCATAATGATGATATCCATTTTGAGAATGATATTTGAAAAGGTAAAATATTTATTTTCAAAAATATATTCATGATATAGAGAGTAATATAAATTATAATTATATAGAATAAAATGGTGTAATATAATAATCTTGGAAAATATAGTCTCATGAAGAAGAATATTAACTCAATGAATGGATTTGTGTTAACAAAAACCTTCACAAATTAGTATATTTTTAATGGATGACAATTATTTAAGAAAAATAAATGGATATATCTCATCACACCCCATTAAGTACATTAATGTTGTAAAATGAATTAATTATACAATAGTCTCACAATTTCAAAGAGTTTATAGTAAGGAGTAATAAATATGTCTTATGAAATTAAATATTAGACACAAAACACAAACCTTAAATTCCTTCATAGTTGATCATACACTATCCTCTAGGATAATAAAAATTAATATCATAGTAACCTATTTCATACACTTATTCATTTATATAAAATTTTATAAACATAATTAAAAATATTTCAATACATTCATGTGAGTTTGTTATTTGTTATTTTTAATATCAGTTGTGAGTACTCTGGACCATTTTGATTTAATTCCAAAATAGATGTTTGTTATTAATTATTCTACAAAATTTCATCATTATTATATCATACAATGTACCTTAATTTGTTTTCTATAATAATTTATTATTTTATAATTTTATTATATTGGTGTTTTAGTTATGATATATCAAGATGACATTATTAATGAGAATGTTTTAATTAATCTTAGCGATAAAAATGCATTTTCATCAATAATTTTTTATAATTTTATATTTCTATTTCCAAAAAAATCAATATATACTTATTAGATCATATAATATTATAAATTAAATTCATATATTTATTCCAGATATAAATATATCACAGTTTCCTAGTATGTGGTCAATCCAATCCAAATAAGTCCATACAATAATTAATGGATTATTATCATGTGATTTATTTATAATATCATTTTACATGAAAAATATTTATATTATATATTGTTTATTTTGGTTATATACTACATTTAAACTGAATTATAAGATGAAAATAACCTATATTTATTTTTATATAATATAATGAATTTATTTTTTTCTATTAGAATTCATTTTTGAATAGAATAATTTTTCACAAATGGTTATTAGTATTATTTTTAAAAAGTTATTAAATTTATCCTCATAGAATCATATATAATTTCAAAAAAACATATTTTTTCCATGAAACATTTAATTATAACGACCCATGTAGTGTTGAAAAGAAATTAATAATGGAAATAAATCATTCTATAGAGGCAGTAGTCCAAGCGTATGCATAGAGGATGAATTCATTTTCAATAGAATATAGAAAATTATTAATATGTTATACCATTTATAAATATAAATTAGTCCATAAATATCATACCAGTATAATGAAGTCTCTATTAGAATAATCCGTGATTGGAGGTGAATTCATATGAAACTAATAGGGTTATTGAGGTAGTAGTCTACACAACCCAAGATTTAATGTTTCATTTATCCAAACATAAAATACAAATATTGTAACCAATTGTACAATAATTTTAATAAAAAATTATTATAATAATTATACTAATGATATCATTTTAATATTTTTAAACAATGATTCATTAATAATCAATTCACATAATGAAATATAAATTAGAAAAGTGTGTCTTAAAATTTATACCTCATTTTTAGATAATAAACTCTAGAATGGGGGGTTAAATGTTGAAGTGTTGGACTTTTAATAAAACCATAATTTATAAAATATTCTAGGAATGTGTAGGACTAGGTTTGTATGTGTTTCTACTAAACTCAGTGGGTCATTTATTAAGGGTGCCTGATGAGGGAAACACCCCTTTTATAAGTGAAAAGGGAAGAAATTTGTGTACATAAAGAACACAATTAATAATAGGAAGTCTTTCTCAAGAAAATTATCTCTAAATTTGGAAACTAATGAATGGGGGAAGGTATAATGTCACAAAATGCCTCAACCAACCTTTCCCATATAACAATTAAACTTTTTTTCATTGACACAGGGTTAAATACATTTTCCCTTTTTTCATTAACAAGTTAACTAGTTTTTAGAAAATTAATTTATCATTTATACTAGAAATTATGATTTTATTTATTATATAATTTGGACTGAAATATTCCAAATTATATACCAATTTTATTATTTCAATTTTATTACTCTGATAATTCATAATTTTGTTACACTATATTTATAATTTATAATTTTTTTAGAAAATGTATCTTATGTTTTAAAATGTCATATATGAGTTTCTAAATTACAACTAATATTTTAAAATTGAAAATTAAATTAAAAAAGAAATTATTTTCAAAATTATGTTTCATTAATCATTAATTCATAAATAAATAAATATATATATATATATATATAATATTATAAAAGTAATGTTATGTGTAAAAACACTATTATCTAGTTTTCCCTGGTAATTAATAATTTATAAAGATACCAAAAAATTATCATAATCAAATATTAATACATAGACTTACATAATGATGTCATTTTAAAAAAATAAATTTTTAGAGTTTAAAAATTTATATTCAAATATAAATATAAGGAAAACTGATTTTATTAAAAAATGAAATTTCTAAACAATAAATGTTTTTGGTAATATATCATAAAAGTTACTATATTAATTATTTTAATATGTCAAATATTATATTAAATTTGTATTAATTATCAAATTAATCATTTTATTTTGATTTATTTTAATTTAATAATACATTATACAATTATCTATGAATGAACAGTACCGTTGTATTTTATATAATTTAAATTATATAACCAATAATTATTATTATTTTAAATTGATTAAAATATTACTATTATTTTAGAGTCATTAAAATTATTAAATAAATATATTTTTGGATTATTTTCTGGTTGTATGGAGAATAATAGTTATCAAAGAATTTATTTATAGAGATATATTATAAAATGTCATTATGTTAAACCTAACATGAAGTGATATGAGTGCACAATTTCTTCCGCAACAAACTACAATAAATGGGGGTCCTAATCAACTATTGAGATATTTAAACCCAAACATCATATATGCACATCGTATGAAGCATTGAAAATCAATTTATTCATATAAAATAAAAAATTATTTTATAAATGATGGACATACCAACACTACATTCACAACATTAGGTGAAACATAAATACATTTTTGATCATGTCAATATTATGATAGAGATCTCTTTCATAACCCATATGGTATTCATATTCCATTTAAGGAAGATATTTTTCTTTTAAAAGATTATGATTCCTGAAAAAATTAGATTATGAAATTGTATATATTACACATCCATTGATTTAGAAATATTATTCTAGAATGTGACTGTGGTCCAAAACATGACTGATATATTAACATGGATGAGTTATTTCAACATGATGAAGAAATTTTTAGCGTCTTCAGTTAGAGATTCCTCTAAAAGGTATAGAAATTTTTTTTGTTCCATGTTTTCCATATTGTGAAGAGTATTATTAGTCTAAATTTTCAACACAATATCGAATAGCTAATAAAATGATGGTGTCACAAATTACTCTTGTTTCCTCAGACAATAATATGGTTGGAAATGGATGTCTCTTGATAAGGATAATGTGTTTATAATAACTATGTTTATTTTTTTATACCTATTGATGTGAGGAACATAAAAAATTACCATTGATAATTGGATTATCGACTTTCAAAAATGCAATTTCATTTTATGATGGACCTTTTAATTAAATAACAGAACAAGAAGTTTTATCATTTTAACTCAATTTATTGATGTTCGAAGGATTTTTGTATCATATTTCATAGGGTGGACCATAAATATTTAAATTACATGATATTGTATTTGGAGGACTATATTATAATTCAATTTTTTATAAGTGAGTACAATTTTGAAGACTCGTACCATTGGATGGGGTTATACCATATATCTTAATATTTATTTGTGGTTGGACTTCATGAAGGGAACTCCTGGGAGGACCACTAGAGATACTTGTTTTGTTAAGCTGAGCAATACTTATATAATTGAATATTATTCCCCAATAGGTGAATAAGTTATTAGAATATTATTTAAAAACTAAAATATTCACTAAATCATGAGGAACAATATTATTGAGTAGGGACGGGTAATGAACCAGCTCATGTACTATGGGATACCTTAATTATGATTCCTCTTGGATAATATAATCTGTGTGATAGGGGTAGTGTGTTTTTAATGAAATTCATCAGATGTTGGATCTATATTTGGAAACTCATTTTGTTTTCATTGAATAATGTTGATATGGTCCATCAGTTAGAACCCGAATATTATCCCAGTCATGTGTTTAATCCTTCAATAAAATGTGATGAATATATTATTTAATAGTATAAATAATATGTTTGTACAATTGAAAATCACTAAAAATATACTAATGGTCTACTCTATAGGTGGGGATGAGAATATGTGTCATTATGAAATTGACTACTAGGATATTTCATCGATATCATTCTAATATTTCTTTCAATATAAGTTGTAAATATCATATGGCTTAAGGAAGGATATGTGTTTTCCCTTTTATCATATTATATATATTTGGATGGGTTTCATTTATAGGAACCAAAATATGGTCACATGCATCAATGAGAGTTGGGATATAACTATATTTATTTCCTCCAGTTTCCAATGGATATTGTTCATGGATTTTTGTTTTAGGGGCGAGGATATGTGCATACATTTGGGTTTCTTTAGAGATATTTTTGCATGCTCTAGTTGATATGGCCACAGATTTTTGGATGACATTTTTTGATCTAAAAATGGATATTTTCCTACTGCTCATCTATGAGGTATTTATGATGGATAAAATATATTATAGAATCTCGGATGTAATAATTTTTCCATTAATTGGTATCTCGAATTATTTAGTGAGGCATCCTATCAACTCAGATATAAATGATTGAATAAGAGGGTTTCTAATTAGAATACACAATGGATTAGTTTGTGGTTAACATTGAAAATTGATTATGAAAGAAATAGTAGATAGTAGTCCTCCATGGAAACTCTAATACCAATGATAGTATACAATCAACCGTTACTTCCTCTTCCGCATGGTTAGAAAGGTATATGTTTTCATGCTCTAGAGAGATACTTCACAAGTAATTTTTTATAGAGATATTTGGGACATTGTTCTTTATTACCCATAATTGTTGGTAAATATGGTGAGGTTTTACATCATAGAGGTATTTACATGTAACCTCTAGAGTTTAGATATTTCTATTTAAATTGTAACATTTAACTAATTAATTTATCCCATTTTGTAGGATATGTTTTGTTGGAGCAAACATACATTGGTTCAACATGGTCCCAACAAATTATTGGTTACCCATATGTTGGAGATATAGTTGAGAATATGCATTGATGACAGTATATATTTGTATTAAATGAAATCCATATCTAATTAGTTTATTATTTAATATAATTTTATGAAATTGTGGTATAAGTACATATATATGGATTCTATAGAACATATCCTTATACAAAAATGTGGTGGTGGTTCATGGTGTTGGTTTTGAGAACTTGAAAATAAGTTATTATGGTTCTTTCTGAAATAAATTTGTTCCATGTTGTATAGTCCCACTAAATGAAAAAAGATATAAAATTAATTATTATGTCACATGGAATAATCAATGTAGTTGAAAATAATTATCAAAATCTAATTGGAGAAAAATTAATAGAGATGGATAACGTGGGACTTATGTATGAGAAACTATTTCTAGTTAATGAAGAATAGAATATTTCATAATGAAAATAAGATAAAATTATAGGGAATATTTTACCATTTATATTTAATTTTTTAAACAATTATAAATATAGATAACTGAGTACAGAATGTATTTATCTATAATATAACATAATAATGAAAATATGTTGATAACTAGATTGAATATATCCCTATATGTAAGATATAGTTTCATCAATAATATGGACCAATTAAATTATTTCCCTGATAAAATGGCCCTGGTAAAAGGGCTGTATGATATAATGAATAATATAGTCTAAACAGAATGAATGTATATATATTCACAAGGAATTTAGACCCATTGGAATGAAAATATATTGTTGATAATGATAGTTTCGAACATATAAAAGGTGTTATTTACATCAACATTGATAGGAATAAAAGAATATTTAGTTATAAATACCCATTTTAGGGCCATGTAACATGACTATACCATGTAATTTGACATCACGTGGTATGTAATTTATCATTTACATTTTTATTTTGGAACTCAATCATTGTACATATAATTTAATATCATGTTTCAGGGATATATGTTCCACGAAAAGAACAATAATAGATGATTGGGTTGAGATTATTCATTTGAAGCTTCCATAGATCCATGTATCATTGTATTGAGGGATGACAATTTATCATTGAGCTAAATTTTTGGGGTTACACACAGTGGAGGACCTAGAATACATTTTTAATCAATTGGAATTTGTATAAATTATGAGCATGTCTAGTTGGGAGAGTTGAAAAAAATGTATTTATGATTACAAGAATTATTAAAAACGCAATCAGTGATTAAAAATATTATGGGGGCCTAATTGGTAGGGAGGACAAGTGATTGGTACCTTTTATCAGTGGATTTCATGTTTAATGAAGTTCATTAAATATTTCCTTGATTACTAATAGTATATTTCTATAGGTCCTAGAGGAGGATTCGATAAGTGTATGGTCCCGTATGAGACCTGAACAAGGTGATTCACTATCAATGAAACTATGTATTACATAATACCCTAATGTGGCGGGAAAAGGGAATTTTTCTATAGTGAGGTATCAGGTGTGGAATCTACATAGTGAGGGGTATCCATGTTCCTTCATGCTAGTTAGGGATTATGTGTGGCCTCTCCCTAGTGAGGGACAGTCAAGGAGGTTTTCCATAATGAGGTATTAGTTGTGTTATCTCCATAGTAAGGTGTATACAAGTCGATTCTCCCAAGTGATGGATTTTAATTTTTTTTATATTGATGTCCAAATGATATGGGGTTTCCCAAATTATCATGTAAATGGTTGATTTAGGGGCTAATTTGAAATTTTTAGGTGAACTCTGCAAAAATTTTATTGGATAAAGTGAGTTTTATTCTTTGTGGGTATGCTTGGGTGAAATTATGAACACATTTAAATGAAAGGGTATTCTCAAACATAATAAAAAGTTTTCAGAATTTTTTTGCCACAGTGTGTATGAATGGTTAAGGTGATTCCCAACCACATAGTCTTGGATGAGTTTTACCCCATTTTTCATCATTGGATTAGTTGTAACATAGTGGGTATTAATGAAAGATTTTATTACCAAGTATAATGTCTAGGGTGAGATTCTCCCTAATATAGATCCTATGGAGTGTTATATATATTTATTAATTATATTGTAGACTATTTACCTTGTTTTTAGAGACATATATGGAATTTTTAATCCATAAATTATGATAATAATTTTAAACCATTCAGTAACTACATTTCAATTTCTTATTTTATTCCCATATTTTTGTTGAATAATTAATATTCATAGGGTGGAGATTGAGGCTCAGGTGATTATAAATTTGAAGAGTTCAATTAGTGAGGTGATGAATAGTCATTTCCTTTATTGGATTAATTATTATCATTATCATTGTTATCAGATTAATATTAAATTATAGATATCATTCATTTTTTTCTTACTTGATTAAATTAAATGATTATTATTGGTCTGGAAAATATATACATTTACGATTTTTATTCTCTATTATATTTTTTATATTAAATTTTTTAAGAAATTATTTGTTTATAATTTTTCATTAGTGGTGTAATTTAAGATGTTTCTTGTATCAATAAATAAAGTATTTGGTGATTTCCTGAATATAAATAGTAACCTTAATTGAACTTATTATAGCATTACTTTGGGTGTCACACCTATTCATTTTACTAAGTAAGAGTGGATCAATTAAAATCAATTCATGATAGAGTACTATTAAAGTTTGATTCTTCTTTTGAATACTATTTAGGGTAGGCACATGTAATTATATGAGTATTGGTATATGATGGGGGTATACAAAGAGGTCAAGAATATAATTATTATGAAACTGAAAAGGATGTATTTTTAGATGTAATCTTATATAGGTAAATTGATCATTATTTAATTTGAATGTATACTTATAGAATTATCTTATTGTATAATATGCTCTTATATTATTTATGTAGTTGTATATTATAAAATATTGTGTGTTTATGTGACAAGTGTTTTACTAGGAGTCTACAATAGGATAAACAATAGAGTGATAATTTGTTCATATTTTTTTAATATAATTTTTTAAATATATATAAACCAAACATAAAAAATGATTTGAAAACCCATAAAAAATTAATTATATTTAAATTTAATTGGGATTCATGATCATAGAAAAATTGGTTTAATATCACCTACAATTTCCCCAATTATAGACTAATAGGATAACAATGACTCAGTTTGTGTAACAATGCATGTGAGAAAAATAATTAAAAATTGATATCAAGGATAACAAATACTCTAGAGGCTAATAAAATCCATTAATTGGTGACACTGTACATTTTTTGATTCTATTTCATACTTTAGGGTGTTTAAAATTTATAATGAAGATACTAATTGAATTTTGTATGTAGTGATGAAATAGTCATCTCAATGTTTTTTTATGATGAACATGTTTTATGGTGGAATGAGAAAGTGTTGAACAATGACCCTATTTCTCTAAAACTATGAAGTTGTTTTCGAGAAGCTGTTAATTGATTTTTATTTTACTAATACTCTTCCCATACAATGTTTCTATACATGATTACATTAATTTATGATATTTTAAAAGGGTTTGTAAAAGTAGAAAGTATATGTTAGGAAATTAGGGCCAATCGTTTTATTTAATTTTATGTCTAGGAATATACAACTAACATCTCATTGGTCAAAATATAATATATGATATGATATCTTAATCAAGATTAACTATATTTTCTTTTTAGAATATACTAGGTTTATTGAAATTGTGATAAATGAAGAGAAATTATTTTTCTGATATATAATTAACTACAGACGTGTGTCTATATTTTTCTTTGATTGATTCATTGATAAGATATATGAATGAACATGTTCCTTATTCCCTATGGAAGAGAGTAAGACCGGTATGAAGGAAACAAATATTTTCATTTTAATAAATTATTATAGAAATATAAAAGTGGAATTACATATATCCTTTGTGGGTGAATCACCTATAATACAAATAAGAATTAAATTGAAAGGTTATTTAACTTTATATATGATAAAATAAATGAGAGGACTAATAAAAAATGTAGAAATTCAGCGGAGGGACCAAAGTTGGAGAGAAAATCAAATGACATCTTAGGCCACACATTATATTAATATTCTAGTACCGGGCATTAATCGAATTTAGATATATATTTTCATTATAATAAAATATATTTTGGTTAAATTAGAACCATAGAACATTAACTTCTGATGGTGGATGAGTGAGATAAATGAATCCTTTTAAGGACATGAGATAAGACAAATAATTAATTACTCAAGTGGGAGGTATTCGATGTTGGGTGAATTACATATTTGTGAAATTATAATGACATAGGTAATGGATGATTTTCATGAAATTTGACCATTATGTACTAACATTCATATGAGATCTCTTTAAAAAATAAATTAGTATGTTAAGTCATTATTAATAGTGAGTTTTTGGTGTTTCTAAATACACTATCATTTTTTCAACAAGAATAATGGTTTGAAGGATTGATCACCTAATTTTATTATTAAATTCATGATTTTTATGATGGGTTTTTTATAAAAAATCTATTGATTTTGGTTTTAACCGAGTTTTGAAAAATTAGTAAAGAAAATATTTTTTTATAATTCATGCTCATAGTTTCTAGAAAATAATTTATCTATCATCGTATGAAGTTTTACATGTCAAAAATATTTAACTATTTTCAAAATCTCCTACATTTATTGTGTAACATCATCCCACAATAGGCTATATTCCCGTCACCGAATTTTTTTAAGAGAAGGATACTCAGTGGTATGATATTTAAATTTTCTATAAATATTGCATGAAATATCTTTTTTAATATCATTAATAATAGAAAAATTAATTATTAGATATTTTTTATCTTCAAATAAAAATGTATATGGATCGAGTAGAGATTTGAAAAAAAATTCATAAAAAGTAATGTATCTTTGTGCTGTGAAGAAGTCAAAATAAAATATTTTATCGTGAAAAAACATTGGAAAAATTATATTCATTCATATTCCTTTATTAATAATAAATTGAGATTATTATTATGATAATCCAAAGTCATATATTAAAAAATGTGATATTGAATAGGGGTTTAGGAATAATTTTCCTTCCATATAATAAATTATTATTATTCTTTTTTTTATAAAATTAAAGACTATCGTGAGTCATAACTTGAAATAAATTTGATAGACAATAAAATTAATAAATATATAGTGCCTTCCACTTATCCTTGGAAAATTTTACGAAGCCAAATTGTTTTTAAAATTAAAATCAGGAAGTATTCCATTTCCATTACATCATTTATTATATTATATATATATATATTAAATGATTAATAATTTTTTATTTGTGTATATTTTGTAATAATTTAAAATTATATTACATTATATTATTAATGAAAGTGTTGAAATTAATTAGAGATATATTAAACACAATCCTATTTATATTCTTTACGAAAATTAAAGTCAACCTGGTTAAATTGATTATAGAGTAAACCATGATAAACTAATCTCTGGTTTTAAATATTACTATCTACCTAAAGGTAAATAGAGTAAAATAATTTTAATGGGATTTTAGTGGTACAAAATATTATTATAGGGGAGGAAATAATATATTACTAAACATTCTCTTGATAATTATAACCCGCTATTTATATGATACACTATGATATATGAAAAGGATTCAAGTCATTGGGTATAAAAATCTATGCCAATATGTTTTTTGTATGATATCATAACCTTGATAATTTTATATACTTGTGGAATGTTATAGGATAATGAATCTATCTATTGAGTGTCACATAATATATGAGTGATGATAAATCATAAAACATCATAATTATAATTCTACACATAAGGAAATTATATTATATTGTCTAATCGATCATTTCTGCATTGATGAGTTCATCAAATGTTTTACCGATTAAATAAATATTATTGAGATTATTTCATCTTAATGGGAATAATTATAGGTTATTTCTCTATATGAAGATGTTATTTCCATAGTTTTTCAAAATTTGATATATTATATGTGGGGCTCAACTATGTTTATGTACAATAGTTGACCATAAGACATATGAGCGATATGTACTACAATTCAAGTAACTATGGAGATTATATGATCATGAATTATTGAATTTGGAACATATTGGGATTAATATTAATATTTAGTTTATTTTTTATAGAATAATTGCTACCACACTATGAATATATAACACATTTTAAAGGGTTTAAACAAGATAATTTATAGGATACAGAAATTCTATATGTGGTTTTAAAATTTATTGATAATTAGACCATGGTTGAAAAAATTGACGATGAATTTTATAATGATGAATTGTCAGATGAAGATAAATCAATGGATCTAGATGTACTATTTAGGCCTAAATATGTTACCATTGACATTTTAGGTTGGATATCTAAGGGAAATAGTTTTCATAATAATTTTATTTTTTGTAAATGGGTTTCATGGATTATAATTGATTTTAATTGGAAAATAAATATTTCATTATTGTAATATATGATGAATTAAATTAATAGAAGAAGATATCTGGATGATATTCTATTGATGTTCCCAAGATTGAAAAACTAAGTTTATATTTATTAGATAAATACCTCAGATATTATTTTCAACAGTATGTTACTTTAAACTATTTGAGTTTTCATATAAACATTGGTGAGATATTCATTATGTTAATAACATGTTCTATGTTAAATAGATAAGATCATTTTTTATCCACAAAATGATGATTTTGTAGGATGTTTTATAAGATTAATAGATACTGTATTACACATATGTTTTATAAATAGTACATAAAGTGTTATCATTAGGAGTATTTTAATAATATTTTCATGATAAAGTTTCAAAATAGAGAAGGAAATACCAATTAGATGGTGGCTATGATATGTAAATAGTGATGATGGGATAAAATAGTCATGTGGATGGAGGATAGAAGGCAATAATGCTAAGAAATAGGATAATGAACACAATTTTACTTATCAACATTAGACAAACAATGATAAAAAGTACAATGGAATGAGAAATCATTTGGAGAAATAACATTGGAAATATGGAGAAAATAACAGAATGATTATAATAAAATTTATATAAAATAGATAATGATAAAAAAACTATATTAGTTGATGATATGTAATGTGTTGTTCACTGATAATATAAAAACAATACCATGATTTTTAGATTCATGAAATGAATTTTGTGGATGTAAAATTACATTGAATGATATTTCAATTAGGAAATTTCAAATGAATGATTAAATAATGACATTATATGCTTTTTATTATTATTATATTTAGTTGTGTTTGAACTCTATTTCAAAAAAATGAATATAGATGATTGATTTTTAGAGGAATATTTGTACAAATTACATAAAATAGACTACTGATATTATAATAATGTGATTTAAATATGATTTAATAAAATTTTGAAGAATTTGTAATAAAAATTGTTGTCGTATCTGATGGAGGTATTTGTAAGTCCCAAAAAGTTGAAACAGATCAAATAAATGATTGAAAAAGACTGTTGAATTTTTAGAGAATGAAATATTTTATTAAAATTTTATTATAATAACTATATGATATTTTATATTTAAAATTGAATTGTTTTAATAATGTATCATTTAAAACCTATCATAGAAAGAACTATCAAATTGAGTAAATTTAATGATATTAAATGATGAAAAACAGATAAAGAATACATTATCCTATGGATGATCATTGAATAAGAAATCATGATTTTATTATATGGATGATTCATATATGTTTCACAAACATGATGTTTCCATTCTTGATGATCAGAAGTTATTTTTTTGAGGTTTTTGAATATTTGTCATTCGATATAAGTTTTCAAAAAAACATAATAGGAATGATGTGAAAATAAATAATTCTAATAAGTCTAAATTCATTTAAAATTGTTATACAAAGAAACCATATGAAATAAGTAGAGAAAATCATTGAGGATTAATTATATGGATAAAAAATGAAAGAAATTAAGAAAAAATAGGTGAAGGAATATCATTAAAAAATTATCTTGAATAAACATTCAAATAGATGATTGGATAATGTTTTCAAATCATAGAGGTTCAACAAGAATTTTTTATAAATCATGTCATTAGTTATATGAGGGATCTTCTGAAATAATTCCTTGATATTTCTATGATGTTTCAAAAAAGAAAAATAACATTTCATCACAGGATAGATAAAATTTTATAAGTTAGTATCATGTGATATTTTTGATGAATATTGTAAATTTTTTTAAATTTATATATAATAGTGATGAGGATAATTTGGAAAATATATTATAAAATAATCACAAAAGGATTTGGTAAATCCCTTAATCCTAATGAATTTTGAGGATGTTTATCATGATCATAAAAGTTAATGAATAATTAGTAAGTTTTCTATTGAATTCAAAATAATTTAGATGTTTTATATTCATGTTTTTGGTGGGTGGAAAAACATATTTGAGATCCCACATAATCCTAGGGATGTAAACATATTTATACAACTATATTAGAATAAAAAATGTGTTGAACACTATCCACTGGTGGAGGATCCAAATTGGGATATACTTTTTCCTATAAGAGTGATACAACATTCAAGCATGAGAGATAATATTATTCGGTTGATGTGTAAAGAGAATATTTTCAAGATGGAATCAATTTGACCTAAATAAAAAACAAGAAACTAGAATAATGATGTAATAAGAGAGCATTGGAACTACATTTTAGGGTTACAGATAGAAAATAATAAGGTTGATGTAATAGATTAACTATCACTTGAAAAATAAATTGTAGAACTATAATATTAGAAAATGATATTAGAAAAAAATTCCCTAGATGTTGAATTAATAAAAAAGAAGAAAAAATTGGAATTGATGAACTATACCTCTATGTAATATCACAATAATAGCATCATCATATGGAAGAGAACTTATAGGTAGGATCTAGTAGACAAATCAGATAGAATAACTTCAAACAGGTTAATGATGGAGTGAAAATGACTATTGACAACTGCTTCTTATGTAAAAATGTAAAGAAGAAGGATGTGAAGAAAAGCATATCAGTATGGAATACAATATAAGTTTTTTTGGTGGAATATTTTCTTCTTATTCCAAATAGCCTTATGAAGAAGGTGAAGGCTTTTTTTATGGTAATTATAAGTATCCAACAAAGATTTGACTGTTATGAAGTCTATGACCATTCAGGGTTGTAGGATTCATTCCTTTACATTTTAAATTGTTTGTAATGACATTTGGATATGGATTGTTTTCATTATAAACCACTACATTTCATATTTAATTATAGTGTAGAATCTATGTACGGTTTATCACCATACACAACAAGGACTGAACAATTTTATAGAGTTTTGATCTTTGTAAAAATATCATATACCATCTTTTCTATCAGTCATATAATGTAATTTGATAATAAAATTAGAATATGAGAATCAAGAGCCTATCATGTTTATGGGGAAACACACCACCTCACAGTGATGAGTACATCTAGAAGTGTTCCCCTCGATTGGTATCTTATTTAAGGTTCACCTATATTGCATTCCCTTCATTTTATTTATTCACAGATGGTTCACAATATTGTGTAGTTTTGTTTAATATTTCATTCTCATTGAGAGTAATTATTCTTATACCAATACCATGATATATAGAGCGATGAAACTGTAAATAATTCACAATATGTAATTCCAATTTCTTTTAGAATATGATATATCAGTTCCTCCATTCCACGAAGAATAATATAATATATCAAGTATGGAATGTAAAGAGAATGCATTTTATGTTCACATAGAGTAGGAATAAAAAATTCATAGCACAATTATATTATGTAATCATGATGTATAGCGAAAATATTTTATAAGTTGTCCATAAGTAGAAGATAATATCATATGTTGTGGTTATTATCACAACCCGTCCTTGGGCCTAGTTCTGTGACTACCCAAAGCCAGCCTTCCATAGGCCAAGGGCTGGCGACTAGCACCAAAGGCGGATCGCTGATAAAAATGTGAAGGCATTGCCTTTAAATTAGTATCACACACAGTCTGTAGACAAGAATTAGAAGCAACAAGTACTAATATAGAAAATAATGGAATGCTGAAAGTAATTCTGCTAGTATAAAAACCCAACTAAATAAAAAGTACTAGTGAAAGTAAAAAGTGATAATAGATCTGGGATCATCCAATAGGGAATCCTACCTGAAGTGTAGGTACAGATCTTGAACAACTCATCCCAATGGTACGTCCCATCTTGTCCAGCTCCGAGCAACCTCCCATCCATCAACCTCAGCCCTGATCACTGTTGACCATCACGTGCACAGAACACAATAAGGTGCAGTTGAAGCCTGTGCAGTGGTGACTATACCAATACTCAGTAGGGGACCCCAAGACCCCAAAAGGATACCCATAATCCACTAAGGATAAATCACATAATTAAAGATACAATCATAATGTATCAACCATCCATACATAGGTATATTCCCAAACATATACCTATGTTACCAATCAGACATCGTCACCAAGTTTTGAGCCCAACCACATCCCGTTCCACAAGTGTAGAAACACTCCACAAAGGAAGTACAAATCAAGGTGTATCCCATAGATACAGCTCACAGAAGAAAGCCACATGGGCTTCAACAAAACACATCCACGAAGAAACATCCACAAAGAAACATTAACCCTTACTTAGGTAGATGCACATAAATATACCTAAGTCTTCAAGAGTACACATCTCATACATGAGGTAAACCCGAAGGTAATGACTCAAATCACACTAGGTATACACAACTTAGAAGGGAGTAAGAGATGAATAGTTGTTGCCACTGAATCATATTTCACTGTCGAATGATAGATATCTGTAGAAACCGAAAATATTAATCTTTCAGAGCTATCGATCTTACGTGGGATCTCGGTAAAAAATCCGTCATTGTCGAACCCATAGAGGATCCAGGTACAGTCTCATCACTGTCGATCCCACGAAGGATCTAGGTGATGTCTCGTTGCTGTCGAACCCACAGAGGGTCCTGGTCCAGTCTCATCCCTCTCAAACCCATGGAGGATTCAGGTCCAGTCTCATCAATGTAAAACCCACATAGGATCCAAGTCTAGTCTCTTCACTATCGAACCAATAGAGGATGCAGGTCCAGTCTCATCACTATCGATCCCACATAGGATCTAGTTCGAGTCTCGTCAAAGTCTAACCCAGAGAGGATCCAGGTCGAGCCTCGTCACTATCAAACACAAGGAGGATCCAGGTCCAGTCTCATCACAGCACGCTCGATTCTGATAGGGTCCTCTCCTCAAGCAAAGTATCGATACATCCACTACCACAAAGTCTTGATTTGATGTATCCCGTAGATTTTTCTCTTCAGAAGGAACCCAACACAAAAGACGGTGCGTCAATCGTACTCATGATATGTGAGTTATTGGTAGTTCTGTTCCATGGGCCCAATTGGTTTTTAGGTTCAAACCAACTCATACATTCCCCTACTGCGTCCAAACATCTAGTGGGGTCAGACCCGATCTGAGGGTATGACCCGGTCCGAGGAAGCCGCCCGGCCCATGGGGGCGGCCCAGCCCGAGGGCGGCACGGCCCGAGGGTGGCCCAGCCAGAGGGCGGCCCGAAATGTGGCGGACTGGCTGGCCGGAAGTCATGGCCTAGATGGCCACTCGTGGGATGGGGGTGTCGTGCCCCTGTTTCTAATCCGAAGGGACCGGTGCTATGCACCTGTTTTGGTAAGCCGCAGGACCCAGGTGGTCCCGCCTTGTCCAGCTGGCCGAGCGGCTGGCCAGTTTCGTTTCACTGGCTGCCAACTCGATGTCGACAGCTCCTGGTCCCTCCACCGCAGCGCGACGACATCACGGTTTTGCTCCACCACCGTGGCCCACCATGGTCGTGGTACCCTGGTGCTTCGCGTTGTGCGACGGCACCGTGCCACCTCCACAGTGGCCTAAACTGGCCACAGCCTGATGCATTCCCATGCAGCGCAACAGCGCTATGCTCCTTCTGCTGAGACCTGCCTCGGACACGTCTCTCGTTCCCCACGCGGCATGACGGTGCCACGACCTTGTGGTGACCCGGCAACCTTGTGCCACCAGTTTCCTCACGGTCCGCCTCGATCATCAGCAAACAAGAAAACCCAAATGGGAGGATTGGGTCGTGTTAGTGCAGTCCAAGATCTCCTCATCATGGTGATAACAATTATCATATCTTAATCCAGAAATTGAATGAAGGAGGTTATAACCCATAAATAAAATAATTCAAATCTCCCTACCTTGAGTTTGGTGATTGTTGACGGAGTCGCGGAAACGTGAGGCCATTTCATCAAAGTCAGAGGAGGAAGAGTTCGGAGAAAACGAGTTGAGATGACATCATCAACATTCTTCTTGGGCAGAGGGGTTTCCTCTTCTTTCCCCAGTTGAAGAGGGAGAAGTTGGTGTTCGTCGTTCTTCGGTGGTGACGGGCATTCTTCGTAGCAAGGATGATGTTCTCCCAAATGTTCTATAAAGCTCCACCAAATGCTCCACCCAAAGATTATGCCATCCGAATAAAAATAATAGAATTGTATATTATTTTATTATTTGAAGGAGTTAAAAAGAATCAAAGTAATTAAATTACCTCACTTAATTAAATGGGTGGAGTTGGTTCATTAAATTGAGGGGGAAGGTGAAGAGGCTCCCACGATTTATGGGGGGTTCCAAGGGGTTAAATGGGGTTAGAGGAGTTAACGAGCTCGAGTGGGCCCCACCTAATAACATCCTCCCAATGGAGGTTATGTGCGGGTGGGCCCCATCTCAAACCTCCAATTAGAGGTTTTTACTACCTCATATACAAATAAGGTTAACACATTTTTTTATTTAACTTAATTAAAAACCCTAACAAATATCATCCATTCATGTCAGAACGCAACTATGGTGAAGGTGTCACTAAGAAATCACTAACGCTGCGTGTTCAATGGTTCCCTCATATTTTCGTTCTGAGCACCGGTTCAAATGATATAAAATCGCGTTCGAACATTTACCGAATGTAACCAAAAAAATTCCGAAATTGATTCAGGGCACACCGGGCCTCGGAATCAAGTGCCTTCAGAAATCGAGGACTCATAAAATTACCATATATTTAAGAAAAATAATTCCACAGAAATTTAGGGTCCTAACACTCTACTCGAATCATGGATGTACGTCCCTGTAAGCTACAAATCATAATAAGGGAACAAATGGGGGTACTGAGCACGCATCTGACCCCCCCGCTCCCATGTGCTCTCCTGGAGGTTCTCGTGCTGCCATCAAATGGGAACCAGAGATATCGATCACCCATGAAGGACCTGCACCTGTCGATCATCGATATCCACTAGAACCTCCGTGAAATTTTCCCCGTCATCTATGTCCAGCTCCCTGTAGTCGATGATGGTGGATGGGACGCGCACGTATCTTTTCAACTATGATACGTGGAAGACGTCGTGCACCTGGTACAACTGAGGTTGAATATTTAATAGGAAAGCAACCACACCTACTCTGCTGAGGACCTGGAAAGGACCGATGAATCGTGATGATAACTTTCCGCCTCAACCAAATCTCCATAAACCTAATCAAGATAAGACCCATAGAATGTCTTAGTTTCCATCGTCGAACTCCAGAGGCCACCGTCTCCTATCGGCGTATGACTTATGCCTGCTTTGTGTAGTCTTCATCCACTCCTAGATGATCTGAACCTTCTATGTGGTAGCTCGTACAATCTCTGGTCCCACTAGTGGTAACTTACCTGCATCTATTATCAGAGTGGAAATCTGCAAGGTCTCCCTTACAAGGCCCCAAAAGGTGTCATACGAATGTTGGAGTGATAGATTTTGTTGTAGGAAAACTCCACCAAAGGTAATTCGTCTGCTCTGTGGTGACCAAAGTGGAGGACAGAAGCACGGAACATGTCATTGAGGGTCTGGATGGTTCCATCAATCTGACCATCCATTTGAGGATGGAATGCAGTGCTCAAGCGCAGCTATGCCCCGAAAGCCTCCTACAACACTTTCCATATCCGTGAAGTGAAACAATCATCTCGATCGGGGATGATCGTCGATGGAACTCCATGATGTTGTATTATCTCATGTATGTAGAGGCTCCCTATGATCTCTATTGAACCCAACTCTCTAATCGATAGAAAGTGGGATGACTTGGTGAGCCGGTCGACAATCACCCAAATAAAGTCGTGTATTCTGGATGTTTGTGGATGTCTCATCCTAAAATCCATGGATATCTCGTCCCTCTTCCACTCTGGGACCTTTAAGGGCTGAAATAATATTCCTAGAACCTGGTCGTCTACCTTCACCTGATGACAAGTGAGGCATCGTGCGATAAACTCTACTACTACCTTCTTCATACATGGCCACCAGTACTGTTGTCGGAGGTCATGATACATCATCGCCACTCCTGGATGTACCTCTAAAGGAGATGTGTGGAACTCCCTCAACACATACTCTTCAAGTGCAACTAGTACCATGGTACGTCCTCTGGTGAGAATGATGTGATCCCCAACATTATAAAATCCATCAGATGCCTACCCAGTGGATATCTGAGAACGTCGTGTCTCATAGTCAGTGTCCCCACGTTGCACATCCCTGACTCGCTAATGAAGTGAAGGAGTGGATATAAGGGAGTGTAGATAGGCTACTCCGTCCCTATCCTCGAATGATATCTGTAAGGCAGCCGGCTGCTCTATCACCTCTCCTAGTAGCTGAATGACTATTCTATTACTGAGAGCATCTACTACAATGTTCCCCTTCCTAGTAGTATTTAATATCTTGATGTCATAGACCTAGAGTAACTCAAGACAAAACCATTGTCTCAGTTTTAGGTCCTTCTACGAGAAGACACACCTGAAAATATTGAGATTAATGTAAACTATAAACTTTTTCCTCAATGAACTATGGGTGAGTCTAAACAATGGAAAAGATACCGACTACACCCTTCTTTGCATACGTCCTACAAGAGCTGCTAAGATTACTCCTTTGCCTAAAAGAGAAATCCAGTCTCATCCCATGGATGAAACACTTCCTTTGACTAATAATGTCATTCCTGACATGAATGGTACTAATTCATTCCATGATCGACTTCATAAGGCCTTGATGCTACTACCAAGATATATAACTAATAATCTCGCCTCCAAAGGTTGAGACACATTGTTGGCATCAGAGTGCGGCCACTGGGTCTCCTCCGGTAGGAATCTAAAATGTGAGGGTCAAGTCAATAGTTTTAACCGGAACCTCTCTGTATCAACCACACAAAAGGACAATAATGAACACGTCACATGGAAAAGAGTCTTTTATTACTACAGATCAAATTACAAAGACATAGAGAAACCGCAAACAACAACTTCAATGAATATAGAAGCATCATGAACAAAGGCCTCTCTGCCTGGAGTTTGTCCCGCTTCTGTCCACCTGCTCCCAGAGCTCGAGGTGAACTGTCTATTGGTGGTGGTGGTGGAGCTCGATGACTCTGACCACCATCTTCTAAAGGACATGATCCAATACCTCATCCACTTCTCGGTTGATGCTCATGCTCATGTCGCATCCTCTATCTCCATGGATCATCTAAGTTCTGATGATCAACTATGCTTAGAGTCGGACAATCACACACACTGCAACCCCGTTCCTTGCAGGAATAACCAACTATTCTCCATTAAATGCTCCCTCAGCCTTGGTTCCCCACACCCCCGATGCCACATCTTGGGGTCGTCTAACAGTAAATCTATCCCGCTTGTTCTCCCATTTCATCTGACTACTGCCTGCTACAGATGAATCGACTACTGTCAGAATGCCCATGCAGCAAGCGTAGCAGCTCTTCAGCAAGCAGAGTGTGTAGAGTCTTTGGTACAAACTCTACCCTGAAATGTCCCTCAATGTTTCCCCATGTGAGGGTTGCCTCATTGTAAAACTGGAGCATCAGGCTCCACCACTTCTCAGTTGCTATATGAAATATACTAACAGCAAGTTGCACCATCAAGTTAGTGGGTGTCCCAACTGTATGGAAAACTCATGCTACAAACTCCAGCCAGTACCCACTCGTCTAAAAATATGTCTCGCCTCAAAACCTAAGAGGACTCTATCGCAGGAACCCATGAAACATGCTCAAGAGGCACTCACCCTCTTCTTCTTCTGCTGGCAGAAACGGTATCCCATTGGATAGTGGTACCGCTGGTGCCTCTACTGAGATGAATCCCTGCACCGAGACCTTGTTCCTCTGTGGGCTACCATGATGCTCTCCACTCGGAACACAAGCTGACTGACTATGTGAAAACATCCTAAAAAGAAAACAATGCTCCATGATCATAATTATACCCGGTGAGATGACTCAATGTAATTACAAACAAAACATTTCAAAATAAACACACACACAATCAGTGTTTTTGTACACTGAGTCAGAAATAAGAAGTCAGAGTCCTTGTATGTGGATACGTCGAACACCGCACCAACAATGGTTTCCCTAAACTAATAACCACTCCCCAAACACATAACATTATTACTATTAAATGAATCAGAGATCAAATTCTACACTAGAACCGAATCCTATGATACCAATTTGTCACGGACCGTCCCTTGGGCACGTTCTGTGACTACCCCTAGCCCGCCCTCTATAGGCCAGGGGCTGGAGACTAGAACCAAAGGTGGATCCATAATAAAAAAGTGATCGAATTTCCTTTAAACAAGTATCACACACAATCTGTACACAAGGAGTAGAAGAAACAAGTACTAATATTGAAATGAAATTTGCGTTGAAAGTAAGTGGGCCAATATACAAACCTAACTGAAAAACAAGTACTAGTACATGTAAAAAGGGAAAACAGGTCAACAATCATCCACCAGGGAAACCTACCTGATGGGTAGGTGCAGATCTCGAACATCTCATCCCTTAGTTACATCCCATCTAGTCCAGCATCGAGAAACCTCCCGTCCATCACCCTTAGCTTCGATCACTGATGACCGTCATCGGCACAGGACACAACAAGGTGCAGGCGAAGCCAGTGCAGGGGTGAGTATAACAATACTCAGTAGGGGACCCTGAGACCCCGGAAGGTCTCCCAGAATCAACAACGGATACACCACATAATTAAAGATACAATCCCAAAATATCAACCATCCATACATAGGTATATTCCCATACATATACCTATGTTACCAATCACAATCTGGATCAACCTTTTGAGACCAACCACATTACGATCTAAATGTTTAGAAACACTCCAAAATAAAAGTACAACACAAGGTGTATCCCATAGATACAGCTCACAGAAGAAAGCCATGTGGGATTTGTCACAACACAACCACAAAAAAACATCCATGAAGAAACATCCACCCTTACTTAGGTATATGGTCATACATATACCTATGTCGTCAAGAGTAAACATCTCATAAATGAGGTAAACAAGAAGGTAATGACTCATGTAACACTAGATATACACAACATAAAAGTGATTAAGAGATGATTAGTTGTATCCACTGAATCATCTTTCACTATCGAATGAAAGATATCGTTAGAAACATAAAACTGCAGTTTGTCGAAGCTATCGATCCTACATGGGATCTCGGTACAAAAGTAATCGCTATTGAACAAACCGAGGATCCAGGACTAGTATCATCGTTTTCAAACCCACAGAGGATACTGGTCTAGTCTCGTTGCTATCGAATCCACTTAGGATCAAGGACCAATCTTGTCCCTATTGAACCCACTGAGGATCCAGGTCCATTCTCACCACTTTCGAACCCACAGAGGATCCAGGTCCAGTTTCGTCACTATCGAACCCACATAAGATCAAGGTCCAGTCTCATCACTGTCAAACCCACTGAGGATCCAGGTCCAGTCTCATCATTGTTGATCCTATGAGGATCCAGGTCCAGTCTCATCACTATTGAACCCACATAGGATCCAGGTCGAGTCTCGTCACAGCACGCACGATTCTGGGAGGGTCCACTCCTCAATCCAAATGTCGATACATCAACTACCATGAATTCTCAATTTGATGTATCCCTTAGTTTCTCCCCATAATAAAGAACCCAACAAGACATAAGACGCGTCAATCGGATGCCCGGACAGTGAGTTATTGGAATTTCTGTTCCAGTGGCCCGATTGGTTATTAGGATCAAACCAACCTGGCCCTACCCATACTGCATCCAAACCTCTAGTGGGGTATGATAACTGAACTGTCCTACTTTATGCCTTCCGTTGTCATAGACGGTTCGTGGTTCAGACACTCGTAGTCCAAAATATGGGCGGAAAGGTGAAAACTGACCATAGTGGGTCTATGTCCGGTCCAACCTAGTCGGAGTGACCCGGCCCGACTCGGTCCGAGGAAGAGGCCCGACCCATGGGGTGGCCTAGCACAAATGGGTGGTCGGTCTTGTGGAGGCCCAGAAGGTGGGCCTGCGTGTCCAAGATGGCCATGTGTGGGAGGGGGTGTTCCGCCCCCTGTTTCCGATCTAAATGGACAAGCGCTATGTGCTAGTTTTGCTGAGCCGCAGGACCCGGGTTGTCCCACCATGTCCGGCTGGCTGAGCGGCCAGCTTGTTTCATGTCGCTGACGGCCTGCTCAAAGCCAGCCTCTCCTGGTCCCTTCATTGTGGCGTGACGACAACACAGTTCTTCTCCACCACAATGGCCTGCCCTGGCCGCAGCCCCCTATTTCTACGTGCAATATGCCTGCGCCGCGTCGCCTCCGATATGGCCCGACCTTGTCGAGGCCTAATGATTTCCTGCATGGCGCGACATTGCCACGCTCTTTCTGTCATAGGCCGCCCTAGCCACATCCTTCCTTCTCCAGGTGGTACGGAGGTGCCGCGCACTTGTGGAGACGCGGTGGCCTTGGGCCACTGGTATCTTCACCGTCCGCCTCCATAGTCAACAAACAAGAACTACCCAAGGGGAGGGTCGGGCCGTATTTGTGCAGTCTGAGCCCTCCTCATCACGACAATAGCAATTGGAATTTCTTAATCCATAAATTGAACAACAGATGTTATATCCCATAAATAAAATAACTCAAATCCCCCTACCTCGAGTTCGGTGATTGTTGATGGAGTCACGGAAAGGCGACATCATTTCGTCAAAGTTGGATGAGGAAGTGTTCGAAGAAGACTATTTGACATGAATTCATCGACATTCTTCGTGGGAGGAGGTGTTTCTTCTTCTTTCCACTATTGAAGAGGGAGAATATGGTTTTTTTCATTATTCGGGGGTGACATGCGTTCTTCGTTGGGAGGATGAAGTTCTCCCAAAGGATCTCCAAAGCTCCACCAAATGCTCCACCCAAAGATTATGCCAACCAAAAAAAAATAGACTTCTCTAATATTTTATTGTTGGAAAGTGTTCCCAAGGATTCAAATTAAATAAGTTACTTCGCATAATTAAATGGGTGGAGTTGGCTCTTTAATTGGAGGGTGAAGGTGAAGAGGCTCCCCCAATTAATTGGGCCTTCTAAGGGGTAAAAAGGGGTTAGAAGAGTTAAACAGCTCAGGTGGGACCCACCTAATAACATCCTCCCAAGGGAGGTTATGTGCGATAGGCCCCCATATCTAACCTCCACATGGATTTTTTAATAACTCAAATAAAAATAAGGCTAAAACATTATTTTAATTTAACTTAATTAAAAAACCCCAAAACTATCTTTAATTCACGTCAGAACACAACTATGGTTAAGGTCTCACTAAGAAATCCCTAACGTTGCGAGTTCAACACTGCCCTCAGATTTTAGTTCTGATCATCGGTTCAAAAGATATAAAATCACGTACGTAAATTTACTGAACATACCCAACAAAACATCATAAATTGATTCCGGGCCCACCAGGCCTCAAGAATCAAGCGCCGTCAGAAATTGCGGACTTGTAAATTTCAATGTATTTATGAAAAAAAATCCACATAATTTTCGGGTCTTTACAATTATGGTCAATCTAAAATTTATCTAGATAAATCAGTTAAAAGATAATGTAATATTATTATTTTTTAACATAATAACATTATATCTAGTTAATTAATTCATTGAAAATGTTTATTAAGTAATCCTTCCACATGAAGAAGTATAAAATTTGTATACATAATTAAAAAAAAGTTCCAGATTATATAGAGTTCTACAAACAAGATGATGCATTTTTATGAAGAATAATGGATCATGATATATGTTACATAGAGTTAAAATATATATAGATTAACAAATTTTATGAGATATAAGTAGGATTTTATTTTAGAGAACAAATATCCATGATCTTGAATAAAAGTTGAAAGTAATCATTCATCTTATGTAAATTCAATAGGAATTGAAATCCAAGAAAATAAAAGAACATGAGTATTTGTTAAAAAATGTTTTTAACATGATGAAGATCATATTCAAAGAGTTTATATGGTTTGGTAAGACAATACTATTATGATTAAAGATTAGAAAAATACCCACAATAAGAAATGTCTAGAATTTGTTGTTCATTTTGAAAATATTGAGAAGAATCATATAAGAAATTCACCAAATAAAGATAATTTTTTTATCTTACTAAATGATCTTTGGAGGATTCCCAAATTATAAGACCTATAACATGTGATAAGAGGATCATGAATTAATAAAATGATCAATCTCAAGTATATTTAAATAAGAAATCCCATCTATAACATCATGTAATATTTTTCTACATCAATTTACCTGACAATTGTATCTTTAAAAATAATCTCTAAACAAATATTAATGAACATATATGATAATAAGACTACCAAAAAAAATTTGTGGACTATAAATATACTTTGAAGGATTTTTAACCATAAATAGCACAATAATATATGAATACGACAAAAAAATTCTTAATGAAGATATTAGAATGTCATGATTTATGGGTTAATTTTATTTCTTGTAATAGATTCAGGCATTGTGCATCATAATTTATCTAAGAACATCAAAAGAAAAAATAATAATAGAATACCAAGAAAATGGGAATAATCAAGAGACAACGAAAAAGGATTCAATGTGTATGAAAAATATGAAAAGTTCCAATGGTTTTTGAAATATTTAATATACTAGTGATATTGTAATATTTTGTGGTCACAAAGTCGGTACATGCTAGTATGAACATATATTAACCCCAAAAATTAATACATAGATATCAAATTGAAATATATGGATTTTCATTACATAACATATTAATCAATTAAATAATTGTATATATCAAGTTCCTTCGGAATCTTGGAAACATAATCCAAATGATCTTCGGTGAAATACACCATGTCCCACAAATTTATTCACAACTATAACCCTTATTATACTAGTCATAAAAAATAATTTTATAAATTTGGAATGTAAATATAGGATACTATGATCATCGAAGCTCCGCGAGGTTAAACATGAGCGATATCAATGATCCAATAAGAATGAAATGTGAAAAAGGTATGATGACATGATATAAACATTTGAAAACAATAAATTATATATAAAAGATCATAATATTGGTTCATGATATAATTTAGGGTAGTTTAGAGGAAATATATCAAAAAATGTTGAAAATAAAATAATTCATGATGTGATAACATTGAAATAAGACATGAATTTTTGTCAAAGGCATAAAAATATAAAATATTATGTCTAAGCTACCAACGAAGACATTCAGAACTTGTAAGGATTGGGATAAACACACTTGTGAATATATTTGTCTGTGGATAACATATAATGTTCCATATGTTTTTGGTTTTTGGTAACCTCCAGTGTAAACTAATATTCCGGGTTTTGGATAACATCTAATGTACCCTATTTTTTCAGTAAAAGGACATCATCTAGTGTGCCCTATTTTTTAGGATTGGGATAACAACCAATTAAGTATTGGATCATATAACATTAATCATTACACAATAAAACAGAAGTATATATTTTTTTTCGTACAAATCATATTATGAAAATCATAAATTTGTTTGCTAAAAAATCATTCATTCTATAATAACATATGATAATGAAATGAGTCCCATAAACATTTCTTCTTAGCGTCATCATTCAGAAAGAAATGTGATTCATAAATTTTTTTCACTATATAATAATAAATAGATAAAGGATAATGATGGTATCATTGTATCATTTCATTAATTGATAAAAAGTTTAATCATGGGTATTTTTCATTGGTTAACCGAAATACCCCTAATGGATAATTAAAAAACATTTATTTAGAAAGTAACATTTCAATTTAGAAAATCAATTTAAAATATTAATATTTCATTAATATGAAATGTTTTTATAAAATTATAATTGAAACATGTAATATATGGTTTAAATCATTGAGTTGTCATGATTTTTGGAAATATTATTCATACATCAGTTGTTAAAGTAAATATTCATTTCACATTTTCGTAGAAAATTCAAAAGTTCCATATTTATAAAATGACAAAAATATTTTATTTAACACACTTAAAAAATTTAAAATATAGTAAAAATGATATAAAATAATAGTAAAATAATATTTAAAACATAATATATAATATTTTTATAAAACATTGACATGCATAAGAAAATATATTTAATAGACGTAAGAAATAAAATATATTTTCCTTCAAATAATTCCTTTTGGATATTGTGTAGATAAAGACTCGTAAATGAAAGGAAAACATGTAATTTTCAGAAATATCTAAAGTATAATAGAATTAAATAGTTTTTATTGGGGTATAATTTAATATTATTTATTTAAAATAATAATCTTAAACCATCATTATTAACAATGAGATTTTTATATAAAACCTACTACACATTGGTAATATTTGAATCAAAATCCAGTCAAAATAATGAAACATAGATGGATATTTATATCCAATAATGTTTATGATAATAATCATAAAATAAATTCATTCTATGTGTATACATCATAGAAAATAAACAATTGGTGAATATGTCAAGTGTCATATGAATATAAAATTGAAGAGAAAATTGTTTTTTTTAAGTCTCGACATCATTCAAACACTTTGAAACCTACTATATAAAAAATAATGTTTTATTATAGATATATTTCATAAACATAATCATACGTATCATACCATATATAATTTAGATACATCCTTCTGTCCTAATTTTATTATCAATTCTTTATTCAAATCATTTTCTGATTGACAACTTCTTCATTTTTAATGTATATTTGATTGTGTTGTTTTCGATATTTGACATAGATTACGGTTCGTCCATATTTGAATGTTTAAAAATGTATATATAAAATATATTTATTAAATATATGTATAGTAATCTATAATAGATATATATAAGATAAAGAATTATTTCATTCATCTAGATGGCGAGTTGTACGTACAGATGAATATAGTTTTAATTCTTTGATGGGAAGAATTAAATAAACTCATATATTAATTATAAAATAAAGTATAATTTTTATATGATTATCATATTATAAATTAAATTAATTAAATTTTATTACCATGCATGTGAACATAAATTAAAAATTCATGACATCGCTCCATGGAGGCTCTAGTCCACACATACACACAAGTGACATTATCATTTTTCAATGAATTGAAATGTAAGATGGTATGAGGATAATATAAATATTTAAGAAAAAAACAAGTAATAAATATAAAATATAAACTTTAAATACCTAATTGTTTTAAATTTGAGCATTGATGTTTAAAATTTATTTAAATCATTTCATAATGTGGTAGTCTACTGTGCACATAATCCATTATTTTATTTCCCATTTGATGAAATATTAGGAGGATATAGGTTATGAATCTAATATTATGAAATATAAAAATATTGAATATAATTTTTTATTATTCTCAAATATTTGGATAATAATTGAAGGAGATTAAAAAATAATTACTGGAAAAATTCATGGTTGATAACAATACATATTTTTAAGATAACCTCTTTGTGATTACAACTAAAGACTTTGCATAATGGTTATATGATATAGAAATGGAATCTAGGTATTGGGTAGGGTAATAAAGAAGGAATTTGTTTTGGTATTGGTAAAACTAAAAGACTTTGGATGTGAAAAGTGGAGAAAAGAGGGTGTGGTATTTTATAATTGAGGTGAGTGATGCAGTTGTAAATGATCAATGTTTTAAATTAATTCAAGGCCTAATTCATGAAATAAATTCTTAAAATGACTCATTATACAACCTTAGATGTCATAAAGTGGAAATACTATAATAAAATAAGAATTAAACATTTTTTTATTTCATTTTAAACTTTATTATTTACATTTACTCTGATAAACCAGTTTTGACATTATCTACAATAATTAATTTTAACTATTTTTACTATTCTCTATGACCTAAAATTGAGTTTCAATTATTGGATAATATTAAATATTCTTATTATAAATTTGAAATCCATTTTACCCAATTCTATTTATAGATTTGGTATAATTATATTTTAAATTAAACCGGCATACTCGAAATAAAGTGGGATTCCAAATAAAATGTTTTCATAAGTACAAAATGTATTTATATAAAAATCAACATGAAATTTATTATAATGAAGTAAAATAAATTTATAAATTTATAATTTAAGTAGTTATAATTTTAATATGTTTTAAAACATTATGGGACTTTGGAAATTATATAAATTAAATGGATTCCTATAAAAATATTATTATTTTCCACTAATAATTGGAATACAATTTCAGAAAATTTTAAACATTTTACTCTATAATAATTTGGAAATTATTATTTCTAAAAAATGAATAAGAGTTATTGATATATATTTCCAAAAATTGTATAATTTATTTTTTAAATATGTGTTCAAGGTGCAAAAAAAAATTCTTATAATAAAATATAGTTTTTAATCTGAACAATGGATTTTTTTAACACATGTATAGAAAAAAAAATAAGATTTATGATAACAAAATATGGTTTAATATATTATATATAAATTTAATTAAAAAAATTCACCAATAGTTTCTAATTTATTTTTTTCTGAAAAAATGCTTTTCTGACATAAATAAAATTTCTCAGAAAAACATTTCATTTACATTAAAATGAATTTTATTTTTATTCATAATTAATTAATAATAAATGAATAAATTTTATTTATGTTAAAACAATATGATTTTAATTAATTTATTTTATTATTCATACTCACGAATTTATTAACTTTTGTATAACATTATAGTATATTTCGGTTTGAAAACACCCATTGATTCTTATAATGTAATTAATGGATGCAATTAAATTTATTTGAGAAAAGTATTTCATTAAATATTATGATATTACCTGATACACGCCCATTAAAATGAGTTTCACCCTAAAACATTCTTGACACTATTTCAAACAACTAAGGAAACTTTTACCTCATCTTATTCTTAGGTTTCCATGTATCTTCCCCAAATTGGATGTTTCTCTATAAATCATTGACCATGTGTGTCATCTTGTTTCATAGAAAAGTTTTTATATCATCCAAAATGTACATCTATTTTTCCTAATAAAAATTCCATGATGTAGGGGTGTGAATGATGATTTTTGTAGATGTTAAGGTTATGGTAAATACTTCCTTATGAGAGACACATGGAACTAATCATGAGATTCGATGACATTTGGGTGAAGTAAAAAATTATATGCTACAATCCCTACTCGATCAATAATATAAAAATGCCCATTATGACTAGGAATAAAAATTTATTTCTTATGGAATCTCATACACTTATTCCATGGAAAAATTCATTAAAACAACTTCACAATAACTTAGAACTCTATATATCTCTTATTAATGTCATTATAACTTTTCTGTATAGTTTTTTGTACCATTATATATTATTGAATTAATCTAACCTTTTATAACATTTCTTTATCTATATTAGGTTCCAATTTATTTTATTTTACATCATCATCTTTATACATTGGTGATATAAACATAATTTAATAGAGTGATTCATAAAGATCCATTAGAATTATTGATTTAAAACTATTATTTAAAAAAAGATAGACTCAAGGGAAGTGTTGATCCCAAACAACCTCAAAATCCATAGAATTCATATCAATATATCCTACTGGGTTTGAATGATACTATTAGATTGAAAATGTTTATGAGGATAAAAAATATTTATGAAAATCAACTTTTTATTAATTGCATGCATAAGAATTCTCTAGAATATCAAGGTAAACCACAATTCTCAATCATGTACAACTGAATGTTGTACTCCATGGAACATTATATATTCCTTAATAGATATTCAAAAAAATTGATGCAGAGAAAAATCCTCATTGAACGAAATCATGGGTGCTAACATTATTGGTTGATCGACTACAAACCCAATAGAATCACATAGTTTAGACATTTTAGGAAGATATGTGACAAAATATATGGTGATGTTCTTATATATCAAAATTTAAATGTGTTATGGTTGAAAAATCCCCTTAAACATTTCCTTTAAAAATATCCATTGACATTACTTGCACTAAGATATATAATCATCAATATCACTCATCTCTTTTTTCAACAATTAATTCTTTTATAGATATCTATGTATCTTCATACCCCCAGTATTAATAGAAATTAAAGAACTATGAGTCTCATACAATTAATTATTATTTATATAGTGTATTGAAGAAACACATAAATGGTTATAAAATCATATCCTTCTATCATAATAAAGGCCATATTGTGGAACAATTATTAATTTCTTATATAGATCTGCATTACTCATATTGACCTATTCAATCTTCAAGTGGATAGACAGTTCAAAACATATATGGGAAAGATAAGATATATCTACCTATATAAATATTTCTAGTTCCATCCTTTAGTAATATATAGTTACTGAAACTTTTCTGAACCTCATCATAGAAAATATAAAATTATCCTTTAGGAACAATTTATTACCTATCTTTTTTTCCTTCTTATGGATTCCATGTATTGAGTGGTTATAATATTTAATATGCTCCAACAATATTCTCTATAAAATACTAAACTTTATCTGTCTGAATATTCGCATTGAATTGTTTTGATCTGAATATTTATAACACTATATTTCAAAAATATAATTCTATTATATATTTAATTAATCCATTATCATAGCTATCAATAAATAATGAGTTTTTTAAATTTACTTTTAAACCATTAATTACCATGAGGAATAAGTTATTACCATATAATTCTATATGAGAATGAATCCCAATACCTTATTTTATGAATCACTATAGATCACATATCCTTCTATACAATAGGTAAAAGTATATAAGTGTTTACTGTCAATGTATCAAATTATTTCCTTGTTTTTTACAATCGTTGGTCCAAAGGAAGCTGACTCCAGTCTGAGTGAACATTGTGAGTTGATTAGATAGTAATAAGAAATTATTACCTATCCATCATTAATATCCATCCTTTCTTCGAAAAATTATCATTTCAATCCTAACAGTTGGTATTGAATAATTTTCAATAACAATTTTCTTTGATGGATCCAAAAATATACCCACTCTTGTGATTATATGAAAAATAATGAAACCTTCTATTACCAAATTAACAATTCTTGAATTTGGAATAATTTTTATACATCCTTATGTTCGTCAACAAAATTCGCATATGATCTTTATGATTTTACATTATGTTTGAATATATAAGAATATATTCAAGAAATAAAATCAAAAACTTATCTATATAACATCAAAAGTCCATATTCATTAAATATGTGTAACCTAAATGTGGAATATTTTTTCACAATGATTAAATATGTCATTATTGAGTTTATATGATTTGAAAATGATAGGATAATTATTCTGGAAGAAGTGGAGGTTCTTAGAGATTTATTATGGATCCATATTATAGTATTGGATTTCATGGTTGGATGATTTTTCTTTATATGGTTTTTGATTTTATGCTTGGACAATATTTCTTGGTGTTTTAAATGTGATGATTGTTTGTGCTAATATTCATTGTCGAATACATGTTTTATAATGGAAAAATTGTTTACAATTTCTTGTATCTTTAATGAAGGAAATGAAATATTAATTTCATATTTCATTAATTTAATAGGAATTGACAACAATTTAAAAAGTATCCACACAAAAAACACACATGAAACTTTGATGAATAAAGTAATTGAATGGAGTAGATTTTTTTATTATAACTTCAATCAATAAAAGGTTTGTATTTCATTTTATACAAACAATTTTAATATTGATTTATTATAGTATCATATAAAAAATCAAGGCCAACCAAGGGATTGGGTATGGCCATCCATCTACCACATATTAGGAGACCCATGGAGTCTACACCAGATGGATGGCCTTCAATAGGAATCCCTAGAAGAGGAAAAGGTGGTACATGTATAAGAGAATTAATTTGATCAATTATAGTTCCCATATAGTGAATAATTAAAGGCACATATAGATTGGTCTAGAAAGCCGAATGATCTCCCGTAAACCACAATGTATCATAGTCCATGTTGGCGTGTGTGCAGAGATTCCTAGTGATATCCCCGTTACTAGATAAAAGGTGTAGAAGCATCTCTTGAGTAATAATCCAAAGTCACATATGGTTGAAGGATGGATGTAGGATGATTTATTTATGGGTACTATTCACCCATCCCTTAAAATTATGGAAATAACTCCATCCATCTGATGTGATTTACTATTTGAATTCAAGCCATCTGATCATCACAGGATATCACCTTTTCCTCCCATATATGAACACTTCATGGTTACAGTTTTGAATAATGATCACTTAAAAAATAAAATTAGTTTCCACGAGTGATCAACCAATATTATTTTGGAAATTTTATAGGTTAGGTATATTTTACCAAAAATTATAAAATACTATTTGTGATTTTGAAGAACACTTTGTGACTATGTTCAGTATACATAGAAAAGATGTATGTCGTCAGATTATTTGTGATGGTGGTGTGTGGATGAATTATGGTTCATGGATAGTTCTCTTTAAAGAATTATTCTATGAGTTAAACTACTTTTCTGTGAATTAATAGATATATAATCAACTATAAATGAAATTAATAAAGGATGAATATTGATAACACAGTCATGTATAGTCTATTGATGAGATTTAGGATTCTTTGTAGATACATAATAAATATTGGATACACATAGAAAAATAAATTATATATGGGAGTGAAATATGGGATGAAGAATTAATTATAGTACATTCATTGGTGATTTCCGATGTGTAGAATATTCTTCAGGGTAGTTGAACCACTTTAATAACATCATATCATATATCTTGGTATTATCGAGAAGTAAACAACTTAATTGACCTCTATGTTGAAGCCTATAAATAATTTAGTTCCTTCAGGGATGAAATATGTAGAAGAGTGAAAAATGCATAATAATAGGGAGAATTGTTTAGAAAATAATTTTTCCCTCACAAGTCTAGATCAATCTCACGATGTAAAAAATACGTTGTTGTTAGTATGCACAAGAATAAGTGAGTACATCCATTAGTTAAAAAAGTAGTAAATTGTATTTATAAAACTCTACAAATGTTAAATATTCTATTTAATAATTATTAAATGATAGTAATGGTAATTTTTGATAATATATGTTCATAATATATTTGAGAATTCTCGCGGTAAAATTTTGAGGAAGAACATGTTCAATTGTGTTTGTTGGCATGTGAGCATATAATAATTTTTTATCTTGAAATGTGTATAAAATGATATGAATAAGTTATTGTGGATCCAATAATCATTCAAAAGATGTCTTTTTATATTCCTTTTTCATCATTTTTGTAACAGGATGTGTGACATATTTTTTCTAGTGGGGCTCTTGATAGAAAATTGGGACTCTATGCTAGTGAAAAAATGTATTCTATACATTCATGTGATGATAGTTGAGAATATGTGATTGGGGAGTCTAACAAATCATATATATTTGTATGAAAATTTTGATACCTATCCCAATAAAAATAATGTTTTACTTTTCTATTATTAAATCATTTAAGAGATGTTTGGTTGTCATAAGTGTAGATCATATCCTGATAGGTCAACCAAGGTTAATTTAAGAATATTGATTTTCATTAAATTAAACCACTAATTCACGCCTTCACTTTTAGTGGTTTAACTCCTATTTGAATCATTAATTGGTATCAGATCTATGTTCCCTCTATCATGATCCAATAAATATTGAATACAGATAATTTGAATTCTTTTAGTAGTAGGGTTATTTATAATTTTTATTGAAGGAATTATCTCTGTTGGAAATGTATGGCATGGTCATATCTCCTATCTTATGTTTATGATATTAAATATTTGGTTATGAATAGATTTCCAACTATTTCTGATAAATATCATATGAAAATTATAGATAAGATAAATATTTATATTAATGCAGATACATAATATATCATTTTGATCCCCCTCTCAATCAAAATTACATCATGGAAATGTAACTCCAAAATTATAAAGAAATATGTGAAAAATTAGATGATTAAAATTAAGGAAAATTAAATGTAAAAAAGAATAGGTTGAAAATTTGGAGATGAAAAAATGACAATATCAATATGAGTGAAGAATAAAATGTTGATGAATATTTCATAAGAGTAAATGAAATTTGTAAAAATATTAAGGGTTGAGGTAAAAAAACAAGACGACATAAATATGATTAAAAACCATTGAGAATTTATATTGATAGGTTGGATCATAATGTTGCCTCATTGGATTATAGACATGATCTTACTATTGAGGAACTAGACAACATTATCCTTTCATATTTATTTAGAAAGATCTCATTCATCAAGAATAACTACAATGAGTATATAGAATTTGGATCACATAGAATGCTTGAAACCAGAAATGATGAAAAGAACAAATATAGGTAATTTGATTATGTGTATGAAGGTGATTATTTCCACAGAATTAGTTCTCTGGTGTCAAAATTATTCAATATTTGAATGTTTCGAGGTAATAATTAATTAAAACTATGGTTTTAGGATTGTAATGAAATTTGAAATTTTTCAGTAAATTATCCTAAAAATATGTTTTTGTGACATGAGATCGATGATGAAAACCCATTGAAAAAAATGGGTGTAGATAAAAAAGGGAAAAAAATTGATATAAGAAAGAAATTTTTACAAAAAAAATTGATTAGAAATTTTATCATGAATGAAAAATGAAGCTAACTGAACCACATGTAGCAAATAAATAGATGAAACCATCATTATGGATCCTGTTGAATTTTTTTGACACCTCTAGAAGTGATGATGATGAATGTGAATCAAATAATCTAAAAAAACATGTTGAAAGTTTAATTTTCATAATTTCAAGAGAAATCATGCAGATACGGAAGGGTAAGAGACTATTATTTGAATAAAAATAAATTATAACTTATGAAAATAAGGAATGTGAGAAAAAATATATTCATTACATTAAATAAATAAAAGGAAAAAAACTCAAAGGGTCCAAAATAGAAATGAAGTGAAATGAACTTGATGAAAAACATTCTCTTAATTAAGAAGAATAGTCAAATGCTCATTATAAATGTCCTAAATCTCAAAATGTATTAATGGATATTACAAAACATTTCATCAAGACTATGGAGGTCAAGGATGAATCCTAAAAATATTGTGAAAATATGAGTTCAAGTAAGAATGTTAATTCATTACTCTACAAATCTCAAAATAATTATGCCAAATATAACAATTTACGTCCAGAAATAAATTCTCTTTATGGTTTAAAAATGTAGTCTAGTGAATGATCATATTATAATTCAATGGATGATAAAAATTATCTTAGATGATATTATCCTCGAAGAGAAAAAATCAGATTATATGAAATTACGACAACAACAATCATTAGGACATGGGTATTATGAGTTTATAAAATCATGGTTCATAGAGAACAGTGTGTGTTGTAGAGTGTTTAAGAATAAATTATATTAACATTGGTATTAAATGAACCTACTAGAGATGATATATGAATCAACAAGGAAATTTTCAACAAATAAGAGAAAAAGTATTCAATTTAGGGAATCAGTTATAGTAATAAATCTTATATGCAATAAAAAATGAATGTTTAAAATAAATTTGAGGTTGATGTGTTATGCAAGGCCATATTGTGGGAAAATAATTGAGTACTCTCCCTGAAGAAAGTTAATATTATAAAATTAAAGGTAGTTGAAATAATTAATTGATAAATGACTTGTTTCACTTAGGTTTATCTGAATGATAGTAGGAAAATCATGTCATGGATTCTTGATTATAGTTATTCATTACACTTCACTGGTGAAAACCAATTCTGAGTATCATCAAGAGTCATGAATTAAGAGTACTGACTTATGAAACTGATTTTTCTTTGAATGTTAATGGATTTTTCAATGAAATATTTACTGCCATAAAATATGAAGTCAAATAATGTTTTATTTGTTGATGGGATAAAGAAACATTTTCATAAGGTTACCAAAAATAGTGAAGATGGACAAGATTTTTTATCAAAAGGGTTCATTTATCATCAAAAACCACAATGTATAGAATAATTAACACTCAAGGAAAAAATAGCCACTGGTAATATATTTCAAATGGTTGATTCTATCAATTTCTATTATTTGAGTTCCAAACATAATAGTAGCCTCTAGAATAATATTTTTCAACATGGACAATGAATTATATTTAAAATAATGATGCATGATATTGTAAGGGATTTTAAATATAAAATTAGAAAGTGATAAAATATCAGAAACCTTTCAAAAATGAAATTGGTTGAATGCTCATAGAAAATAATGTATATATTATCACCCAAACCCCTATGAACATATTCAAACTAACTTATGTGACCCAATGAGGAAAAAATATACAATTTGTGATCTTTATTTTATTACTTTTATTGATGATTATAATCGAATGACTAATGTCATGTATATGAAGAACATGTCATAGGAAACTAAAATGTTCAGAAAATATAGACGATAAGATGAGAAGGAGTTGGGTCTCTTAATAAAGAAACTAGGATCATATAATGGAAATGAGTTTACCTGTGATGAAGATCAATGCTATATTTCCAATCATAGAGTCGTGTACTAGTAAAGGAAACCATTTAATCCATAGAAAAATGTCATAGTTGGAACAAAGAACAAATAAATAGTAGATATGGGAAAGCATATGTTATGTAATAATAAAATATATATGGTTTTTCAAGATAAAAAATATATATATACTTCTATTTGAGTTATAGAACAATTATCTACTTATATTAGGAACACCAAAAACCACATATAAAATGTGGTACAATAAAAGTACATCAATTTAATACATTAGAGTATTATGAATCTATTTCATTATAAAGATATATAGCATCGATTAAGAAAAAATCATAAAATAATATAAATAAACATTCAGTAGGTATTTTTTGTGTGTTAGAGGATACTGAAGTAAGAATATACAAATTAACAAGATGCATGATTGTTTTGTTGAAAAAATTATTGAAAACAAGATAAAATCATATATCTAACTTGATATAAATTCAAAAGATTTTGTAAAAATGATATAAAATTGTTCAAAAAAAGATGAATATACTTTTAAAAAGAAAGAAATTAATGGTTCTGATTTTGGACAACCCAGTGATATAGATGAATATGTTTAAAAAATAGATAATCATCAAAATAATTGAAGAATCACGGTGATACGGAAAATATCATTGGTAATCAGCATGCTTAAATTCAAACTAGGAGAATATTGAGAATTTAAGATCCAAATGCACTTCCTTCACAAATTGAGCGACATAAAATGGAAGAAGCAGTTAATCATGTGGGATGGATAGAAGTTATAAATGTAGAACATTATCAGATTGAGAAGAACTCCACATGGGATGTTGTATCAAAAAACTAAAAATAAAAATGTTATTTGACACAATTTTGTATTTAAAAATAAGATTAATGAGAAAGAAGATGTGTTAAGAAAAAAATTCACATAGGTGTTAAAAAAGATATTCTCGGATGAAAGGAATTGATTTTGAAGAAACTTTTGTTCAAGTAGTATGACTCGAAACAATTGGAATTTTCATGGAAGTGCAAGCATAGAAATATAATAAATTTTATCAAATGCATGTGATGGATTCCTTCCAAAATGTTGATCTTCAAGAAAAATAATATGTTGAACAACCTAATGGAACTACAATAAAAATGATTTATACTCTTAGAAATATATTGATAGATAATATATCATCTATTAAAAATCGGTAACTACAACGGATAATAACTTTTCATTGGAAATAATTTTGTGTACAAACACTTATTTTTACCAACATATTTATTTGCTGATATTGATCATTAAAAACTGACACATATTATACCATACAATTAAATAAATTACTTTATCATACTAATACCATCAATTTTTTTACAACAAATGAATTTTTTAGTTATAAAAATATTTATGAAAAAATCAATTACCATAAATAAAAAATGTTACAACAATAACTACAATTATTTTATCAATAAAAATTTAATAAAATACCACACTTTATATATATAGAAATATATATTTTGACCAAATTTGATATCCAATTTTGTGGTCTTATTAAAAATATATCATTCATTCATTTTAAATTTATTTTTCATTAAATATCTATAGTGTTTATTTTTTATAATGTTGTTCATTTTATAGTCATTTAATTTTTTAAACAAAAAAATTAAAATAATTATTATATTTGATATATTTATGTATATTTTTTATAATCTCTATATACATGATAATTTAATTTTATTTTAAAAATTTATTATCATAATTTATTATTTAAATTTAATAAATACGAAACATAATAATAAATTTAGTATTATTATTTTTTTGATAATTTATATATATATGCTGATATTATTTTATATATTATAAAATTAAATGATTATTTTGTTTAAATTTTACATCTTTCAATAATATATCTATTATATATTTTAAAACAATTTAATGAAGGTTTTTATTTTGTTAATCAAATTTTATTTTTAAAACTCAATAACCAAGTCTAATCCATTATTCTCCCACACCCCACCACCATGTGATCCACCCCCACCATTGATTGTAGCCTCATCATCCATGACCCCATGATTCCTCCGTGACCACCGATTAATTTAGCAACCCCTATCACATCCTCTAACAATCTTTGCTAACACCACCCGGATCCTTCGCAATCCCCAGTGTCTTCTCTATAACCCTTGCTACCTCTGCTTCAACTATTGTGACCCTCTACCTACTCCAAGGCCCCCCTCGACCATGACCCAATTCCCTATTTTATCCATCCATTCCACCTTATTTATTGTCATTGCCAGATGACCCTACCATCACAATTCTACCCCGACCGTTACCTATCATTCTCTTTTGACCCATTCAATCCATAATCGTCCATGGTTGATCCCCATTCTACCTTGAACGTCACCTATCGTTCTCTTAGTGATGAACCACGTAGGATTTCTTGGTGTTGACCCACCCATGATCACTAGTTTCTGACCCACACATGATCTCTATTTATTTTTCACGTCACAGATAGCCATTGGATTCCCGCACTTAGTACGCTTGAGTTCTAATGGTTCCTCTCCTTAATCATTGGTTGTATCTCAAATACCATTAATTCCCACATAGAATAACCCCAATGGACCATCTCGTCCCATGGGTCCCAACGCAACAGACGACGTGTCATTCGGATGCTCGGTCATTATGTTATAGGTATTTTAGTAAAAAGGCCATGGTTGGATTCGAGCCCAATCCAACCCAAACATATCAAAAAATTTATAAAACTAATGTAGAGTATCTCAGAAGGATCGCCACATAGGAAGGGACCCAATGCCCCCGACGACGCATCTATCAGATGCACAATATGTAATATACAAGAATTTTAGTAAATAAGGTGTCAGTTGTGTCAGGGACCGGTCCGACCCAGTCAGACCAACCAGAGAAACCTGGAATGTGGTCCCACATTTGCATGATTAATTATAACGACATTAACTGACTCATTTAGGGTCAGAGTCGGTCTGGTCCGGCCTGGCTAGTGGGCTTGGCCAAATGGGACTTGCATGATCCGGCTCGGTATGGCCCAGGGTTCTGCCCGTCGGGTTTCTCAGTGAACCGTTCTCATTCAGCCCGACCTAAAGTGTGCTGTTTTGGCCTTCCAGTGTGGGTCCAGCCCACTGGGTTAGGTTCCAGCCTACTAGTGCGGGTCAATCCCACTGGGCACATGACCGGCCAGTTGGCTTGGGGCGCGGCTTGCCAGCTCGAGGCCCGGCCGCAACGGCGGCCAGTGGTGGACCAACCAGCTGGGATATAGTAGCCAAACTGTGTCCGACCCCTATTGGCCCCACAGATGAGGGACCTACTCCTGCAATGGTTGATGGACCACGGCTCACCATCAACCGGATGGCCTGGATGTGGGTCATCCCTCCACGCGGCACTTGGCGGCACGTCTCCTCACCACATCAGTCGTCCATCCGTGGATTCCTGCCACTATGGTGTGACTACATGGTCTCCATCTCCCACTCATATGTACACCACTAGAGGTCCCTTTGAAGGGCCATCTCATTCACTCCAATGGTCTGTTTTTTAGAGTTGTTTGTGCCAACAGTCTCCGAAGGGCGCCACCATCACCGCAAAGCCTATGAATATTTCTTGCTGACATGTTAACCAATCAACATCGTAGAACACACCATGAAAAACTATATTGAAGGTACCACATAAGTTTTGGGACAGCTCGTGCCGTCCATGATAGAGTTTAATCACGGGAATAAACATGATGATAACCACAGTTTGAAAAACCCACCAAATCAAAACCCCACACAATATCCACCCGCAAGAATGAGAAATTCACATATTAACATGATAGTCAGTCGATCAACATTCATCATTAGTTTTCAAGAATGAGGAAGAAATTATCATATAAAAAGAATTAAAAAACCCCTACTTCATTGACGTTTCATATCGAAGTGTCTATCATTGAGGTTTCAAGTTGTTGACGTCGCATTCGACTTCTTTCTTCATGGCACGTCAATGGCGATGATATCTCATCCACGTTTTTTGTTGTTCCCTAGGGCGGAATTTTTTAAAAGGATCCTCACTGATTAGTCCACATCCCACCAATTCATCAAAAAATTAAAAGGAAAACATGTCACACCCTTTCAATTATGTTTTGACGTCACATAGTTATGTTGTTTCATTTATGAAACACTACTGCTGTTATACTTCCTCTATTGAATCATTATGGTTCATGATATGGTACATTAATGATCGTCATTAATGAAGCTCATCACCACCCTGTCACTGCACCGCATCGCCACTATCATCCACTCAACGGTGAGAAAAGATATATAACAACCCCTTTAAATTGTTTGATATTTATCTCAAAATTTATGAAAAATAACTTTTCTAATCTCCCATTGTCGGCCGCTGTTATATTTTTTCTAGGAGAATATTGTGTTCTGAGTTCAACGGTTCCCCCTAATTTTTCATCCATGCAGTGGTTAAGAAGTTATAAAAACCATGTCACATGATTACTGAACATACCTTAAAATGTTCAAAAAATTTACATTCATCCTTGACACACACAAGATGAGGTTTGAAACTACCTAATGGGAACACGACCTAATGAGCTCAATGGTACTCTCATATTTTCAATTTGAGATACCATTTAAAAGTTAATAATATTTGACAATAAAATAATTGTTACTTTATTATTTTATTAATGCCCAAAAACTAAAATCCACTGTTGGCTAGAGGCAGCCAATGTTAGGATCTCCCAATGGAAATAATACACTCACAAGCTCAAAGGTGGTCTCAGATTTTTCATCCATGTCTCCATTCATGGGTTATAAGAAATTAAAATATAAAATAATTCATATATAATTATATTATTTATGGTTCTTCCATTTTTAGTTTTTCTCACTAGAGGGTTGCGCCGACTAAAATTAAGTCTACCTAGGATAAACCCTCCATATGGAATGCAATAGTTCCCTTACATTTCAGAACTCGCCACCCGATTAAAAGTAATTTAAAAATTTCTGGAAATCCACTCACATGCACTATTTAATGGTTATCAGTTTTCAAAGGGTCATTCTGAGGACTCTGATCCTCTGAATCACATGCCATCACATCACTTGGTCTAGAAATAATTCGATATATAAAAATTTAATGTAAATTCTAGGACAATACATTAGCTCTACCTTAGGGATTTATGCCATCAAAAGAGAAAATAAAGGCTAATCAATCACATGGGGGTACTGATCTCAAATACGAGCCTCTCACTCCCATGTGATCTCCTGCAGATTCCCGTGCTGCAACCAAATGTGAACCATAGAAATCAAATGTCCACAAAGTACATAATTTTTGTCGATCCTCTATCTCCACTAGGAATACTGAAAACCTCACCCAATCGAGAATGTTCAGTTTCCCCCAGTCAAGGGCGTGTGATAAATCATGCCCATACCTCCTCAGATGTGACACGTGGAAAACATCATGCACCCAGTGCATCAGTTGGGGAAGAGCTAAGTGGTACACCACCTCAACAACTCATCTAAGGATATAAAAACGTCTTATGAACCTAAAAGATAGTTATATTCCCTAGACAAATATCCTCAATCCTCTTTGGGCTGAGACCTAAAAGAACCTATGATCTCCCTCCTAAAACTCCAAGGGTATTCTCTTCTATTTTCACGAGACATATGCTTTCTCTATATTGTCATAATACACTCTTTGATTACTTTCACCTTCTTGTTGGTTGCCCTTACCAACTCTAGTACCATGATTACCGACTCCCCTGGGTCTAGCCAGTATTGGGGTTATCTTCAAGGCCTCATGTTCAAGGCCTAAAATGGTGCCACACCAATTTTGGATTGCGATATATTGTTTTATGAAACCTCCACCAATGATAGGTGGTCCTCCCAACTACGAACAACATCTAGGACACAAGCACGAAGCATGTCCCCAATGTTATGTATGGTCTGCTCCAACTGATCATGAGTTTGTGGGTAAAAAGATATAATCATGCACAGATGAGTACCAAAGGCCATATTCAATCCCCTCCACAACCGGGATGTAAATAATGCATCACAGTTGAATTCAATCTTTGAAGGCATTTCATGGATATGCACTATCTCATAAATGTAGAGGTATCCTTGGACCTCTACTGATCCCTGCTCCCAGATGGGTATGAAATGGGATGACTATGTGATTTGATAAACAATCACCCAAATAGAATCATAGAGCCTATATGTTTGTTGTAACCCCATCATGAAGTCCATGGAGATACCATCTCACTACCATTATAGTACCTCTTGTGGCTATGCCATTTCTACTGGGACCTGATCCACATTATTCACTTGCTGAAAAATGAAGCATTGTGAAACGAAATTTTCCACCACTCTCTTCTTCCCTGGCCACTAGAACTAATGTTGGAGGTCTTGGTTCATCTTCTACACAATTGTACATACAACTAAAGTGGATTTATGGAACAATCTCAACACATCCTTCCATAACATCACGAGTACTATGGTGTGTCCTCAGAAAATGATGGAGTGCTCAACACCTCTCGAAAATCTATCAGGAGAATGTCCTTAGGAAAACTGAGTACATCAGGCCTCGTAGTCAACATCCACAAAGTATTCCTCACTAACTCACTGTAAGAGTGGTAGAGTGATAATCAATACTTGAAGGTAACTTTTTCCAACATCATCCCCGAAGGATATATACATCGCAGCTTGCTGCTCCATCACCTAATTTAGCAGTTGTAAACCAGAACTCTTTTTGAGCTTGTCTTACACCATGTCCCCATTCCCAAGTGTATAGAATATCTGAAAATCATCATATTGGAGGAAATCTATCAATCTCCACTGTCTCAACTACTGAAAAACCTATGGGCTCCTTTCAATCCACACGAAAGGCTACCCATTTTAAGTAACTGATGTTCCCATCAAACCATTGGTTGGCAGTACTCATTATCCTTTACAACTTGGCTAATGTTCTGATAATCCAAACATGACCTTGACCCCTAGGCCTTACTAAGCCAATCCCATTAATGTTCCCCCATCTACCCATCCTACATGTGTAGATCTACGAAAGCCCTCCGATATACTGATATTGATACCAGTGCCATCTCAGGGAGTAGAATGATGTCAAAGTCCCTCTCCCTATGGGGTGATAATCCAGGATACATATTATTAAAGGATGATCCTATACTCCTCCACTATTGTTGTGAATTTAAAACTCAAAACATGTTTTTCCACGAGGGTAATGCTGGCCGACTCAAGAGTGATAGGTTGCACCCTCATATGCATGAGTTTATCCAGTTGTTTCTGGTTTTCCATAATTTTTTCACTAAGAATGGAAAACCCCATTCTAACACTGTAGATATACCGAATAATTTTTCCAAAAATAGAATGTCTGAGAATGCACTGGGGATGACCAGTCTATACCAAAACTAATGTTATAAGGCCTCGATGCTGCCACAAAGAGGTTCCAACCGAAACTATTGCCTCAAGGGTATGATCACACCATCGAAATTATTATTACAATCGAGTATCCTCCCATCGTTATCTCTAGATATAAGAACGAAGAAAATATTTTAACCGGATACTGTAGGTCTAGAACAAGATTAATGAGAATAATGAATGATTATTACCTATTTATATTAATAAGGAAGCTAGTAGTAGTCACATATCATACCTCAAATAATTCCTGGTGCCCATTGGATATACTACTTGACTACATGAAGCTACTCCCTTCACCTTTCCTCCAGCTCCCATAGCCTAGTGAGTATCATATTTGGGTGGTGGTTATTACATGTCAAAATGTATACCACCTCCTGTGGATCTGCTATCTCTTATTCAATATCTTCTTCACTCCAAATTCATCATTCACCAAAAAAATATCACTTAGAGGATTGAGCTATGAATCACTGGTTGTATCATATGCATATAGTACCTAGAATAGTTGGTACACCTCTAAGAGTACTCATCCACTAACATGTCATCAACTCAAAGCTATAGAAGCTCTTGGAAAAACATACCCTTTAGAAATTTATGGCAACATACCTCATCTCAATATAGTTTCTAAAGTTTAATCTAAGGAAAAGTCACCTAATAGTTTGATTGCGGTAATGAATACCCTGTTATCACCTTGATGAGATGTATAAGGATCACTACCAAGTCCACCAAATGATTTAATAGGTCCATGGAAAGATGGAATCTCAGTCACAACCTCAAGACAGTCCTTAGCCGCCTATGAGTCGGATCACCTCAGAATCCGAAGGGTATCTTATGCTGAAACTCTTGTTAGGAATGGAGCCTACATGTGTCCTCTAAAGATAGTACCAATTTTAACTACTGAACAATGGGAATTGGTATTTCATGGACACCTCATGAAGGTAACATCTCGGGTAATGGTCCATGTACCGAATCCTTAACACTTTTTGGACCGTCCTCATAGTCATGCATTGGAATCGTGGCTGGCTGTATGCGTGGAGGCATCTTTAAAGAGAATCAAGATGAACCACAACCCATAAGTTATATCTGGTGAGCTGGATCAAAATATATAAAGTGGAAAACATATCAAAAAAACATGAAATCCGTGTTTTCATATACCAAGTTGGAAAATAGAATTCAGGGTCCTGGTGTGTGGATACGACGACCTCCACACCAACACTGTACTCCCCAGACTAAAAGACGAACTCAAGACCCTTAACAATATTTACCCAATTGAAAATATATAATTTTAGTTATTTTGGTAGATCCATCCTACCTCTGATACTAATTTTTCATGACTAGTCCTCCGGGGCCCATGTAGTGACTACCCCAAGCCTGCCTTCCATATGCTAGGGGATTATGACTAGCACTAAAAGGGCATATCCCAAAAAGTAATAGAATTTCTTTAAACCTGTAAACACACATACACGTAATTCCACACAAAACAAACCATAAATTAATAGAAGTAGTAAACCCCCCAATAAGTATCATTATTAAGTGTATAGTGTGTAATCTAAAACCAACAATATCTATAAGTACTACAAGATGAAAAAATGGCTGGAAAAAAATATCAGCTGAACAGAAAGTACAACAAAGGATGTTCAGGCTCTACAGGTCGTCCTCCAAGGATCCTACCTGAAAGGTAGGTACAACTCACAATTAGATGTTAATTCACACACCATATCTATCGATCCACATCTGATCACCATCTAGCTTAGGATCCCCAATGTCCTAGTCAATGCTATTCGTATTCTACATAAGACACAACAGGTGCGGGCAAAGCCCTGGGAAGGGTGAGTGTAACAATACTAATTGGGGAACTTGGGACCCCCAAAGGTCACTCAAAAGTCCATCAAGGAAAACATCATAAGGGGAATACCACAGAGGAAATACCAACCAAACCTGATCACAAACACAAAGTACCATGTAATGATGCAACTCACACTAGGTATAAATTAAGTACATAAGCATGGATGATTAGTAGTAAAGAAATATTATTTTATTATGTTGAGAGGCTCTGCTGCTAATCCATGGAGGGTCGTAAGGGGATTAACCATACAATATCTCTATGTTTTGACCCACACAGGATTTCTAGGTTTTGACCCACACATGATCGATAGATGCTGAGCCACACGGGGTCATTATTCATTCGTAACATCAATGACATCCACTGGATTCCCACACTCAACTATATTGGGTCCCAAAAGGTTCCACTCATCAATCCATCATTCATATATAATCCTCCATGAAGTCGTATATAGAGCAACACAATAGTACCATCTCATACTAAGGGTCCCAACGCAACAGAAGATGCATCGCTCGGATGTTTGGTCTGTACGGTATAGGCATTTAAGCAAAAAGGGGCCAGTTGGATTCAAGTTTGATCCAACCCATACATAAAATAACTTATGCCAAAACAAATTTAGAGTCTCTCAGAAGTATTTCCATGTCGCAAGGGTTCCAACTCCCTTGAGGGAATGTCAATCAGACACACCGTTTGTAAGATACAAGTGTTTTTGTAAAGAGAGGAACAATTGTTTCTAGGCCTGGTCTGACTTGTACAGATAGACCATACCCACCTAGCCTGATGGCCCCACATACCCTGGTTCAATTATATGGACTCGACATAAAACGATTTGTGTTGCGGTCGGTATGGTTCGACCTGGACAGTGGGTGAGGCCTAAGAGGCATCGCTGGATCTCACCTGGTTTGGCCGATGGTCCTGCTCGCCGGGTCTCCTGGAGACCCAGTCTCATCCGGCCCGACATGAAGGGCATGGGACGGGCCATCCGGAATAGGTCCACCCGGATGGGTGTGCTTCCTACCCACTAAGAGCATGAACAACACTCATGCTTGGGGTACGACCCACCAGACCGAAGCCCGACCACAAGGGCGGCTGATGTTGCGTTGACTAGCCATGACAAAATAGTTGCACCATGTGAGAACCCCAGTGGCCCAACAGATGTAGGACCTCCTCCAGCCATGGTCGACAGAACATATCTCTCTAACCAAATAATGACCCATACGTGGGTAATCCTTCTATTCGGCGCCCGACGACGCGTCTCCTCACAGCAGCTTCGTACCGTCGTTCCATGACAATGGGCGCATATCCACCCTTCCCTTGTGGCCACCGATGACGACCACCAGTGAGCTAACGATGCCTTTGCTTGGAAATGTATGTCACACATGTGGTCCCTTTTAAAGACTTCTTTGTCTATGGTCTCTGTAGGGCACCACCATCATCATGAATCCTTATAATTTGCGTTGATGACAGGTTTACCAATCAATATCAAAGAACGCACCAAGAACAACTATGGCGGAGGGTCCCGAACTTGTTGTGTCATACCATGATCTATGTGTTGTATTTTAATCACGAGGGTAAACATGATGATAAGAGAATATCTCAAAAAACACCAAATCAAAACCCTTCCCAACATCCACCAAAAACAACAAGTGATTCGTAGATTAACCCGCTAGTCAGTTGATCAACATTCGTAGTTAAATTTCATGAAAGAGAAAGAATTCAACAAATACCTAGAACGCCCAAACCCCATCCTCCTTGAAAGTCGATGTGTAACACCCCAAGATTTTATGAAAAATATTCTTTTAATTTCATTGATGTCCTGTGTTGTATGCTACTCCAAAATTATCTTATATTATATGAAACACTATTCTTGGATTGTGTTGCACGCTGGAGCAACCTTCCACAAATAGCGTGTGTTGTACGCAACACTGAGTTTCACTAAACAATGATATATAGTTATAATATTTTTATAAACTATCCATTATAAATATTAGTAACTATATTTTGAATTTTATGACATTTTAATTCATCTTATACATTTTATAGAACATGGTATGAGAAAAAAATAATTTTTTCGGGTAAAATAAGTATTTTTAAAAAAATTCAGTTTTTCCACCTTTTGAAGGAACACCCACATTAAATTTATTTTTTGATTTTTTTATAAGTTCCATTTTACAAAATTATATTCTTATTTTGAATCAGGATAAAAAAATTTATAGTTGTTAAAGTTTTGATATTTTTCAGACAACGCTCTTATTTTGATGAATAGTAAAAACACGATAAATTTTACTTAAAAACAAAATTTTTCATCGAGATAATTTATATAGGTAAATTATAATATTAAATTGTTTTAAATTATAAATAGAATATATTTTTACCATTTAATATAATTTATATCATCACCATTGATTTTACATTTAATTCATAAGTTAAATCAATTCAATCTTTGGTAATGTTTTTAATAAAAACCCTTTTTTTGACAACAGGATTAATTTTAAATTAATTACTACGACATCTGTGTTTTTAATATGGAAAAATGGATTCCATATTTGGAAACAGTAGGTCCATATTATGATAATTTTCTACTTTTCATTTTTGGGCATTATGAATAGTAACTATAGTAAATTTTATTTACCATAGTTAAATGTAAATTAGGTAATTAAGGGTAGAAATAATATTATAAAATTATCATATCACTTTTATTAATATAAATGGATGATTATATTGTGTCTTAAGGCTTATTTGGGTCGAAATGGAATCCATTGGAACCCACTTGGATGTGATTAAGACCATTAATTTAGTTTATTTTAAGGAAAGTTAAATATGTCTCACTCAAACTTTAATAATTAGATTATTTGTAATATAAAATACAGAATATAATTTCAATTATAAATACTCATTTGAAATCTAAATTTGTTTCTTTATCATGGTAATTTATTTTTATTTTTTAAGAAATATTTTATTATCTTAATAGTTAATACATTAATGGTGTAGAATTTATTTATTTAGTGAAAAATCAATGATATTGTTTTTATTAAAATAATAATACCTATCAAAATGAACAGAAACCTGACCAAACCTTATTGGTCGAGAATATATTTACCCTATGAATCCAAGGGTCTATTTTTGGACCATTTGGAGCCTTATAAAACTGATTAGCACATTTATATTATTTTATTTTAAATGATGTCAATGATGTCACCTTCATAATTTAATAAATATAACAATTTAAATGTTGTGATTTTAAGATGATAAATTCGAGTAAAAATATTATTATGAAATTTATTATATATATCTTCATCATAGGATTCTATTTTTAATTTTTATGCCACAAATAAGTATATTAAATAATTATCCAAAAATATTTTAGTAATTATTTTATTAAGAGAAATACCAAATAAATGGTTTTAAAATTATTAAAATAAATAATATATGAACAAATTAATGTTCCCCATGAATTTATTTGATGAATATGACATGTTAGGAATCTATTATATATTTTTTTTACGAACATTATTTTTTGTGGTTTTTATTTAAAATTCAAATAATGAATAGTGTCAAAATTGACACTATTGATATTTTATAAAAATAACTTATTATTAAATTATATGAAAATCAAAAAAAAATATTTAAATACAAGAAATTGAAAATTATAATGGTGACATGGTTATATAGTATCCAATTATGGGATATTAACAACATTTATGTATGTATTTATAACAATTTAAAATTTAGAATTTTATTACCACGTATAAAATTAAATAGATTAAATAATGATAATTAAAGTTGATAAGGATTAAAATAAACATAAAACATGCCTAAATTTAATTGTATGATGATATAAAAATACTATCTTACCTCATATACGAATTTGAGTAACTTTGGTTGTTTTTAAGTGGGGTTTCATTTAATTATTAATTAATATTTTTATGGTTTCCAAAAGTGCCCCTCTCCTCTCTTATATAAGGGCACCTCCTCCCACTCCACTTTACACAACATTGAGCCTTCAAGCTCGTCCAACCCATGCCCATTACCCTTCTCAACTTCTCTAGTAGTATTCTGGATGTTCTGGTCTTCTCAAAAGACCAACTCTAGTCCCTTAGGAGTAAGCCTAAAGGAGGTGCTTCAAAGAAGATGTAATCTCTTATACTGATTCATTCAAGTTTCTTTGTTCTTAAACTACTTATTCTTTAGTTTTTTCATTATAAATTAATAACATAAGTATCACTAATATAATTATATGTTTTTATAATTATGAAACAACCCCATTTCACCTTCTATCCATCCTACGGAAAACGAAATCACCACGCGTGAGTACGTACGGAATACCGTCTCCACGCCATGGTGTAATCAGTTTTTCCCACCACGACCTTACATGGAGGGGTATAATTGTGTAAATAATAACTAGATATTTTTATTATAATTTCATGAATATTCAGAGATATTATATCTCCACTCCAATTATATTGAATAATTATGGGAACGATATCATTGCTCGTGCGTACGTACGGACTACGGTGTCCACGAACGTGATAAGATTCATTCTCAAAGATAATCATTCATGAATGATAATAAAGTATATATAATAAATAATAATGAAATACATTACATATTAATTATACTTGATTTATGTATATGTTATTTCTCACTTCTATTCATGTTAATGAGGAAAGGAAAAAAACGTTCATGCGTACGTACGTCCTACCGTCTCCATGAACGGTGTGTTTCATTTCATTTATATATCCATTATATATATATATACTGAATATATATATGATATATAAATCAATTTTTACATTCTATACTTAAGTGAATCATGATATAATTAATAATAACATCAATAACTACAAGTTCAAACACGTACGATAAATGAAAAGAATATTAAACAAAATGTTTCTCTACCATGGAATTAACAAATGAACTGCCAATATAAATACCTAAGTGAATCATATATGATATCATAAAAATGAATATGATTCTGTAATAATTAAATGACATTATTTAAATTATTATACAAAAGGTTTGGAGACATATAAAGCATATCAGACATATTGTAATGGAAAACTTTTCCAATCACGTTTTTATCTGAGATTTTTTTGTAAGTATTTGCAGGGGTTATAGTTATCATCCATGCCCTTGTTTTATAAAAATGTTATCATTAATTTTTAACGTTATTTTTACCAATTTATGAATTTTATTACATGGTATGTAAGGAATCATTTTTTTACCAAACATGGTACTTTCTGAATTTTCTGTTAAAAGTATGAGGAGAATGTTTTTTTAACTTATATGGGATGAATGGATTTTTATTGTTTTATAACACCTTATTTTCATTAAACTTACTCTACATGATTTCATGAATATTTTCTAACAAAATGTTTTTCTTTTAAAATTTCACGGAATTTTTTTCAAAGAAAATGATTTTGAAGAAGAAATTATATTTTCTATAAGAATTCATTTCAAGTGTTTTATCAAAAACATTTCCATATAAGATGACATTATTTCATAAGTTTATGTTCAAGTATAATTTCTCTATTATTTACTTGGTTTCAATTTTCTTATGATGAAATTATATTCATTTGTTTTATATGGATTATGTTATAATGGGTTGATCATTATGAAACCCAATTTATTCTTTGGGTTACCATGAATGATTAATATTTATATTATGGCACAAGTAAGAATGACTTCACTATGAGATGGGTGGGACCGATATCTTCCTCCAATTCATTGGGTAAATATTTATATCTCATGAGATAGACCTGGCTGGAATGGCAAGTTAATCTGGTTCAGTGATACATGACTGGAACGAGGAGTGAACTCGATTCAGAATGGGACATTGTCTGCTAAGATGGTCTTGGAAACAATACCTTGGCTATTATGGGAGTCATAACATGTGATTAATGGCTGACATAATAACATGTTTTATTCACATGCTAGGTTATCATGATTAATGTTCCTTTATGATCTATGCCTTATGTACTGCAATGTTTTATTTCATTGCTCAAGATTTTGATGTGTAGATTTTATGCTCATGTTTTTACAGTCAAATGTTTATGGATTGTTTTATGTTCTATTAGTTTACCCATACTGGGAATTTTAGCTCACCCTTTATATGTTTTCTTTTCCCCAGGATATAAAGAAAGGTTTTAGGTAAGAAAACAAAAGGGGAATTCATTATGGGAGATGCTGAAGATCTTTCACCATGATTAGAAGATTATGTTATGAGATTCCAAACACACTAAAATATTAGGGTCCTTGAGTTTTGGTTCTTGATATGTATTAATTAATCTGAAAAAGTAATTTAATGTCCATGTATGTCAAGATTTGGGTCTCTACAGTTGGTATCAGAGGAAAGGTTTAGTCATCCTTTGGGAACTAGGATGCGAAAACTTTTGTGAGATCCCTAGAGATATTTCTAAGGTATGTCTAAGGATGTACCTAAGGTTAAGTATAAGTATATGTAATAGTCTAAGAATTATGGTAAAGATCATAGAATTAAACCTAAGATGTTATATGCTGAAGGTACTCCCCCTTTATTATGTTGTTTTCCTATTATTATTTTTTCCTCTCACACTTTTCTTTTTGTTTTTTAGAAAATGGCTAGAAACCGCATGTTTCATGGTAATGGAGAATATGATGGACAATGGAATGATATTCTTCATGATCAAGAAAATGAAAAGGGATTTGGAAGGAAAAACATCTTTATTATTCCTAATCAGCAATCTCATAATGTGATAAATAATCTCAACTTTTTCTAAGCTTTCTAACTCAGCTAATAAGAGAAAGAAGGAGTTTCATGATGATCATAGACGAAATAATGTTCATTTTTCCTAATGTAAATCATGTGGGAAGAGACATCAAGGTGAATGTTTAAATGGAACTGGAAGATGCTTTGGGTGTGGAATAGAAGGACACAATGATAGTAATTGAAAATGAAAAGGATCAGTTAACACCATTGACAAGGATACTGGTATTGCAAAGACATCAAAAATGGTTATATGTTTTAAATGTGGAATGTAAGGGCATTATTCATACCAATGTCCTAAGGAAATGTCTCATCAATAGAATTAGCATGGTAATATGGGTAGTATTTATGATGATGATGATGAAGAGACTACAAATGATATGTGAGATGAAATAATTCTTGACGCTTGGTCAATGGTGTAATAAGGTAGTGGAATGATTTTTGTTTATCAAGAGTTATGTTGTATAGGTAATGATACTATGGAATAAAGACACATCTACGGATTGGTAAAATATTTTTTTTCCTAAATAATTAGAAATTATATGTTTAATGGTATAGGTAACCATGAAAGGTTAGTCAGATATTTTTGGAATGTAGATGATATGTGCATAACGAAGGGATAAGGAGATAATGAGATGTTTGATAGTATTAATGATCTCACGACTGATATAAGGACAATGCGATATCATGGTTTGTGTATATTGAAATTTTGGGATGTTGAAAGAGTTAAATTTTGACAACATTTATCTTTTCACTAAAGGTCAATGGGTATTCATTTTTCAAGAGAATACATGATTACGGTATTCACATGTTTGTAAAGTGACCAACAAGATATATCGTATGATATATGGGGATGAAATGATGGTATTCACATGCTTGGTTGATGACATTTCTATTAATCGTTTTCTTTATACTATAAGATTGAACATAAGTATTTTTGATTATCCTAATTGTTGGAATGGATTAATTTGGACATCAGATAGAATTGTTTTAAGGCAAGAAATTTTACGATATTATTAATGGAATTATATATTAATGTAGTTTTAGAAAAAGGACAACCTCCAGGATGGGCGACAACCTGTCGCGTCGGACAAGGCTGTGGGAATCGAACCCACAAACAATGTGCGACTTGCCTTTATCGCCTACCATTGGCCTACATGAAGTCCCTGGTAAGTAGAAACTAGTTTTATTATATTAATTGGTACGATATATGATGTATAAGTCCATTTTTTGAATCATATAAAATTAACCACACTATATATGGACTTATGTATATTTGATAACATTTTATAACCTTTTGTTTGAGACAGATGGAATGACCCATCATTTTATCGCATGATTTGCTAACACATCACGAAAGACAAATTCAACTTCATTTCATTAATAGATGAAGTGGAAATTATTAATGAAATGACCAAAGGTGAGATTGTACCAATATAATGAAAGTATTTCTTCTAATTACAATTTTTTTCCTTTCAACATTAGGGAAATGATATTGAAAACCAAAAATGATGTCCTATTGCCCTCATACCTGATTAATCAGAAGGTACCTTATATAATAACATATTTATGGCTTTTTGATTGTTGTATTTTTCATATCCATGTTTTTTACCACTCTCCATCAGAAATTAATGGTTAGATTTATCTTCCATATCCATATTTTCACCTATGTTCTCCTATGTGGAAACCCAGTGATGAGTTAATTTGTGTACCGTTATGTTTCTTACTTTACTTTATAAAATTAATTTTTAGTATTCCTTTTTACGATGTGGGTTTCTATGAAATAAAATTTTAAGAAGGTAACCATTTATAACACCGACGAATTTTGAGGGCAAAATTCATTTTAAGGGGGCTAGAATGTAACACCCCGAGATTTTATGAAAAATATTATTTTAATATCATTGATGTCTTGTGTTGTACGATACACCAAAATTAGCTTAAATTATACACAAACACTATTCTTTGCTTATGTTTCACACAAGAGCAACCTTCCACAAATAGCATGTGTTGTACGCAAAACTGAGTTTCACTAAACAATGTTATATAGTTATAATATTATTTTGAACTAGAAAATATGAATAGTAGTAACTATATTTTGAGTTTTATGACATTATAATACATCTAAAAAATTTTATAGAACATGGTATGAGAACAAAATAATTCTTTTGGGTAAAATAAGTATTTTTAATAAAATGTAGTTTTTCCGCCTTTTGATGGATCAACCACATTAAATTTAGTTTTTGAAATGTTTCTAAGATAAATTTTACATAATAAAATTCTTCTTTTCAATCAGGATATAAAAATTTACATTGGATAATGTTTTGATATTTTTCTGACAACATTCTTATTTTGATGAATAGTAAAACATGCTAATTTTTACTTAAAAATAACATTTTTCATCAAGATAATTTATATGAATAAATTATAATAGTAACTTATTTTAAAGTATAAATATAATATATTTTTACCATTTAATATTATTTATGTCATTAGCATTGATTTTACATTGAATTCATATGTTAAATCAATTCAATCTTTTGCAATGTCTTAAATTAAAACCCGATATTTTTACAACGCGATTAATATTAAATAAATTAATGCAACATCTGTGTTTTGAATTCAGAAAAATGGATTCCATATTTGGAATATGTAGGTACAAATTATGTTAATAGGATACTTTTTATTTTTGGTCATTATGAATAGTAACTACGGTAAATTTTATTTACCATAGTTAAAGGTAAATTAGGTAATTAAGGGTAACAATAATATTATAAAATTATCCTATCACTTGTCTCAATATAATTGGATGATTATATATCAACCTAAGGCATATTTTGGTACAAATGGAATCCATTGGAACCCACATGCATGTGATTAAGACAATTCATTTATTTTATTTTTAGGAAAGTGAAATATGTCTCACTCAAACTTTAATAATTAGATTATTTTTAATATAAGGATATACAGAATATAATTTTGGTTATAAATACAAATTTGAAAGATAAATTTTTTTTCTTTATCATGGTAATTTATTTGTAATTTTTAATAAATATTTAGAAATCTTAATAGCTTATACATTAATGATGTAGAAATTATTTATTTAGTAAAAAATCTATAATATAGTTTTTATTAAAATACTATACCTATAAAAATGGCCAGAAACTTGACCAAACCATAATGGTCGAGAATATATATAACCTAATAATCCAAGGGTCCATTTTTGGATCATTTGGACCCATATAAAACTAATTAGGGAATTTATATTATTTTATTTTAAATGATGTGAAAGATGTCACCATCATAATTTAATAAATATAACATTTTAAATGGTGTGATTTTAAGATGATAAATTTCGAGTAAAAATATAATTATGAAATTGTTTATATTTATCTTCATCATAGGATTTTATTTTTAATTTTTATGCAACAAATAAGTATATTAAATAATTATACAAAAATTTTGTAGTAATTATTTTATTAAGAGATATACCAAAAAATGATTTAAAAATATTAATGTAAATAATATATGAACAAATTAATGTTCCCCATGAATTTATTAGATGAATATGACATGTTAAGAATATATTATTTATTTTTTTTCGAACATACCATCTCTGTAGTTTTTTTCAAAATTCAAATAATGAATAGTGTCAAAATTGACACTATTGATATTTTATAAAAATTACATATTATTAAATTATTGAAAAATCACAAAATATTGAAAAACTACCAATTTAAAATTATAAGGATTTTAAGGTTATAAATTATCCAATTATGGTAAATTTACAACATTTAAGTATGTATTTGTAACAATTTAAAATTTAGAATTTTATTGCCACAAATAAAATTAAATATATTAAATAATGATAAATAAAGTTTATAAGGTTTAAAATAAACATAAAACATGTATAAATTTAATTGGTTGATGAGATTAAAACCCTATATTACCTAATATCCCAATCTGATTCACTTTAGATGTTATTATGTGGGGTTTTATTTTATTATTAATTAATATTTTCAATGTTTCGAAAAGTGCCCCTCTCCTCTCCTATATAAGGGAACCTACTCCCTGTCCATTTTACACAACTTTGAGCCTTTAATCTCGGCCAAACCCTACCCATTACTCTTCTCAACTTACCTTGTAATATTCTGGAGGTTCTGGTCTTCTCAAAAGACCAACTCTAGTCCCTTAAGTGGAAGCATAAAGGAGGTGTGTCGAAGAAGAGGTAATCTCTTCTACCGATTATTTCAAGTTTCATTATTCTTCCACATAATCTTATTTAGTTGTTTAATTATAATGTAATAATATCAGTATCAATACTATACTGATATGTTATTATAAATATAAAACAACCCCATTTCACCTTCTATACATCCTAAGGAAAACGAAATCCTCGCGCGTGCGTACGTACAGAATACCATCTCCAAGCCATGGTGTAATCAGTTCTTCCCACCACCACCTTACTTGGATAGGTACAATGGTGTAAATAATAATTATATATGGTTATTATAACATCATAATGATTCTGAGATATTATATCATCCACTCCAATTTTATTTATTAATTATGGGAACGATATCATCGCTCGTGCGTATGTATGGACTACCGTTTCCACGAACGCGATGAGATTTATTCTCCAAATTAACCATTAAAGAATGATTATAAAGTATATATAATAAATAATCATGAAATATAGTACATATTAATTATATTGGATTTATTTATATGTTATTTACTCACTTCCATTGAAGTCAATAAGGATAGGAAAATAGCGTTCATGCGTACGTACGACCTACCGTCTCCATGAACGGTGTGTTTCATTTCATTTATCTATCTATTATATATATATATATATTTATTTATACTGAATATATATGATATATAAATCGTTTTTTACATTCAATAAGTAATTAAATCATGATATAAGTAATAATAATAACAAGAACGACATGTTCAAACACGTATGATAAATGAAAACAATATTACCCAAAATGTTCCTTTAACATGAAATTGACAATTGAACTTCTAATATAAATACCTAAGTGAATCATTTATGATATCATAACAATGAATGTGATTCTGTAACAAGTCAATGAAATTATTTAAATCATTATTTAGTACATTCGGATACATACTAAGCATATGGGACATATGGGAAGGGACAACTTTTCCATTCTCATTTTTATCCGAGATTGTTTATTCGTAAGTATTTACTAGGGTTATATTTATCATCTAGGTCCTTGTTTTCTAAAAATGTTCGCATTAATGTATAAAGTCCTTTTTACCCTTTTTTGACTTTTAATACATGGTATGTAAGGAATCTTCCTTTTGTTTAAGAAACAAGGTACTTTTTGACTTTTCCATTAAACGTACGAGGAAAATGTTTTTTAACTTATATGGCATGAATTGATTTTTACAGTTCTATAATGTCTTATTTTCATGAAGCTTACTCTACAAGATTTCATGAATATTTTCAACAAAATATTTTTCTATAAAAATGTCATGGCATTTTGTGAAAAAGAAAATTATTTTTAAGAAGAAAGGATTTTTTCCTCAAGAATTCATCACAAGTGTTTTTTCAAAGACATTTTCTATCTAAGATAACATTGTTTCGTATGTGTATGTTTCAAGTATAATGTCTCTATGATTTTCATTGTTTCAATTTTCTTATGATGAAATGATATCCATTTTTTTATATGGATTATGTTATGAAGAGATGATGTTTATGAAACTGATTTTATTCTTATATTTACGATGAATGATTTATATTTATGTTGTGGCACAAATAAGAATGATTTCATTATGAGATGGGTGGGACATATATCTCTCTCCTATTCATTGGGTAAAGATTTATATCTCATGAGATAGACATGGATATAAGAGCAAGTAAATCTGGTTCAGTGATACATGACTGGAACGAGAAGTGAACTTGATTCAGAAAGTGACTTTTTCCACTCAAATGGTCTTGGCAACAATGCCTTGGATTCTATGGAAATCATAACATGTGATTAATGGTTTCCACACTTACATGTTTTATTCCCATTCTATTTTATCATGATTACTGTTCCTTTAGGATCTATACCTTATGTACTGAAATGTTTTATGTCATTGCTCAAGATTTTGAGGTTTAGATTTTATGATCATGTTTTTACATTCAAATTTTTATGGATTGTTTTATGTTCAATATGTTTACCCTTACTGAGAATTTGAGATCACCTTTTATATTGTTTCTTTTCCCCAAGATATAAGGAAAGGTTTTAGGAATGAAAACAAAAGGAGATGATCTTTATGGGAGATGTTGAAGATCTTTCACCGTGATTAAAAGATTATGTTCCGAGTTTCCAAAGATAGTAAACTATTATGGTCCTTGAGTGTTGGTTCTTGTTATGTATTAATTATTCCTCAAAAGTAATGTAATGTCAATGTAAGCCAAGATTTGGGCCTCTACACGAGGTCGAAGCATTCGTCCTCGTGGATTCAAGATGTTGTTGTTGCTTCAATATCCATTCTTAGATGCACGTCAAAGTTAATGAAGTCTCACCAGAGTTCATCAATCATCACTGGTGAGAAAGTTCGTTTGAAGGTTTGTCAGAGGATCCTCACCGATTAATCCTCCCCCCACCAACCCATAAAAACATTAAAAAGAAAACATGTCACAAAATTTTAGATACACTAGGATGTCACATCGTTATAGAGAGATATTACATCGTTACACAATGTGATATAAGACATTAATGATCCTCATTAAAGCACCTCGTCTCCACCTCATCGCTGCACCGCAACATTGTCGTCCTCCACTCAAAAGTGAGAAATGAAATGAAATAATTTATTTATTTTATTTTATTATTTTCTCAAAATGTACAAAAAATAACTTTTCAAATCTTCCCTTTCATGTCGAAGTTAATTTTTTTATAAGTAAATCTCCACGTTCTGAGTTCGACGGTTCTCTCAGATTTCCAATCCATGCACAGGTCCAAAAGATAGAAAAACTTGCTCATACGTTTACTGAACGTGCATTATTAAATGATAAAAAATTTTAATATTCACCGACTACCCACAACAGTATAGGTAAGACCTTTCCTAACGGGAACATGCCATCACGAGATCAATGATATGCTCAGATATCCATTATGATTTCCCATTTATGAGTTATAAGTATTTGAAAATAAAAAACCATTTCTTAATTATTTTATTTATAGCCAAAAAATAACATCCAATGTTGTCCCGCACTGGCCAATGTTACTATATTCCAAAGGAAAGAATACTCTGACGATCTCAGAAGTGGTATCTATTATTGAATATGAGTCACTGTTCGTGAGTTGTAGGCTTTTTAAAAATAAAATAATTTTTATATTGTTATTTTATTTATGGTTATGCCATTTTCTGTTTTTCTCATTAGAGGGATACACCGACTAAAATTAAGTCTCTACTGGGGTAAATCCACCATCCTGAACGCAATTGTTCACCCAGATTTCTGATCCAAGAATCCATTTTCCTGTTATTCCACATTTTTAGGAAATTTTCTCAGTTGTGTTATTTGAAGCATAACAATTTTTGACTGATCATCCTAGGAACTCTGAGCTTCGGAATTGCATGTTGTCTTAGCCCCTGGTCTCAAAATAATTCTATATATAAAAACATTACATGTAAATTCTAGTACATTTCAAATAATGTAGTCAAGAACTCATATGTAAAAACTAAATAAATTTAATTTTCACTAAAGAAGTATATTCCTCAATCATAAGTACAATCACACACATCTAGAATATCGGTAATGTAGAACCTATGTGAAAAATATGATTCATGTGACACTTATTGATAATAAATCCAAGAGTTAAATATATATAAACATAGAAACCTCGAGAATCAATTTGAATCACTCATGTTGATGTAATATAACCATAAAACCAAAAATCAAGGACATGAATCACATGCCTTAGTAAAATGGACTTCCCTCAAGAATGTTGTCAACAACTCACTAGTTTGAGTTGCATATCAACGCTTGAAATATTACAATGTCTCCCATATTACAACTCCCCAAAATTAGAAAACATGAAATCTAAAATTATATTTTGTGACATCATTACATGAATCCCCTAGTCCAAGTAAAAATTCCATATGGCCTTTGGGGAAACTCCTCCTACACCAGAGGATACCGAATTATATTGAGGGACTTATATAGAATCATATAGAGAATATACAATTATTAAGAGTAAAAAATAATACAAAATTAACAAAACATGTAAAAGTATAAAATTATAGTGAAACGGAGAAAGAAACATATAATCTATAATAAATGAATATGAAAACCATACACTAAAAATTCCTAGTGGGATACCGAGAAGTAATCTCCCACCAGATTGGTCATGAACTAGATAAAAAACAATTAAAAGTAAATGTGGCTCTACAACTATAAGCCTCACCTCCTACTTGTCTCCATACTTATAGTGTGTAATCCAAAACATTGGTGAAAACTGAGTGTCGTTTCATCCTATACCTATAACAAGTGATGGATTCTACGGTACCTAGGTGCAATGTTCTTCTAAGATGGATGCGAGTATAATTCATTAGGACACCCCCATCATGGTACAACAATGAAACTATAAATATTGTGTACATGGATTTTTTATTATAAAAAAATTTGAGAAACATTTCATAAATTGTTCATCCATAACAAATAATCACTAAATAAGTCAAAGAAAATAATAAAAAATACAGAGTGAAAGTAAATTTTCAAAATTTCCATGAACATCGAATAAACCTCATTGGTATCCATACTAAAAAGAAAATCATGGATGTCAAAAATGATTAACTACTAGAAAAAATTCTAGTTAACATGTCACTCATCATCATCAAGTCATTGAGTTGGCATGTTACTCATCATTTTCAAGGCATTTTGTGAACATGATACTCACTATAAAGAATTGAGACAATATGTCACCCACTATCCACAAGGTCATTTTACACCTAATGGCTATAGCCATGGGTATGGCCTTAAAATTATAATACCCATATCACGTACTCTTGTCAATTATCATCATAATCACAATTCCTTCACAATGCCCCTCTATGTAATAATTATATAATAATGGCCCACATTCCATCAAATAGAATAATAATAACATCAAATACAAAATGATATGTCACATAATAGGGAAAATCCTACATATATGATGAGAAAAAAATATCCTCATGATTTTTTAGTATGAATAAAAAAATACATGAGATCATAATCAAACATTGTATACTAAGCTATAAAAATGACTCTTGGAATCAAGCATCATACAAGATTCTTCTGGACAACCCACACACCAAATTGTCATAAATACCTCAAATATTCTCTCATGAGACACACATAACCACATATATGATAATGGAATTAAAAATGGCCTCATGGGATATTTTTCTCTTATATAAATACAAGGCACTCAAATGTTTCCATGTAATCTATTTCACACATTGTTATCATGCATTGTAATTCAGAAACAACCATAAAACCTGTGGTTATGGGTTTGTTGGGTCCCTTGGACCTTGTTCAATTACAATTAGAGGGATTCATTTAATTAATTTTTAATTAATGACCATTAATAAATTCATAATTACTTATTATTCAAAAGAAATGTGAATTAATGTGGCATTAACCTATGGTGGTAAACCACATTCCACATGCTAATAATCCATGAATAACCCATAGGGTATAGTATAAGTGACAACCTACCAGATGTAGAGTAAACACCCAAATAAGAACATACTCATATTTTTATAGGTCTATCTGTGTCCATTAGTCCTCCATAAATCACCTTATTGTTCATCTCCTTCCAAATCAGTAAAAATAATTAATTATAGATAATTTTTAGTTATTTAATTGATTACAAGGAAACTCACTTCCAAAGGAGAAAGGAATACTGTGTAAAATTTTTACTAGGACTCACTACCAAGAAGGAACCATGACCAAAGACCATCAAAATAATCATTAAAAACTTATAAAATCATTATGGTAAAAGGTACTATCACATGAGAAAAATGATTGAAAATTTAATAAAAAAAACTGGGACAAATATAAAAAGTTCAACCATGCAATATATGATATATGAAAAATTTTCAAAACGATTTCATCCACTCAAAAAACATGCAAAATTGTTTGTTGAGAGAATTGTCTATACCAGCTTACTGATATAATGGAAAATTTAACTCTATTTCAACAAAATCCAAAGAAGAGATCACCATGTAAAATACATTCATCGAAACACCCATTAATTGAACACATTCCACATCATAGTAGATTATATTTCCATGAAAATAAAAATCATAATATCCCTAAAATATTCCACCATGATATATTGAAATTTTCAGCTTGTTCATGAATAAGGATTAAAATGATTCATCCATATTTAATATAATGACTATATATCATCAATTAGGGATGATTGATATTACGATCGATGAGAAATGAAGTATCTTACTCATATAATCTGAGTCCGGTATATTTGAATGATATTTCACTAAACCTAGATCATCTCATTATATAAAACCTTCACATCATAAGTATAAGGATATCTTATAAGGAATATGAGATGATCTGGTAAACAAAAACAATGAACAAGAGGTAAATGTTTAATCATTCAGAATTCCAATTATCTTATATCACTAGATACTCTATTAATACACAAGGCAGTTTGTGGTATTTAGTTTATATTCTTTCATAGTACATAGGTTAAAGAAGTTTAGATAATATTGAGATAAATTATTAAATACATATTATTAATTCACAGTTAATAGAGTTTTAAAAAACTAATTTCATGTGGAAATGGTTTGGTCATTGGGTATGGGAAACCATTCAATAATCATGCAAGGATTCATCCTATTTATGGTTGCCTTAAAATGATTTCAAACCATGAATTTTCCATACTATTTAAATCATAGAATCTCACAGACATTTTTATGAAAGGAAACATGGTTTGAATAATTGGTTTCCATGACCACACATCACTAAGTTTTTTCTACCATATATTCACATAGTTTCCAAGGAATAACTGTAATGTTTCCCCCTAACCATGCTCAAACCATGAAATATTTAAAATGGAATCTCAAATTGTAACAAAATACATCGATTATCATAATACATAATCCAAATAATCATGGATATAATTATTGAAGGAAAAGATGAAATTTTCTTAGAAATTTTCTCACATAACAATTCTAGTTGATATAGACTCTGAAATATAATGTACTCAACTTAAACATTCTCACTCATAGGAATATCCATGAAATTTGTGTCATTTTTTATAACATCAGTAAATTTATCCAGAAATTGTATGAGGATCTCATCTTCACATCATATCTTATTAGGAATTTCACTGTTGTAGTCATCACATAACACATTACACACATTGTTAATAATATTATTTATATATCTGACCACTATCTGAATTAAATGATTACTATGAATGATAATACAAAAATTAATAGATATATAAAATTTAACCATATTTTTTTTTATTTTTGTAATAAATGATGTTTAGAACTGATCTTATGAATGCTTATAATTAAATATTCCATATCAATGTTCACTTACATAATATCATCTATAACCAAATTATGTTACACAAAAAAATTATTTAAATATTTTATAATTGTCTGTGAATATAATTTGAATTATCCAATTCAGAACCCTAACACTTTCTGGCAATGTGTTATGTCAAAGACTCACTCAATATTAATCAGATTGATTATCAGGTGAATTCTCAATGATCACTAATATAGTTGATTAAACATAGGTAAATATGTGTGATAAAATCATATACTATCGAGTATACTGATATATATGTAATGTGTTGGAAAACCAAATACACTATAAATTATAAAAATTCAATGTTGTTATCCTTTGAATAGACATAACCCTATGGGTTTAACTTATTTATAATCATATTAATTACTATAATTTTTTATGCCAATCTATCATAAAAACATGAGTTAACAAAACCATAAAAAATTTATTCAATTGTTCTTAACATACTTTTCAATCAAATACAGCCCATTAAACAGAAGTTATAGCTTATTTGGAGGATTATAAACATAAATACATTAAATTAAACATAAAACATCATATTAAACATATATATTATCTATATTTATAAATCACATAGTTATCGTAACACTAATAGATATTCAAAAACATTATTGGATACCTCGGAAAAATAAATTATAAAAATACTGATCTACAAATCCAAGTAAGTGAATAAATATATCAATAATGAATAATATTTACATTAAAGAGGAATAATTTTTTTTTGATAAGGAGGTCGATAACACTCATAGAGAAATGGAATAAGAAAATAACATTGTAAAATCATGGATTCCAAAAATATGTGGAAGCCACATATGATGATAAACTAGAAACATAAGTCCAGGATCACTCCAATGAAAATCACTATAATGTGAAAAAGTCCCATGCTGAATTAGGTTCACTCACCATTCCCATACATATAGTTAAAATTTACATGGGTTGATTAAGTTCATAATCTAATCTTGTACAAAACATATCATGAGATATAAATACTCACCCAATGCATTGGAGGGATAAATAATTCAAATAAAAAAATAGAAATAAATAAAAATCTTATATAATCATGCCACATTAATAAAATTATCTTTACAAAAAAATAATCATGATAAAACAGAATAAAAGGATGTGGGTTTTGTAATTATGATTCATGTCATAACCAAATGATAAATCATAAATATTTCTAAGAGAAGAAGGAATTATATCGTTTCATTTATTCATGTTGGAAAATGAAACATAGGTCTTGAGAATTTAGTTCTAATGTACAAAATTCCTGGGAAGGTTCTTGGAGATTAAATAATAACCACAGACCACATGGGGGAGCATTATAAATAAAATATATTCTTAATGAAGGATATACCATATTTTTTCATAAAAAAATTAAACCTGAAAGGATCTTCATTAATTGATTAATTTATTTAGAATATAATATTTTTATAAACCCATTTTATAAGGGACATTCAAGACATAATAAAATTAATAGAAATGGTGTGTTAAATCATCCTGACTTTAAATGGTAATTTAAATAGAAAATAAAAAAATTTATATCCCCAAAATTAAAAGGAAATTAAAATTTACATAAATTTAATGAAAAAATATAAAAAATATAAAAAATTATTTATATTAATTTTTTATATAATATATAAAAGGAATGTGAACATTTGACCATCATGTAATGAATGTGATAAAATAGATCCCTTACATTAATATTTTAATTCATTATACACTTAATCTTATCTTCATTGATAGAAAAATTATTTTTATTAAATACATACTTACGAACCATAATCATCTATATTTTATATTCCACGCTCTATTATCTATCTTATTTTATTTATTTATAATATGTTTTTCTTTCTTATTTCTGTTACATGGGGTTTTCCAATAAATGTTTCTATATGGAATTTTGTATGTTGAACATGCTGGAAATAATTATAATGTAGTTTAATAAAATCCATATTATTTATAGTTTTATTTAAATATTTTTTCTATATTATATACAGTTTTGATGACATATAGTAACGTTGGTGATGAAAATTAAAACACATTGGTCATGGTGTCAATGTTATGTACTTAAGTATGATTTATGTTTCCATTTCTCAATGAATTAGAGATAATGATGAAAAATAAACAAATTTAAATTGGAAATCATAATTATATATAGATAAAATATATATTCCTGAAATAAATTCTATTGATTATCCATTAAGGTATGTGATGAATATAAAAGACATGCCTTTGTGTAGGTGGTAATCTATGCACTACAGTAATGAATTTTTTTTAACAAATAGAGAGGAATAAAGAATGGTTATTAAATTAATATAATAAATCTATGTATAATAAAAATGATGTTTTCATTATATTGTTTTTAGATATTAGTGAATATTAATTATATGTTTATGCGGAAAATATTATGAATATAGAATATTCTACATTGGAAACAATATCTTCTTTTAGAGATCTCCTTGGAAGTGAAGGCCTTAAGATAACATCAGGAGATCAGGGAATACAAAGGAGAAGACTAATTCGATGGGAGTTTTTTGGAGTATATTTTTTGGTTTATTATAATGGAATTTGTAACCATGGAGGGTTGGAATTGATCTCCTTTTAGAATTGAATAAAATGGATATTTTGATAATACCATTTAGATTATAATGATATCATTAAACTATTCCATATAAAATGACTCGAAAAATTTATAATAATGTAGAGTGGGTTGGTATTTGTTTGATAAATCCTCATCAAATAATTAAAACACATGTTTTAAATACTTTTCAGGTCATTTTAGATCGGTTTATATATTCTAACATTTTTATTTTTTCAATCGTTACCATTTTTTTCCTATCAGAGATTATATTTAAAAAATATATAATATAAACATTTTTTATTTTTATTATATGTTTTGACCATAAATTTAATCATAATTTAGTTTAATACTATTTCTAAATATGAATAAAATAACTTTTAAATTAAAATATATTATTTATAATAAAGTGTAGTTCTAGTAAAATTATTTTTAAAAATTATGTGCTACTAAAAAATGTTAATATTTATTATCAATTAAATGACTGTTAATGTAACTATATATAGATTTAAAAATCATATTGGGTTAATAATTAAATTTAATCAATTAAATTAATTTCATAAAAAATAAACAATATTGATAAAATAAATTATTTTATGAAAATTATTTTCCAATTATTCAGGTTATTATCATTAATCACAGTATTATTAAATTTATAACTAAGAATTATGCATACTTTTTACTAATATTGGAATTTTGAAATCTAATAAGGGTTAAATTATGTTATATTTATTTTCTAAAAGTGATGATATTTTTGTTTTACAATAAACACATAATTTTTTTTACTGTGATGCATTAATTGAGATTCAAAAATGTAAGAAAAGTCTTTATCAATTAAAAAATCAATTTATATATGAATTGTTTTTCTCAATAAATATTTATTATTAATTTTAATAGTTACTTACAATTTTATTTTTAATATAGGTATTTTTGAAAATTTTATATTCTCTAAAATTTCTATTTAATTAATCATTTTTGAAATATCATGAAAAATATCATAAAATAACACTAAAATAATAAATCAAAAAATTAATACATATTTGTAAAATAATAAATTTAAATATATGATAAATATATTAAATCAATATATATTTACTAGTATATATTCTCCCTATTTTAATGGCTATTGTATTCATATTAAATGAAAAAAAATTATTAAGTTTTGATGGTTTTTGGTTTATTCTGGTATTTATTATAAAATATTATACATGAAAAAATATATATTTAGTGGAAAATGCATTTAATATATTGGATCATTATGTTGGTAATGATGATAATTGAGTTGTTATTTATTGTAAAAATTAAAATGGTATTCATTATTTTGTAGGTGGTGTACACACTTTCTCAATGACATTTATTATTATTCAAAATTCAAGATCTGTTTGCACACACCAACTTTAGAATTAACATGATTTACTGAATCTATTTATTAATTTAAGTAATTTTATTAATTTCTAATGGGATACCTCGATTAGGATGCACAATGTTATAGTGCCCTAGTAGAATTTTGTACTAGATCATTTTTCTTGGCAATTGACAGTTGAGGAATAAACTATCATATATTGTTGGGTGGTACACATTCCCTTTGGAGCATACACGTGATTTTGTTGATCTCACACGACATAGTGACCCCATGTGTCGGATACATTGGGACCTTTGGTTTGAGGTTAGAGACAGACTGTGTGGGCTGGATAAAGTGTTTCCCATGTGAGACCCATGAAATTCCTTTAAAACTTTGTGAAGGAGAAATTCCCATGAGGTTTCCTTTTCACAATAGTACATGGTGTCTTGGTAGTAGGGGAGCCTTATGAGATGAAATAAATTTTTTGGTATTCATACTAACCAAGAGTGTTTTGGATTATGGAGTGGTTTGAGGTCATCACCCATGTAACCATTATGATAATAATACATAGATTGCGATTGAGAGACCCTTATGATGTGTATAGTGTATGTTATGACAACATGGATCCTAAATGGTGACTCAAAGACATATTGACCCTAGTGAGGGTTTTTTTGGTATATAGAAAATAATAATTGGTTAGTAATTCGTCAAAATCATGATGGTCATTTTAATCATTCGGGGTATGGTATATTCCATCAAGGTAATAGTTACAATTTCTAAAACACCCATTAATAAGTTATTTTATTTATTTATTGAAAATGAAAAGGGGTGATGTTTTTTTATATAAATAAATATATGATATTACTCGATATAATATATCTCATAGGAGAGGTTGACAATTATTTTGGGTAATTCCATTTGTGTGGAAATTTATTATTGGGTAGGTATGTGATACTATCAGTGAGGATGACAAGTTTAAAGAGTATAGGCTGATTCGATAGACTAGGATTTTATTTTCTAGGAGCACTCATAGGGTCTATGAAATATATGTTATATGGACGTTCTATTAAAATCATATAGGGGATTTATGAGATATTATAATTTATACCAGGTAGATAAAGGTCTATTATAAAGATGCAGAATCATTAGGACATGCTCAGAAACACTGTGACACTAAAGGTATCCGATATGGTTGATTGGTGTTATGGACCTAAGGATCGACACATGGGTGGTACATGGACCATTGTGAGGTTGTTTTAGTCGTCATAGCCTACAAAACATGCTTTAGGAAATTTCTACATCGATTTAAAGTATGAATCATGGTTTTATTTTATTTATTGTTTAATATTTATATAATTATTTCTATTATCTCACATGGAAAAATATTTTCATTTCTAGGTTTATATTGGATCGTGTTAGTGGTTCTATATTTAGTTTGGTACTAAACCCCACATCGGTTGGACATGGAACATAGTTACCCAATACTCTCAACTCTTTTTAAAGGAATGGGTTGGGATGTGGTGTTATAAAATGATTTAGGTAAACCCAATCTGTCACTGAAGTCAGTCCTCCATACCAACAGATGTATGTTACCACTCACCACTAGTGGGAGACAAGCACAGATCGTAACTAAAAATCACTTGGGAATGGTTTCTCAAATATTAAACTATCATGAACCATATATATAGTGGTATATCCACATGAATTTAATTATATTATGTAATAAAGGAATGAATATATGACATAAAATAGCATACATAATGAAAAAATATTACATAACAATATATACTAACATAAAATCTCAATTCAAAACCCTAAAAGAATTCAATGTGAACATTTCTTAGAAAATTCAATACATACATTCCAATGGATAAAAAGTAATCAGAATTACAACACAATATCTAACTCAATAAGTCCTCATCTCTATTGAAAAACATAGGATGATTGTAATAAATATGTTCCACCCATGTTCATAGTGACCTTATCATTACATATATCCTGCAAAACACAATATACATATCTCCAAATGAATAAGTTGGGTGTGATGCCAAAATATCCACATGATAAATCCAAGAATCTATTTATGGATTTTAACGATGAATTAAAATAATCTAATTTTAAATCACTTTTTTCACTTCAAATACACCATGAAAACACACCATTTTAAAATAATCCTTAGACCTATTTATAGATGTTCATTTCAAAGAAAACATGTTTTATAAGACAATAATCATAATGGATTTTATAATAAACATTGAAAATTAAGTTAAAAACACCCAAAACAACAAGGGTATGTGTATCATAATCATCGTGCAGTAAAAAAATGGAATAACCTATCACGTCACATCAATCATTGAAGACAAATCACAAATCATATAAAAAAATCTATCATGATTAATACAAATAAAGTCTCCCAAAATAAGCTTCTAATCTTAATGATTCTAAATAAGGTATGTTACCTTTGAATTAAATGTGAAAGAACCTACATTCTTCCTCAGGCCCAAATCCAATAGCTCCCACGGTCTCTTGACATGAAAATTGAATCTTTAACATTCTTCCAATCTAATGTCTTTCATAGTCCCTTGGATGAAAAAATGTAGCTCTTATCAACAGTATCTAGAAAATAATATGAAGGACCCATGAACAGCCAAATTTTAAAAAACATGTTAATGATTTTTTACACCATGAAAGCCTAAATGTAATAAAGTGTTATATAATCAAAATAAATTTAAAAAGTGAATTTCCCTAATAAACATTACAAATCTATTAAAAAACATACTCATAAGGGAATAAAAATATTATTATTTTTAAATCTATTTATATACATCAAACTCCTTAGAGGCATTTCATTAAATTTTTAGGGTTCATACATGCCACCCACTTTTGAAAATCCATCATTAAAGCACTAAATTTCCAGAACAACCCATAATAGACATCAAGAATAGGATATAAATACACTATAAATCGTTTACATGGATATTAAACCAACACAAAGCAACTGAGATTCGTAATATAATTTCAATCCATGGAAGACACCCTTATATAGAGACACATACCTCTGATACACTTTCAAACTTGTTTCCTTCAAAGATAACCACTCTTAAAATGAATATAAAGGCCCCACAAACATAATACACAAGTAAACAAACAAATACCCTATTAACATCCTAATTCATTCAATCACTACCTTGTATGGTGCCACACATCCATGGAAATGGATGTAAATCACTAGAACGAAGGAAGATAATGGGAAAACTAGAAAAAAGGACAAAAACCATCCTAAAAAGAAAGGATCAATAATGAAATATACCATAAAATGAGTGGGGAGTCTCTACCACTATGAATAAGAAGATATACATTGTAGGGAATGAAAATTATGGTGAATACCATTAAAGGTCAATAGAGTCATTTGGGCAATAATACAATCTTAATGTGACCTTGACTGGCTGCATAGTTAAAAAACCATTCAGAAAACGTATAGGGAAATATCCCTCTAAAAATCAGTCCCAATTATTTTCCATGGGCTTTGAATTGTTTTAAAAACCATTCTAAAACCATTAATTATCCCACTATCCCTTCCTATAGTACCCCTTCACATTTAGAATATCAGTTAAATATAATATTTGATAATCTCACACCTTGTCCTCTTAAAAAAAACACTCATAACATTGACATATGAAACATGGAAACACCCATAATGAACCAAATTTTTCATAAAAATTAAAATTAAAAATAGTAGTAAACTAATGGGTTACCTAGACTAACTAAACATCAACTTTATAACCCATAATATTTCTCAAGAATACATGGAAGAAAACAATTGGGGGAACTTCTCCATTAATAAATATTCCCACTCATATAACCCATGGCCATCACCATAACACATTCATAAACCAAAGAAAAAATATATTGACTTACCATTGTCCACCTTATTATGCAGATGCATGATCAGAGTGACATAATCCACAACAAAGGTATCATTCTCTACCTCAAATTATTCATACTCTAGAATATGATATCTATCCAAAAGTTTACTATTACACTAGGATACATGAAAGATGTTGTGTATTGAGGTCATACAGAGTGAAAACATCAAAAGATATGATACTATTCAAAAATTATCTAAAACATGGAAATCCCCAACATAAGAGGACACCGGTTTTCCAGGCCTCCCTAAGAGATAGTGTGCTATTCGATCTAATATATGAGAATTTACCCACTAACCAACCTAAAATTCCAACAATAGATGATGATGATCAACATATGAATTCTTGTGAGTATAAGACATAATAAACTATTTTTAAATAAAGATAAATATCTTAAGTATATCATAGATGATACTCATAAAAACAAATGAAATCTAAACCTCATGATCACAATAGAAAAAGTAATAGAATGACCACCCATATAATGCTACAAACAAGGATGCCATGATCAGGTCTTGATAACTATTATTATAATAATACTAATATAATGGAATGTGGATTTCCCATGTACTTCCACAATCAGGTACACATTCTGGTAACATATCTTAAGTAGTATGTATGGTCCACTTTATATCACCATATATCTATTGGTGATATGAAGTTCTCAACTTTTTCATTGTTCCCGATGCATCCCTGAGTACCTTTAAAAATTTATGAGTGAAACATGATTCCCATTCTAAAAATTCAATATATATATATATATATCAATTCGATTATAATACAAAATATCCCATTCAATTAAACAATCATTTTTCATCAATTTTATTACAATTAAAATTTTAGAAACATAGGATTATTAAATATTACTATTATTTGATTCCTTACCCAACCCAAAATAATTTCCAAATTTAAATTAATTAACTATTTCATTGATTAGAAATGATAAAACAAAAAAATATATGATTGAAATGAACATTATAGATTAAAAATATATAGATAATTTGGTAGAAAACTGTTAACATTGTATAAAACATTAATATATTATTACTATCTATAAGACAATTCCATTATTTATTATAGATAAATATTTATAATTATAATTTCCTTTTTATTCAAATGGATAAATAATAATAAATTATAATTGAAGATAAATAAAAGAGAAGTAAATAATCTAATACCTCAAAATCTTTAACTTTAATCAGATGGGAAAAAATCAACGTCACATATCTTCTATCACCGCACCCATTATAAAACTACAATTTTCCGAGGATTTAGAGACATGATCTCAATGGAAAATGAAAATGAAAAATCCATTAAAATAATGGTTATTAAATTAAAAATAACTAAATGAATCATAAGGGGGAATCAAGTTTAAATAGATAGAAACTAAACCAAATGTGGTATAAGGGGTATTTATAGACCCACTTAAAAAGGTTAGTGAATGACATTACCCTATATATCCCATTTTAAAACTCAATGAAATAGGGAATTCGATGGGATAACATAAAAGACTTCACCATAACCTCCCCCAATAAATGGGTTATGTAAGAATCAAATGATAATCCACTAATATAGTATGTAGGTCTATGACATAGCCCTAATCACCATTTCTTATGACTCCATCTCCAATAGGGAGGCTATTTTATATCCCAATTTCCACGATGCTGCTAATTCTAATTAGGAAGTATCACTTAAACCTCATTACTCATCAAATGCATGCCACACCACAACCACCCCTCAAAGGTGTGGATCCCCATTTATCCTTTATAGATCTCATATCATGCTTCATGTACTTTCACACAATATATCCTAAGATTAAGGTGTCCCCAAGTTCTAGGATGCAACCCTACATAAAATGGAAGTGTCACCCCCATTTTCTACAAACACATTAAAACATCCTGAAACCTCTTCTTATCACCTTGAACACACAAATATCACAATAGTAATGGATCAGTAGATCCGAGACCTTAAATATAATATCTCTCAAACCATTCCAATACTCAATATTTAAAATTAAAACCAAAATTTAATTAAGGATAAATGTGGTTTTCCAAAAAAAATCCCCATGAGATACCTCCCATAGATGTCAACATCACTGGAGATTCACCAAATCAATCAGAGGAAACCATTAATAACCCATTAAACAAAAAACAATATATCCAAAACAACCCACTATGGAAAATATCTATAAAATGTGAGTATATTTACCTACGCCATGGAAGAAAGAAAAAACCATCTCGAAAACCAGAGCAGGTTTCCATATCCACAATGATCATTAGAATAAGTGATGTGATGAGAAAACATATTTAGAAACTGAGAATGTTTCTATTAATCACATTCTACGGTACTATCCTCTATGAATCCATTTCAATACATTAAAAAAATCAACAAAATAGAGCAACCACACAACATCATCTCCTAGAATTCCGGAATTTCTAAAAGTCCAAATATCAATGGTTGCATCCTCGTCGACATCGATATCATCCAAATCAATGGTTTGGGATTCATCATCAAGGTAAGGATGAATATTTTAAACATGAAATACATAATTTATTTGGGACATCTACGTAGAAATTTCTATTCAATACACCAAAACAACAACATGATCCAAAATACCTAATAAATCATGGAATAAACATACCCCACACCCAATCAATAGCTGCTTAGTATGAGGAGTCTCCTTCAACAACACAAGATCTCAAAAATTGAACTCAATAAGTTTTTTATTATTATTGGAATATGATAACTATCATTCTTACTATACCAATATCTTATTGTGAATTTCTTGAACCATTATCTATGAATTCAGAACTAGTTCTGTTGTGGCAATTTTTGCCTCACCGACCATGTTATGGATAACATTGAATTAAATGTTTTCGTAAAAAGTTTTAAATGGTTTCATACAAATTTTGGACTGTAAATATTATTTTAAAAAATAATGAACAATGGATGTCACCTCATCCTTGAAACAACAATGTCTATAACTCATGGACACAACATGTCTTTATTATTCAGGTTATTCCTCTCTATCTTATTTTATTTTTGTAGATGGAAATATTTTCTAAACAACAAATAACATCATAAAATCTTGGTGGATACCTATCAACACCTTATATGTAAAACAAGGATCCCATAAGATATGGTAATCAAATGGACACTATAGAGACTCACCAACACTTGTATACAATTCCTCAAAAAAACACTACTGATCTCAACTCCCTTATAGCTATAAATTCAGACAATTTCATCAAATGATTATGTATTACCCATATAAAATTGTGTCCTTCATAATAATAAGGAAAAAATAATGCTTTCCATTAATATTTCTTATCAATTACACTATGAAATTTCTAATGGAAATAGAAAACGACCATAAACATGGTACTCATCATTCACCTTCTTGACGACCAAACATCAAGAAACAAACTCAAACAAAATACATACATAAAACCATGCCTCCAAATGGGACCTCTCATACTTAATTAAATATTTTTTAATTCATGGATATACAAAAAAGGGTGTGTTGTTTATCTCTAATAGATTCTCCCGTCATGTCAAAAATGGTGTGAAAATCCTCCCCTAGAATAACAACTAGTGATATTTATCCTTTGACCAACCATCAGGCGAATCACCAAAGACAACTCAGTCTCCCAAGACATCTACCTCATAATACTGTAATGTGGAATCATCTACCTACTAATACTAATATAAATACACCTTATTCTAATAATTAAAAACATTTATATAAACCTATCCCTTATCAAGACTCATTATTGGGATCTCTCCCATTTCTCTCCATGAATAATCAAATTCATGCATTGCATTAGTTTATGACTTCATGATTAGTTCATTAGCTAAAAAATCCCCTTTCCTAGTGCATATGATATGTTAATATCATAATACTATATTAATTCTATCTTGAAATACTATCTTATGACCAAGTCACATTGGAAGAGTACACAATTATGGCTCTTATTATTAGTAAAAAACAAATAATACTCATTGATGTGGTAATGCCTCTTCAATGTTAAAGAAAATTCAGATTCTAAAATTTGATATTATTGATGGAATATATATTCTAATGGGTATTTAACTTCAAATAAAATATAAAAATGTCCACTACTATGTTTTAACACTTTCCAAACCAAGATGCAGTGAATAAAAAACCCCTAAATGTACTCCCTCTACTAGAAAACAATTTGCATGTGAAATGCGAAACTTCTCATGTATGTACATTAAAGATATCTAGAACTAATTTCTTCCAAATAAATACTTATCCTTTTTTGTCAAGGATATCAAAAGACTAACGTCCAAAGAAAAATTGGCTACAAAACTCTATAAATATAAAAGAAGGCCATAAAAAATTCCCACCTCTGGAAGAATCATAGTAGATACCCACGAAAAAATGCCTCTATCTCTGAAGGTCCCACGACTGCTATCTTTTGGTACCAATCATTCCCTATGAAATAAAATTTATGAGCATAAAACTCAAACTGAAATAGCATAGTGAATAGATATTGATGGTGGATAACTCCCTTAATGCCACATATATTCTCTACATGCTCCTCCTCAGATGTAGAGTAAACCTTGATTATTTTAATGTAAACAACCATGAAAAAATGCTAGATATCTCAAAAAACTATATTAATCAAACCAATGAACATGACTAGATCATTCTTCACAAAAAATTGTCTTCATAATTAAATCATAATTCCTATAATTCATTAGATTGTCTCCTTTCGAATATTCTCAACCTTCACCTATATTTGATGATTTCCCGACTGTGAAACTGTTTTTTAGAACCATATCAATCTATTCAGCTAATCATATATATCATCAATCAATGAATTAAGATAAAATTTATTCACTATATCCTATTTCAAGAGATGATAATCAATACCATGTTGCAAACAATCAATATCATTCTATACAAAAAATATCAGTGCATTCCATGGTTACACACTCGACCAAAAAAAATCTTTATATAATAGGTTAGCATGTTGTACATGGAACTCTCAAAACCCATACGGTTTCATCCAATAATGAGAAATCATGATAGAAGACACAACCAGTTGAATGTCGATTCCAAACTCTATATACTATTGAGTGGGAGACCCTACCACCTCCTTTAGAATTATATATATGTACTCTTCTAAAACATATGAAAACAAAAATGTCTGATCCTCCAAGGTATTCAATGCTACATCAGTCATAAATGAAGAAAAGGAATTAACAATCTTCTTACCCATCTAAGGGGCTCGCTGACCAATGATGAATGATGGCTCTCCATCATCAATAATAATACAAACTTGTATCATAAAAAAAATAAAAACATTCCGTAATGAATACAAACAATCTATATAGATGATGGTGTCATAAGGTTGTATAAGAAATCATAGAATTTATCCCAATGAGTAGTGATACCAAAAAACTATATCACTTCGGATTCATGATTTATATAGATAAAGTCAAACTCAAACTATTGTAGTCAATAAAATGTGAATTAGAATCCACTCCATTTAATGTAACATATTATTGAAAAGGGATGTTGGAAAAAAGAAGTGGATAGCTCCCAAAACAATTATTATATTCCACATGTAGAATACAAGAGAAGGGTTACTCAAATGACGTGTTTCTGACCTTGAAATGAAACTTATATAGTATAAAGATTGATGACCATCCCCATCAAAACATTGAATCTGGTGATGAACACCTCCATGAACACACTCACCATTATGAAGATAAGGAGCATTATGATGTTGTCCTATTCCCACCACATCACCCCTTACTTATCCCAAAATGGAACACCCTGAAACCTCTCCAATGGATGGAAGTACCTAAATATAGATCGTAATGTAGGACTCAAGAATTAATATGAATGCTCAGAACATTGCAGCACTCTCACTTATTATGAATTTAACCTATATAAGAAAATAATGATTTTGATAACATAGAATTGGTCTAAAATCCTCAACCCATGTAGAATTGAGATGATGAGGTCTGGGAACTAACTCAGTTGATTGAAATATAGTTTTTCCTAGAAAATGGGAGCCTCATACCACACTTCTTCATTGTCAGAAATCGTCATGACTCCCCTCGCATAAAAATATAATTCTAGATTGCATCCTATCAAGTGAATCTTCTTTGCCGAGCACATCAAGATATGTTGACAACCCAGCCATAGTGACTAGACATCGGATCTACAAAAACAAGGCCTCCTAAAAATTTCTCACCAGAGCCTCATCATTTAGAAATAGGCCTGAATGATATCTGAGAAGGGTTTTAAATGGATCATAAACTCCCACATGTAAGATCTACCATGTTGAATTGTACGTAGCACCTAGAAATTTTATACCATCATGGATTAGAAAAGAGATACAACTCAAAAAAATATCTCTTAACATATCCCATGAGTCCACCAACTGTAACACCCCGAGATTTTATGAAAAATATTATTTTTAATTTTATTGATGTCTTGTGTTATACGCTACACCAAAAGGATCATGCACTACTCGCATCCTTGACTTGGCTTGCATTACACGCAATCGCGACCTTCCACTATAGCTTGTGTAGTAAGCAATACCGAGTTTCACTAAACGAGATATTATTATAATATTATTATGAACTAGCCGTTATGAATAGTAATAACCACTTTTTGAAATTTTGTAAATTTTATTTTTCAAAATGGACTTTATTTTTGGATTGGGAATATCGAAATTATCTTAGGGTGAAATTTTGGTACTTTTCTGATAACTTTCATATTCTGATGAATAGTGAAAATCATTATATTTTAATTAAAAACAACTTTTGAAATTGAACTAATTAATAGTGATAAATTATTAATTTGAGTGGTTTTAAAGTACATTTAGAATATATTTTTACAATTTAATACAATGTTGGTCATTGGATGTAATTTCACATTTAAACCAGTTATAAACAAGTGGCAATCTTTTGATAGTTATTATCTCTTAAAAACACACTATTTGTTTTGAAGACGAGATTTAATTTTTAAATTAGTTAATGTAACTGATATGTTTTTAATTTGATAAAATAGACATCATTTTTGAATTCATAATATCAAGTATAGCTTTGGCCTAATTTTTGGTATTTTTCTGAAAATTTTCATTTTTTGATGAATAGTGAAACCACTAAGTGGTAGTTAAAAAACTGAATTTTTCATAAAACATAATTTCACCGCCTCTGTGAGTGAAATTTCGAAAATCCGAGAGACACGGTTAATATCAAGGACTAAAATGTGTTTCAATGAGATGAAAATAATTTTTGGTGAATAGTAACTTTTTACTTTTTTTACCACGGTTAAAAGTAAATAGGGTAATTAAGGGTAAAAAAGATATTATTATTACCCTAACAGATGTCCTAATTCTATTGGATAAGTGTAATTCGACCAAAAACAACCTTAGAAATAAAATATGACCATTTAGGCCCACTTGGATTAGATTAGGACATTTATTATTAATTTATTTAAAGAAGGGTTAAAATAGTTAAAATCAAAGTTTAATAAGTAAATCATTTTTAATATTTGGTTATACATAAGATAAATTCGACTATAAATATTCATTAGAAATCAAAAAATCTTTCCAACATAATGGTATTTTATTTTTAATTTTTAGACTTAAAATAATTTAATTTATTTATGATACAAAGATGATGTAGTAATTATCTTATTAATGAAATATTGACATAATTGATGTTATAAATACCCAAATAAATGTAATTTGAGACATTTTATGAATTAAACTAATATTATAGGTTAATATGACACGTTATTATTGATTTAAGTAACTTGGTTAAAACTAATCATGCAGTTATGATTTTCCCAAAAATCAATTACTAAATAGTGTCAAAATTGACATAAAATAGTTTTTAAAACAAAAATTATATTATTAATTGTTATTTTATTCCTCAAAATCTAAGGTTCGGCAAAATGACATACATACGGTTATATATATTAATAATAAACAACTTGGGGTTCGTTTGGCTTGATATAGTAAGTTTATTAACTTTATATTGTAAGAAAACAAGAAGACACTGTAAAAGTTAAATTATCTAACTTAAAGTTAAATCTAAATGATAAGGTTAAAATTGATACTTAAACATGTCTTAATTCTATTGGATGAGAGGATTTCGACCCATACCTACCTTATCTTTGAAATATATCAATTTTATGCTATTAAAAAGCGAATTTGACTTTATAATAAAATAATATTTTTAGTTAATCCAAAGGTGCCCCTCTCCTCCATTATAAAAGGGAACCTCCTCCCTCTCTTCCTCACACCAATTTGAGCCTTAATGCTTGGCCAACCCCTGCCAATTTCTCCTCTACACTTCCTTAGAAACATCCTAGAGGTTCTGGTCTTCTTCAAAGACCTGTTTTAATGCCCTAAAAGGAGGTCTCAAAGAAGCATTTCAAAGAAGAGGTAATGTCCATTATCGATTATTTCATCTTTATTTCTTCTTACACTTCTTCTTATTTAGTTGTTTAATTATGAATTAATAACATCAGTATCACTCATATACTGATATGTTATTATAATTATGAAACAACCCTATTTCACCATCCATCCATCCTACGGAAAAAGAAATCACTGCGCGTGCATACGTACGGAATACCGTCTCCACGCCGTGGTGTAATCAATTTTCCACCACCACCTTACTTGGATGGGTATAATGGTGTAAATAATGACTATATATGACTATAATAAAGTGATATTGATTCTGAAATAGTATACATACACTCCAATACAATTTCATGATCATAGGAACGATATCATCACTCGTGCGTACGTACGGAATGCCGTCTCCACGATGTGATGCGACTCATTCTACATGATCTTCATTGCATAATGATTATATAAATGAATTGAATGAATGAATATGATATATATTACACTAATACTATTCTGGAAATGAGGTATCTATACCCTAAAGATATGAATAAGAATTTATTCGACGAAACACACATAAGATCAAAAAGTAATAAACACCCGAATAACAAGTAGTAATGAAATATTTCTAATAAGAAGATAAAAATATGACCATATATGATATCATAACAATAAGTATGATTCTGTAATAAGTCAATAACATTATTTAAATATTTATATAGGAGGTTCGGACACTTACGAAACAAATCGGACCTAAGGTAAGGGAAATATCACAATCTCATTTTTATCCGAGATTGTTTATACTTTGGTGTTTACTGGGGTGTATTTTATCATCCACATCCATGTTTCCTCAATATATAATATTTTTTCCATCCACCCACAATTTTTTAAATCCAATTTTACCCTTCAGTGAGTTTTTAGTAAAAGACATGAAAGGAATATTTTGTCGTTTTTCGTACGAGGTACTTTTTGACTTTTCCGACAAAAGTACGAGAAAACTATTTTTTTAATTTATACGGCATGAATGGATATTTAAAACATTACTTAAAAGAAGATTCCTTTGAAAGTTTTCAAGTTTATTTTTAATCATCTTCTTTTAGTTTAAAATTGTATGACATGTTAAGAAAGGAAAATGTTTTTGAAGTAGAAAGGATATTTTCCTCAAGAATGGAGTTCAAGTGTTTTATCAAAATTATTTTCCATCTAAGATAATATAGGGTTCTGTTTCTCTCCATATTATTACATTGATTTGATTATGTTGTGATTTAATTATTTTTATGAATTCCTTTATCTTATATGAATTGTTTTATGATGTCATGTTGTTTAAGAATACCATTTTTATTTCATGGGTTATGCAATGATGTATGATTTATGATTTTGTGGGACACATATGAATGGTATCATTATGAGATGGGTGTGACCTATATCTCCCTCCAATGCATTGGGTAAAGATTTTATATCTCATGATATAGACTTGGCTAGAACGTCAGGTTAAACTGGTTCAGTGAAACAGGACTGAAACGAGGAGTGAACTCGGTTCAGAAATGTACTGTATCCACTAAGATAGTCTTGGCAATGAGTCTTGACAAATAAGAAATGATTCTCTATGATTATGTGTGTATGCCACAAAGTTTAATGTTTTATGTTATTATTATTGGGATTACATTTCACTACTATGATTTATCTCATGTTATGAAATTATTATTTCTTTTGCAGGTTAAGATTTCCAAAAGTTATGTCCTTATTTATATGATGTGATGGATATTTCTTTTGTTTACCCTTACTGAGAATTTGAGCTCACCCTTTTATGTTTTCTTTTCCCCAGGATATAAAGAAAATTTTTAGGTAAAAAAAGAAGATCATTATGGGAAATGTTGAAGATCTTTCACCACGATTAGAATATTATATTCTGAGTTTCCAAAGACACTAAACTATTACGGTCCTTGTGTGTGTGTTTTCGTTATGTACTAAGTATTCTGCAAAAGTAATGTAATGTCCATGGACGTTAAGAATCGGGTCTTTACACCAACTCCTCTCGATCAATGAATAATCTGATCCAAAATTCACTAAATATTAAGAAAAACAATTTAACCACTGAAAAAATATATCATTTATTATGAGAATTAATTGAAATGGAGGCTATATTTAACTCCCCTAACTAATTATATATGAATGAACAGTCATGGTACCCTTATGATTGAAATAACTCTTGCACTAAAACACTTAATGTTACCTGCTCTATGATTCTTAAACATTTACCTATACTCTATGGTGATCTACTTAAATAACCAATTGAAATTCATTAGAACGAATCTGAAAAGGATATAGAACTCATTCAGTACCTGAAATAAATAAATGGTAAAACTCTTAATCTTCGAATTTGGAATATTTTGAAATAAATAATTATTTATTCCATTTTAATATTTTAGGGTTTTACCGATCCTATGTTTAATATATTTTAAAAACATGTTCAATGAAAAAATATTAATGATACATTACATGTTCGATACCATACAACCAATATAATTTATTTTAAATACTCATTGGACATTATAGTCCATGAATCAAATAACAGGTACCCTAAATGCATTTTTCTTATCTGGTATCCCTTCTCTATATTTATTACTTAATGTTGCTAACACCATTTTTTACCGACTCAAAAAATATCATACATCCCTAACTCCAAACATCGCCACATCCCTCTATAATACCCTGGTCATAACACCTCCCTCAAAATGGTAACCATCGTAGGTTGGCATTGAGATAAGTGGGTTGTTGACCACCCCAATCCCACATCCATTAGCCCCTATGTTGTGGACTGACAATTAGGGTATATCATAATTGTTAATTGGAGGCATAACCCTCTATGATAATCAAAAAGAAGAAAGTGAGAAGACATATACACTGAAAATAACCTTCTTAGATATATAAAATAATACCATGTTCACACATGTAATATAATACAGTACTAAAACAATTGAAAGGGAAATTACAAGTAATAAAAATGGAAAAATGGAAATATCTATAAATCCCAAATAGCTCCAAAAATTCCACAAGATAGTAATACACCACCCTATCTACAAACCATTCCTATATACCTAAAATACATTTTATATGTATGTGAGTTGAGAATAATAATGTAATTTGTAGAATAATCCATTGAGCCTCCAAGGTAGCATATAAAAAAATCATAACAAATAGCATTAAATAATATGTGAGGCTAACACATAAACTAAATAGGTATTTTAGGTTATTATCATCTCGATGGTAATTCCTCAATAAGTATCAGATACAATAGATCAATTATTATAGTAATAAAATAATAAGGGTACCAAGCTAAATATTTTCCCCTGGTCATCCACAATGCAACAACATTTCACATTGGGATCAGCCTATCTCTAAGACTAATCCACAATGTAGGAACCAGGTCTATGTATCAAAACCTTCACCTCATGAATCAAATCTTCGAATAATCACCTATTACATCCCAATATAGTACCCATGTAGTTATCGGGATCTATCCCATCCTTTGTGATGTGTATTATACATCGAGTACTATACCACATTCCCTCATAACCCATAAACTGTGTAAGGATCCAAAACCCATAAATTCCTATACCCATCAAACATATTACAATTAGTTTGATACTATAATTGGAGATACATTTGTGTGATATAATCGTAATACATTACAGACATGTACATACATATATGGGTAAACTAACCACTTTACATACCACCACATAACGCTAACATGAGATTAATGCATGGAAAAACCTGGTAGTCAACATCCATCCTCCCATAGGGGTTATGGGAAAAAAACCCTCCAAGATAAGTACTTCCACTTTACATATAATGCTAGATATTGAAATCTAACCAGATGATTGATGGCCTTGGATACGTGTTTTGTAGAATCATGATTAGTGTTTGAGGATATAAGAAGATCGCCTTTTCAAATAGGGATATAAATTCATTAACATTATGAGATGTTAGTATTTTTTTTTATCTCATGTAATATTGTGTTTGGTATTTTTTTTCACACACACTAAGGTGAAGATCATGATAAATTAAAAAATTAAGGTAGTCTTCTAAAAAGTATAATTTTGATAACATATTAAGTATCAATATATTGTGTGAATAATATTTAAAATTGGAATGAAATAAGTTAATAAACACTTAATTTGTATGATGGTCCATATAAATTAAAATTAGTTTAACATATTTTTCTGAAATTTATATTAAAATTAAGATATATAATTAATTTCAATATAATTATATAAAATAACAATTATTTAAAAATCTAAAATGGAAAAATTTACTTTCTATGAATGTTTGGTACTTTTTAGAAAATATAATTTTTTATTCCAAAATATTTTTTAAAAAAAAATTAAAATTTTTAGAACTTTATAAATTTAAAAGAATGAATTATATGGTCATAATACCACTTAAGTGATAAAATATTAAACTTATTAAAATACATATACAAATTAAAATATAATTTTATCATAGAAACCCCCTAGGACACAATTTTAGTACTAAAGTAAAAGGTTACATTAATACTAAATCAGATCATTACGTAAGAATATGTAATAACTATCGAATCCATGATTGACATGTATCGTTTCTATTAGTAAACTAACATGGATTTAAATAAAATGTTAATTAGTAATTATATATTATTTTTATGAACTTATTATAATTATAAAATGATATTTGCTTTATATATTTTCACTATGCTCATTCATTAAGAAACATTATTTATAATCCTACATTCTTACGAAATACGACCTTCATGAACAAAAAATTTAATTTTTTGAATGAAAAATAGTTAATGGTTATAAATGTAGTTTATTGGGTTATATTGTATATATTAAATATATAAAATTATTGAAATGTTCAATTAATGTTATGTAATAATACTATCATACTCATTTGTTCATTAAGATATATTTTTTTTCTTTTGGTCTATTTATCTCCAACATAGGAGATGTTAAAACAATTAAATACTGAATGATTATGGAATATTGAATTTTTATTGTGAAAAAGAATTATATGTTATTAACTATGATTTAAATTTTCATGAGTTATAATATTAATTTATTAACATTTTAATAATATATCATCTCAGTTCATTAAATAATGTTGAAATAATTATTCCTTTTACATCATTTCAAAAGTGTCCATGAAAACCCTCAAGGGATGAAATTATAAAATTAAAAATAACCATGTCATATATATTGAGAACCATATGTAATCTAGAATTTATTAATATAGTATCTAGATATTATGGATCAACATGAATATTACAAATCATATTTATGAACATGAAAAGTGTAAATAACCGATGATAAAAATAAGCTATAATAAACCCCTATATTCATAGTAAATATTTCTAAATGATATGTTTAAAAGGTCTATTAAGATGAATAATTTTTCAAAATATTTTTGGTATTTTATAAGAAGATAGACTTTGATAAACAGAATAGCTAAATAAGATGAGAGATTTATGTCTGAAACGTCCTTCGTTGATAAATGTTTTACATCATGCAAAATTTATATAATACATGGTGTATATTTTTCAAAAAAAATTATTTTATCATTAAAATTATTTTATAAATTTTAATTGAGGTCCAATTTTCATGGTCATTACCTTGAAGGGTCTTTAAAATTTTTAGTAAGGTCTCATCACAATTTATTCATCCATGATTCATAACCTTTATTCTAGAAAATGATCTCACTTATCACTTTTCGCAACCCAATTCATTATAAAGATGTTCTCTATAAATTTTGTTTATTGAAAAAAATCTATTTCATTATAAATGTTTTATTTGGTTCGTATGTCATCTTTCAAAATGAAACACTGAAAGGTGTAAATCCCAAATTTTTAACATGACTATTCTTCTTCCATAATCATGTTTATGTAACGAAATTATTATATATCGTATTTAAATTGACTATCCTACTACTATTATCTTATTATAAAAAGGTTTTATCATCTCCTAAACTATGTGGGATTCATTAAATTATTTTAATGGATATTAAACATCTTCTGCATGGTTAGTTTTTCAAAACATGTTCTAGTAAATTAATGTTTTAAAATTCCCCAAATATCGTACATAAGAATAAAAATATATTGTTGTTTTAAACCAATTTGATACTCTTTATGAATGTTTTGAAATGAAATATTATTAAAATTTAGTTATGGGATAATTCAAATAAATGGAATATATATTATAGGTATCCATGTGGATTTCTCATTCAATATCATTTACATCATTCTAAGAGACATCATCTCTACACATTCAAGTTCTAAAAAATGGAATTTTTTGTTCTCAATGTTTAATAAAATGTAATTTTTATATATTTCAATAGGAAAAAGTGAAATTATAAATTTGAATGAAAATTTTGTAATGATTCTATGAACGTTCTTGTAATAACAGATTAAATTTATGTCGGGTATGTTCTTATCCTTATATTTTTATTAATTTTTTTTCATAAAATGAGTAATTTGATCCTTGAATTAAGAGGATACCGATAATGGCAATTTCATGGATTTTTTGGATTTTCCACATTCCCCTGGCCTTTTTCAACTTCTTTCTATGGAGTTACACAAAGTATAATACCATTACAGGTCATGTAATGAATTCTAGAAAGATTTAGAGAATTGGATTATACAACATGATAATTTAAAACATCATGCAAGGGTTATATGTCATTCAATGATGAAAATCATGGTTTTAATATGAGGCTGAACATTTCTCAGTGTGAAATGAATTAAAAGAGTTTAATGACATGTGTAGTTATAAAATCCCTAGTAATGGACAGATTACAAATTTTTAGGATTATATATATGATTTTGAGGCTATATTATTAATTTTAGCTTTCTCTTCTTAGACATAACTCATACCCTAGGTGATTTTTGGGGAGATCATTATATCCAAATCAATATATTCAGTGACTGTTCAGTATGATCATCTGCTTCAAATTTTTGAGTTAGACTCTCACTGAGGTTATCTCACATTTTTAGTTGTGGGACTATTCTTTGTAGGTATTTGGTCATTGGATTTTGTTTTAAATCAATAATTTATAATATTTTTGTCATGCGATGTATTATAAAGTCAGATCACATGGATTCCAATCCCATTTTCAATGGAAATTTGGCTTTCAACACTCATGAGGTTGGTAGATCTATTAAATTGTTTTAATTTCATGAATTGTATATAATTATTATAGGCTTCCCAAATTATTTGATATATAATTTTCAAGTGTTGAAATATAAATGGGAATGGGATTATTACATAAAGGGGGAGCACTTGGAAATTTTAATTACATTGATTTTAAATGAATAAAAGATTTTAAAACCATTATAAAAATTGTCTTGTATTGGAAACTATATTTTAATAATGTTATCTTGGGTTTTTAAAGAGTCATTAATGTACATTGAACAGTGGTATCCTTGGGTGTGTTGAGGTAGATACACAGTTTTCCTTATTTTTTTTTGAAACAACTATAAGTAAAACTCTTAAATGACAATGTTCAATTTAATGCTTTGATATTAGTTATAATCCAACTTTATGCCAAATTTTAGATTATGTGTTTCTATTTTTTATTGTCCCATTGGCCAGATCTCTAATTATAGGTGTTTTATTTGTTTTTGGATGTCTGTTACATGATAATATATTTTCTGCATTTTGGATAACATGTTTATTTATCTATTGGAATCTCAACATTCATGTTTTTGGATTTGGCATTCAATTATGTCAAAATTCCAGGAATATATTAAAAATGGATTTCAATTGGGTTTTTTATTAATCTTATTGTCAACAAACTTTGTTTTAAATATTACCCTTGTTCATTCGTGTTATCGAAACTTCAATTGATTTTTTAGGAGTTATCCTACATGAATCTATTTATCAAACCTTATTTCTACCTATAGGAGGGTGTAGACCTAGTTTAATAGGATTCAGGTAAATGGATTTTAATTATGTACCATACCTGCTTTTCTATACATTACAGTTTCATTTACTAATATTTTGTAGGATATAGATGGTTACATAGAGACTTGTTGTCTAGAGTGGTCATGTTTTTCTAGTTAGATGGATTGGATCAATTGTATATTATTATTGGTTTACACATTTTAAATGTGTTTTATGTCTTGTTTTTTATTATAATCAAAGACAGTTTCATTATATATGTTTTACCCCACTAGAATTGGGATGGATCGGTTTAATGGTCTTGTTGCATTGTGTTGGTATGTTAAAATTTGGTATCAAAGGGTTCACTCTACCTGATGTGTGTCAGCATTTCCTGAGTTTTTTTTCAGGGTATTTTGTATATTAGAGTGATATATTTTGAATTCAAGGAATAGGTACAAAAAAGGGTCCTAACCAGATCACTCCCATTACTAAACCTGAGTTTCTAATTTTGGTCAGAATATTTTAATTGATCCCAAGAACGAGTATTTAGATTTATTTGATTAAATTTTATTTCCAATTTATTTAAATTAACATTTCTAATATGTAATAATACATTGTATGTGTGTGTGTTCATTTCAAAAAAATGAGTGTGAATTTATTTTAATGGACCTATTCCGCCAATGGGGGAGTTACCTTCTATAGATAGGATTAATAACTAGTGTAGAATAATATTATTTTATTGAAGAGTTTTGGATTTCTATTTTTTCTTTATTTCCTTTTTAATTTTTTCATGGATGATTGGCCATTGTCCTATGATAAACATATAATTTCACCTTGAATAACTATTCTAAATTTGAGATGGGAAATCAGAAGGAAGTTTCCACAAGTGGATCCTTTAGTGGAACTATCATGGGATGAGAGGTGATTTGTACCATTCATGATCTATTACCATTGGGCGCCTTAAACCTAAGATGGGTAGTGGACCATGGTTTGGAATTTACCAAAAAAACACCCACCCATCTTCCACTTTGAAATAGGACCACAAGATTCAAAAAAAAAAGTGGCTTGAATTGTTGGAGAGGATCATCATTTTTTTCAGACTCTTGATTATTCTCAACTGGGTTTTACATGTATATTATCAAGGGACTAAGGAGAAGATTGTGGGACTCGATAGTGCAAGACGTGTTTCATGAAGCCCTTCTATGGGTATATTTTATGATGGTGTTCTTCAATAAGTTTTATATTGAGACTTTACATGCCTCAAAGACCTGAGTGTTTATAATTATTGAGAAATAGGAGAATATCTTTCTTTATAACTCCACACACGTTTCTATGATGGTTCATATGGAACTAGAGCTTGTCACAAATTTTTAACTAATAGTTTGGATGTTTTAGATGGGGTGGATAGAATATGTTTGGCCAATTATTGTTACTTTTTTCTTCCATTATTCTAGTGATAGTGGATAATGTAACATTAAAAAATTCATGAATTTTTGGATTTATGTGATAGGGTGGAGCTTTAGTGGTGATATGACACATTTTGGTAGTTTTGGACTTCTTAGTTCTTGATATTGAAATCTTTTACTTGATCATTATCGTCGATTGGACGGTTAGTGTAAGGGCCTAACTAGACTGTTATCTACATCAGGTATAGTACATATCCACTGTGGGGGCCAATCTTACTTTTCTAGGTTAGTAGGACTATAGATCGATAAGTTTTTGGCTGGTTTCTCCATATGCGGGTTTAATCTCATTCGAATTGTAATAAATGTTTCTTAATTTAGATGACCCACACATCAATATAAAATTTTCTACGGTTGTGTCTGCATATCCCAAGATCTTTCTAGATGTTTTTTTGGCATTCCGACACAGAGAGAGGTCATGTTTACTACTTTACTATTTCCTGCAATGATGAATTTTTCTATAATATCATATCTAATGTCACATACATTATTGATATAAGCTAAATTCTAGCTCGATAAACTAGAGTTCAGAGGATTTATTTTTCCTGGAGTCTCACTATGTGATTCACCAATACTATTTTCTATGAATCAATGCATATGTCCTAGATGTTTTATTGACTATTAGTAGTAGTATTATTTGACCATTACGAAAATCTATCATTAAACTAGAACTGATGTTCTCTTCAATCATTTAAGGGGGACTCATTGGTTTTCTAAGAATGAAATGTGGTCGGGATACCACAAATTAGTAGTCCAATAAGAAGATATTCCCAAGTTAATGTTTCTTAGTTGATATCATCATTTTTATTAATTATTCATTCTATTTGGACACACTAATTCTTCTATGGTATTCACAGATTTGATGATACAAATCATTCATTAGTTCTCGGAATCTTTTTCTTGCGTTCGTTGAAGATATCTTTGTTTACACCATGTCAATTGTGGATGAAATAATCCATTTTGATATGGTTATTTGATCTTTGATGGAATGTTGTCTATATGGTAATATTTCCATTTGTGAGTTTTGGAACATAGTAGTTACGTTTATACGTATTGCGATTTCATAGAGGGGAATATTAGTTGATCTTAAAATGGTACACACTGTTATGTCTTGGGAGAGTACCACAAATGTGTTTTTGATTTGAAGGTTTTTAGGATTATTTTATTACTATGGATGGGTTTCTCGATACTTCTCCAAGAGCGTATATTCGATGAAAGATTTATCCTTTATTGGTGTAATAATTGAATTGAATGATAAATGTCAAAGATCCATTGAGAATATGAAGATGCGGTTGACTCTGAAAGTAGTTTTTATTCTTATAGAATGTGGTTTAGGTTATATTGTTTTATGAAATACATCTGGTACATGTTTAGGATGTGTCTTGATATAAGGGAAGCATGATGTTTCCAGTCATTCCGGAAATGAATGAACAAACCTAAACATGATCATGGGTGGGAATCTATTATTCATGCACTCATAACATGGTGTCACTATATCCTAAGAGGTATGTTTACGGTATTTTCTTGATCATTATATCATGATGTATATATTCACATAGAGAGATATGAGCTTATTATTGAGATGATGGTATGAGTTTCTTCAGACCATTGATTTTGATATCATATATACCCTCAGGAAAGGGAATGTGGTGGATGATTCTTTGAGCCTAAAATTTATGACACAAGTCATGAAGAAACTCATTGATAAGTGGTCATTGATGAATTTTTAGATGATATTAGTATAAGAGGATGTTGGCGGATGGGTTTTATTGGATTTTAGAATGTTTTAATCACATTTGGATGAGGAATTTTGAAATGAGCATAAAAAATCACTGAGAAATCAAACATAAGAGAAATAAAAAATATTGGTAAGACCCCTTGTGTGTTTTTTGTGAATCCCAATTAAGCTTTGTACTTCCTTATTGGGTTGGTTGTAACATTTTAATTGATACATGAGTTCATATTTAGATTACACTGATCTTGTTGGATTATACAATTTAGGGATACAAATATGTTATATGACACGAAATGTCATAATTGGTGGCTAAGGATGAGGTAGTTAGTGGTTGATTTTGTATATCAGTGTCTCTCCTGTCAAAGAGTTATGGTGGGATACTATGGACATATATTATTTGTTCACCCATAATCCATTACAGTTTTGAATTTGGATAATATTTTCATGGATTTCATCATTGAGTTACCCTAGACACATATTGAGAAGGATATAAGTTTAGTGACTGTAGATAAACACACAAAATCAACGCATTTCATTACATTAATGTAAGAAATAGGGTATGCCAAAATGGGGACATGTATGTCTTAGATATTTTAAAGCTTCATTGGGTTGCCAATGAAGTGTGTTTTCGGATAGGGACTCAAGGTTTAAATATAGGATTTGGAATGGTTGGTATGAAAAATATGGTCCTAGTTGAAATTTTTCATATATTTTCACCCAAAAATCGATGTACAAACATTTACGGAAACACAGGTTCATGAGGATATGTCCCGGATTTAGTTCCTAATTTCGGTGTATAATAGGATAGATATTAACCATTCGTTGAGTTCTCCTGTAACAATAGTTATTAGAGTTATATAATGGTGGCACCATTTTTAGATTTTAAATGGTAAGCCATATAGATCTCCCTTATCGAGGGAAATTTTAAGAGAGCGGTTCCTGGTTGGGCGATTGTATTTTGGGAGTTGAATTAAGTGGTGTAATTGAATCAGAGGATTTATATCATAGAAAGGTTTCATAAAATGTATTATTCAGACTTCCTTCATCAGATTCTGGAGGTTGAGGTTGGTAATATGGGCTTTCTAGGAGTTTCACATCTCTTGGGAAATATTTGGTTGGGAAAGGGAGTTATGTTAGCACTGAGGTTTTTTGGACCCTTTCAGATCATTGAGTGACTTTGTAGGGTGGCAAATCAGTTGCAGTTATTTCCTATCATGAATTATATAAATGATGTGTTACATGTTTCCTAGTAGAGAAGGTAAAAACCATATCTGTCTCATGTGATTAGATGAGAGGATTTTATTCTGGATCGCAATACCACATTGTCTGGGAATCCTGTTATCATTATAGATCACCAGGATAAGATGATGCATGGTAAAATAATTCACATACTCTAGTAAATATGGCAGTGTGATAAGATCTCCACAAGACATGGCATAATGATTCATTTGTGAGGTTTTAATGTCATACATTCTTGAAGATTCGGGATATTATGCTTTTTATGTGGAAAGAATTAATTTTATTGTTGATTGATTATAACTCCCCATTAAATTTATATCAGGTATTTTTTATCCTTTCTTTGGTGTCAATTTTTTCCTTGGGAATGTATTTTTTGCCTTGAATTGGGAGAATAATGAAAATGGTGAAGTCACAATTTTTATTATTATCATCATTTCCCTAATATTATTCAATTATTCGATGGGCCTTTACCCAATGTATAATGGGATTAAATGATGTCTAATGGATTTTGGGTATATGACATGAACTGCATTTCCCTGTTTGAAAATGTTATATGTCCTATAAGGGTTACACATTGTGCAGTGTTGAAAATAATGTTTCTTAATCTAAGGAAACACATTTATTTGGTGTATCCTAAATTAAAAGGCTTTCATGATGTTTAAAGCTTTCTCAAACTATATAATACACTGATTTCTTATTTAGGGTTCCATACCTTATTTTGAGGGTTTTTATTTCATGCATCCTTGTCCACTTTCCTATTTTGCATACCTTAGTAAATTTTGAGTGTATTCCTTCCATTAAAAAAAATTTGTTCATTGATTGATCAGAATGTTTTGGTTATTTTCCTTTCTGAGTATGTATTCCTCTTAGTCAATGTATCATTTATAGTTTTGGAACTATTTTTTTAGGGATTTGGTAATTGGAATGTGTTTAATATCATTCATTTTTTGTCTTCTGATCATGATCTATCTTTGAAAGGTAGATATTCAAGTTTCTAATAGTTTTTATCAAAAGTTATTATGTTTTATGTGTTGTTTAAATTAATGGATCTATTGCATTATTTCAATTTATTAATTTTTTATAGTTATTATTGATTTACATAATGATTTTAAATGAAATTTTCACGTGTTGAAATGGAATGGGCCATGAGTTTAAGTACTAAAAAAGGTTTTCATTGAAATATTAATTTCATTATTTGGAATTGAAAAACAAATTTTTAAAACATAAATATGATTAAAATGGAGTTAAAATTGTTTTATAAAAATGTGGTAATTGTTTTTAAAAAAATGACAAATATTTTACAACGGGGACATTAGTGTGTGACCACTATGTTTTAACCTGTTATATGTAGATGGTATATGATATGACTTGATGATATTTTGGATCCATATTTATTATTTTATTTGTCTTGTGATTTAATATTATGATTTTCCGCAAAGGGCAGAGCCTGATTGGTAGATGAATTGTTATTCCTAGTTATTAGTTAGATGATAGTTTATATCATGAATGTGTGCTCACATGTATTTTTATCTTTCAGTATATAGCGGCCCATAATTTAGATACATTTTTATTACTTCATATTTGAAGCATACTTATTACAGCATATAACAAAACCACGGTAGGACCATTTATGTATAGTGTCTTTAGAAACTAGGAAGCATAAACAACCTGTTCATAAATCATCCACATTGACTCCCACTTATTTCATCAAATCAAGAGTCCCTTTTGGGCATATCCGACTTAATAAACTTCTTCCTGACCTGGGGAAAAACATACAATAGGGTAGCTCAAATTCTCAGTAAGGGTAAAAAAAGAAATATCAATCATATCATATTCATAAGAACATAACATTTTGAATATTTTAACGTACAAAAGAGAACATAATATCTTAAAATGGGATAAATCATTGTAGTAAAATTTAATCCCAATAATCATAACATAAAACGTTGAATCATTTTTTCATACACACATAATCATAGAAAATCATTTCATTTTAGTTAAGACTCATTGCCAAGACTATCATAGCAGTCAAAGTCCATTACTGAACTGAGTTCACTCCTCGTTCCAGTCCTGTATCACTAAACCGAATTAACATTCCATTACATCCATGTCAATCCCATGAGATATAAATATTTAATCAATTCATTGGAGGTAGTTATAGGTCCCAACCATCTCATAATGAAACCATTATTATATGTGCCACAAAATCATAAATCATACATCATAACATAACCCATGTAATAAAAATGGGATTCTTAAACATGGTGACATCATAAAACAATTCATATAAGACAAAGGACTTAATAAAAATAATTCCATAACAAAATAATCAAATCAATGTAATGATAGGGATAGAAATAGAACCCTATATTATCATATATGGAAAATAATTTTGACAAAACACATGAACTCCATTCTTGAGGAAAATATCCATTCTACTTCAAAAACATTTTTCCTTTATTAACATGTCATTAAAATTTAAACTAAAATAAGTTAATTGAAAATAAAATTGAAAATTTCTAAAGGAAGATACATGGAAATAATTTTTAATGAAATCATAAAAATCTATTCATTCCATATATGTTTAAAAAAAATTCTTCTCGTACATTGGCCGAAATAGTCCAAAAGTATCTCGTACTAAAAATGACAAAATATTCCTTTCATATCCTTTACTAAAAATTCACCAATAGGTAAAATTGGATTTAAACAATTTAGTATGATAGAAATAATATTACATATCTAGGAAACATGGATGTTGTTGATAAATATTCCCCAGTAAATTCTAAAATATAAACAGACTTGGATACAAATGAGATTCCATGATTTTCTGTTACCTTAGGTCTGATATGCTTTGTACGTACATAAACCACCGGTATAATGATTTAAAAATTTTGATTGAATAATTACAGAATATTATTAATTTTTAAGATATCATATATATTCATATTCTTATCTTCTTATTAGTAATATTTTGTTGCTACTTGTTATTCGGGTGTTTATTGCTTTATGTTCTTATGCTTGTTTTGTCAAATAAATTCCTCATCCTATTTTTAAGTTATAGTTACATAGTTTATAGAATGGTATTTGTATAATATATATCATAGTGGTTTATTCAATTCATTTATATAATCTAGGTTTAATGAAGATCATGTAGAATGAATCACATCGCACCCTGGAGACGATAAGCGGTACGTACGCACGAGCAATGATATCGTTCCCATGATTGTGGAAATGTATTGAAGTGTATGGTGTATAATATTTTAGAATCAATATCAATTTAAAATAATCTCATATAGTTATATCTTGCATTCTTATACCCATCCAAGTAAGGTGGTGGTGGAAGAACAGATTACACCACGGCGTGGAGACGGTATTCAGTACGTACGCACACGTGGTGATTTCATTTTCCGAAGGATGGATCGAAGGTGAAATATTTTTGTTTAATATATATAATAACATATCAGTATATTATTTATATTGATGTTATTAATTTATTATTAAACAACAAATGAAGAGGAAGTAGAAGAAGAAATGAATTTGAATGAATCGGTAAAGGATATTACTTATTCTTCGACATGCCTCTTTGAGACCTCCTCTTACGACAATAAAATTGGTCTTTTATGAAGACCAAGACCTCTACTATGATTCTAGGGAAGTTGAGAATGTGAAAAAGGTAGGGGTTGGCCTATCGTTAATGCCCAAATATGTGTAAAGTGGAGAGAGAGGAGGTGACCTTCTATAAGGGAGGGGAGGGGCACCTTTGGAATTATAAGAAATATAAATTTATAATACATTGCAAACCCAATTAAAAAACTCCAAAAATGACTCAAATCCAAATATTAGATGATATAGGGTTGTAATCTCATCACACAATAAAATTTAAACATGTTGGGAATTTATTATCAACTTGATTTATCCTTATATTATATATTTAATTTTATTTTTGGTAATAATATTCTAAATTTTAAATCATTATAAATAATAACTTATATGTTTTTAAGTGTACATAATTCTATACTTTATTAAATTTTAGTCCATATAAAATTACTTTATAATGTTTAAATATTTTTTGTGATTTTTAAACAATTTTATAATATTTAATTTTTATAAAACAACAAGTGTGTCAATTTTGACACTACTCATTTAGTTGAATTTAAATAAAATATACACAGAAGAGATGTTTGAAATAAAAGATTTAATAGATTCATAACATGTCATATTTATCTAGGAAATTAGTGGAGAATATTAAAGAGTTCATATAATATTTATTTTAATACTTTTAATATCGTTTATTTGATAATTCAATCAATAAAATAATTTCAGAATCACTATTGTATCATAATTATGATAATTATTTAATCCCTAAAAATTATAAATAAATTCACATGATTTATAAAATTTTATTATATTTATTGAGACTATTCATTTTCGATGTTTCATGAATTTTATCACTAAATAAAAATTTTATACTTATAAGATTTAAGAGAGTGACATGTTTTCACTTTCTTTGGTTTTATTAATAATTAAATTATTTTAATGGTTAAATGTACATAAAATTAATTTATTCCGACCCTTAGGTTATAATGGTATACTTTTAGTCATCCATTAGAATTTTGGCATGTGTTAGGGTAAATATATAATCTTATTTTTACCCTTAGTCACCTGATTTACCTTTAACTGCAGTAAATAAAAATTATCGTAGTTACTATTCATAATATCATAAAAAAGTAATCTATTAACATAATTTTGACCCACTTAATTCAAATATGGAATCCATTTTTCAAAATTCAAAACAAAGAAGTTTCATTAATTAATCTAAAATTAATCTCATTGTTAAGAAAACGGGTTTTAAAAGATAAAACACTGCCAAAGATTGAAATGTTTTTACCTATGAATTCAATGTAAAATTAATGGTAATGAAATAAATTATATTAAATTGTAAAAATATATTCTATTTATAATTTAAAACCATTAAATATTATAATTTAACCATATAAATTTTTGAGATGAAAAATGTTGTTTTTAATTAAAATATAGTCTGTTTTTACTATTCAATAAAATATAAATGTTAATGGAATTATATGAAAAATTTATCCAAAGTAAATTTTTATATCCTGATTCCAAAGAAATGTTTTATTTTGTCATATTTAACTTATAAACCTGTCAAAAACTTTATTTAATGTGCGTGCGCCATCAAAAAGCGGAAAAACGTCATTTTTTAAAAAATAATTATTTTACGAGAAAAAATTATTTTGTTCACATATCATGTTCTAGAAAATGTGTAAGATGAATAATAATGTTATTAAATTAAAAATTTAGTTAATAATATTCATAACGTCTAGTCCATAAGAATATTATAATAATATATCATTGTTTAGTGAAACCTGGTATTGCGTACAACACACGCTATCAAGGAATGTCGTGATTGCGTGTAATGCTATCCAAGTCAGGGTTGCGTGTATTGAAAGGCTCATTTATTGTTGCGTATAACAAAATCCAAACATATATCATTTATACAATGAATATATATATATATATACACTCAATGTTGCGTTGAATAAACACTATCAAACAAACATGAAATTTTGTGTAACACGATCTAAGAATAGTGTTGCGTATAATACACGTTAATACGGTGTTGCGTACAACAAAAGATAATCATGGTGTAGAATCAAATAAATTAAATGTTATATTTTTCATAAAATCTCAGGGAGTTACATTCTACCCCCATAAAAATGAATTTCTCCCACGAAATTTGTCAGGGTTATAAATGGTTTTCCACTTGAAAGTTTCATTAATAGAAACCCACATCGTAAAAAGGAATACCAAAACATAACTTTAAAAACTAAATTATGAAACGTAATGGTTACCCAAATTAACTAATCATTGGGTTTTAACATATGATAACATCTGTTAAAATATGGATATGGAAGAAAAATCTGACCATCATGTTCTGTTAAAGAGTGGTAGAGGACATGGTTATGAAAAATCCAACAATCACATGCCATAAATTTGTGATGATCTAATGTACCATCTAATTCATCGGATATGAGGGCACTAGGACAAATTTTTTGGTTTTCAAAATCAGCTCCCTAAATTTGACGAATTAGAAGTAATAATTACATGATTTTGGTACAATCTCACTGTTGTTCGTGCCTTGAACAATTTCCACTTCATCTCTTAATGAAATGAAGTTGAATTTGGTATTTGTGAAGTGTTAGCAGATCATGTGATAGAATGATGGGTCATTCCATCTGTTTCAAACAAAATGTTAAAAAAAGTTATCAAATATACATAAGTCCATCTATGGTGAGGATAATCATATAGGATTCCAAAAATGAACTTATACTTCATCTATCATACCGCTTAATAAAATAAAAATAGTTTCTACTGACCGGGGACTTCATGTAGGCCAGTGGTAGGCGATAAAGGCCTGTCGCACTTCGGTTTTCTGTTCCATTCCCACAACCTCGTCTGACGCGACGGGTTGTCTCCCTATCTGTAGGTTGTCCCTTATCATATACTACACTATAATAACATTCAATAAATAATATCAAAAAAATTTATAGATTTAAACAATACTAACTTATGTTCAACACAATCCATTCCAATCATTAGGCTTATCCAAAATACTTCTTTCCAAACTCATAGTATAAAGAAAATGATTACTAAAATGATCATATAAATAATACATGAATACCATCATTTATCCCTCATATATCACAAGATTTATCTTGTTGGACACATTACAAACATGTGAATATCTTAATCATATATTCTCTTGTAAAATGAAAACCCATTGAAGTATAGTGAAAACAAGAATGATGTCAAAAGTCAACTCTTTCCACATACCAAAATCAAAAAATTCTATATACTCAAACCATGATATAACTTTTTCCTTATATAAGTCATGAGGTCATTAATACTATCAAACATTTCATTTTCTTCTTTATCCCTTCATTATGTGCATATCATCTTTTTTCCAAAATTATCTGAACAACCTTTCATGGTTACTGGTACCATTCAACATATACTTTCAAATACATTAAGAATAACAATAGTGAAACAATCCTTAGATGTTTCTTTATTCTATAGTACCATTAAATTACCTATACAACATAACTCTTGAAAACATACAATCATTCCACTACCTTCCTAATCCATTGACCGAGCTTTTTCATTTTATTCCTCAACACTTCATTCATCTCATATATCATTTGTAGTCTCTTCATCATCAACATCAGAAATACTACACATATGACCACACTAATTCTCATCATGAAATTTTCCCTTAGGGCATTGGTTTGCATAATGCCCTTACATTCCACATTTAATACATTTAAACATTTTTGATGTCTTAGCAGTACTATTATCCTTGTCCATGGAATTAACTGATCCCTTTCCATTGCAGTTAATATATTTGTGTCCTTATTTTATACACCCAATGAATCTTCCAGTTCCTTTGATACATTCTTTCTGATGCCTATTACAACATGATTTACATAATGGATATTGAATATTCTTTCCTCTATGATCATTATGAAACTCCATCTTTCTCTAATTAGTTGAGTCAAAAAACATACCAAAGTTGAGATTATTGATCATATTATGAGATTACTGATTAGGCATAATAACTATGTATGGACTTCCAAATCTCATTTCATATTGTTTCTTCTGAAAAATATCATTCCATTGTCCAACATATCTTCTATTATAGTTAATCTTCCCGTTTCTGACCATTTTCTAAAACCCAAAAAGAATAGTATGAGAGGAAAAAAACATAATCAAGGGTGAGTAATTTCAATCTCTAACATCTTATGTTTAATTATATGATCGTTACCGTAATTATAAAACTATAAACTATACTTTTAATTAACCTTAGGGACATCCCTAGACATAACATATAAATATCTATAGGGATCTTTCTAAAGTTTTCGCATCCTAGTTTCCATAGGATGACTAATCCTTTCCTCTGATACCAACTATAACGGTCTGGAATTACATCTTGTGGACTATAATTGATACCTATCAGGGCACTCCATGGTAAGATACACCGTCTGGGCGGTACACACCACCATCTCTAGTGGCAGCCATTTCCTTATGAAGCCCTTCGGCGGAGAGCCATGCTTCGTCCATTACTCTCATGTGAGAGTTCCCAAGGATCAGATTCATTCCTACCTCCTTTTCCTCTAATACCAACAATAGATACCCAAAGATTGACATACATGGATATTACATAAATATTTTGGAATACATAATACATAACAAAAACCAACACTCATAGACCATAATAGTTTAGTATCTTTGTAAACTCTTAACATAATCTTCTAATCATGGTGAAATATGTTCAACATCTCCCATAACGATCTTCCCCTTTAGTTTTCTTACATAAAACATTTATTTTATCCCGATTCCAAAGAAGAATTTTATTTTGTCAAATTGAACATATGAAACTCTCAAAAACAAGATTTAAAGTGGGTGCGCCATCAAAAGGTGGCCAAACTGCATTTTTTTAAAATAATTATTTTACCCGAAAAAATTGTTTTGTTCACATACCATGTTCTAGAAAATGATTATGATGTATAATAATGTTATAAAATTAAAAATATAGTTAATACTATTCATAATGACTAGTCCATAATAATATTATAATAATATATCGTTGTTTATTGAATCACTTTGTTGTGTACAACGCATGCTATCGAGGAATGTCGTGATTGTGTGTAATGCTTGCCAAGTCAGGGTTGTGTGTAGTGCAAGACTCCTTTGCTGTTGCGTATAACAAAATCCAACCATATTTAATTTATACATTGAATATATATATATACACTCAATGAATCGTATAATAACTATATCAAACAAACATGAAATTGTGTGTAACATAATCCAAGAATAGTGTTGTGTATACTGCAAGATAATACGTTGTTGCGTATAGCGCAAGATAATCTTGGTGTAGCATCAAATAAATTAAAAATAATACTTCTCATAAATTCTCGGGGTGCTACACAGTACCTATAACTTCTTGTATTAATATTTGGAGTTCGATTTGTGTAAATTCATGTACTATTTGAGAAAAATGTTTTTAAATGGATTTATTTACAAATATTATTGTATAATGGTAATATTTTAATCCATGGACATATTTTTTCTTATTATTTGAACTTTTATAGATATTTTTTGTGGAACCCTAATGAGGTTTTTTCTCACATACTACATCTACCTATGGGTAGTTGTAGATCATCACATGTAGGATTAATATAATGGGAAGAGTATTCTACATCAATAATGATTCTCTTGACGTTTATATTTCTTTTTGGAATAGTTTTTATGCGATGTCTAGTCACATGGATAGTTCTTTTCTAGACTTTTTTTATTTTTTTGGTCTATATAGTTTGTCTTAGTTTTATCTATTATTTGATTACATATATTAATCTAATTGAATTCCTTGTTTTTACTATATTCAAGACATATTTATTTATCTATGTTTTACACCTCCTATAATGGGGTGTATCCGGTGACTATTCTGGTTGGCCTAAACTTGTTCTAATATAGTTCATCATCTATGTCATATTCTTGAACAAAGGTATTATTCAAATGAATCCTCAACCTTATTTTTCAAAAAGTTTTATGATATTATCTTTTACATATATGGTATGGTTCATAAGATCTTCTATCTTTCCTAATAATCACTTTATATAGTCCCAGTTTGCTTCTAGTTGTTTTCCTTGAGGAATTTTTAGTGTTTCATTATTTTATTTTTGGATGTTCCCCTTGATTCCCAAAACATAGATTGATTAGGGAATTCATTGTCTAAAATGTATATCCAATTCCAATATGGTGTAAATACCATATTCATAGTACTATTTTTTGAGTGTTATATTCTTAGAATGATGATTAAGTTAATTAGACTCCAATTTATCTTCCATGGGATTATCATGTCATTTACATTGACGAAATCATGAATGATTGAATAAAAAGCCACAAGATTTTTATAAAAACCCATTTTCCAATTTTTAATGACATTTTTATTGAATCCATGTAGGAGAAATATGTATGATTTACATTATATGATAGGTGGGAAATGAATTAAATTGACCTCTTACACGTTGGATAAAGTTTCTATATCATAATATATCATGGTGTATGGATAGTGTTCTTAGCTAACTATGCTACAGGTTCAGTTAACCAAGATAAGTAAGTTATGTTAATGAGGTAGGGAGCCTTGAATTATGCTTATGATGTCATTTGAATGTTTGTTACACGTTCCTATGATTAAAAGTTGTTTCATTAATATAATTGATTAATACATGTACATATAATATTATTTCATTATTCCATAATATAATGATTATGATTATAGTAATTTTAAAATCATGTAATGCCTCTTGTATATTGTTTTATGATTTATTATGATGTTTATCCATTTTGATAATTTGATCTATCCCCTACTTATTTTTCCATTTCATGATGTTATAAAAGAAACTATTATGTATGATAAGACTATAATAACACCTAGTGTGGAGAATTTATAGTCAATGTTTAGGAATCATTATGTATTTATTACCTTTTTTATGTAGTACAAAAAATATTTTCCAGTTTATGAGAAGTCATTATATTTATTAGTCTATCATTTTTCCTAATTCTCTTGTACTATATACTAAATGGTCCATGGGTTGTAAATGTGAGATATAAATTTTTTTAATTTAGGTGTATAAATCCTGGTGGTGTATGTTATGTTTTTTTGACATTAGAAATGAGATTGTAGGTCTAAGGAGCTGTAGTAGGTATCTGAGAATTGTTTATATACAATTAGAGGTTATGAAGTAATTGATTGATATTCATTTAAGATATGGAATAAGTTTGATGAATTAAGGTTGATATTTTTTCAATGATATATGGAATCAATTATGTTTATAGAAGATAATATTTTATGTTTTTTATGGATTAAGATATGTGAACATTAGTGGAAACCCATAGAATAAATCTATGTATTCAAGAACTACCTCAATTTTACTGTAGTGGTGATTGGGTGGTTATCCGAGAAGTTAAATCCCTATCATTATGTTGTAAATTGGATTTTTTTTCACATAGATGAATCTATGGGTAAAAATCCTGAAAAAAAGTTGGGTATGTATATATTTCCTATTATTTTAGGGATTTGTGAATTGTCATTAATTTTAAAATTGTGTAGACACACTGAACAAATATTCTATGTTAATTCATGTTCTCTTAACAAATATTTAATAAGGATTTGAAAATATGACATTATTTAATATGACAAGATTATTGATCATAATCACCAAATGTCATTGGATAAACATTAAATAAAGATAAAGACTCATAATTTTGGTGAATTCCAATAATTTATTAGTTATTTATTCTAATATCATAGTTTTAACATTGTAAATAAACTAATATAAATATATTTATATCAATAAATTAATATAATTAAATTCATGGAGTGATAAGGATCCAAGATAAAAAGTTATTACAATAGACTAGGTTATGATTTATAGATCTCCAATCAATTAAGAATTAATTGGTACTAGAAACATTTTTATTATTAAAATTCAACCATAAAAAATTATGATTAATAAATTGAATATAAGGAATTCCCTAATATATAAATGAAAATATATATAGACTCTCAAGAAATACTATGTTATTAATATGATAAATTAAACAATATTAAATTTTATTAATGTAACAAATGTGGGATACGACATTGGGAAATGTCTCATGTGATCCAGAAAAAGTATTATATTTTGAAAATGAGAATATAAATAATATACTTTGTGTGGGAGAATAAATAATTTAGTTAATTAGATAGAGGAATAATATATGAGATCTTGTTTTACATGAGATATTAATGTACAAATTTCCTTTGAAATATATCCTATGTCACAACAATCTTTTTGATATCCTTAATTATTTTATATCTATGAAACTTTTATAAGAATGAATATAACAACCAAATATTTGAGTATGTATATTATTCCTCTAAGTAATAATTAGTTTGATATCTTTCCTCAAATTCACTCAAATAATGGTCATGATAAATTATAAAATTAAAATTTTCATCATAAAAATATAATTATGATAACATATTATTTACCTATATGATTTAATAATTTTTTAAAATATGTATGTACTTATAGTGTAACCACCTAATGATTTATAAGGTTTTATTATATAAAATAGAGTCTCACAATATTATTATTATTATTTTAAAAATTAATACAATACATTTTTTAAATTGAAAAAGATAAATACTAATTTTATTTTTAAATATATAACATTCTATTTTACATAGTATAAAATTTGGAGCATTTTGAAAATTTTTATTTCTCATAAAAATTGTGTTTTTAATTTTGTTTATAATTCTAAATGCACTATAAATATAAACAAATGAAGTATATGGCCATGAATATTTTAGTTATCAAATATGAAATAATGTATTAAATTATACATTCAAAAATATTATCAGGACTTATAAAACCCCTGGTAGACAATTTTTGTACAAATGTAATTCCATAAATGAAAAATTGAAAATGTTTTACATATTTTCATTTAATTAATTTTTTATTAAATTCATTATAGAATGAATTTAATTTCACATTAAAATAATATGATTTATAATAAACCAATTTAGGTAAAAGAAATATTTATGTTAGTAATTTTTACTCATACATAAATTTTAATCATAGAAAATAAATTATCATAAAAACTATTTCTCAGAATTAGGCACATTTATAATAAAAAATAATATTCATTAATCATATTAATTTAAATTTTAGAAATTAAAATCCTATCTAGTGATATAATAATCTAATAAACATGAATGTTATATATCATTAAGGAACATTTTAATTAATTGTCATGGGTGAATTTAAAATTTTTAATGAGAAAAGTACATATGGGAAATGTGCTAATTGAATGGAAAAACATATAATTAACTAAAATACGTATCCAAAATGATTTTATGTGATGAGGTACGACAATATTATATCCTATAATCCTTTACATTTTTGTATTGGGGTCTTTTACATTGAATAGTGTAATAAAAGTGTCTAAGAAGTTAATGAAATTCCAAAAATTATTGACCATTCACTTATAAATTGGATCATTTCCCTCCATCAATACATACCAATATATTTTAAATAAATAGTGAATATTAATACGTTTTTTCATCCAATAACACTTTCCCATGAACCCTATCCCTTTTACAACCTTAATTATCTCATGTTCTTCATTTCAAATGATAATTGACAGGAAAACCAAAGTCCTCAATGTCAATATTACTCTCTTCTTTATATTAATTTTTAATTTTCATTTTCATAATTTTCCTTAAATAAAATAATGGTATAGCCTAATTAACATATATATACATAAATTTCTATATTTTTATTTGTCAAAAACTTTTCATTAATTTCATAGCATTCTATATACAAATGTATCAATCGTGGTTATGTGTGGAGTACCACCATCACCACACAGTGTGCATAAAATTTCATTAAATCATCATTTTGTTAGTATAGAGAATGGGATTGATAAATAATTATTTTTTATTTCATTAATGAAATTATTGAATGATAAAATTTTAGATTTTCTATTATTTCATCAATTCTTTATAGACTGATATTCTTAATCATGCATATGTGTGGACCAATACCTCTATGAAAGACCAGTATCATATCACATAACCACCAAACATGGATATATATAAAATATTATATAATAATAGAGCATGATGTTTTTATATTTATTGTAATTATTATATAATTAATTTTCATAAATTTTAACTCTATTAAATTAGTGATAAACGAGTTTGTTTATCATTCATACGTGTGGCCAACCGCCTCTATAGAAGATGGATTTCACTAGTCTTTACCAACCACCATTAATGGTAATGAAAATTTATTTTATAGAGATATATGATATATATTATGTTTATATTATTCATTATATGATCTATTAACATTATGCAATAACACATTCATATTCATTTGATCATTACAACATTGTTTTTTTTTGGTTGGTTTAACACCAAATTACGCGATGTTGTAATATTAATGTAGAGAATGAAAAAAAAATTCATGAAATATTATTGAAATTTAATTATATGGTTTAAAAAATAACTCAAAGAACTCCTCCTTATACTAATGTATATATTAAAATGTTGATAACAATATTAAAAATGTCTTGAGGAGATCGTCAATTCATATATAATAAATGAGGGCTTCAATGGACCCATGAAAAATATGGAATCCATTTAATGATGTTGGAAAGCTTTTGTGAAGGTTTATCCTCATGATATGGGGTATAATAAAATTCCCTAATAGTTAACACTTAATGTTCATTTTTTGATAACACGGCCTTTTTTAGGTTTGGATGTTGTGTTCTCGGTTGAGATATCTCATACTCTTGTCTTTTTTGTATCATGTAGTAGATTTATGTATTAAAATAACTATTTTTGGGTCTCCCATATGTTGGAAATGGTCAATAGATCTCTATAATTCCTTGGGTTAAGGTATCCCAATTGAATTAAAAATAAGCATAACCTACAAGTCTCATTGGGTGGCTTCCCTCAAACATTGGGAAATATACTTGAGGTGCAAGGTGGTCATTATATGATAACAAAAATACCTAATTTAGTGCCTAATATATTATTTGTTTTGGTGATGAAGTGGTTTTATATGCATTTTTCATTTTTAATGATTCTCTCATTCCTCAAAAGAAGGATATTTTGTTTTTTGGAATGTCTGGAAGAAAAGGACCCTTAATTTATATAACTCTAATGGAATTTGGAAAAAAATATTTTTGTCTTATTGTGGTAGGGATGTAAACAATATAATATCTATTAATATAAGGATAGAGGAATAGATTTAATGAAACAATTTTTAACATGGTGGTTAATAATGACTCATTTTTGTAATACTACATAATTGGTGCATGATGTATTTTTGGGACCCATATTAGGAACCAAGGGATTCATTGGCATCGAAATTCAGTATCTAATTTATGATTGAAAAATTTATATTTTTTGGGTATCATATCAAGACAATTCACTATACTAATTGGAGTAAGTGACTATATAAGCACCTCAAAATATGTTGACAGTAGTGTACATTAGTAATTCCCTTGACATATAAAAACGTAGTAAAAATATTAAAAACTAACTGTTTTTATCTTAAAATTACTGGTTCCCCGAATATGGTTTACAATTTCCCGGTTTACATAAATAATACTTGAAAAATAGATTAAAAAATAAAATAAATATAACTTATTATCATTGTGACTGTTTAACTATAAAATTTATCAAATAAAGTATTTTAAATTTAGATATTCCCCTAGATATTTGTTTTACAAGTATATGGTATTTTTATTAGTCAATAACATTTCATTATGTATTTAAAATTAGGATTACATTTTAAATTACTATTTCTATAATAATTTAATAAATTTGTTCTATGCTCACAACAACATGTTTTCTAAAAAAACTCTTAATTGTTGAATGATATTTAATTATTTTAATCCAATAAGAATTGATTAATCATGATATATAATAACATTGATCCATTCATTTTACAACTATTAGTACCAAAGTGAAAATATTAAATAGTAATTTTTTCCAAGAGGGGTTTTTGTTTAGAAATTTCATTCTAAAAGGATAATATAGATTCATTGAATTTATTAACAATTACCAAATAAAAAATATACACATTTCATTTAATGGAGATACTTATAACTTTGGTAATTTTATACTATTGGGATAATATTGACACAAAGATAATGTTTTTTTGAAATGTGTATCAAATATAAATTAATTTTTTAACTAATATGTGAATACCTACTCAATTTTCTAATGTTTTCCATGAAAAAAATAACAATTCATGTATATAATTTAATTAACTATAGATTCATGGTTCATGTTTTTCATGTTTTACAAAATGAATATATAGAGTCATTTAATTGTTGAAACAAGAGGACAATGTTTCCCCAATGTTGTTTTCATATTGATAAGGTTCATTTTAATATAATTGGAACATGAGTGTGGAATGATTTTTATGATTAAAATTGGCAATATTAATATTTTGGGGTACATTGTTGGCACATAATTCAGATAAGTCATTAATGGATAATGATAGAGATAAAAAATAATATAATAATGTATATTCCAAAAATAGAAGAGATTGACAAGTTAGATTAGGTTGACCAATCATGATGGAAAAGACACCACCTCATGGATTGAAAATAAAACAAAATTAGTGGTACCTTTATTAATGACCACGAATAAGACATACCAGCTAATTAAAGGGCTAAAGGAAACTACAATATTCACTAAATATAGAAGGGTATTTTTAGATCAGTCAACCACCCCACTAAAAATTAATATGAACGGGTCTAGAAAGTTTAGAATTTTATCTCACATATTTGGTTGATGGTGGTTCTGAAATCAATTGTGTTAATTAATTTTATAAAAGAATGTTTTACTATGAAGTGTTAAAGCACCTTAATGATTATACAACAATTTATTTATCATAATGTTATACTAAACTATTATTTTAAGGGTAAAATTTGAGTTCAATTAATCTCATGTTAAATGGGAGTCCATCTTAATTCAAGTTAGTGATGCAATTATTATTACTTTTTGATTATTATGATCGATTGATTAAAGGAATTTTTTTGGAATAGTTAATGTTCATGTTCATGGTGTATAGAGGATATGTTCTAACCTTTTCATAGATAATTTTTTCAAGTATGTTTTTATGTGTATTTTTATAGGGAAATATATCATTATAAAGTCACTTTTACTCTTTTTTTTATTGTGACATATAATTTTTTTCAATGCCTTGTAATAACGTTTTCTCAGTAAGGAAATTGTTAAATGTTTCCTGGGATACAAATTAAGTGATTTCAATAGTATTGTATCATGTCACATTATTTTGTAGTCTATAGTATTTCATGTTGGACTAAAATAAGGCCTATAAATTTTATCTTCATACAACTTTGAATATAATGTGTATTATAGTTTAATATCATGGATCTTGTACTAGAGAATAGAGGTATACTCACAAAAAACAATGATTATCAAACTGAACTAAAAGTGGAGTAAAATAATAGTTAATGTAAATTAGATAGGGTGATGATATAATTTTATATTTATTATTATTTGATCAATAATTTCATAATAATTTGATGTTTAATAACATTGACTAATTTTAAAATTGGTAATTTTCAAGAATAAAGTTGTTTTTGGAGTCTTAATTTGATTTGGTGAACACTTCTTACATTACAGGGGACTATAAATTCATATTTGAAGCTGGGGTAAGACAAGTTTTCAATGTTTTTATACATGTCATGTGACAATAAGAATTCAGTACCCTAGAATTCTCTGAAATATCTATATATATAAATCTTTTAGGCATTAATGAGAAATATAAATTTTTCACATACTTTTTTCTTGATATTAGAAAAAAATCATACATAAATTATAGGAGGATCAGACGGTAAGACAATGCATGAATTTAAAGAAGATAGAATTAATTTTTGGAAATGATATATGATCTGAAAGTCAACATAAAAATCCAATATGAAAAAATATAAATTATTAGTTAATGAAAAAAAATTCACCAATATGAATCATGCATAGGATTTATTAGAATGATATGTCCATGGAAAACTATTGAGTCAGATTAGAAAAAATAAAAAAATGATTGAAAGTGGCCTTTACACAAGGGGGAAATGTAAGATAAATATAGAATTATTATCCCAGCAAAGTTTCAATGAAGGAAGTTATATATAAATTATTGTACAACAAATTTATAATTAATAAAAATATTAGACTCTTAAATATATAGATTAGGTTATATAAAGTTTACTACTCCATGTAGTTTAATGGTTACATTTTATGAACTATATTTTTCATTATTGTATTATGATTTTTTTGATGGTCCATATACCATATAGTTTATATTATTGTAATAATGATTATATTTGTACATAGATCTTATTATATTGGGAATAAATTTATTACTTTTTTTTATTCAAACATTAGGGACACTATCCAAATAATTTATAGTCATGTTATATTGAATTATATTTCATTTAATTTATAATATTATAATGACAGAATTTTTCCTCACCATTTATTTTCCATTAATGGGGAATATTGATATGTGGAAGTATGTTTGAAAAAAATTTCAGAGTATTTCATATATTTTATGTGTGATATATTATCAATCCATAGTGACAAAAAATTATTTTATATTGTTTTTATTCATATTTAAGATGTAATTTACATCCCTATTGGGTTATAGTTTTAATGGATTCTTCCAAGTGATAATTGTTATTTTTAAGGAAAAGAAAACAAATCGAACAAATGATCAGTGAAAAAGTCATTAATTGAAATATTAAAACATTCTATTCTGATAAAATGTTAAATTAAAAATGTATTATAGAATATTATAGTTAAGTCAATATAACCGATTCAATATGATTTGTTAATATTTTTCCTCAGTTTATAGTCATTATATGTGAGTTATGAGGTATGTAATCGATGTATTTATTTTTATGGAGATATTTATTCAATACACCAGGGAATAGAGATACATATATTATAGGGTGTGATTCATGGTATGATAGGCCCATCAATCCTTATTAAACTATTACAAGCATGCATTTTTTTCTATTGAATATATTATACATGAATTTGGATAGGGCCTTGTTGAAGGAATATGTCCAAAAATTAGTATCTAAATCATTTTGTGAAGATTGGTTGGACTAGTTATCATAATATTAATATTATTTTTTCAACTCAAGAAGATAGATTTCAATGACTTTATACATGAGGTTAACATAAGGAACTCTAAATAATGTGATCGTATTAGATCTTAAGATCACAAAAATGGACATTTTTTGAAGACCTTTATTTTTATAACATTATCCCATTGAGATAATAAATATGATTTATTGATTTTTAACTAATATAGTAGGGTTTTAGTTGATTCTTACAATACCATAAATTCTAATACCCATATAGATAATTTCATGTGGTATTTAGTAACAATATGTATATAATGAAATATATATATGAGATTATCATTAATTTTAAATAAATAACACTTCTTTGTAAACCTGGAATATTATTGAATCATTAAAGGCATGAAGTACCAAAGCATATGAATATGGGTCCACGTTTGGATCCTATATAGCGAGATTTAAGGGTTGTTAATGGTCTTTCTCAATAATTATATAGTTTTACCTCCATCACAACATATGAGGATGAATCCTTAAAAAATATAATTAACAAATAATTTTAGAAGATCTTATCCTATCATCCTGAATGACATTTACCAATTATGTATGATTCATATCCTTTTAATCCTAATTTTTTAAGAGATCCCAATATCAGAGATAGTCCACTATTTTGGACATTAAATATAATTATTAGTATTTTGTAAAATCTTTTTTCTATGGTGGATTACTATTAATTTTGTCTAACTAGTAGAGATATCTTTTAGATATGAATGAAACTATCGTTCATTAAACCTTGAATATATATATTTCACTTTTCTCTATATCGGTGAAAGAAATATTCATGTTGGTTAATATGTATTTAGGGTTATTTGGTGACCACAAAAAATATTAATCCATTGGTTCCATGGGATAATCCACCATCAGTTATCAACTATTATAGAGGAGTAGTGTATAATTTATTATGAGTTAGACTCCAGTAACATTATTGATAATAAATTTTGAGATTCATTAACTATTGATGTAAGTGATCAGAATTTTCATGGAATTCTCTTCACCATATGATCAAAACTGGGTATTCTACCATTCTTTAGTGAGTCCATCCATGTATATAAATTAATATTATACGATTAACTTTGTAATAATGCTTAATTTGATCTATAAAGCTATATTATTGAAGTTATGGTCCTATACTATTATTTTAAAATTTCTCCTAGAGTCACCATCCAAGATAATTTTCAAGGATTTGGATGTTTGATTAATAGATATAATATTCTAATCCTGAAAATCTATGTCTATTTAGTATTACTGTAATGAAGTGTGGGTTGATAGGAAATTAAAAAAATTCCCCTTGTTTCATTATGTGATACAAATAAAATGTAAAACTATTATTCAATTATGGAATGGATTTCAATACACTGAGTAAGATTTAGGTGATTGAGGATTCACGTTAGTGGATCAATGTAGGAGTCTAAATTAACATATTGACGCAACATGTAGTTTCATGGATTTATCACTATAAATAAAATGGTGTTAAAATTATTTTTGGCTAGTATATTTCTTCTCCAAAAATATATAAAAGATTTAATAGTGTTGTAGAGGTTGTTTTAATGATGTTTATCATTATTAAATATTATAAGATAACCAAATGACCGATTAATTATTTTCACATTGGGTATTAGAAGTCTTCCATCATTTGTATGAATCAAAAAATTAACGTGGGAGAGATATTACTACATGTTATCAAAAAATTGTTGTTTTTTATTTTCATAGTGATAAAATTCACTATTATTTACTAAATAAGTTATATAAAAATATTTATAATCGTATTACACAAGAATCAACTAAACTTTTTGAGGTATCATTAAAGTATTTTTAACTACATATGGTCTAATGAGATGCAATATCTTGCATGGAACTAGTCATTTATTGATAAAACTGAATGCCATGATCAAAGAAGATTAACTCAAGGAAATTCCCTTGAGTATCCCTAATAAAACATTTTAGTGGAAACATTTTAACTCTATTCTGGTGTAGTATGGATAATTATTTTTAAAAATTATGTATATGGTCATAATATTTAATGGTTCTCCACTACTAAATTTTATGATTATCCCACAAAAATATTTTTATTAATGGGATTAAATATAAAGTTTATTTTCAATTAATAAGTTGTCCAACATATTTTAAGATAAATTCCATCACCTGATAATAGTATAATACATGGTTCGTCCAAAAATATAAGTTTTGTAAAATATATAATAATATGTGAAATTTTTATACATAGAATATTAATTTATAAAGGAAATGGATTAAAAACCTTCCTAACATCCATAATCATATTTCTGATAGGGATTCAAATGTTTTATATTGAGTACTGCAGATTGAGATCCCTAAATTCAATAAAGAATCTAATATTTACATTATATTTTTTGATAGGAAAATGATAGAAAAACATTTAAGGTGTATTTATTTCTGAATGAAGCAGATCTTGAATAATATATCCTTACTTACCTTGTTTACCTCAATTTGTGATATATGTATCTTACAAGTGGAAATTTTCATCAACTACATATTGAAAAGTGAATGGGGAGATGAAAGGAAACTTTCCATCCAACTACATATATCTTAAGTTAATTCTATTTTAATACATCCCAATTTTTCATGAAAATTATAGTGTATATAAGAGATTGTTAAAAAATTTAATAGGTTAATGTGAGTAACACTACAGGTAACGAAGATAATGTATTTAAAACATGTTTCTTTTCAGTGTTATAAATCATTCATGGACTTTAACATCCTAGAATAATTTAATTTTTAGTTATTTAGTACTTGGATTGAGAGTTAAATCCTATTATCTATTAGTTTATAGTATTTAAAAAAATTTCACTCATCCTAGATTTTAAAAAGGAACCCCATAAACTCACATAAAGACACAACTCAATCCATTATTTATAAATAATCCTTGAAAAAATATATCTAACAAAATTATATCCAAATTCTAGATAATCTTTTCTTACCAAAACACCAACCATAGTGTAATTAATAAGAGATCCAAAGTAGGTTCTTCTAGCCAATCTTAATCATAATCACAGTGGTTAATATTTATTTCTTATACCTTTTAAAACCTGAATTATTTCATAACAATTAAAATATAATAATAATTTTGTCTCAATGTAATTAAATTTAATCATTCTAATGTCATATGATTCATCCATCTCCTCTTCAATTAAATGTTAAACAAAAACATCGATCCTCTGTATGACGAACTACTACCTCATGAACTGATGTTATACATTTTATATCATTTACTCACTTGTTTATTAAATATGATGTATAGAGTGTTTATATATTATATTCATGTAATATTAATTGTTTTGAAAAAATAAAATATCATATAAAAGCATACATTTATATCCATTCAAAAAATGATCACATCAGTCATGTCTACAGTGAACTACCACCATAAGAAGCGATGCGATACTTTTTTTATTACAGCATAACATGGATGGTATATTTATGTTTTTTTAATAAAATAATATTATATTTAACATTTAATTATATCATTGAAAATATAATGAAAAACATACCTTCATTACATCACTATCTATGAAAAAATGTAAACATTACTCATGTCCACACATGAACTATTGTCACCCAAATTGTAGATTTGTTCATATTTCAAAGAAATATTTAATTATAGATTCTAAAAAGTATAATTCTTTTTTTAAAATGATAATTATTTCGTGATTACTATTCTGGAGAGGATGGAACAATGTTCTCATTGTAAATGGTTAACAGAGGGTTATTTTTTTGAAATTATAAACCCAGTGTAACCAAAACACCAAATGTTGACATATGTGATTATATAATTAAATATGGAAATAAAATAAATTATGTAAGTTGTTTTAGTATATTTAATTAAACATGGGAAATTTTATAAAGAAAAAAATAATTGATATATGTTTATTACACATGAGATAAGAGTCATATACTATAATAGTAGGACCTGAGGCGACGGTTTCTATCTCAAAAATTATATATATGAGAAACATGTTCTCTTATGAAAATAATTTAACTTAAATGTTGAATATATAACCAATTTATATATTATATTTTTAATCCTCTATAATTAATTTTATTTTATGTTATAGTTTATCTAATTCATTCATGGGATGTCATGAATCCAAGGGTACCAATTGATAAGGGTTTACGATTCAATATAATTATAATCTGAAATATTTGTTCTTGGATTTATATTATACGAATTTATATGATAATTATCTAATGAAACCCTTTAATTTTTTAATCCTCTAATTATTCTAGAAATATTAAATTAAATTTCAAATTTCCTATCATTGTTACTAAAACTTACTGTGAAAATATTTTTAAAAGAAGCCGTATTCAACACTCACTTTGGTCAAAAATACCACTTCTTCCAAATACATGTTTTCTAAAAATATTTTCAAGAACATTTTTATCATTCCAAAAAATTTATATTTAATAAATTTTTATCAATGAATTATTATTTAAAAAATTATTTTAAAATGAATATTCTTTTATTTTTCTAATGAGGTAATTGTTTTGATTTTACATCATTCTGAATGGAATGTTTTCTCTAATGTAAAAACCAGTATGTTATTACCCACTTTCATGAAATATCCATTATTTTTTGATTCATTTATAATATTCCATGGTTATTTTGAATAAAAATAATTTCTCTAATATTTAAAAATATTGCCTCTCAGAATTTATTTTAAAATTTGAAAGATTCATTCCCTAGAGATTTATACTAATATTATTAAATTTTTTTCCCTTCATTCAATACAAAAACATATAATGTTATTGAATTGTTTTAATATATATATATATATGTATCACTTACATATATACCTACCATATTCTCCATTCTTCTTATGGGGTAATAAATGAGTTATGATCATCTCTCAAATTAAATATTTTTTAAATCACTTTTGATTGTGATATAAGTAATGATTATACATCCAATTTACATCCCTAGGAAATTCTTATTTATACTCCTTATGATTGATTTCCTAATATGAAATAGATATTAATGTAGATGATATTAATGTGATTGGTGGGCCAATAATTAATTAAAACTCCAATGCAATGGGAAATGTTATAGTCTAATGAGACATCATGTATGTGTATAGAAAGTGACCTAAATAAACTATGAGACTTTGTATACTTTTTCATGTAGTCTAAGTTGTTATCCCTGACTAATGTGTATGAATGATTTTATTTATTTTAAAAAAATTAAATATTTTTCCATTATGTTATAACAATATTTTATTTTTTTATGCTCCCATGTGACCACTCTTATGCCTTTTCCTTTATAATATCATGTTATATCCTTGACCCACACTTTTTGTTTACATGGAATTTTTTTCCACTTCATAGATTCTTAGATCACCCATTTTTATCTCTGCATTACCCAAGTTATCCCTTTTAGTTTTAGTACCTAAAACAGATTTCGTATTTCATTATAGATAAATAATTGATGATTTCTTGGTTTATCGAAATTTGATTTAGTATGAACATATACATCCAAAGAAACTAGGACTCATGATCGTTAGATTATAAGAAATGGATGTTTAAATTAAATATCATATTTAACTCATCATAAAATGTTTGGGTTGATATATTTTATATCATATCAAGGACTAGTTATTTTTTCATTTTGGATAAAATAACCGAATATGAAATCCTTATATATTGGTCTAAACATAGAAAAATATCACAAAAATTGTAATGATTATATTAATGGTTTCCAAAAAAATATATCCATGTATGGATAAAACAAGTGAATGTAGCTCTCAATTAGTTCTACCTCGGGGTAAAAACCCTGAAAAGTGTGAATTTATTTACACTCAATCTTCACCTAGTGTATGAAAACAAGCCTTATTAAACACCTAGTTTGACAGTCCTGGGGTATAAGTTTTTGAAAATAAACAAACTCATTATAGACTATATGTAGTAGTCCAAAACAAATTATAGGTTTGAGTACCAAATATGAAACATTGTCATAACGAACCTAGATTAAAACCTATATATCGATATTTCATGGTATAATTATAATTTTTAAGTAACTATTTATAGGTTTATAACTGTACCATTTTTTATATATATTTAATCTAATGTACATTTTTAGTTGATGGTGTGAAATTAGTGTAACCATGCAAGCAAAAAATTCCATGTGAAATGTAATGATTTCCCTAATGAGATTCCCATACTAATGGGAATATAAATTAGACATTTTTTTCCCAACACTATATCTTGAATTATGATTAAAAAATATAATATATTTGGATTTATTAACATATAAATGAAGATAAGGATTTCATCTAAATGAAGCTCACATGTTACATATGATTAATAAAATCAGATAAAATTTCATAAATGAGAAAAACTTTGGAAGAAGCACCATGAAAAACCCCTTAAATGAAATATAGTATACCTTACATGTGGGAAATGAGGGGAAACAATGTCAAATTAAAAAAGGAAAATGAATAGATTGGTAAAACATATACAGTTAAATAAGGATTATCCTACAGAACAAATAAAAACTAATTAACATGGATATAATGAACCTGATCATTATCCAAGTAAATTCACTAATCCATTGATTAATTCTTAAGGGTTAATGTTATAAAAATAATTGATGTGGAATGGTTGATGTGATCATTTTTTTTGAATTTCAGAATAATTTGAATGATTTTTTGTTAATTGTATCAATAAAAATATTATATTCATTATGTGGAAGATTTTATTTAAGAATTTACAAGAATATATTTAATGGTGCTAATGAACTACACTGATGATTAAATGATAAGGTGATATTTTAATGAAAAAACATGATTTTGGAAAGGATAATCTTTGACATGTCGATGATATTGGGGTTGTTATTATCAACTAAAATTATTTGATTCCGTGTTAAAGTATTTGAAGGATAGAAAACCATATAGGTAAAAAATTAATTTTATAAATAATGTTATTTATAAAAACATTCATCATATTTTTGATTTTATTATATTATTGGGGTGAACATTGAATTATAAAATGAATTTTCATATTTTTAGGAAATCTAAAACAACAACAAGGGATAAAATTATTCTCAAATGGTAATGCTGAGGGGCATAAACCCAAAATTAATGGGAGAAAAGGGGGAAGTGCCTAACACATGCCTGTGCAAGGTATTTATTAGTATAAAATTGTTTTTAATTTAATCATTGGTTGATAATTTTTTATTTAATTTTAGGAATAATATTATCAGATAATTGTTTTGGAATTATTTTGATTTTTAGGTGATTAGTGTTTTTATTAAAAATTGATATTCGCTCAAGATGTATATATAACCCTTATTTTTAAGTTATATGACTATTTATGAAGAATGGTATTATGTTTTTGGAAATTAAAGTTTAGTATAAAGAGAAAAACATGGATTTTAAATACTTGTATCATATTAAGGATATTGGTGTTATTTGGGATGAACGGTTATTTATATAAGGAATTATATATGTTAAACATTTGGTTTTATTATTAAATATTGGATATTAATGAATTTATATTTAGTTTTGTGATTATATTAAATTTTGAAACAAAAATTTGTTTTAATATTGAATATATTAATATATTGTTACTCTTTTCTAGATCTTATGATGTTTTAAAATTTAAATTTAGTGCATCAAGAAAAAATTTATATTTGATATTCATTAATTTATGTAAGAGGTTAAGTAGAATTTTATCGAAGAAAAATGAATGGATTAAAAAAATTTTATAAATAAAAAATTCATAATTTCAGAATATATTATTACTTTTTATATCTTGATATAAAATTATTCCCTCATATAAATCAAAGGTATCATGAAACAAATTTTTTATCATATTCCTTCAATATATGATGAACGCAAATTTATCTATGTCATCAAAAAATTATGGTGTTTTGGTTGTTAAATTTCTATTGAGAATTCACATTATTCGGGCCAATTATCTATATCACTCTTTACTGTTATTTATGCTTTTCTTCAAAATCCATTTTTTCAATTTCCACTAATTTTCCCCAACATTGAGGGAAATTAATGTGTTATTTAAAATGGAATTTTTATTTCACATTCCATACTATAAAGAAGACGTTTACATACACCTTTTTTACAAAGAGAGGTTTCTACAAGGGAATTAATGAATATAAAGCCACTAATCACTGAGAATAAGCTAAAATTGTCAAAAAAAATTATTTAATCGAGATATAATGTGACACCATGATATTTTAAAAGAACAATATGCTATATTTCACATTAAACATGAAAATATGAGTTTAAACGAACTGTGATATAATATTAAATAATTATTATTTCCATGTGATTGATATAACCATATTGTTCAATTAGTTGGTATTGATATAAGTTACTAATTTTTATATAATATATAATGGTTCTCCTTAGTACAAATTTACTTATAAATTTGTAATATATATGAAATATACCTAAATAAAGATATTTTATCATACAAAAAATACATTCATTCAATAAAATTTTTTATATTTTGCGATAAAATGATTTTACTAATTTTTTGAATATTTAAAATTTTTATAAAATTTAACAATTTTAAAAAAATCATATTCATTTTGACATGGGGTGAAATTTTGAGATATTTTTGGAAAAATATTTATATTAAATTAATAGTGAAAAAAAATAAATTTTTAAAACATTATTTTCTATTAATTTGTTAATTTATATAAAATACCCATTATTATTTAAAATATAAATAAATGTATAATATTTATTCATTAGTAAAATATAACCCAATTAATTAAATCTTATAATCTTTTATTAAAAAAAATATAATATTCTTATTTTTGGCTTAAATTTTATTTTTCTAAAAAAGGTTTCCACCTGTATAATGTTCTTCTATTTTAATTTTTTAATATAACCCATAATGAGTATTGATTCAAAATAAATTTATTAAATATATAAATATATTTTTTAATTGAAATATTTAATAAATATTTAGATTTATACATATAATATAAGATATATTTTACTTGAAAAATCAATTTTTAGAAAACTATTTTCGTCATGCTTGTTGGTTATATTTTGAATTAAAATCTTCTAGATTATTTAATATAATTTGATATAATTGATTCTAAAAATGGAATAAACAAAAATAATATTATATAAATTGTCCATTTATATTTTTGTATCATTAGGGATTATAAAAATATTAAAAAAAAATTCTGATAAAAAATTAAAATTTGTAAAAGTTATTAAACAAAGAGGTAAAGAGGATCAAAGGTTCAAAAAAATTATTAGTAGAAGATATTATTATACACCTAATATATCCTGAAATTTTTTATTTTTAAAATTTTGAAACTCTTTTCTAATGATTTAATTACCTTTATTGAATAGTTTAGTGATTTTTAAAAAATTCACTTCTCCAAAATCACAAAAGGGGACCCCACACATAATATACTCACACATCTAAAGGATTTTGTCTCAACCAAAACCGAAAAATATATCTCCCTAGATTCATTATTACTAAAATATATTATCTGATACCAAAAATAATAACCATTCAGTTCTCTATAGAAGATCTAATAAAGGATATTCCAAGTTTAGGTAATCATATTCACTACAGTCCTTCAATTTACATCTTGATTTCCACCATCAAATATGTATTAAATATTCTAATATAATAAAAACTATATACCAAATATAAATAGATGTAATTATGATTATGGAATAATATTCACCCATTTGTCAACCCATAAAATGGAAAACAATTCTATCTATCATGTGTATGAAAATGTATAACATCACGAATCAATGTAATTCATTTTACATAATATCTTCACATTGATGTGCTAGACAAATGATATATTTTTTATATATCAAAGCCAAGACATATTAATAATTTTTGAAATGAATCATATCATATTCTCTATTACAATATAATCTATTGAAAATGACATCAGCATTTCTGTGTACGATATACTACCGCCTCTGGAAGTAATGTTGACCTTTTAAATTATTTATTCACATGAGTGGAATATGTCTATGTATTTAAATAAATAAGGTGATATTTATGATGTTATTATATTAGTATTAATATAAAATATTTTCTAAATTATTACTATTATAATATCTGGAAAATGGAAATGGTAATCTAGAATATGTATGACCTATCATCTCCATTATTGTAACATAGTTTAATTTAATATCTTTATCTGATAAATAATTATAAAAATTACATTTGTTTTAAAAAATTGATAAATTAATAAATAGAAATTACTTTTCAGGATATAATATAATAATTATCCCTTTGACCATGTTCATCACACTGATTCTATTTTGAAATAATTAAGTAAGTTCCATTATCACACCCGTTGTGGAAATAACTGATTAAGTAATTAAAAATAGCATTCAAATAAATCATTAAAATAATTTTTTTGAAATTAATTATTCATATTATATTTCTTAATATTTTAAGTAATTTATATAAAATTATTATAAAATAAATGAATGAAATAAAATTCAAATCCAATACTCATGGTACAAGTTTCAATCTAGAAACATAATTTCTTCAGACAGATGATCATTTTTGAAAAAAAATTTCTTATAAATGGTGAATGTCAATCCCATTTCCATATAATATCATTAATTCCCTATACATCATGGTACTTTATTTTACAAGTCATCTACTTCTTTCCTTGGATGTTATGATTCCAATGTTACCTAAATTTTAAATGTTTATGTTTCAATCGATTTTTTAATAAGACTGTTCAGGCATGAATTTTTATTTTATGAAATTATTTTATTTGTATTTAATGAACCCATTTATTTATATTCTCCTAGGATTAATACTGAAATATTCAATAAATTGTACAATATCTCCCCCTTTTCTATATAAAATTATTGAATAAATATTTTAACATAAAGAAACATCATTTCTCTTTTCTATCAAGAACAATTTATGTCAATATCCTTGATTCATAAATTGTTTTTTCAAGAGATTTTTAATATTAACAAAACTTATTAATGAAAATTTTAACCATTTATAATATAAATAGAAATTAATCTTATTATCATTTTTAGAATAAGGCAGTTTTTTCAAATTTAATAATAGTATAAAAGGAATGTTATTATAAATTATATTCTATTTATTGTATTACCCACAATCATGAACAGTAAAATACTATATTCTTGCAAAATTATTTTCTATTATTCTTTTCCAAAAAACTCATTTGTGTAAAATATTTGAAATTTTCAGTTTTAAATAGTGAAAAAATAGGCAGTTTATTAACCAAATGAATATTTTTTATAATATATTATATTTATAATAATCATAAACAAAAACCTATAATTTTATATAATTCTTTCGAATTATTTATATATGTATCTGAAATATTATCCTATCTCACATTACAATTATATGAGAATGTAACACATGATTCATGATCATTTATTAACTTCCATATTTACGAAATCCCTTTTGATTATTATATGAGATATGATTATGAAAACCATTTTATTCCCATGGGAAATTCTTATGTTTATTCCTTATATGTTATTAAATTATATGGATGACAAAAACATGTACATGATGTGAATATGGTGGGTGGGACCAAAATTATATATTCCTCTTATGTTTTTGGTAATGATTTGGTCATATGATACATCATGTGTGTAACTAGTGAGTGAACCTAATCCATTATTGGAATTAATGAACCATATACTGTTTCCTCGGTGGTTGTCGTCGAATTTTTATTTTTTCATGTTTTATATTTATTCCATTATTCATGTGATTTAATTATATTACAATAACATATTCAGTAGGTTATGATCAAATTTTATAAAAATTAATCCTTATGTAATATGGTATCATTAAATTCTTTTGAATAATATATTGTGTTTCATTTTATTTTTAATCAACTTATAGGGATTTTTAATTCACCCATACTACACTATGTATTCCTCGGGTTATCCCATGTAGTTATTGGAGCTCCAAATGATCCAGGAGCTTATTATGGAGGAAAAAAAGATATGTTGTATTTCAGAATGATACCTTTTCTCATATCAACAAGATCAAATCCTTATAATGATTTTGAGACTCCAGAAAAAATGCAAATTTTGTTCCCTTGACACTGAAATATCCCCTCTTGAGGACTCCCCCCAGAATGTTCATGAACAAAAAACTATCAATGACTTCTCTAATGGTTTTCTGAGTAAATCTAAGATGATACTCAATCTAAAAAATCTTATCATCTTAAATGATTCCTTATAAATATACTCCTTCAAGGAAAAGTGGCTAAGGGATGGTAATAGAAACATAATATTTGTTAACTCCATGCATAGTATCATGAAATTATCCACACCTCAGAATATGATCAAAAATTTGGATACTCTCGTTGTTAAAAGATGGTATCTCTCTTTGCATGTCATATCTTATGTAATGGATCTCTTCAATGGGTCATATACAACATTGACCCTGTGGATCGTGCCATTCTGAGGCTTGTGAACCAGAAAGATAATATCATTCTTACTGTTATTCCTCTTGATCATGAGATTAAGGAAGCCATCTTCAATCTCAAATATAAAACTTCCCTTGGTCCGGACAACTTTGGTAACTTTTTCATTCAGTACTTTTGGTATATTATTATGTTGAATGTTTTTAGGATGTTCATTAACTTTTCCATGAGTGGAAAACTATAAAATAGATTGAATGAAAAAATTCTGGACCTTATTACAAAATATGATAATCCTAATGAAATACATTTATTCAGGTCAGATTCCTTGGTAAACATCCTCTACAAAACTATCGGAAATATAATTGACAACATGCTATCCTCCATTGCTTTAATGATTGTATGTGCTAATAACTATGGCTTTATAAAGGGGAGGTCGATTCAATATGACCTTATGACTACCTCAGAGTGTGTCATCCTGCTCATAAGTCCCATACGAGCTGTTGAAATTGCCCATATACATGATTTCAAGAAATCATTTGATACATTGGATTGGGGCTTTATCTGTAAGATCCTGACCATGTATGGTTTTTATGAGGTTTAAATAAATTGTGTTAAATATATCTTCAACTCTACCCATATCACTATTCTCATCAATGGGTCTCATAATTGTTACTTTGACTGCTCGAGAGGTGTCAGGCTGGGTGATCCTCTCTCGGTTATCATTTTTTCTATTATTGAGGAACATCTCAGTATGTTTCTCTTTAATATGGATTACTATGGTAAGATAAATACAATTCATACTCGAAGGGGGATATTTGTGGCTTCACACCTCTTATTTGATGATGACATTATACTCTTCACTGAAGGGGTCAAGGAAAACATCATGAAAATAAAAAGATAAATTTTTCATTGTGAGATGGTCTGTGGAGAAGATATTAGCTAGGATAAGTGTTTTTTCTACATTGGAAGAAACTTCTCTTCTTCCATGAAAAGTTACATAAATAGAGATATTGGGATTTGGAAGGGAGCCCTCCCCATCATTTATTTTAGAGTTGCCATGTTTTGGAGAAGGATGAAAGTAAGTCATTTATCTGAAATTGTCTGCATGATTAGAAGAAAACTCTCTTCCTATAATAGAAAATCTCAATCCATGGCTGGTAGGGATTGCCTTTTGATGGTAGTAATAACATCCAAATTTGTGGAATCATTCATGGTGTAAAAGTGTTTTAATACTCTAATCAAGATCATTAATTTCATTAATATTAATTTTCATTATAGTGGTAGCATCATTAAAAAAGGCATACAATGGTTGAATGGAATTCTGTTTTCATGCTACATTATGAAGGGGTCATAGGTATCAAGAACCTTGTGGGTTTTAATGACTCTGTGTAGGATGCTTTTATATGGAGGATCATAAATGTATACTCTCAAGCCCTTTATTTTCTTAGATCTAGATTAATTCATAGGCTTAAAATTGGAAAATTAAAATACTATAACACTTCAGTGTGGCCAACATTCACGATTATGTTATAAAAAATAATTGATGAATTTTAGTTGCAGGTTTCAAGGGAGACTTATTTAAATTTTTTGAAATGAAAATATGCTTGAAACCCCCTAGAAGACACAGTTCTGGAAAGAGAATCTGACATGGATTTTGATATATTAATTATGTTTCATCTTGGATGTATAGAAAATCATCCAAATCATGCGACCTACATCGTTGGGAAATATTTATTCTCTACAAAGGCAGATTTATGGGATTGGAAGTCGGTTGAAAATTGAAATAATTCCTTCAAATGATTTTATAAGAATTCTACTAGAAGTGAACATGAGCTAAAGTAGATGGGTAATGTGTATAATAGATTCCAGATTCCCTCCAGGTGCACATTTTCATAGTGACTGTCCCATAAAAAATCCCAACTGATTATTATCTTTAAAATTGAGGTGTATCCATATGCTCATGATGTGTTTTATTCCATCAGAATTGGAAGAGAGTTGATCATCTTTTTCTCAGTAGCAATGCTACCTTATCAATGTGGAAGGGAGTCTCTGATATTTTCTTTGTGTATCTACCTCGTGCCAGCTATATCATCAACTTCATGAGGAGTTGGAAAGATATGAATCTCTCATCACAAATCTAGAAACCTTTTCAGGCCACTGTGGATGAGATGGTACACTCTATTGGGATTTCCAAAAATAAGGCTATACATGAATTGCATTCATTTCGTGTAGGATCTGCACTATCCAACATACTTGATGCTGTGCGTGATGTTATTAAACCGCGAGGTATGTTATGTGACTACTCAATTCATGACCATTTGGTTCTCTATAAGGTGGGTGTCATAGGAAAATTTCACCACCCCTTGTCACACATGATGTTTTCTAGAAGTCCCCACTTTGTGGTTGGATCAATAACAATTTAGATGGTGCTTTATGTGGGAATTCGAGACACTCAGGATTTGGTAATGTTTTTAGAGATCCTCAAGGCCTTTCCATTTGTTTTCATTATGAATCGTGTGGTAATGCCTCTACTATCGAGGCCAAAATTCATGGTGTTATTATTGTGGATGAGAAATATGAGTAGTTAGGTTTGAATATGTTATGGTTGAATGTGATTCTACAAATTTTATTCTTGTTATTCGAACTGGTTTGTTGCATCATTCATGGAAAATCACTAATCGTTAGACTCGATGCTTATATGATCTCTTATCAAAGGACAATATTGTAACTCATGTTTATAGTAAAGAAAAATCGTTGGCATATGTTCATTCTAACAATGGTGTGAATTGTATTGATGATCACTGGTATGATCATGTGACGAGGGAAGTAAATTCAGTTTAATGGAGGGATCAATGTAAATCTTCTACTTTCAGACTTGTGTATGTTTTGTTTTTACTAATAATGAGGTCTTTATTTTATTAGAATGTTAAAAATTTTCCATTGAAAAAAATGGTGATATTAATAAAAAATATTCCATGTGGATAATAATGTGTTTTGGTATTTAAATAATTTAAATACAACAAAAATAACATTATAACCATTCTCTAAGAAAATTAGATTTTAATTTTGACATAAACTGTTAAAATAATATTTTTTTAATATATGGGAAATAATTTTCATTGAAAACATTCATGTAATATATTTTTTTCAAGCATCAAAGTAATGAAAAATAAAGATGATGGGAAATTTTCATCAATTGCGAGTATATTAAAAAAAATTCATGGGCAATTTTTTTTAAAAAGAATTAAAAAGTAATTTATTCAAAAAATTAGAAGGGTATACTATTAAAACTAAATTTTCAAGAGTGTTACATGGGTAAATAAATATTTAATAAATCATTCAATAATATTATAAATTATTTAAAAATCATTTTAATGAAATTATCGATATAGAAACAAAAGGATTCTTAACCGTGAAAAAAGTTAGGATTTTTCATAAAAATATGATTTTGGTACCTTAACTGATTAAATAGTAAAAAACGAAGAGATAAATAATAATTTCAAGAAATAATCATTGGATGTATAAATATTTTTCGGTTTAATATTTATAGATCTAATAATTCCCCCATTAAAGACACAAAATAATATAATCCCAAATAATTATGCGATTTTAAAATAAACCCTTCCCATATTGGTATCTTATGAAAAATAACACCAATGAATGAAAAAAACATGAAATAAAAAATTAAATACCGAGAATATAAAAATATTAATGTCATATAATATTGATGGGATAATAGACACACCTCTGAAAAAGGATCATAATACTAAGTTAGTCTCAATTGAGTGGATATTGATGCAAAATCACTTACAAAGAGCTTACAATTGAAGTGAGAATTAATCAATTTATTAATGATTTGTGTCATATTTACATCCAAATATGAAATTGGAAATTTATCATAACTTAATCAAAATCCATTACACATAAAATCAGATAATTTCATTGAGAATATATAAATAATTTAACCCAATGAAAGGAAATTGAGTTATAAAACCCCTTACCACTTGGTAAATTTCATATGAAAAACCCAAAGAGTAAATAATTTAATTTATAAAATAAAATACCATGAATTAAGATGTATTTCTGATATAAATATATAATTAAATTAGGTACACCATATAATATAATTTATGTTCATAACATTAAAATATTTATCAATGAGAGAAAATTTATAAAAAATCGCTTACCTCTTGCATGACTCCTCACATGTGTTCCCTATTTTCTTTTAAAATAAAATTATTTTAATTATTAATATTCTTAATACTTGTTTTCATTTTTATTTTTCCATTGATTTAATTTATTTTCATTGTTTAATTATTTAGTTATTTATTTAAATTCATGTAATGTGTTTTGACGATATTAACTTCGTATGTGAAAAATGACATTGATAAGTTGACTACAGAAATGTGGTAATAGTTCCATAATATATATAATAATTATAATTAAATAATTACAATTTTTTACATCAATTATAATATTTATACCAACCTTGAAATCTGGTTTCTAAAAATGAACTATGTTACAATCATGGGGTATGTATGTTGTACATACACATGTGTAATGTTTCAAATTTTATTGATCAATTTTGATATAAAATAATTATAATTTTTTTAATAAATTATAATTATAAAATAATTATAATATTATTATTTAAATACACAAACATATATATCAATCAAGTGTTGTGGTTATGAAAAAAAAATCATATCACTCAGTGGAGTTGTCAATCCAAATATAGAAATTACTGGCATTATCATTTTTAAATGAATGTAATTTTATGAAATTATATTATATATTATAAATAAATAATGTTAAATAATTACTAAATATCATATATTTATTAAATACATTGTTAAAACATGTTTCATGTAGTGGTGATGTAACATGAATTATATTTGTACATGAGGTCGTAGTCCACAATACAGATGAACTATGGTTTTATTTCACATTTTATGGAATCAGTTATGAATATATGGTATTCCATTAACATAAAAACATATAATTATTTTTTAGATTATAATTTTTTAATATCTTTATGGTTGGATAATAATTTAAGTTTGTGAAAGAAGAAAAAAATGATCGGTTAAGAACAATACATCTTCTTTGGCTATCCTATTTAGGTTAAAAAAAATCCTTTTTATAATGGATTGGTAATAATAAGGCATGCAATAATTGGTAAATAAATTAACTATGGTAATTTTTATGTATTTTCTGAAACAATTTTTTTTTTACTTTTAATAAATTAGAATAGGTGGTTCACTTTTTATGTGAGCAGTGGGGGGGTATTATTTATTTCTTAATGTAATAAATTAATATAAAGTGTTTCTCAAAGAATAATTGGTCCAAAATGACATATTTAGAATATAGGATGGGTATTGTTTAAAAAACTATCATCCAAAAAAATTATGACTTATCTAAATTTGGATTTTTCACGACCCTCCTTCACCAAGATGAGGGATGTGTTAACAGATTTCCAGACCCTTCCTTCTTCAAGTTGAAGGATAGATAGTGACCCCCGAAACCCACCATTAATAGGCCCCAGAGTGGCGACTAGCACCATGATTATAGAATCACACACAATATGGAAGACATTACCATTTTTCTTTATAAGGATCGGGAGATAATATAGTAAATCCCAACAACACCAAAACTAGGGGAAAAAGTAAAGCCAAATAAAACCATTCCCATATGCATGTTACAAAAGTAAATTCCACAAAGTAAAAGGATACTACAAAGGTAAAGGTCCAAGTAAAAGAAAAACAGCAACTGCAACTATCCCAACGTCTAAGCCAGTATGACCCCACACAATCAATGAAATCCTCTTGGAAACCTGAAAGCAATTTTATACACGTAGGGTGAGCATACATGTATACTTGGTAGGGAAAACCAAAGACTCTCATGCACAAGTGGGGAGGCATTCTAATGCCCCATTGAAAAAGGCGATAACCAAAGAACCTTGCAAGGAAAACTATCCACCAAGCCTCACCAAGGAACACTCCCCAAATAACGCTAGTCATGTAATGTATTGTAATAGAACATCAACATTTGGGTACCCCATGCCACTTTCCCACTAGTTATTGACAATATCCTACGCATCAAACCAATCCCACCATTCTCACCGTAGTCCCCCTACCACTCCTCAACCGCACACACCTAGGAAAAAGCCACACATCCCTCCCACAAACACCTAGGCCACAATCACTATACGTAACCACGCCCTCAAACACCTGGTCCATAACAACTGCTGCCACACGCTAAGACACCTGGGCTTCATCCCGAATATTCTTGGGAAACAACCTGACCTCACACACCTAGGCCAACCACCAAAACTACCCTGCACGAAAGAATATTGTGCTATAAGTGACCTCTTCCCATCATATCCTTCATGAGGTGTCTTGGGCTATTTGGTAAAGGGATAAAAAATGAGCTAATAACCATCCACTCATAAGAGTGTTGGGAAAAACCAACCTCCCCCATGAAATGGGGGTGTTCAGCACTAAGTTTGAAACATGGGTGGGGAGTGAATAATTAACATAAAAACTTCATATATATGTATAGGTAAAAGCCCTCATCCTCACCGAGGGTTTCCAAAGCCATCCAAAGCACAACACCCTTGTTAATATTCATTCACAAAAGAAGGCACAACACTCACGACCATCTCACAACTCATTCCCAAAATCAATTCCCCATTTAAATAATTATTATTTTCATGTTCAAGTTATCTCATTTAGGTGAGTTTTACACTTCGAGGAAACTAACCGGCATAACCACAAACCAGTGAAAGAGAAACAACTAAACAACAATTTAAGCATTCACACCTGGTTCCCTTATGAAGTCACAACAACAAAGGGATCAGTGAGGTCCCTCAAAGTACTGGAACCAAACCAATCCTCAAGATACATCCCCACACATATTCAGATTCACAACCAACAACCTTTCCACAACTATAGAGTAAGGAAGTTTCCAGAATCAAGTACGTCATTCACTTAGTTTTCTTCTTTCAGTTTGGTTCACCGAGGAAATCACACACACATTGTTGTTCACAGGATATTCATTTTAATTGGCTATGTTTATGTGATTAACCAAATTCCCATGTTGGAGCCATTAAATCATCACATAAGATAGAGGTTCGTTAATGCAAAATGAAAGACCACCAAGGGCCAAGATTTTCGGTGGGAATAGGCCCACACAATTCCCAATATAAATAATCATAGGTCAGGAAAAGTAGAAAAACATCGATCACACCCCCTTCATTATTTAAAAGTCTGTTTTTTATCTTTATTAATGTTCGGTTTCATCCATCCCATAGAAAAAATCGCATACCCTCCCCGTATGATGCACAGTAAAGAGAGATGAAGGAAAACCCTACCTGGTTGATCAAGGATCGAAGATCTTTTCCACACGCCAAGAACTGGGGATGCGCGACATGCAAGGGAAGAACTATGGGGACTCCAAGGATGAGACGAAAAATCTAGCACATGTGCACCCCAATCCTCAGGAAGGAGGGACTCCAAGCGCACCATGAAGAAGAAAGAAATCCATCCAAGAATGGAAAGGAAGAAACTCTAGCGTGATATAAGGATGAGATCCTATTTTTACAAGATATGGAAATTTGAATGCTTTAAAGTCGTATCGTGGTTTCATTTGCGGTTGGGAGGTTACTCACGATGGGATTAATTCTTATTTAATTATTCCCATCATGGTGGTGGCATAATGGCTGTGTGTTAAACCGTTTATTTTATGTAGAGGAAAAAAGCGCAACAAGGGTGGAACTAGAAGGTACGTGGAAATGGTGTGATGCTGAGAAAAACCACATGTTTTAGTAATTTTATGATTTTCCTGACTTTTTGGGGGATTTGAGATATTATTTATGGGATTTAAATGGCTTTGAAGGAGGGAATTAAATCATTTTTATGCTAAAAGATAGGTTGCGGGAGCAGATAAAGTTGGAAACTGGATAAAGGGACGACGACCGCTCGGTGAGGACACGGTGCCAGCGTCACGATGCCACCCTCACATTGCCACCTTCACATTTCCACCCTCACAGTGCCACCCTCATGGTGCCACCGTGATCGGTTCCACTGTGACTGGTTCCATGATGGACGTTGTGCGACAGTAACATTTCCACTGTAACAGGTGCCACCGTGACCGGTATGTGGCTGTCACGGTGTCACAGTTTCTATGGAGCCGTTTTTTGGAAATGTAATGGACTAGGAGGGTCTGGGCCATTACATTATATATCTATCCAACAATTATTTCCATCTACAATCAAAACTAGAACCAAAGAAAAGAGGGGTTCCAAACAACCACCTCAAAAGATACCTATCATGATTGAACCCCATCGATATCTTGGAGAACCTCTCCGTCAAGCAACTTGGAAAAATTCGAAGGTCAATTTTCCCGTCATATGGGTTACGGAGTTTTCTTTCTCCATGTCAAGATACTATCTGCATTGGGTGGCACTGACACGCCCGCACGGGTTTAATCGCATCCACCATAATGTGTTTTGATTAGGGATCGGGTCCTCCCCTCCCCATAGTCAGGACTCTTCACACACATGCACATAACAAGGAAAACCGCATGTTCCATAGTTAACAATGTAAATCATTCCATCACAAACTAGTATAAAAAGAAAACAGAAAAAAACTCAAAACAGCTCTGGGTATAGGGAGTGCATCTGTGTCTCCTGTTCCCACGTACTTTCTTCGAGCCCACAATGCCTCCGTTACACGTGAACCAAAGGAATGGTCCATCCATGAAGAATCGTCTCCCCTCTATCCTTGATTCTCAAAGGCATTTTCGCAAACATCACTTCGGCCTCGATGTCCAGCTTTCCCTAGTCGAGGATGACTGAATCGTCCTCTAGATACCTTCAGAGTTGTGACACATGTAAGACGTCATGTATTCTCAGTAGCGGTGGTGGTAGATCTAGCTGATAAGAAACTTCTTCGACCCGCCACAACACATCGAATGGTCTGATAAACCTTGTACAAAGCTTACTCTCCCTGCCGAACCACAGTTTTCCATGCCGATGGGAGACCTTCATGAATACATGGTCTCCGACCTCAAACTCCAAGGGTCTCCTCCTATTATCATCATATTACTTCTTCTGGTCCTGAGCTGCCTTCATCCTCTCCCATATATGTTGAACCTTCTCTGTTGTTCTCTACACCACTTCCGGGCCCAGAACACTTGTTTCGCCAACCTCTGTCCAACATACCTGTGAGCCACATGCCCTTCTGTACATGGCATCGAACGGAGCCATGCCAATTGTAGAGTGATATATATTATTGTAGGAAAACTCTGAAAGAGGAATCTGTCGTACCCACGATCCCCCAAAATCAAGAAAACATGGTCGTAGAATATCCCCCAACATCTGGATTGTGCGCTCCGTCTGTCTATCTGTCTGGGGATGGAATACAGTTCTAAGACGTAGTTTGGTGCCAAAAGCATGCTACAAGACTCTCCAGATTCCTGAGGTAAACTGTGCATCTCTATCTGAGACTATGGACCTCAGAACTCCATGCAACCCACCACGTCATCCACGAACCTTCATACCAAGGCATCCACTGCTCCTGACTCCTTGATCGCCAGAAAGTGAGCCGATTTCATCAACTGGTCTGCCACTACCAAGATAGCGTCCCAGCCTTCTTGAACCTTGGGTAGCCCTATGATGAAATACATCGAGATGTCATCCCACTTCTAGTCAGGGACAACTAAAGGCTGCAACAAGCGTCCTGGAACACGTTGTTCAACCTTCACCTGCTGACACCCTAGGCACCTGGCCACAAACTCTGACACTGCCTGATTTACCCCGTGCCACCAGAACTGACCCCTCAAGCCCCGATACATTTTTCACACTCCCGGTGCACTACTAGGTGTGAGTTGTGGAACTCACCAACATCCCTCTAGTGCATCACCTCTGGGAAAAAAATCTTTCCTCTGAAAAGAATCTGATTCTGACCATCCTATGACCATCCTTCTAAAGCATTTCCTAGGTTAGCCCCATCGCACATCACTTCACTCTCTATGTATCCTCACTGAGACTCCTCCACCTATCATAGTAAGGAATATTGTGCTATAATCTGATATAGGCAACCTCTACCACCATCCATCCTCACATCCAGGTGTAGGGAAGGAAACTCCTACATCACCTTCCAAGAATCTTCCGACTCTTGAACCGCATTCTTCTATGACTTCCTGCTCAAGGCATTTGCCAACAAATTCCATTTTCCTGAGGTGTATTAAATCTCGATGTCTTAGTCCTAAAGGAACTCTATCCACCTTTTCTTCTGTATGTTCAAGTCCCTCTAGGAGAATATATACTTCAATCTTTTTTATTCCGTGAAGACCACAAAGCGCTCCCCGATGAGGTAATGCCGCCACAACATTTGTGCAAGCATGACCACTGCATACTCAAGATCGTGGGTGGCATAATTATGATCATGGGGACATAACTGTCTAGACCCATAAGAGATCTCCCCTTGTTGTTGCATCATCACACACCTGAGTCCTTTTCCCAAATCATCACAGAACACCTCATACGCCGCCCCTTCTTCTAGAAATCTCATCACTGGGGCACTTACCAACTTCTCCTTCAGATAACTAAAGGCTGTCTCACACTACCCATTCCACAAACAATCATGGTCCTTTTTTGGTCAAAGCAATCAAATGTGCTGAAACTCGGGATAAGATCGACATAAACCTACGATAGTAGCCTGCTAGACCAAGGAAACTCCGAGCCTATTCCACGTTTATAGGTGCTTCCAATGAAACAACTGCCTCGAACTTTGATGGGTCCACTATTATTCCCTACACGGACACCACGTGCCCATGGAAGTGAACTTATCATGTCCATAACATTCACTTAGAGAACTTCCCATTGAGTTGGTCATGTTGGAGGACCTCTAAAACCATTCTTAGGTGCTTAGTGTGATCCTCATATGATCTTGATTAGATCAGGATGTAGTCAATAAACACAACTATGAATTGATCCAGGTATTTCTGGAAGACGGAGTTCAAGATCCCCATGAACACAGCCGAAGCGTTCGTAACTCCAAACAACATGACCACAAACTCAATTTGACCATATCTGCAACTGAAGCCAGTCTTCGAGATGTCACCCTCCTTCACCCTCAGCTGGTGATATCCTGACCACAGGTCAATCAGTGAAAACAACTATGTCCCTTTTAACTCGTAGAAAAAGTCGTCTATCCTCGGGAGAGGGTTACAGCTGTTGACCATTACCTGATTCAGTCTCTGTTAGTCTATGACCTGCCTGAGACCACTGTTGACACTCCTTTTCATCACAGAGTCTAAAGATTGTAAAAGGGAAATTCCTTAGTCGAAATTGATTTATCCTTAGAAAAACATCAAAAATATGACAAAGGGATGAACAAAGAGAACATTTCACATAGGTCGCGCAAGTTCCCTCATGTTCGCACATGTATACTTGTGCACCGCCTAATGGTCGTTAAAGTGACTTGCGTGACCTAAGTGATAACCACCCGGGTCTTCTCCAGCCTATAAATAGACCCTTTGGGCCCCCCATTCATGGAGGAATTTTTTTCTAGAATTCAGATTTGAACTCCCGGAGCCCTAGTCTCTTCTCAAAGCTTCCAAAACACTTCTAAGGTAATTTATTACCTAGAACGGGAGATCTAAAGATGGAGAGGAAGGCCTAACTGTTGAAAATCGTCATCACTTGTGTGCCTAAGTGACTAGCCCTTAAGGTAAATGGCCACACATGTGCGCCGCCTTACTCCTTGATTAAAACATGCGCACTACTCTCCTGGAAGAACCTCAAGATGATTCTAAAGGCTTTAATCAAGAGTCGCTCAAATATTTCCTTGCCGGTTAACCGTCGCGCAAACACCCATGTGTCATGCAAGTATACCTACAAAACCAGGACTTGCGCTCCCACGCAGTACCGGCGCGCCTACCAGGACTTGTGCGCCCCTGCATTTTTGGGTTCCCTTCTTGCACATTTCACACCTTTTAATCAAATACACCTCTCCTATTCAAGATTCAGTCTTCAAGACACTCTTAAAATTAATTTATGGCATGGTTTCTTGATTTGACTTCCATATCTAAAAGGAATTATGTGGAATATTTCTCAAAACCTATTGGTTTACACATCTTTATCTCACTAAATATTGATATTTCATTCATTCAACCTCATATTTGAAGATGAGGGAACTCAATTGTTTGGGCCTCCTTTTCAAGAATAAGCCCCTGTCATAATTCCCTTAACATGGGACTCCTTTTCCGGAGCAAGCCCCAGTCTCAAATATGGGCATCCTCCTTAGGAGTAAGCCCCAGTCCCCTAATTTTGGCATCCTCGTCAAGAGTAAGCCATAATTCTTAAAGTTCCCAAATCTGGGCATCCTTCTTAGGAGTAATCCCCAAACCATAATTCCCTTAACATGGGCCTCATTTTCAGGAGCAAGCCCTAGTCTCAAATTTCTTTTAACCAGCCCTAATTTACCTTTGATATGGGATTTCTTCTCAATATTAAAACACAATCAAAAGTCCTCTCCGAATTTGGGCCTCCTTTTCAGGAGTAAGCCCCATGTTAGAGTTTTCAAATCTCCATGAAACACCTATACCTTTATGGACCCCGTTCGTGGATTTATTCCCTAAAGTAAATCCTAATATTCATTTATCTTGGTAGTCATACATACATAAGTCCCACATTATTTCTTATGATTTCATATTTTATGGCACAATTGTCTATTTTTTACCAATACTTTTTCTTTCTCACACTGACCATGACTCACGTGATCATAGAGTGTAAAAGTAATTATTACATCCTTCTTTGAGCCATCAATCATAAACATCATACTCCCTTACTCAAACTACGTGGGTTCTGATGCCTTTTCTAAACAAAGGATACATAGGTAGCCCATCTGTGGGTTCGATCCCAAGTCTGAACTAATTCTTGTCCATATAAATGACAATAAAAATCAAGTTCCCCACTGAGTGGCTTTAAAACCAGTATGGTCATTATAATGACTAAGAGACATTTATGTATCAAAGGATACCATTGACTAAGAATCTCTAACAAATACAGATGATTCTCTATCAATGAAGAACCTCGAATACATATAAAAGATTTTCTAAATTTCTTACATATCGATCATTGATTGTCATATCTAAAAGAAAGAGCATTTTATACTTGGTAATGTAATAAGGATTCACGAACATAACTTAAATCTATAAAGAGAGTCCCGGAGTAGAAAATAATTTCCTTCAAAAAGGTGTGATGAGTCTGACCTCCCATACTCTCGACCAATGCAAATTCCTATGCCTCATCAGTCCACAAACTAATGAGCGCTTACCTTTGGAAAGTATATCCAAATGGATGTGGAATCATTGGATGTTTCCGGTTCTAAGTACAAACCCGTTAGAAATAGATCGGAATGTTTGAATCTCCCATCAAGGAGGTCATCCCCAAATTCCGAGGGAAACAAAAAATGGTGAACCCGACGTGAATCCTTAACCAAGTTAAAATGATTTTTTACCAATTTGTTAGGCCCCTATTTAAAACTCAATGAGAGGGCCAACAAAAACAATCATTGACATATGTACTTATCCAAAAGTTTTAGTGGCTGAATTTATCTTGATTACGTATGTTATATCAAACATGGCACTCTTTTCCAAGATCTTCTGCATTTTCAGAATGGCTGCTCTCAAGTTCACACCTGTGAATATTACTGCTACAAATGCCACTGCTGATACTCTTCCTGGATTGTTGTCTGATCTGAGGAAGACATCACCTACTCAGCGTCTTCAACGCTGGGTATAAATTGTGATGGTTAAGGAGTATCATCAACACGGTACCATTCCAACTCTGGAGGTTGCCCGACAAGCCCTCTAATTGAACAAATCACATAGGTCATCCGGAAAATGATGGACAGTGATCAAGAAGCAGGCGGTGCGGACTACAGTCTCCAACCGTTTTGGGTCGTTATCCCCAGAACGCAATCACCATTCACTACCTTAATCTGGGGATGTGAATGAGCAGGTCCCTCAGGGTTTTAATTCAAGAAGATAGGAGTCCTTCCCGAGTGCTCCCACCAACAATCGCCGCCAGATTCGTGTGGTAGTGCGCCCTCATCATGATTAGGGCATCGACTCCAGGCATTCGTCTTAGGTTCCTCGAACCCGAGTAGGAAAGACGAATCGCCAAACGAAAAATCCAGTTAACAGTGAGCAGGTTATCATCTCTGTCATCTCCGGAGAAGTCCACCAACCTAACTTGGTGGAAAGCAACGCTCAGGCACACACACCTGCCCATTTTAATTCCGCTGTCCAGCAGAATCGTCTGGTAGCATCACGCCAATCCCGCCAAGCAATTCCGTCAGAGTACTGTAGGCAGGAACATACACCTGTTTATATATCATCATCTAGTCAGCAGGATCGTCTGACTACATATGATGGATCTCATCAACTATGTTCGGCGAAGTGCAATCAGTAGGAACATACACCTGCAAGTACTAATGAAGCCTACCAATAGTCTTGCTTGGTAGCATTCAGAGAAGATAGTCGGAATGACCCGATAAAAAATAAGAGGTAGACTGAACTCTCTGCCCCCACACTTGAGTACTGTCAGGATTCACTGACAGGAAAAGGAAGATATGAGAATCCACAAACACCTACACCAAGCCCGGAATGGACGTATATCCCTGTTCCAGCAGCTGATGTCACCAAGAATATTCTATGAATGGTGAAAGAGCAGAAGCAAATCTCTGCTCATATTCTGGATGCCTTCCAGGATATTATAACAGCTTCAATATCATCTCAGGGAAACACACATAAATCTATCCCTACTAGTGGAGTGACACATCAAAAATTCACTCTGGAACAGACACACACATCTGTTCCAGTCCAAGAGGGTTGTGAGGCATACTCCCCCATATCATACGGACAACCAAGTCAGGAACATACTCCTAATATGAGTGGAGACCATCAGCCTAACCTGACCATCTTTCCTAATCAGGCACATAAACATACTTAGAGAAGCCACTTTCGTCAACAAGTGGATTCCAAAGAGAGTAAGAAGGCGTCTAGGAAAATGACTGGCCCAGCACAGTGAAGAGATCCAGAGCCGATCTGTAACAAGTCGTTTCTCAATGGTGGAGTTATTGAAGCCCTCAGACAGTTATCTGTTGGAATTCAAGGTTCTACTCACTCATTTCTCAATAGGTGGATCATTAATTTCAAAGGTATTCAACAGACACTTCCTCATGAAGGCTTTCTTCATGATAATTCGGTCGATCTCGAAGTTTCATCTTCAGATGAGAGCCACAGGAACCCTCTGTGTGGTCAGAAGACCAAGGAGAAAGAGATCTCATATTTTGGTGTAACCCATTATGGTGTTCTTCCCCATGATGATGAATTTCGCTGAGAATGTCCTCTCTGCAATAGTGATTTACATTTCCCGGAAAATGCTCCTGTGGACGATGTAGTGCAGAGAAATCCCTCTTATCTTGAGGCACTTGCAAATGTAAAACCAGTCATGTCTAATGCTTCATCGCTGGTAGGTGAAATACATTCCCAATTAGAAGATAGCCTAGGGTGTACGTCATTCTCCTAACCACCCCTAAGTCATGCATCTTCTAGTTTGATCAATTATTTCACTACCAATTCTGTTGAATCCAATGAAGCAACAAGGAAGAACCAGTTCTGGTCAAAACAGGTAGAAGAATATTCATCAAATGATAAAGAGGAAATGCTGAACATGAGAAAACAACTGGAAAAAGGTGATGTTTCAGTCATGTTTTGGCCTCTGGCTGATTCTCAGTATGACATTACAGAAATGTTGATGGAAGATGGAATTCATGATATTCATCTCAACATATGGAAAACGCTTTGTCAGTTGAAGAAGAAATTATTGTCTTATGATAAATATGAAAATCATCTTAAGATAATGGAAGGGTTACAACATTAGATTGATTTGGCATCTCTATCAGTCTCTCGATATCCGAAGGTTGAAGAGAAGCAGAGAGCCCTTCAACGTTCATGCTTTGGCGCACTAAGAAAATTGTGTCAGTTAATTACCAATTCCCCATCTGGTATTCGTGTCCGAGGATGGGGTGTTCATGGAGCACTTCATTTGACGGTGCTCCACAGTCAGAAAATCCCGCCGAAAATGGTCTCATGAAATGTTAATGCCCATGGCTGGCCACAGTCAATGGGCTTTATTTGTAATCAAAAGCTTTCCCAAGAATAGGCTTCAACTAGTTCCTCTCAAAATCAAGCATATAGGGAACAAGTTGTTGAATTACTCCTGCATCAAGCAAACGAGAATATTGAAAATGCCTCTCATATGGAGGAAACACATCATCAAGTGACAGAAGTGTCAGAAATCATCCAACAGTCTTTTGAACCAGGTGATAAAAGTGGCTATAGGTTAATGCGTCCATCTAATTTCACGAATAAGGTTCGCAAGATCAAGAGAGATTTTCAGAAAGTCTCAGACATAGCATGTCAAGAGCCACCCTAGCTCGCCAGACTGGGGACTCTTTTAAATCAACCCTCAGAATCAAAAAATAGGATTCGAGGAGTTGAGCGGGAATTGTAGGAACAACCCCAGTCCACCAGACTAGGGAGTTTTCCAAATCATCAATCCCCTCCTCAGAGAAAGTCAGTATTTTCTCGATTGTGGAAGAAGCCTCAAGAGGAACAAAGATCCAAATTATCAGGAGATTCCCTCCAATTTACGGTTATTCAAGATGTTCTTGAGGGATCGAATCAACAAAAGTCTATGTCTCATCAAAGAAATGAAAGAATACAATATCACAGAAATTCTGATAGAAGGGATGCGATGCGTTATTCATTAGTCAATGTCATCAATGCCGTTGTTGTTGATCCACCAGATGAGGCTCACTCATGGGACTCAGATGAAGAGGTTCATGCTCAAGAAGATGTACGCAATGACACAAATGAAGAAGGTGTGCGTACATGAAATCAAAGGGTTATTCAGAACCTAGGTAATCCTTTAATTAATCCAGTTCCCCCTCCCCTAAAAGGATCCAACAAAGGGAGGGGAAAGAATTAGGTTACATATCCTTCTTCTGGAAAAGGACAATCACTCTCACTAGAGAAAATGTTTGCACAACAGGAGGAAGAAATGAAGGAATTAAAGAGGTTGAATGCAAAACTACTTCAGGGAAGTCTTCTTCTTAAGCATGTTGGAGTCAGTCAGCCTAGGGGATTCGTTGCAGCTACTGAGATGGGTCAGGAATATCCTTCTCTATCAGTACACCCTCACAGGTCTAATACTACGGGTCAAGTGCAACAACAACTGGCAGTGCTACCACAAGTTGCAGAACCAACCACCACATCAGTCCAAGATCCCGTCATTGCACCTACCCAAGTCCAAGTTCAACTGGATGTTTCTCAAAAGTTAATAACTACCGTTGAGTAATTAATAGCTCAGTTAGAAACAATGGAAGGGAAAGATGCACATGTTCAACTAGAAAAGAGAGCTTACCGTGAATGGGTAGATTCAGTCTCTCCCCCATCCAGTTTTGGAAACCCTACATTCCCTATTTTCAATGGATCGGGCGACCCTGAACAGCATTTGATGTATTACGTGTCTTGTTGGGATCCTATGATGGGAACTCGAGAGCAGCAAGAAGCAGTGAATCTTAGATGCTTCGTGCGAACCTTGTAAGGACCAGCTTTTGTCTGGTATACAAGTTTGAAATCCTATTCAATTACCGGATGGGAAGATCTCCGTCAACGATTTCTTCTTCAATTCAGTTCAACTTTTCCAAAGACAACAGTTTTTTTATCTTACAAATTGTAAGCAAAGGGATAATGAAAGAGTCTCTAATTTCATTGCTCGTTGGAAGGGGTTAACATATTCACTGAGCCTAGAACTCCCTCAAGAAGAACTGTTGCCAATCTATGTGGAAAATCGGAATGAAAAATTACGCACATCGTTGATCCCTATGAAATAAACAGGAGGGTTTCGAGACCTTACTTCAATCGCTCAGAAGATTGAAGATTCCCTTATACAGGATAATACTAAATCCCGTGTAATTCCATCAGATCTAGGAAGGAGAATGGTTAATGTAGAAACTACTACAGTTATGCTTAAACAAGCAACTGTATTTGTTTCTACCTCAAAACCTTCATCTTCTCGAAGGGCTCCACATCCTGAGCGCCAACAACAAAGGTCATTTCGTCCAGACGATCAAAGAGATCAAAGATGAAAACAATTTGAGGATATGAATAGTAAAACATACTCTTTCCGAAAAGAACAATTCCTGGTAACTTCATTTCGTCCCTAGAGAATAATTTGGTTCAGCTGCCAAAGCCCAACGGGCCAAAAAAGAAAGGTGTTGAAGACCGTCACAATTATTTCCCCTTTCATCAAATGTTGGGGCATCCCATCCTGGAGTGATTTGTCTTCAAAGACCTCCTGTAAAATATGGTCGACTAGTGACAAGTCAAACTGAAAGGCTCTTCAGCCCAAGTAGCATGTGTCACTGCTACAGTTCCATAGTATGAAGGAGAATGGCAAGAAGTCAAAACAAAAAAAGCACAGAAGTATGATGATTGGATGGTTAAAAAGACAATCAACCGAACTCATGCTATTTTGCGAACACAATTAAAGAAACCGATTGAGTCTTCTTCCATGAATGTTGCTGCAAAACCCTCTTCGTTAGAGGGAAATTCCACCATGAAACAACATGATTCAAATAAATAAAAAGAATAAGAATAAGATGAGTATGTTTATAAGACTAAGTTGTCTTTGACTCTGGCAGACTTTATGCCATCTACTTCAAAGCCACGGGCACCGCCCTACCAAATGGCACAGCCTAAACTGGTTAATCAGGCAGAGTCTTCATCAGACGAAGAATTAAACTTCGGTTCTATTAATATGATTCAATTAACGAATCCATATGCCAGTCATAGTTTCAATTTCGATGAGACTGAATTCCCTGTATCAAACAGTGGAATCAGATGATGTTCTATAGGCTCAGGATATAGGGGAAGACATGGATATTTATAAAGGCACTATTCCAATTCTACCGCTGCTAAAATTGTGTACACAGTAGAAACTCGTGGTAGAGCCCTCCATTGATCTCAGCAAGAACAAGCATGTTCTTCTACCAATAGAAAATTCAGTCCTGGCACAGTTATTTTGGAAGAACGGTTGAAGGTACCATCTTTTTTCTCTCAGCAAGTAAATAGAACTAATCGGTCTAATCTTCCAAAACCGGGGATATTCCCAACTCAAATCCCTATACAAGATGCATCAACTTCCAAAGCATATGCGTCCATGGTACCTGCTAAACCACATATTCCTGTTGGGAAACGCAGACCTCTGGATCAAAAGTATGATGTATTGAAACACTTGGCCGAAGTAGCAGCCATGTTATCAATTCTGGATGCTCTGAATCTTTCAGAAGATCTTCGGGAAGCACTCATCAAGGCTTTGTCGAGTCCTCGGGAGTTTGAAACTGAAATTGTTGCAGCTGAAGTCTATCACATAGAGAATAATCCTGCAGAATTCCATGAAATAATATATTTTAATGATGAATATGAAGATGATGTTGTGCATGGGAATATTAGACCTTTTTACATATCTGGCATGGTCAATGGCATAGACATCCGAATATATTTCATTGACAATGGTTCAAGAGTCAACCTCATGCCCATTCATACACTTCATCGATTCGGCCTCACGGAATATGATTTATCTCCTTCTACCATGATGTTACAAGTATAAGATAAAAATGAACAAGATCCACTGGGCGAAGATACACTCAAAACTCAGTTTGGAGATCTTGTATCCAATTCGTATTTCATGGTTGTTGATCAAGACTCAGCTTTCAACATCTTTCTTAGAAGACCCTGGCAACATCAGCATGCGACTATCCCTTCATCATACCATCAATGTCTCAAATATTGCTTTGATGGTCAAGATGGGACATTGTATGGAGATAAGGCCCCTTTCAAGACATGTGAGTCTCAATATATTGAGGCGGAATTCTATCACATGAAGGGGAGAAAAAAGTCCACAACAAAGGAGATTACCAAAGTTAATGACCCATATGGTTTGGAGAAAATTCTAGTAAATCCATTTACATTTTTGTGTACAGATTATGTGTTTCCTATAAATCAAATTTAAAAGATCGACCCAAATCAAAATACTCTTATGGAAAGATAGATAATGTCAATTACGGCAACTGAGCCAGACAACATGGGAGAAATTGGTAACCCACCAAGCAGTGATGAAAGCACAAATGATGACATCTTCGTTTCATCTGATGAAATCCAACAAGTCTATACTTCACCAATTAGGCCATAAGAAGTTATAGAAACATCATAGGTGAACAATGATGTCGATTATCAATCCATAATCTCCTATTTATTACCCAATAAAGACCCATCATCATCAATCGGGTCGGAAATCGAAGCTTCTTCTTCAAGATATGTATACTTTGACATCTCTTACGATCATGAAAATTCCGATTTATCAACTACTATGCAAGTAGAAATGAAAGAAATAACACATAATGAAGAATAAGAGGAAGATCTCAGAGATTCTCCTCCAGCATTTGAAGAGGGTTTCTCTAACAATGTGGATGAACTCAGAGAAATAAATCTGGGTACAAAAGAAGATCCACGCCCCACTTTAATTAGTGCGTCCATGACTTTTGAAGAGAAAGAGATGTATATTTATTTTCTAAAGAAAAATAGAGATATATTTTCTTTTAACTATACAGAAATGCCCGGTCTTGATCCTGATGTTGCTACTCATCATTTGGGTTTACCAGAAGAACATCGAGTATTTAATCAAGCCGCAAGAAGAACAAACCCAACTTATGCTTCTAAAATTGACGTTGAAGTGGATAATATTATCAAAGCTTACTTCGTCAGAGAAGTTCAACATCCAAAGTGGTTGGCTAATATTGTCCTCATAAAGAAGATGAATGGACAAATTAGAGTTTGCATCGATTTCAGAGATCTTAATCGGCATTGTCCTAAGGATGGTTTCCCAGTTCCAATTATAGAACATTTAATTGATGCCACAACTGGCTATGAAGCACATTCTATCATGGATGGATATTCCGGATATAATCAGATCCGAATGGCCCCAGAAGATAAGGAATCTACATCCTTCAGAGCCCCTCAGGGTGTGTTTTGCAACCTAGTAATGCCCTTTGGCTTAAAGAATGCAGGTGCAACATATTAGTGTACCATGCATCGTATCTTAAAACCCTTATTAATGAAGTTTGTTGAATTCTATGTATATTATTTGGTGGTTAAACCCAAAAAAAGTTCTAATCACTTGGCTGAATTGGAAGTCATATTCTGCAAGCTTCAACAACGTAATTTGAAGATGAACCCCTTAAAATGTGCTTATGGGGTAACCTCAGGAAAGTTTTTCAGCTTTGTTGTATGCCATCGTGGTATTGAAGTCAATACTGAGAAGACCAAGTCAATCCTTGGTATGTCACCACCTCGAAATTTGAAATAATTAAGAGGAATTCAAGGACACTTAGCCTATATTCGGCGTTTCATCGCCAATTTGGCAGGCAAAAGTATACCCTTCACCAAATTAATGAAGAAGGTAGTCAAATACCAGTGGACTGAATAATGTCAAGAAGCATTTAATATTCTCATGAAATACGTCTTGATCCCACCGGTACTCATGCCACATGTTGATGGAAGACCACTTATCCTTTACGTGACAGCTCTAGAGTGATCATTGGGTTCCTTTATTGCTCAAAATAACGATGTTGGGAATGAAAACAACCTCTACTATCTCAGTCAAACTATGCATGAAGCAGAAACCCAGTATTCATGTATTGAGAAGTGCTGTCTGGCATTAATCATTGCAGTTCAGAAGTTGAGACATTACCCGCAACATCACGAGGTCCAATTGGTATCTCACAATAACCCGCTCAAATTCATCCTTAGTCTTCCAATGATTACAGGACGTCTGGCAAGGTGGGAATTTATTTTGCAGGAATTCGACATTCCGTATGTGTCTCAAAATGAGATAAAGGGCCAACATCTGGCTGATTTCCTGGCTGAACACCTTTCAGTGGAAGAAACATCTTCATATATTGAACACCCTGATGAGGAAGTCGTCTTTATTCAAGAATGTCATCATGCATGGGAAATTTATTTTGATGGTTCTTCCAGAAGACCAACAGGGAGGAAAATTGAAAATCCTAAATTCAACAAAGATGGATTAGGAATATTTCTCATTTCTCCAGAAAAGGCACTGTTACCTTATTCATTCTTATTGTGGGAAGGTGGTACCAATAATGAATCTGAATACCAAGCTCTCATTGCACGTTTGGAATTAGCGCTTCAAGCACAAGTGAATCACTTAAAGGTGAAAGGTGATTCAGACCTGGTAATGAAACAAGTCAATGGGGATTATGCCATCAGAAAAGAAGAACTAATCCCTTTATATGATTACATCAGAGAGTTAATGGAAGAATTCCATTTGGAACTGACATTTTCTTATGTCCCAATATCACAAAATGATCAAGCTGATGCACTGGAAAATATAGCCACAGCTCTGGCAGATCCAAATCGGGATGAGACAACCATTAGTATTTCCCACCATCGTGAAATTTCACCTTATGTTTGAATCATAACAGATGAAATTAAGGAAATTAGTCCCATTCCTGAACCGTATGGTCATACTACAGGATGGTTGTCACCTATCAGGGAATACATTCAAAATGGAACACTTCCACCTGATAGAGCCGAGAAAGAACAAATTTGGCGACATGTGGACAATTTTACACTTTATGATAGCCTAGATCAGCTAGAGAAAATTATCTACAAACATGGTTTTGATGGAGTTCTCTTCAGATGCATTGATGGTGAAGAGTCAATGGCTGTCATGAAAGAAGTTCATGCAAGATTCTGTGGTGCCCACCAGTCTGGACATATGTTGTCTGATCGGATTCGAAGGCTGGGATACTTTTGGCCTTCAATGATACAAGATTGTGTCGATTTCACAAAGAAGCGTCATTCAGGTCAAGTACATTCCAACTTCATTCATCAACCTCCAGAGTTGTTTCATACAGCTAAATACTCATGGCCATTTTCCACATGGGGAATGGATGTGGTGGGACCTTACCCTTCGGCTATGGCCAAGAAATTTAAGTACATTTTTACTGCTACTTACTTTTTTTTTCCAAATGGGCAGAGGAAATACCTTTCAAGAAATTTAGTTATAAATGTGTTGTTAGCTTCATAAAGTCTAACATCATTACTAGATTTGGTGTCCCTCATACTATATTGATGGAAAATGGAACCAACATTTGTTCATCCAATTTGAAGAAGTTGTTTCAAGAATACAACACCAAATCCAACCATTAATTTTGGTATCATGCAGAGGCCAATGGCCAGATTGAAGAATTCAACAAGACACTATCAAATATCATACAAAAGATGGTGGATAAAGAAAAGAATTCATGTCCTGATAAACTCTTTCATGCTTTATGGGAGTATCATACTACAACCCGCACTGCAACTCGGTCAACTCCATATTCATTGGTATATGGAACGGAAGTAGTTTTCCAATTGAAGTTCAATTACCCTCACTCAGAGTTTCCATTTGTGATCAATCATCTACAGATGAACAATCTCAAAAGCGATTGAATGAATTGGAATGGTTAGATGAGAAAAGGTTCTGCACTTTGCACCACTTGGAAGTCTATCAAAATCAAATAGCACGAGATTTTAACAAAAAAGTTCATCTTTGTTCATTCAGTCAAGGAGAATTGGTATTAGTTCTTAGAACTACAATGATACCAGGAAAGAAACCTCCCATGCTTGAGCCAAAATGGGAAGGACCTTACTCAATACATAGGGTCTAATCCAATGGAGATTATTCATTAATCTTGATGGATGGAGAATTCATCACTACTCCATCGAATGCCATATTTTTGAAGAATTATTTTGTATAAACACAAAATACATCATCAATGGTCCAGTATGACTTTATACTAAACCATGGTCCAGTATGACCATAAACTGCACCATGGTCCAGTATGACCTTAAACTGCACCATGGTCCAGTATGACCTTAAACTGCACCTTGGTCCAGTATGACCTTAAACTGCACCATGGTCCAGTATGACCTTAAATTGCACCATCGCCCAGTATGACCTTAAAATGCACCATGGTCCAGTATGACCTTAAACTGCACCATGGTCCAGTATGACCTTAAATAGAACCAGGGTTCAGTATGACCTTAAACTGCACCACCGTCCAGCAAGACGTTATACTGCATAACCAATGGTCCATACATATGACCTTAAACTATTTGTACTTTCATCCCACAGGACGTTAAACTGTGTCCCCTTCATCATCCTTACTATATGACATTAAACTATACAGAAATGGTCCATACACATGAACTTAAACTAATTGTAATTTCGTCCCACACTGTATTAAAATGTGAAAAAGTTCCCTAAATGGTCCAATATGACCTTAAACTGCACCAAGGTCCAGTATGACCTTAAACTACAACTAGGTCCTGTATGACCTAAATCTGCATCATCAACGGTCCATGAATATGACCCGAAACTATTTTCAAGTCCCCTACATCCAGCAAAACGTTAAACTGTGATGTCCTTACTACATGACGCTAAACTGTATAAAAGTCCCTTACGTCCGGAAAGACGTTAAACTACATAATCAATGGTCCAGTATGACCTTAAACTGCACCTTGGTCCAGAAAGACGTTAAACTGCATCATCAACGGTCCAAGAATATGACCCTAAACTATTTTCACATACATCCAACATGACATTATACTGTGTCCCCTTCATCGTCCTTGCTATATGACATTAAACTATACACCAACGGTCCATGCATATGACCTTAAACTATTCACACTTTCGTCCAACATGGCGCTAAACTGTATCATCCCTTTTTCGTCCAACATGACGTTAAAATGTAAAACAAATCCCCAATACGTCCAACATAACGTTAAATGGTGTACTCTTTTGTCCTTACTGCATGACATTAAACTGCACAGTCGTCTTTTTCGTCCAACATGACGTTAAACTATGTATTCTCCGTTGTCCTAACTACATGACACTAAACTATATAGAATGTCCTTTGATATATCCAACATGACATTAAACTGTACTTTGTCCCTGCTACATGAAACTAAACTGTGCAACACCAATATTCCTAACTGCTAGACTTTAAACTGCATAGTCCCTTTATATGTCCTACATGACATTAAACTGTGCCTCGTTAAGGTTGTTGTTACCTCTTGTTTCTCACACCGAGTATGACTCACGTGAGCTTAGAGAAAACATCAACCATAACACTCTCTCTGGGCTACTAACCATGTGTAAGTCCCAACAACATCATTTTTTTAGGTCATTTTCCCCAAGAACAACTTGATCAATAATTCATTCTTTAATTGAACTACACAGACTTTGATCCTTTCCTTCCAGGCTGGGTATGTAGGCAACCTCCCAAGGTTCAAGCCCAAAACCAATCTCTTCATATTGGTTCACCTCAATCTCATACGATGTTGATTCGTGAAACTACCCCTAGAATCAATATCTTTACATTGGTTCACCTTCGTCCTTGTTATACGACGTTAAAATATACATCACTTTTGTCCAGTATGACAATAAACTACAATATACATTGATACCCCCACATGAGAGGGAATCATTATTTACATTGATCTTCAGTCATGATTCATTTCAAAGACTACTTGCATACATGGAAATTCCCAAACCTTTTATCTTGGGTTAAACCATCATTCTACTAAAGTCCCCTTTCATCCTTCACATGTACAAACCAAATTTGTACAGAGGGTATTTCGAGAACCACGTGGGCTTGATTCCCATACATATGGGATACGTAGGAACGTTCGAGTGTCCCTCGAATCTAGCCCCATGTCTTTGGGCCTAACCCCAAATTCCACTTCAATCCCCTAGCTGAAAGGTCCCCATGAAAACACACAATGTGTATTTCTTATAATGGTCCAATATCTATGACCCCAAACTAAGATCTCTAATCCTTTTGTCCCACACGATGTTAAACTGTAGTTTAAGAACTATGTATGGCTTGATTATAATCCTTATGGGATACGTAGTGAATTCCAACATTTCAATTCAGGACCCAGCCACAAGATGATTATGGTTAGCATTGATCTGTGTATCTATGTATACATTGTACAATTCCCATCTTTATGTGTCATAATACTAACCATAAATATTTTCAGATCTCCATAACCCTTTTCATGACTTCTAGTCACAAAATGTAAAGTTTTTGAGAGTTCTTTTACCTTACTATGCAACACGTGCCTTTAGGAGACCTTGCATAAATAGTCCACAAACAGACTAGTAAGTCGAAAGATACTATTATTTTACTATATAGCCAATTCTCTTAGGTGGCCCTGCATAATTAAACCCCCTAATAGGTTTGTTAAGTAATGGTAACATCATTCTTGGGAAAAAACCTCTTTTGTACTTATTGTTCTTAAATGACAGTATGTAGGGATCCACAAAAATAGCCATCCTTAACATATTTGTCCCATATACATTTTTATGATCTGAAAGCATTCAAGTCTGTGGTTTATAATCTCCTTCCCTGGGTTTGGGTTAGACCTTCGTGGGAGTGATATCTATCTAGTTCTTCGATAATCTTGTTCGGAAATATAATCTCTATATTCAAGTACCTCTTTCCATACAACAAGCTCTATAATTTGGAAAATTTGACTCTCCATAAACGTTCAATTTCTTTTTGTACTAGGAATGTAAATTTATGAGAGTTCATTTGCCTGACTATGCAGTACATGCCCATAGTCGGCCTTGCATAAACAGCCTACATAACAGACTTGTTAGCCAAAAGATACTATTTTATTTAACAATGCAGCCAATGCCCTTAGGTGGCCCTGAATAATCCAACCCCCTAACAGGTATGTTAAATAATGGTAACATAATTCTTGGGAACTACTTCTTCTAATGCCTTTTTAGCTCTTTTTCATATCATTCGTCAGATTCAAATATTCTTAAGTCATAGATTACATATTTTTACTCATACTTGAGTATGGTACTATGTTTTCAGATGAATTGTCAAGTAATTGAGTCAATTCTAATTCATTTGGTCAAAGCTATTTCAACCTTAAACATTAGCCTCTTTATGTCTGATGTGCATGACTTTAAACTACCCAAAAAAGACAAGGGAACTCTAAATAAAAGTCAAGTTTCATCTCAATAAACATATATTTTCTATGATTTATGTAATATTGAGCAATTAAAAGGTTCTAAGTTTTTAGGTTTATTTTCATTAATCCTAGTAAAAAATTAAACTATGCTTATTGGACCATTGGATTAAGAAAAATATAATAATGTAGCAAAATAGAATGTAGGTACAAATGATTGAAGGTGAAAGTGTTTTTCATTGATGCACAATAGTTAGAAGGAAATCCACAGATTGGAGCCTCTTCTCTTTTCCAAGGAATTAAAAAAAATCCTTGAACATAACTCTTCATTTGATTTACGGAATCCCGAGATTCATCAGCAACCACATGGAATTCATTCATTCAACTGGATACAATAAGAGATGCAGTGATACCAGCTCTTCTTGGAACAAATGTAAAAGGATGTTCTTGAGTGCGGTTTGAGAAAATTTTCTGCTGATCAAACAGTGACTCTGTTTCTATCCATGAGACTTGGAAGATGGATACATGGATTTGAGAATGGAGCATTGGAAGTAAAGATCCATTTGGAGAGAGTACTATTTTGAGTTATTTCTCTAATGCCATGTTTGTCTTCTCTCCACCAACCGACAACATAAAATATTTCAGCCCATGGGTTTTCCATTTTCATATCTGCAAGGAAATGGCATTGAAGGAAAATTTGAATGTTCACACCATTTTTGTTTCTCTTAATGCACAACATAACTGAAATAGAGGAGTAGCAGTGCAGCTACATTTCAGGCGTATAATTCATTGCATCTGGAACATTGACACCTAGCATTATGGCGCACAAGTCTAAACTTGGCGCGCAAGTATGAATGTGCCACACAAATATTTGACATGCAAGTATAACCACACATGTCTAGATACCTTTACAGCAGCGCGACATCAAGGAAACAGTGGGAAACGGAGCCACTTCTGCGGAAAATGCAACTTGCGTGGTGAGAGCTCAAATGTTTCAAATCTATATGCTTTGTACGGATGTGAGGCCCTCTATTTATATAAGCTGATAGATCCCTATGTTCCATACCATGTGCGACTAATGGTTGTAGCCTTGCGTGACTCCCACCTGCGCGCCATGTGTTGTGCACTGAAATACATGTGTGCCTCCTTTCCTTTGGTTTTCTTCTTTTCCTCAGATTCAAATCCTCATTTATTTTGGATCCAACTCTGACGAGAGACTTTTGTTGATGCTCCTTTTCATCACAGACTCTAAATATTGGAAAAGGAAAATACCTTAGTCCAAATTGATTAATCCTTTGAAGAAACATTAAAAAATCGACAAATGGATGAACAAAGAAAACATTGCCCATAGGTCACGCAAGTTCCCTCATGGTCACACATGTATACTTGCGCACCGCCTAATGGTCGCGCAAGTGATTTGAGCGACCTATGTGATAACCTCCTGGGTCTTCTCCAGCCTATAAATAGACCCCGTGGGCCCCCATTTGTGGAGTAAATTTTTTCTAGAATTCAGATTTGAACTCCCGGTGCCCTAGTCTCTTCTCAAAGATTCCAAAACACTTCTAAGGTAATTTCTTTCCCAGAACGGAATATATAAATAGGGGGAGGAAGGCCTAAGTGTTGAAACTCATCAACACATGCGCGCCTAAGTGGCCAGCCCAAAAGGGAAATGGCCACACTTGTGTACCGCCTTACTTCTTCATTAAAACTTGTGCACCACTCTTCTATAAGAACATCAAGATGATTCTAAAGTATTTAATCAAGAGTCGCTCAAGTATTTCCATGTTGGTTAACCGTTGTGCAAACACCCATTTGTTACACAGGTATACCTGCACGACCAAGACTTGCGCGCCCACGCAGTACTTGCGTGCCTGCCAGGACTTGTGTGCCCTTGCCTTTTTGGGTGCCCTTCTTTCCCATTTCACCCCTCTTAAGCCATTCCACCTCTCCTATTCAAGATTCAGTTTTTAAGACACTCTTTAAAGTCATTTATGGCATGGTTTCTTGATTTGAATTCCTTATTTGAAATGAATTTTGTGGAATATTTCTCCAAACCTAGCGTTTTACACATTTTTATGTCACTAAATATTGAGATTTCATTCATTAAACATCATCCTTTAAGATGAGAGAACTCAACTGTTTGGGCCTCCTTTTCAGAAATAAGCCCGATTCATTTTTCCCTTAATCTGGGCCTCCTTTTCAAGAGCAATCCCCAGTCTCAAATATGGGCATCCTTCTTAGTAGTAAGCCCTAGTCCCCTAATTTGGGCATCCTCCTCAAGAGTAAGCCCCAATTCATAAAGTTCCCAAATCTGGGCATCCTTCTTAGGAGTAAGCCCCAAACCTTAATTCCCTTAACCTGGGCCACCTTTTCAAGAGCATGCCCTAGTCTCAAATTTCTCTTAACCAGTCCTAATTTACCATTGATATGGGATTACTTCTCATGAGTAAATCCCAATCATAAGTCCTATCCTAATTTGGGAATCCTTTGCAGGAGTAAGCCCCATGTTAGAGTACTAAAATCTCCATGAAACACATATATCGTTATGAAACATGTTCCCGGATTTCATCCCTGAAGTAAATCCTAATCTTCATTTATCTGGGCAGTCATACATACATAAACCCCACAATATTTCTTATGATTCCATCATTCATGGCATAATTGTCTAATTTTTACCAATACCTCATGTTTCTCACACTGAGCGTGACTCACGTGAGCTTAGAGTGTAAAAGTTATTATGACATCCTTCTTTGAGCCATTAATCATAAACATAATACTCCCTTACTCGAACTACGTGGGTTCTGATTCCATTTCTAAACAAAGGATACATAGGTAGCACATCTGTGGGTTCGAGCCCAACTCTGAAATAATTCATGTCGTTCTGAATGACAATAAACATCAAGTGCCCCATTGAGTGGCTTTAAAACCAGTACGGTCTTTGTAATGACTAAAAGACTTTTATGTATCAAAGGATACCATTGACTAAGAATATCTAACAAATACAGTTGATTATCTATCAATGAAGAACCTCAAATACATATAAAATATTCTATAAATTTCCTACATATCGATCATTGATTATCATGTCTAAAAGAAAGCTCATTTTATACTTGGTAATGTAATAATGATTCACGAACATAACTTAAATATTTAAAGAGAGTCACGGAGTAGACAGTAATTCCCCTAAAAAACGTGTGATGAGTCCAAACTCCCATCCAATCGACCAATGAAAATTCCTAACCCTCATCAGTCTACAAACTAATGAGTGCCTCCATTTGGAAAGTAGGTCCAAATAGATGTGAAATCATTGGATGTTTCAGGTTCTACGATCAAAACCAATTAGAAATTGATCAGAATGTTTGAACCTCCCATCAAGAGGTCATACCCAAATTCCAAGGGAAACAACCACCATTTGCCTTCATTCCGAATAAGACTGGAGCACCCCATGGTGATGCACTTGGTTGAACAAAACCCATATTCATCAGATCATCAATCGGAATTCGCAACTCCTACAACTCGGATGGTGCCATCAGGTAGGATGCCATCAAAATTAGACGGGCACCAGCTTGGAAGTCTATCCCAAACTCAACATCACATTGAGGGGGTAGTGTCTCCACCTCTTTGGGAAGACGTCCATAAACTCACTGAATATCTCTGGGACTTCCACCATTTTGGCATCCACCAACTCCATCGATAGTTTAGCTAACAAGGAAATGAGGGGCTTCTATCACCTCCTACTTTTCAGGCAACACCACTCACCGATGAAAGTTACACGTTGGATGCCCAAAACTGAAAACACGACCCATCCTCGGAAGTAGTCAATAACGGAACATACATAGAACAACCAGGAAATGCCTAGGATGAAATCGTATGGATGTATCTGCAACAGTAGAAGATCCCTGATAGACTGATGTGGCCCTATCATCTGTTTACACCCTCTGAAAAAATAAGATAAGTCGGTCTGACCTCCGACTAGCTTGCTCATCACCAGGGGAACTGGAAGTCTCTCAACGTCTAAACCTAGAGCACGGGACAGACTGGGTGAAACAAAGGAGAGTGAAGCTCTTGTATCGAACATATCATAGGCAATAGTATTAAACAAGCTGATCGTACCTCGATTGTCTTCTGGCCTAGCTAGAACTGCTGCCTCTACGACAAACAGTTGTCCATGCCCAGCTCCCCTACCTCTCAGCTATCTGCTGCCTACTCGACCATGCCCTAGTCGAGGTCCTTGAGGAGCGTCCTGAGGTTCGCCTCCTCATGAATCACCCACCCTCAGTGGAACAGAATCTTACTGCCCCTGCTGCTGCTGCTGAAAGGGCCTAGCTGGAAACTGCTACTGCTGAGGTGGGCGCTGAACCTTCCCACCCTCTCTGTAATGTACTCTGTCCAGGCACTGATTTCAATGGTACCCATGGCTTCCACAGATGAAGTATCTCAGCCCTGGGCCTGAAAGGAAAGGGAGAGGGCTCGGAGATCAGAACTGGAACTGCTGAGGCATGCTTCCTACTGGTTGAAACCTAGAGGGCCCTAACGCTGGAGGCCTGCTGCTGACAGCTTTCCCCTTCGACCAGCCCACATGGATTCCCTCTCGCGATACACCTCCAAGAATGTTCATCCTTTCCACAACAGCACTCATCTTCTGTACCTATAACTACGGCGGTAGGGTGAAGGGAGTAACAACATACCGGAGAGAAGGTCGATGTGCCTCCACAAAACATCTCGCCTCATACTCCTCATCTGGAAAGAGGTTTGGAGAAAAGTGAAGGAGATCCTGGAACATGATCTGCAACTCTCTCACTGACATACTCCCCTGGTGGAGTGAGAGTAGTTCATGCCTCTTCTTATCCTTCATCATGGAAGAGAGGAATTCTGCCTGAAACCCCTTCTCAAATTCATCCCCGATAACCTCATCCTCCCTCTTCTCCCCAAGATAATTCGTCCACAACTGAGGCACTGCTCCACACATCTGTAATCTAGCAAGAGGAACCCAGTACTCCGTTGTAGCCTGGATCAAGGTGAAAGCTAGCATCATCTCCTCTAGCCAGCTCTCTATCTCCATGTCTAAGATGCTACCCTTATACATCCAGAGGGTATTCCACTAAAAGGTGCAAAGCGTCCTCTTCCACTGATCATCCTCGTCCTCTCGGTCAGCCCTCTGCCGTTGAGCCAAGTCAACCTTCTGGGCCTCAATCTCCCGCACTACTCATGGTCATCTCCATGTTTCCATAGCTATAATGTAAACAAGTAATTCCTAAGCCCGAGTAGTGTAGAATACTTTTCTAAAATTTTCATAGAATTGATTTATTAGAAATCACAAAAATACCCCAAAAACATAAGAACTCAAGTCATTATGATTCATGTACCTTTCCTAGGTTCTCTACCTTGTAGTCAATTTATCTTTACGTGGTCATTCGGTAAGCCCATAGTCCTTACATCAGATCATGGGGGCCCTAAAATCCCATGTCCTAGCCGGTGTTTCTTGGTCTATTTCACACAACATGATCACCCAACACTATTTCCCTACCATCCAATGCAATCCTCACTGTGCCAAACCCCAGACTCCATTCTATCTCTCATCCTTGCCTCGAATACCATTCTATCATGACCCGCCTTCACCATAATGAGGGAAGGGACAATAGATTGTAAGAACCTTCCTTCTTCAAGTTGATGGAGCGTTAATGACCCCCGAGACCCGCCTTCAACTGGACCTAGAGTGGCGAATCGCTCCAAGATTATATATCACACACAAGATGGAAGGCATTAACCTTTTTCTTTATTAGGATCAAGAGTTAAGATTGTAAATCCCAATAACACCGAAACTAGGGGTAAAAGTAAAGCCAAAGAAAACCATTCCCATATGAATGTTTCAAAAGAAAATACCACAAAGTACAAGGAGACTACAAATTTTATGTACCAAGGAAATGAAAAACAGCAACTGCAATTGTCCCAACGTCTGACCTAGTATGGCCCTGCCTGATCCTTGAAGTCCTCCTAGAAACCTGAAAGAAGTTTTATACATGTAGGGTGGGCATACAAGTATACTCAGTAAGGAAATCCAAAGACTCTCATGCCCAAGTGGGGAGGCATTCTAATGCCCTGTGAAAAAAGGATAAAACCAAAGCACCTGGCAAGGAAAACTATCCACCCAAGCCTCACCAAGGCACACTCCCCAAATAACGCAAGTCAAGTAATGTATAGTAATAGAACATCGACATTTGGTACCATGTGCCACATTCCCAATAGTTATTGAATACATCCTATGCATCAAACCAATCCTTCCATTCTCGCCACAATCCCACTGCCACTCCCCGCCCTCACACACCTGGGCCATAGCTACACATCCCGCCAGCAAACACCTGGCCCAGAACAACTACTGCCCTGCCCGAAGACACTTGGGCCTCATGCCGAAGATTCTTGGGAAACAACCTTCCCACACACACATGGGCGAACCACCATAACTACAATACCCGAAGAATATTGGGCTATAATGGACCTCGAGCCATCATAGCCTGCCCGAAAATTCTTACGCTATTCAAGAATGGGAGCGGAAAAGGAGCTAATAACCAGCCACTCATAGAAGTGTTGGGAAAAAACAACCTCCCCTAAGAAATGGGGGTGTTCGGCAATAAGTGCTCAACATGGGTGGGGTGCAAATAAGAAACATAAAAACTAAAAATATATGTATAATTAACAAGAACTCAACCAAACCTAGGGTTTACAAATCCAACCTAAGAACAACGCCGTTTTTTATATTAATTCATAAAAGAAGGAACATCACTCATAACCAAGCCAAAACTCATTCCCAAAACCAATTCCCCATTTAAATAATTCTTGTTTTCATGTTCAAGTGAACTAATTTAGGTGAGTTCTACACTACTGGGCAACTAACCAGCATAACCACAAACAGAGGAAGAGAAACAACCAAATAAAAATTTAATCATTCACAACCGATTCTCTTGCGAAGTCACAATAACAAAGGGATCAGTGAGATCCCTCCAAGTACTGGAACCAAACCACGCCTTGAGATACAGCCCCACACAGCATCAGATTCACAACCAACAATCGTTCCACAATGATAGAGCAAGGAATATTTCAGACTCAAGTACATAATTCACTATGTTTTCTTCTTTCTGTTTGGTTAACCAGGGTGATCACACAAGGATTGCTTTCATTGGATATTCTTTTTAATCGGCTAAGTTAGGTGGTTTACCAAATTCCCATGTTAGAGCCATTCAATCAGTAAAGAAGACAAAGGTTCATTAATGCACAAAGAAAGACCACCAACGACCTTGATTTTCAGTGGGCATAGGCCCACACAATTCACAACATAAATAATCAAGGGTAATGAAAAGTAGAAGAACATCGATAACACCCAAATAATTCATTAAAAGTCCATTTTTTATCTTCATTAATTTCTGGATACATCTATACTGTAGAAAAAATAGCATACCCTCCCTGCATGATACATATTAATGAGAACAGAAGGACAACCATACTTAGTTGATCAAGGATCGAAGTTCTTCTCCACGCGCCACGAACTAGGGATGCACGCCATGCTGGAGAGGAACTCCATGGACTCCAAGGATGAACAAAAAACTCCAGCACATGCGCACCACAAGCCTTAGGAAGGATGGACTCCATGCGCACCATGGAGAAAAAAGAAATCCAGCCAAGAAGTGTAAGTAAGAAACTCTAGCGTGATATAAGGATGAGATCCCATTATTATGGGATATGGAAATTTGAACACTTTAAAGTCAGATTGTGGTTTCCATTGCTGTTGGGAGGTTACACACGATGGGATTAATTCATATTTAATTATTCCCATAGGGGTGGTGGCATAACAGCTATGCATTACACTGTTTCTTTAAAATGGAGGAAAACGTGCAACGAGGGCAGAACATGAAGGTACGAGGAAAGGGTGTGACATTAAGGAAAAACCACACGTTTTGGAATGTTTATGGTTTGCCCGAATTTTTGGGGGATTTTAGATATTATTTATGGTTTTAAATGGCTTTTAAAGGGTGCATTGAATCATTTTTATGCTAAAAGATAATTTGCAGGAGCGAAAAAAGTTAGAAACTGGAAATGGGGATGAAGACCGCTCAGTGAGGCCACTGTGCCTCCTTCACAATGTCACCCTAACGGTGCCACCGTCACGATGCCCCCCTCATGGTGACGCTGTGACCAATGCCACCGTGATCGGTGTGCATTGGTCACAGTGCCACCTTAACCGGTGCCACCGTGACTGGTTTGCACCCGTCACAGTGCCACCGTAACCAGTGCCACCATAACCGGTGCCACCCTAACCGGTGTGTAGCCGACACAGTTCCACAATTACCAGTGCCACCATCATGGGGAAACCATGACCGGTGCCACCATCACGGTGCCACCATGACCGGTGCCACCGTTTCGGTGGAGTCCTGTTTCGGTAATGTAATAGTCCAGGAGGGTCCAGGCCATTACAGGATTCATCCCTTATATATTTGGATTATTCTGCTTTATCCTTTTTTTACAATTAATGTGATGGAAAATACTATACTCTTATGAGGGTCAAGAAAGCTACTATAAATAGAAAATTAGCCCACAAAGAAAATTTTATTTATTTATTTAGTCATATCGCAATAATTTTGATGACGATAATATTTTTATGACATTTAAATCATTTTATAATATATTATTTATAATAAAATATAATTAATGTATTTATTGGAACTATTAATTAAATTTAAAATTAAAAAAATTATAGAAAGATAATTATAATCTAATATTTTACCATATCAATAAATGACATGTTTATCCAAAAATATTCAGGGAACATAATAATTTAATAAATTTATATTAATTTTATTATTTTTTATATCAATTATTTTATTTATCTATTTGTTGAAAAAAAATTATTTTAGCAATATATAATCATTTAAGTTAATTATTTCATTATTAAAAAAAATTAATTACCATGAAAATTATAATTTTTGATTCAAATTGTTATTTATACATTAACATTGGTTTTTTTATCCCATTGGAAAAATATTCTAGAAATTAAAGTCATGAAGGTGATTTGTTTCAAATTTTTTGAATATAAATTTATAGAATGGTCAAAACCATGGAATAATAAAAAATGTATAATATTAACATATTATAGTTTTTTGGATGAAACATAATTTTAAAATAAAAATAAGGAAAACTTTAGTGTATTTGTTTACTTCGGATCAAATTAATTTCCTAAACATAATTACCATATTTACCATTAAAAGGGGATAATTATTTTCCATAGTTACTAATCCACATCAAACAAATAAAGGAAACTGATTTTCCAAATTTCTTCCTACTTGTTTAAAAAATGGTATATATTTATCATTGCTCAATTATAAAATACTTTGTAATTTAAATTAAAATTAAACACACAATATGTGACAAAAAACACTTTTTTTAGAAAATAAATTTTCTTGGAAAAGAGAATTTTACATAAAATCTATGACAATTAATCATCATTATATGAATTTAAATTCACATATATAGATATATAATCTATAGTTTTTATTAAAAAATCCCAAATTGGTGGAAATTTTTTATTATGAAAATTAAAAAACATTAAGCATATAAAAATTGTTTTCAAAAAATAATTGGTTTTATGAAATAAAATATATTTATACCTAAATGATGAAAATGGTTTATTTATGATAATATTATAATATCATTATATATAATAATTAATATATTTCAAATTAATACTGAATGAATAATTTAACAAAACATTAAAATAATTGATTTAATTAATTGAAATTATTATTTTTCAATTATAGATTATTTTCAAAATTCACTAATTCAATTGCTTTGATATAATAATCATATTTAAATAATACATTTCATTGTACGTTTAATATAATTATTATGTGTTTTATACACAATTCAACATACAATTATTCTTTTAAAATCTCTTTATGTAACACTCTCTACAATTTAAATAAATTTTATCCTTGAAATTTGAACTTGTTTTTTGAAATAAACGGTTAATCATTTGATAAGTCCTTTTCGAAAAACCAACATCTTAAAAGGGATTATAAAAAATTATCTTAAAAATAGGGAAAGAGGAATATGAAGGTGATGTAGAATAACACAAAATAATGTTTAAAAATAATAGAAAATTAATTGGAACATAAATTTTAGACATATAGGAAAAAACTAATTCCCATCGAATAATATAGAGTGATATAAAACATATCAAGTAGAATGTTAATGAAAAAAATCCGTAAATCATTGATTGATGAAAAGTATGCTGATTCCAAGGAAAAAAATTTAAATTTATACTAATTTTATTTGAATATATTTTTTGTAAATATTAAAAATTCCATTACGAAATATCCTCATAATATAGAGAAATTTGTGAAGCCCAAACCTATTTCACATGTAATAATAATAATATAATTGTTTTATTTTGATTAATATTCATGCCATCCAGAACAAACTGGAAAAATAAACAGAAGGATTTTTCATTTAATTATACATTGTAGTGATTGCATTACCATAAAGCCTAAAGGAAACCTTACTACCATAAGATACCTACTAAGAGAATTATTAAAATCATAGGGACACTACCAAATACAAAAAAATTCCCAAACAAATTTTGGGGTTCTTTTGGATCTATCACGATGAACATCAGTATAGCCAGAACCACATCAATCGTGTTATGCATTAGATGAATGAGGAGAAGCATCTTCATTATCTCATATTTTGAAATTGGAACACCCAAATTAAGTTTTTTATATCGCCTAAAAGTAAATATAATTGTTTCCTCCATTAGGTGACCATTGAATCTATAATGGTTATAATACCATTATAGCCATTTTGTATTTTGGGTATTTTATTTTTAAGAGTTTATGTATAACGATATTTTAAAGTATTTTATGAATTCATTTATGTATTTTTTTAACCATGTTTGAAATTAACTCATCTTTGTATTATGAATGGATAATTTTTTAAAACATTAATTGCATTTGGAATCCTAACCATTGTGTTTTAAAAAAAATACCAAGACAAGCACATGATATTCCATAGTTTTGGTACAAGAAAACATGTTTTTGAGTTTGAAAGCATACCCTGGGTAAATGAAGATAAAGGCTATTGTTGTATTTACTATTTTATCTATACATAGTGAATATTGTATTTAAATATTTCAAGTGTTTTTAAAATTCATCCTATTAATGTTTTCATCCTTCGATGCATTTAAATAAAAATATGTTTTGGATTTTAAATATAATACGGGTATGTGATTTTCTTTATGATATACTAAACTTATATTTTTTAATTTGATTTTTTTAAACAATAATTCTTATATAATATAAAAAATATTGGTTTTATAATTTTTTAAAATCATTATAGGTATTTTTTACTCCCTATTTTTTAATGACATATATATATATATAATCTTATTCTTATATTTATCAAAAAATAAATGAATTTTTAATATGAAAAAATTAGGTGACTCCCCCACCTATCCGTGGGAAAAATATAAGGCTAAGACACCCAAGGCCATGGTGGGAATCTCCCACACATCCCTTGGAAATGGCCTAGGAATGTACACGCATGGTGCGTGCTAAGCCACACACATATTTGTGCATGATCTGGCTCTAAGTATGCACATGCGTGTGCACGGGGCACTATAGCATGCCACCATGTGAGGCGGCACGATGACAGGGGTGGGTGCAGAAGCACGCTCGTAGAGACCCGGTATGGGGTGGTACCAGGGAGGGAGGAGGGGATTTCTTGAATAATGTCGAGAGCTACAGGCTTATATATCCAACCAAAAATCATCTCCGATTCGATGTGGGATGGTTATTTTTAAGCAAAAATTGTGTCTTAGCCATCTGATCTCACCTCATGAGATCTGAGCATTCTGATTAGTTTGGACATGGAACCCATGCAAACAGAGTTTTCACACATCATTTTTTTCAGTAGTTCGATTCCATCGGGATCAAATCATTGTCGTTCAAGTTGTTTTAAAATGCCATTTCGATCGCAGCCATTTGATCAAATCTGATCTAATCACGACCATTCGTCATTTTTTAAAACATCAATCCTTTATCAGCAATCCTATCTCATCTCAAATGATCTGAGATGTCCATCCATTTTTTTCACACACAGCATCGCCTACATCTTCCTCCGACCATGAAACTCACTAGTAACTTTTGCTACATTGTTTTCCCTTTGGTTTTTCCACACCTGTGACTCCAGGAAGCCCTCTTTTCTCTTATTTTCCACAAGAGTAATTACACTTGGTATTATTTAAAACCAAGGGTCCTCAGATCCTATGATAAATTCCTTAACAAATAATTATATATGTTTTATTTAAATAACTCATTTTCACTTGAACGGTATAGGTTTTCATCCTTTCCAGCGCCTCCCTCATGCATTTATCTACCTCTTCTCCTTCGCTGAACCAGCCGAGGGTCAAACTATGACTTTATTTTTCATAGTTTTAATATATATATATATATTGATGTATATATATATATATATACGTAGTTGAGTGTAATATCTTCTGGGTTTTTATATGATGGTGAAATTTTCATCCTGAATGATGTTTTTAATTCTTTACCATGAAAGGCCATGATATATTTTGTGTTTGATAAATCTATATTTATATATAAAGATTTTTACATAAAAATATATATGTATCTGTTTAAAAAACAAACCTCTTATGTTTTAAATCATGATTTAAAATTAAAGAACCTTTGTTTAATTAAAGTTCATAACATATTGAAATCATGTAAGTGTCATTAAATTTTTGGTGTTAAACCGTAATATACATTACTTATATTTTTCTATATAGATATATATTTATATATATACATATAAACAGTGATCCTAAATCTAAATTAGAATTTACAAAGGTTTATAAGAATAAATAATTATTTTTTTGAAGTATTAAAGGCGTATAAGAATCAATTTAAAAATACAATCCATTATATACAGTTATGTTTATAAACCTATTACATAACACTCAATCCTAGATAATTATGGATCCTCCAAATAATATTTATATAATTTTAATGTGTATAGTATTTTGGGAGAATTTATGAGCAGTAATTTTGGGGTTTTCAAAAAATCTATACATATGATTATAGTAAATAAAATGATATTTTTCATAAATAGATTACTCAACCTGTTTTAAAGGAGAATAATCTTTATGTTGAGAAAGTTGGTGTTTTCTTACCCACATACATTATTTATCTAATTATGTAAAATCTATGTGTGTGAAAATATACATATGTATGAAACACATATTCTCATAAGTATTAAATGGTATTAGCTATGGTAGTAAATTTTACGAATGAATTTCATTCTTTTTAGTTTATAACATTGGGTTAAACAATCAGAGGTGCTTTTTTGTTACGTTATACATGAGAGTAATGGGTGTTCAGATAACAATATGTTTAATACCTCAAATGGAATATAATTTTTACCTTGAAATTATTTATGTATTAAATCTAAGATGAATTTCCACTGGGAAATTATAAATATAATATGTTTTCATAAAAAAGATTTTGGAATTTTAGGGTTATCATTTATGTAACAAAGAATTTATTCATATTCATTAGTTATCATTACATGTGATATAATCTACCTACTATAATATTCATTTTTAGAATTTCCAAAACCATGATGTTTTTAGTTATTATGTTGACACTTAATGTGTGACTCACTATGTATATGTAAATGCAAAAGTATTTAGTTAAAAAATAACGATCTTTATTGATTTAAGAACATAATTATTCAACGTGGTATACGAATGTTGAATAATTTGAATTGAGAAATTAAATATTTCATGTAGCAAGTGATATATTCAATAATAAGTAATATGTAATTTAATAAATAAAATTGGTATGAGACACTTTGATTTAAATAAATGTGGAATTCATTGTACTTAGTATGTGACATGTGGAGCTTGTTATAGCCCCTCGATTCCTCGGTAGGTCACATGAGAACAATATACATGGTATTGGATGTGGCCTCTCCCAATATGATATATGGTTTTGGCCGTGGACTTATTTATTTTAGTGATCATGGCTGAGGATTTGATAGAATGTTACAGAATGTTTGGCATAATCACATCCCTCATTATGTTTATGATATTTAATTAACCAAGTGAATATTCTAATAGTATAATATACTTTGTTAAGATATTATACTTATGAGTATCAAAAGAAGTAAATGCTCATGGAATAATGTCTAATTAGTTTGTAGAGAATTATCTACCAATTTATGATTAATAGTTAGTAAGGTAAGAAATTAAAGTTATTATCTTATGAGAAACTCATATCATGTATTACATTCATTTGTTATTTCTTTCCACATGATTTCACATGACACACTTATTATAGTTAGAATAATCAGGATTTATTTACTATACACCATATATTTTTTATAAGAAATCTTATGAATGGAACATGTTAAATTGTCACTCTGTAAATATTCCTTGAAATGTTCACTACAATTTTTGGACAAAACATTGTGTTATGCTTCATATATTTCATATTTCATTAAGATAATGGTTTATGAATAATTTTAGACAAATGTATTAAATGTTTTAAATTGAAATTTTTTTATAACTCCCTTACTGGTAATTCGTATGCTCACCCTACGTTTTAATTTAAATTTAATGGGTTTAGTATATTTGAGTTACTCTGATTGGTGGTACCTTTTTGAAGTTCATTTCTCTTTCAGTTTTGAAGGATTATAATATATGTATATTGTTTTCAAGAATCTAAACCGAAAATATCCACTTTAGTGGATCATGATGTGTAATTTATTGGCATTTCATTTGTTTAAAAACAATATGCACCATGTTTTATTGAAGCTGCAACTGCTCTGGGGTATTCTGGTGCTGAGGCCTGGTAGTTGGTATCAAAGGATTTGTTTAGACATCCTTGTAAAATTAGAACAACATTAAAACCTTCATTATTTATTAATAAGTAGAAGATTTCATCAAATATTCACTTGGAAGAAAACTTAAGCCTTCTTTCTCTTCTAAAACAAGTATTAGAGACTATTGTTGGAAAATCATGTTTATAATGCTAAAACACTTTTGAAAACCTTCATTTTTGGTTCAAACACCTCTACCATATATCCAATTCTCCACATGTACTACAACATCTCCAAGGTGGAGGCTTCACCTTTTTTCTTATGATAACTGCCCAATTATCATTCCATGCACAAAAGGGATAGTATTTTGATGGATTTTTTAAATACTATTCACTCAGTGAAAATGATTTATCTCGAGAGGACATCTAAGAGGCTCCCTAGGAGGGTGACCTCGAGTAGTGAATCATTTTCAAATCTGGACCTAAGGACTTCGTGGAAATGTTATGGGCTTGGAAATTTTTGGGGAAGAGTAATCAAATTTGTTTTATCAACATCATGTTCATACATATGTCCCTCAACATGATACACTTCATGCTTCTCTCACACTAAATATTAGATGTCCACATGAATTTGATCATAGTTACCCGCGTTGCATCTGGACAAAATATATTGAAGAATTTGGAACCACTTTAGGGATCAGATTGACTATGAACTGGGGAAATCACCAACCATAGAGGTACTTGTGAAGAGTCACCATGTTGGTTGTCAGGATATTCATACCAGTGAATAATGGGATGGGAAGAATGGTTATGTAACCCCATGGGTTTTATGAGGCTTGTATAAATGGATATCATTATATTTTATGTTTTAGTAATTTAGTATTATTTTACCAAATAATGCCTCTATTTTAATATGGTTATACCTTACTGTGTAAAACATGTCCCTTTAAATTTTCAGTCGGAAGATGTGAGTTCACCAACTAACCTCTCATCACTCCCTACAGAATTACAAAAATGCATAACTGTCTAGTCTTGTTCTGAGACATAGAATCCATTTTTGAACCTGCGCCTAACCTAGAAACACCATTATATAGTGTCTCGAAGCTCAAATATACTCTGTTCTTACAAAGGAGAGAGCTATATATATAAATATATTACAAATGCACAATTTCCAGAGTATAGACCGAGATGGAAGTACCATGAAGGTCTCTTCCATTATTTCCCCTTGTCTGAGAACTATCAAGCCTTGGGAAAATTTCTTGAAGATACATTGAAGGGTAACACTCGAGTGACCTATCTATTCCAAGTAGAAAAGTTTTAGTATGTATGTGATTCTTTATGACTTTTATGTTTTAAAGCATGACATAGATCAAGGGATTTATAGAGAACTCGTCCACTCTCCAATCTCCTACCTCCGCACCTCTTGTGCGTCTCTCTAGAAGACCGAATGTTTTTTGAATGGGTTTGACCCTGAATTCTCCTGGGGAATATGAGCCAAATAGGTGTAGTAATTGAAAAATAATCTGGGGATCCAGCTGCAGACATCAACGGATTATCCGCAGAGGTGTCCTTAGAGGAGGGGACCATGGGAGTGAAGTCTGTCTAGTATTTCTAGTGGAAGTGTATGTGTGTTTTATAATTTTGAGGATGTAACTAATTGAAGGGGGGAAAATATGACTCCACAAGTCTAATTAACATGTAATAATAATAGTAATAATAATATGATTTTATATTTTTTAATTTTCATGGTATCCAGAACAATCATGAAAAATAAACAAAAGGCTTTTCTATTTAATTAAATACTAAAGTGATTACATTACAAAAAAACCAAATGGGAAACTTAATAACCTAAGACACCTTCTAAGAGAACTACTAAAATTATAGGGAGTCCACCAAATACAACACAATCCAATGAATTTAGTGGGGTTCTTTCAGATTCATCACAATGAACATCAATATAGCTACAACCACACCAACCGTTTTATGCATCAGAGGAATGATGAGAACAATCTTTTTGTCTCATATTTTTTAATTGGATCACCGTAATTCATTTTTTTATAAGGCCTTAAAATAAATCTGACTGTTTCCTCCTTTATGTGACCGTTGAATATAGAATGGTTATAAGACCATTTTAGTTGTTGGGTATTTTTCTTTAATTTATTTTTATGTGATTAATTACAATTAGATTTCTATGTATTTTAAGTATGCATTTAAGTAATGTTTTTTATTCTTATTTGTAGTAATCTCTTAAATATATTATTAAAGGATAATGTTATAAAATTATAAATGGATTTGGAATCACAACTATTGTTTTTTAAATGAAATAACAAGAGAAGCACATGATACACTTTGGTTTTGGTTCAAAGAAGCATGTTTTCGAGTTTGAATGCATTCCATGGGAAAGAGAAATTATTTACTTTTTTTGAATTTAATATTTTAAATATATATAGGAAATTAAGTATTTAAATATTTCAAAGGGTTCTAAAAATATTTCTATAATTTTTTTCATCCATAGACGTATAAAAACAAGGTTTTAACAAAAAAAATATTTATGTGAATTATAAATATAATACTAGTATGGGATTATCATTATGATGTACAAAACAATGATTTTGATTATTGATGTTTTAAAACTAAAAAGTATTTAAAATAAAGAAAAATATGGGTTTTATGATTTTTTTAAATAATAATAATGAATATTAACTCTCTATTTTTATGGATTTTAAATATATATTTATATATATATTCTTATGTTTTAAAAAAATAAAAGAATTTTTATTATGAAAAATTTAGGTGAGACTTCTCCTAAACAACGGGGAACTAGAAGCCAAGCAACACATGGAATTTGTCGGAATCTCACTCACATCCCCGAGATATGGCCCAGTGTAAGGCAGGCACGGTGTGTGCTATGCCGCGCAAGCCGGTATGCATAGTATGGCCCTATGAGTGTACGAGTGTGTGCAAGGAGAACCCGAGCGTGCCCCCGTGTGGGTGCCATTAATGAAGGGGTGGGCATAGAATTGCACCACATATACATGGTATGTGGAAGTACCAGTAATGGGGGAGTTGGATTTCTGGACTAATTCTTGGAGATTCAGGATTATAAAGCCAACCAAAAATCCTCCCCGTTTTGATGTGGGGTGGTCTTTTTTAAGTGGAAATTGTGTCTCCGCTGTCAGATCTCCCCATGCGAGATCTGATCCTTATTATGACGTTGACCATTGATCTCATGCCGCTTCTATTTATAATTAATGATTTTTCATCTATTTAATCTCGTCGGGGTCTAATCAATGTCATTTAATCCATTTTAATATGATTTGTTACTCACAGTCGTCTGATCAAATCAGATCTAATCACGACCATTCATCCATTTTTAAAATTTGCAATCTTTCTTATACATCTGATCTCATCTTGGTTGTTTTGATCCATCCATACATTTTATGCACCCACGATATTTCCTTCTTCTTCTTAAAGCCTTGTGTCATTCTAGTAGCTATCACTACTTTGTTTTCCCTTTGGTTTTCTACACTTTTGTCCTCTAGTGGCACTCCATTATCATGATTTTCATAAGACTGAACACACTTGTTATTATTTAAACCAAGGTGCCTCAGATCAAATGCAAGATTCCATTAAAATATATTATATATAGTTTATATATATATAACTCATATTTTACTCGATCCCTATGGGTTTTCTTCCATTACAGCACCTCCATCATGTTTCTCTCAACCTCTTCTACTTCTTCTATGTAGGTTAGGGTTAAGATTTGTCTTGATTTGTTACGATTTGAATATATATGTATACATTGAAGTATATATATATATATAGTTGAGTAAAATATCTACTAGGTTCTTCTATGATGGTGAATTTTTGGTCCTAAATGATGTTTTTAATTATTTACCATACATGGGCTTGAGATGCTTAGTATTTTATAAATCTATCTATATATATATATATATAAACATATATGTTTATTTTTATTATAAACATACCTCTTATGTATTTTATCATAATTTGAAATTAATGAACCATTGTTTAATTAATGTTCCTATTATATTTAAATCATGTAAGTGTCATTAAATTTTTTTATGTTAAATCCTTAAATATATTATATATATTAGGTAATACATACATATATGTATATATATACATATATATTTGATCCTAAATCTAATTTAGATTTTCCAAAGTTTGATAATAATGAATAAAAATGTTTTTTATGTATGAAAGGATTATAAGGAACAATTTAATAATACAATCCATTATATACACTTTTGTGTATAAAATGATTAAGCAACACTCAATCTTGGATAATTTTCTATTTTCAAATATTATTTAGATACTTAAAATGCGTATAGAATTTATGGATAATATTTGAGTACTAATTTTTTGTTTTTCCACACCTTGATAAATTTATTTATAGTAATATAAATTATTTTTTTCATAAACGTATTACTCAACCTATTTCAAAGTAGAATTATCTTTATATTGAAAAGTGGGTGTTTTCCTACCCACATACATTATTCATCTAATTATGTAAAATCTATGTGTATGAAAATATACATATGTATGACACTCTTCATTCTATATAAATTACAATATATTAGATATGATGATAAATTTTTTGATTGAATTTCATTCTTTTAATTTTATAACTTTGGGTTAAACAGGTGGAGGCACCTTTGTGTTACATTATACATGCACAAAATGGGTGTTCCGATAACTATGTGTTTAACACATAACATTGAATATATTTTTTACATTTAAATTAGTTATGTATTGAATCCATGGTGAATTACCATTATGATATTTTGAATATAATATTTTTTCATAATAATGAGTTTGGAATTTCAGGGTTATCATTTTATGTGAGAAAACATGTATTCATATGCATTATTTATGATTACTTGTACTATAATCTTCCTACCATACATGTCATTTATTAAATTTCCATAACCATGAAGTTATTAGTTATTTTGTTGACACATAATGCATTACTCACTATGTATATTTTAATTCTATAGAATTTAAATATACACTTATGATATTTAATGGAGTTTAGAACTGAATTATTAAAAGTGGAATGCGACACTTTGAATAATATGATTTGAGAAATTAAATATTTCATCTAGTAAGTGACACATTCAATAATATGTAACGAGTAATTTAATAAATCAATGTGGTATGATAGAATTTTATTTAATTAAATTTGGAATGCATTTTACTTACTATGTGATAGGGAGGGCCTAATATAGCCAGTAGTTGCATGGGTAGGTCTCATGAGGCATTCAGATGTGGAATTGGTTAAGGCCATTTCCATTATTATATTTTTTTTTTTGGCCGAGGCCTTAATCATTTTAGACGTCTTGGCCATGTCCATGATATAATGTTTTACAATTTCTATCATATACACTTCCCTCATTATGTTTGTGATATTAAATTAACCATGTGAATATTAAACGAGTAAAATATACATGGTTCAGAGCCTATACATATGATTATCAGAAGAAGTAAATGCTCATGGGATAATGCTTATTAAGTACAGAAATGTTTATCTACCAATTTATGATTCACAATTATAATGGGAATAAATTAATGTTATTATGTCATGCACAATTCTAATAATGTATTACGTTAATTTTTAATTTCTGTTCAGGCACTTTCTCATGTCACGCTTATTAAAGTTTGAATAACTCTTACATTATATGTTGCACACCATATATTTTGTATAAGAATGATTATGATTGGAATATGATTCATTGTAACTATGTAAATGTTTCTTGAAATGTTCACTTGTAATGTTTGGAAAAAATGTTATGTTATGGTTCATGTATTGAATCTTCCATTAAAAAATTTATTCATGAATAATTTTTAAGAAATGTTTTCAAAGTGTTTCAATGGAAATATTATTTTATTTTAAAACCCCCTTACTAGACATTTATATGATCACCCTATATATTAATAAAGATTTTACAGGTTTAGTATATTTGAGTTACTCTGATTGGTGGAAGCTTTGTGGAGTTCTCTTGTCTTTTAGTTTTGAAGGATTGTAATATTTATATTTGGTTTCCAGAATCTAATCTGAATAGTTCCTCTTTATTGTAAGATGATGTGAAATTTAATAGCATTTCATTTTAAATAAATTACACACAATGTTTTATTGAAACAACACCAGATCTGGGGCATCTGGGGCTGAAGCGTGACAAAATTAATTTATTTAAAATCATAATTCCATCAGTTAATCAATTTACTATAGTGTCATCTTTTTTTTCAAAACAATTAGTATTGAAGATGGAATTTACATACCAAAATAACTAAATTAAATATCTTTTAGATCACATGTCTGCAAAAAATACATGTTATTCTTCATTCTTTTACTAAATCTAACATATATTTATCATTTTAAGATAAAAACGTAAAAAAATAAACCTCGAAGCATTAATCTCCAAAATTTAGTAATAAATAAATTCTCTAACATATATCATTTCCTAAATAAATGACCATATGTCCAAGATACCTCCAATAATGTCAACATTAATGAATTTATTATCATATTTTTTTTCTCATACCCTTCATCTTAAACATAAAAAATTATTAGATGTCATACCAAAAAATCAGCCATGTTAAACCAAATGGTTATATATTCATCATCCAAATAAAATTTATGCTAAAATATCTTTAATCACAGAAAAACAAAAAATATTTTATCCTATAATATTTGTTTTGAAAATCATAAAAATACATTAATTTTAAACAATTTAATTAAATACAAATTCACACTACCTAGGTCATTCCATAAGCCATTAGTTAGAGTTACACTCTTTTCACCCAATGAATGCGGGCTAAGACCAGATGGACTTTCTCGATGAAACTGGTTATCCCCAATAAACATGTTGTTATTTTTCTAATAATATATAAACAAAATTCATGTAATGAATCCATAAAATTTTTGAACATTATTGAAAATTACATTAATCATCAAAACACTTTCCATTCCAATGGTTATCTATAAAATCAATCAAATGGTCACAAATCATAATAACCAATAATTACCACATAATCAAAGATCATATAAACCATCATTCATAAAAATAATTTTAAACATATGTCTATATCTTAAAATAATTAGCCATTAAATAAATTTTTTATTTAAACCATATAATAAACCAAATCACAAAAGAGGTATCTAAGAATTTAAACATATGAATGCCCAGAGACTTTTATCCCTATGATAATTTAGATTTATTCGATATGACTATATAATAATATCAGTTTACATTGGTTCTATTCTATCATCAATCAAAATGTTTCATAGAGAAAATGATAATTAACCCAACAATATCCTCGTAGAGTGACAAACTAGTTTTGGTAAGAAACATCATGAACCCGAATGATGGAAAATATATACTTTTCCTATACTTTTCATGTTTATTAACTGGAGATGAAAATACTCTAAAACCAGGTCAAATGTAATTCTAAATAAGGGGATATATTTTAATGAAAACTGTATAACAATTAACCTACAAAATTTTTTATTATATAATACTATAATTAGATACATCCTTTTCTTTTTCATCAGGTTATGTAATATATAATATGATATACTATATATAGTCCCCAATACTTTTACAAAAGTTCCCCTTATACTAACTATATGACCTCTTCTTCACTAACCCAAAGCTAGTGTTCAATTTATTAAATTTTACATATATGTTGGAATCATATCCCAAAATGCAAAATAATTTATTAACCTTGGAAAACTAGGGACATAATAGATTCTCCCATTATAATTGAAAACAAAAATAAAAAGTTAAATCAATTATTCTTAATCTTTAATATCATTAAAAGATTCCATATTCATATAATGGGGAGTAGGAAATGAAATAAATCTGAGACTAGATGCCCAGTTATGGTTATGTATAGTAGAATAATTAATGGGTAAATATATATATATATATATATAAAATGGTAAATGAATGTAATCACATTACCTTTGAAAAATAACATGAGCATAAAGAAAAACAGTAAATAAGTAAATGATGGTCAAATATTCACATATAATAAATAAAATTGTCTTGAAACAAATCCATTTATATTATTCAATAAAATCGCATAGACATTAATATCTTATTTCATAAATAAGGAATACATAATTCAAGACATATGAAAATTAACATCAATGCATAGTGGAAGGATATATTCTATAAATGGGTAATGTGTAAAAAAAATTTCCTCTCATGAGTCATATCAATGTAAAGACGGGCTACAGTGGGCATCAACTAACACATAATATGACCAAAACAGTCATCATGTGAATAAACAATACCATATAATCAACATGCCTTATTAAAAAATTATCCATACAGAATGAACTAGAGCACATTATTTCAATATTATACCCATTCAAAATGATCATAATGCATGAATTTGGTTAATAATTATTTCATCATTAAAAAATAAATTGATTGAAGAATATATTTATTTTATTTAACAAAATACCATAGAATTATAAAAAAAGTATTTCGTGGAAAATATATATTTTATTTATAAATATAAATTAAGTGATAAAAATATAAAAAATATTATGAAAAAAATTCCTTCAAAATAATAATTGAATATTATAATGTAAGACTCAATGCAATAATAGTTCATACTAGTGGAAAATTATTTGATCATTGAGTGTGTTAAAAAATATTTCTTTTACATTTTTAGTGAAAACTGAAAAATTACCTTATTTAGGAAATGAAAATATTCCTTATACAAAATTTTTTAAAATACGAAAATTGGTATAAATTAATTTAAGAGAATATAATTAACATTTTTAAGAACATTTTAAGGAAAATGTTGATGTTGACCAAAAATATTTTTAATTGAGTGGAGAAGAAAAGTCGGTATTCCTCAAAAAAAATATTTGTTTATCATGGTTACATAAAATGTGGAAATTGAAAAGAAAAATTATAATTTTAAAAAATAAATTCACATGAATAATATATTTTGGGATTAATATAGATAGATAAAAAAATTCCAAAATTTGGTACATTAACATAAATAATCACAAATAATGAGGATATCGTGTAATAAACCCTTACAACTTTGGTTACTTTTGAATAATAATCACCATAAATGAAATCCAATTAAACAGAAAAAGAAATAACATTAATAAAAAGGTATTAAAAATATAATATATGAAATTAATAGTAGATATAAATCTTAAAAATAAATTGGAGCACAATACAAAATATGTTTCAATGGACTAGAAATTTAGACAAAATATCTTACAATTATCATACCATTGAAGTTAGAACTAATCAATAAATTTATTTTGTGCATAAAATTTAAATCCTCATAAAACAATGGAAAATAATGTATAAAATAATACACATAGAATATATAAATAATCTATAAATATTAGTCATTATGAATTTGTAATGTAACCCAATGACTAAAAATTGTGTTATGGAACCCCTTACAACTCAGTAAATTTGAAGTCAAACCCTGTTGTATAGAATAGTTTGAATTGTAACATAAAATACCATGATATAAGATGTATTATTTATATTTCACAAATAAGGGTAATATACTCACCATATAAAAGATATTATGTGTATAAAATTAAAATATGCCCCATTAAAAAGGAATTAAGATGAAATTCATTGCCTTAGGTACAACTCCCCACAGGCATTCATTATCATCATGAATATTAAATATATATTAACTATTTAATTTATTAAAAAACCATATAAATTGGATTAATAATTTTACTTTTAATCACCAGGTTATATTTAAATACTCAATTATTTTTTTATCATGTCAAATGTTTTGATTAAATTTGATTCAAATGTCCATAATGACATTGGGAGGGTAAAAAGGTAAAAGGGATTATTATTTAATAACATAAAAAATAGAAAACATTAAATAATCACCCTTATTTCATTATTTTTAATATTAAAAATAGAAATGATATAGTGTTATAAAAAATGAACCTCAATAATGTCATGATGACTGAAAGCCATGCATACACACGAGTAATGTTTCCCATTTTCAACTAACATGATAGAAAATTTTTAAAATTATTTTACCATTATATAATTATTTCTATAGAAGGAATATGATATTTTTATCATTATATAAAAATATATATAGATTTCATGTGATGTTGTAATAAAAAATGAATCACATCACTTCCCAGAGGTTGTAATCCACACATACACCTAAATGACAATATAATTTTTAAATAAATGGAAAGGTAACAAAGTATATGATATATTATAATAATATAATGACATATAATCATTTTATATATAATATATATAGAAATTACATCATTAATACCATACATGATTAGTGGCGATGGGTAATGAATTGCCTCATTTCGTGAGGTGGAATTTCACCATAAACAACAACGGTTGTTTCATCTCACATTTGATGGAATCTGATATAGATATATTATATGAATTTTAAATTAAAACATAAAAATATATGGTATATACTGATTTAAAAGTATCATCATGGATAAATAATATTGTTATAAGGCTAATGAAAAAACAAAACAAAAACACATGGTTAAGAACGATACCACATCTTTGGGAAACCACTTTAAGTTTAAAAATTTCTTTCATTGGAGGTTTTTATAATTATGAAAATAAACCATAAAATCATTAAATAAATAAGGAAGTTATTTTTTAGGAATATTACAAACTAAAATTTATTTAACTGTGATGAAGAGTAGATAACAGGATCCCTTTTATAAGTAACTATATTGCCAATTTTTTATTTTCTTATTTATTACAAAATTATTAATTATTTCTATGGAAAAGATTAATCCTCAAATTTATATTTAGAAGAAAGGATAATAATATGTTGAAATAGTAAAATCCAAATTTTTTTTAAATTTTATATTTGTTATGTACCATTCTTTTTTCATATTATCTTGCATTAACCTTTTTTTAAAATTATCATTATAAAAATATTTTTACTCATTATTGGTCAATATAATTAATATAAAAGTAAAATTGGCTGATAAATGGAGCACGATTGATATTTTTATAAATAGAAAAATCAAAAGAGTGAATCATGGAGTTTTAGTAATTTTATATCATTTAATAAAGTATTATATATTTAAATATATCATTAATGTAATTTTGTTTAACCAGTCATTTAATTTGACATTGAAAACAACAAGAAAGCAATAGAGTTTAAATATATTATTTTCCCACATAACATAAAATTCATAAATATCTAAATGGTTTAGGAAAAAATAATATAATCACGTTATATTAATTTTTATATTTTTATTATAATTTATTTTATTTTCTTATAATTAAATAAATACAGTTTCAACGTTCCATAAGAATTCATGGAAATTATTTGATTACTAAATATTAATAGTAAATTACCAGGATAAAAAACTCATTTATAATTAAACTATTTATTTATAATAAAAAATTAGTTTATTTTATCACTATGAAATTGTGAATGTATATGTAAGAGTGCGACATTTTTTGACATTCTTTATATAAAATAATACAAAAGACTCAATAATAGAAGAAATATCCTCAAAAGGCTATACATTAAAATATTACATGGTTATTGTTGAAATATTATCAGAAAATAAAATGACATCAATATTTTAAGTCATTCTTATTCATTTTGATGATGTTTTCAAACATAATTACCTAACTTACCCTTGCCATGGCAATAATTATTTACTACTATTACTATTCATATTGACTAAAAGTAAAGGCACTTATTTGAAAAAACCAGACCACATGATTCAAAACTAAAAATATATATGCAATGAATTAGTCCACATAATTTGATGAATTTAATTTAAAATTAAACATTCAACCCATGATAAAATGTGGGTTTTGAGGAAAATTTAATTTTTAAGGAATGAATGATTTTACATTTAATATATTGCTAGAAATCATCATTATATGAATTTTAATTCATATATATATATATATATATAAATATATATATATATATACCTTTTTAATTTCATTTAAATCATATTTCATTAGGGATTATTTAATTTAATTAATATTTGAAAAAATTGTGCACATAAAAATAATTAAGAAGAAAAGATCATTTTTTGAAAATCCTTGATTTATACAAAAATCATGAAAAGTGAAAATTAAAATGAAATTAATATTATTACTATAAATAAAATAGATCATATTTTAATTTATTAACAAATAAATAAATAAAATTTACAATAAATTACTATATATAAGGAAAAAATAATAGTTTCTGAAAAATTGATATCATTCATCGTTCACTAGAAAAATAATATTTTTAGAAAAAATATATGACAAGTTTGATAAGATGATTTTAGAAATTATATATTTTTTATATAATAATATAAATAAAATTGGAAGAAATTAATTATACATTCCACGCCAAAAAGAAATAAATATCATTTTTAAGAAACTATATTTCTCAAGAATTCAAATACTTTAGTACTAAATTTGGGATTATTTACATAGATTTCAACAATATATTTATACCGACTATGAACATTATATATTTTTCATAAATCAGTTACCATAATTAATAGAATATAATTCAATTGCTATGTTATAAAGGCTATATATTAGTAACTAAATTTTTGGATCATTTATAATCAGTGTCACATGTCGTATACACAATCAAGCATACTAATAAAATTATAAAATATCATGGTGTTACACTATAGCTCAATCAGATGTCAATTCCCAGATACTAATGTTGGACATAGGTTGGTGAGTGAATTCACTATGTTCAGTGACTCTTCCCAAATAACCTCATGAATTTTTGATAGAAATATCATCCATTTATCTTTCTATAGAAATGTAGGAGTCATCCCTCAAGAAACTCTATTCTTCAGTCCTATTTTGGCACCACATTCTCCTACCTAATTTCATTCATCATGAATGTGTTTCGAAAGTAGTATCAGTTGTAATCACCACAATTTTTAGTTTTTTGCACATATAATTTTAGCCAAGTTATATTTATTATTATGAAATTAACATAATAAAAAACTAAAATACAGCAGATCTGTGACATATGAATTTGATAATACATTCCCTATAGATTGATCAATAAAATATTGAAACTAAATTAATCAATTGTAGAATTGAACATTGGAAGGTCCTAAAATATCCGAGTGTTTAATATTCCACATATGATTCCTGGGATTCCATCCATCTATGTTGAATGAAAACATTTTCTACATTCATAAATCTAAAAATTCTTAATTTTCTTTTTATCTATAAAAAATATTCAATATGCCCATCAGAAATTCTATTCATATAAAGATATATGTCCTTTATCAACATAAAACTATAATTTACATTAGTAATGAATCCATAACCCATTGTAAATATGGTTCCATAGCTATAATCCTCCAATAGTCCAATGTAAATAACATTCCCCATCAAGAAAAATATGTGGTGAACTTTAATCGGTATCAATTATCCTGATATCTTCATTCATATATTGATGTACCCTTTATAAACAACTACTATGGATTCACCATATTAAAAATAAACGATGCAAAACTATTCATAATGTATTATTCATCTGTGATCACTATAGGAATGAAAGGATTCTTTAGATTAAATCACCCAAAAATATAATAGAGTATTAAAAATAAGTACATAACTATTTCAATCTTCAATTATATTAATACTAATTATAACTCCGGATGATGATGTAATTCTAGTGTAATATCTTTGACTCTTATTGAACTTCATGATATGCCATCTTTTCTGACATATCAAACAGGATGGACCTAGACCACCCAATTTATGTTGAATCCCTTTATGCGACTCTTATTTCATTGGTTTCCTCTAGAATAACTGATTTTGATGAGTCAACCTTACCCTTCTACCGGAAATATGATCACTATCGATTGGTATTATAACATTACTCCACAATTATTATACATTCAAGAGAATGTTCTACATGTCATGAAATAACATATTAGTTATTCTTCATGTGTTACTATCTAAAATGACCATTACATCAAATATCTTAACTTTTTTTTGTAAATAGTATAAATATCCATACATCATATGAAATTTTTACCTTTTTGAATTGATTCTATTAGTAAATCATGTATAATTCAATAACATTAAATTACATAAGATTTCATTCTATCATCCTTAAACCACAAAACCATTGAAAAATTGAAACGTTTTTCTATGTTATTAATATTTCACATATGTTAAAATAATCCTTCAGAATAACAATTATGGTTTTATTCTCGTGAATATTGAATGCTAATATCCTTGAAAGATAAATTCTTACCGACGCGAATCCTTTCCACCCATAATTTACAATTCAAAATACTTCTTCGACATTATCCTTACACTAGAAAATGGGATACCCAATTTCTTATAAATATATGGCACCCATTATACATTCCCTTAAATAAAATTTTGTTCTATAAAATTTCTTGATTGTGATCCTACTACTATATTATTTTTTATCAGCTACTAATAATAGTATGAAAACCAAGAGCATCGAACTACCCTTTGAGAAATTTATTTTCTATAAATAAATATAAGGAAAATAGATAGATGATTCTAGTGATAGACAGAAGAAGTACATTCAATAGATCCAATTATTGTAATTGTGTAAGTCAACATATTATAAATATAATATTGAGAAAACAAATTTTACCTCAACTAAGTGTTCTGAATGTTGGAAGTCATCAGACCATACACACCAAATATAGTTATCCTCACATGGACTATTGTATGAAAATATATGAAAAAAATATTAGAAAATTATTTACATACAGATATAAATTAATATAGTAAAATTTATGACTTTCATAATATTTTCTGACATGAATATGTGATATAAATTAAAAAATTATTAAATAAATAGAAGTAAAAATTCTACGACCAACTGAAAAATAAAATCAGTAATATTTTTTCTACTTAAAGATTAACATGGTGACAAACTATACTATATTGTTCATGTGATAAAATCATTTTCCACGGATTGATATTTTATTAACTATGAGAACATCATGTTTTTTTGGTAATTTCACACATCGATTTAGATGAATCATCAGTAGGGTTTCCAATTCACATTGTCTCCCAATATATATATAGAATCAAATAAATGGATAATTACTATTAATTTTCTATAAAACTATTGACCTCAAACTTGTTCCTCGAAGAAAATTTATATATTCATATTTGCATTGAATCCCTTTTTTATGGTTAATTTTTTTGTAACACCCATTTATGTCATCATAATATATGATCATCTGTGTCATGATCCTTCCATTAGAGAGAGGAAATACCATTTCTTTTATACTGATCCCAACAACCCGACACAAATATAATTTCTGATAATTTTTATCACTTTGCATAAACATCCAATTTTTTTAGCTTTTAATTCTATAAACAAACAATTGACTAAAAATTGATTCACATTCGAATAGTTGATATTTTTTAAAATCATTTAAATACCCCATTGGTTGATATGTATTGTAATTGTGGGATCATTGATGATAAAAAACATAAAAAATAAGAAAGGGACAAAAACCACATTAACAAAATATGTGATTATTAGTTCATGATAATAAATAGAAGAAATTGGTAATTATGGAAATGAAACATATAACTATTTTTACATATTAGTTTATAAATGAAGATAATTAGACTATATAAATATAATAGTTTTTTTGAAAATGCATTCATGGTTATGAATAATCTCTTAGATAAAAAGGATTCTAAAAATGAATATCTCAATGAGGCTATATATTTGGTTTTCTAATATAGAAAATTATAAATGAAAATTCAGTGGAAAGCTATATATTCCTTTATATCGATGTGGGAAAGTAAAGCACATTGAGCATAGATGTCTTAATAAATTACAGAATGATGTTGAATATGATGGTTGTATGGGTTATACATTAATGGATATGAAATGTAATGGATAATTTTAATAGAAATTGTTAAAAGAAACAACAATATTGTTAATATGATAATAGTTTAGAAGAGATATATTTTAAAGAGTTCAATAAATTTATATCCCATATAGAAAAGGTTCTTATAGATATTTGAGAGAATTCAAAATAGAGGAAATCAATGATAAAAATATGTAATGAAGAGAAGATTTGATTATGAAATATAGTTTGAGTTATCTAAGGAAGAAACAAAATGTTGGAGTGAAAAGATAGTGAATTCTAGTTGAGTAATACTATAATCCAATATCTACATGAAAAAAGAGGAGGAGATGTCATAATTGATGGAAGTAATTGAAAAACATGTAAATAGAAGTAATAAAATATTAGAAAAAGTAGCTAATCTTAGGATCACAATTAAATCAATGGATAGAATAACTAATGGTAGAACTAAATCTATAAAATAATGTGTTTATATTATATAGGAACACAATAGAAAATTGATTCAACAGATATGGAAATGTTAAGATCAAGAAATAATTATTACAGTGAGAATTACATTTGGGATTTCTATTAAATGAATCATTTGGGCGGGTAATGAATTTAAATAAAATCTTTTAATATGATAAGGGACTACCTACATCTGATTTTATTTGGTGATAATATAAAATTAGTTATGGTATATGATTAAAAAACTGATATGTGATATTAGCTAAAAAATATCATCCACTAACACCCAAAATAAAAACTGAGCTGCATTACAATAATAGAACTATTTTTTATTTAGAAAAGTCATAAAATATGACCCTAAAAATTCAGGTATTGTTATATTAGAAATACATTGTATACCTAACATATTTGTTCCAACAAAAAATATAAATTTAAAGGCATAAGAATACCAAAAATTGTTATGACAAAATATATATTCTTCTTACGATTTTAATTTATACTATTTATTTCATAAAGGTTTTATCACATGTAGATTAATTGTGATTTACATATGAAAATTAAAATGATGATGAAAAATCATAAGGGTTATAAATAGTAAGTATAGAACGAATTATGTCAGAAATCATAAGTCAATTATTTCCCAGAATCAACAGATAACATGGAAATGTATAAAGGTGATGGAGATATCCCTAAGATTACAAGAGATCTCACAAACACATCTATGGAAATTTGAAAGTTTAATATTGTACAAAATACCTAAAACATCTATTAATAGAAAATTTTCATCATTTATCAATATTTTTCATATAGATGTGTGAGGTTTAATGAAATAATAAAACATATATTGGATGAGTTAAATTGTTTTTTATGAATGCAATAGGATGGCTATGCTTGTGGAAATCACCCATAAATATGGGGTACTGAACTACCTCACTAAAATTTGAAGGAAACTAAAATTAATGTCGGTGTAACAATTAAACAGCATCAAATTCATAATGGATTATAATTCACCATTCTCAAGGTAGAAGAATATTTGGAAAATATTGTGATTCAACATCAGTTTTTATGGCTGATATATCCTTAATAAAATAGTGTCATCGAATGGAAGAACCATATTGTAAACTATATTCCATGGGGTATACCAAAAAATAAGAACATTATAGAAAAATATTTTAAGGAATAGGATATCACTATATGTAAATACCTTGATTTCCCATGGATTTTTTTTAAATACATGGGATTTTTACGAGTCAACAGTTTCTTACAGCGCTTGATTCTGAGGCCCGATGTGCCCAGAATCAATTTCTGATGTTTTTCTCAAGTACGTTTAGTAAATGTGTGAGCAAGATTTTATAACTTCTGAATAGGTGCTCGGAATATAATTCTGAGGACACCGTTGAACTCACAGCGTCGGTGATTGCTTAGTAAGGCTTTCACTGTAGTTGTGTTTTAACAAGAATGCATGTTAGTTTTTGGGGTTTTTATTTAAGTTGAATAAAAATAAAGTGCTAAATTTATTTTTATTGGTGGTGGTGAAAGCTCCAACGGGAGGTGAGTGGTGGGAGCCACCACACCATAACCTCCCATTAGAGGTTATAAAGGTGGGGCCCACCCATACGTAACCTCTCTTGGGAGGATATACTTTTGTGGGGACCACCCAGGTAATGAAACCCCTTGTAACTCTCCATAAAGTGTGGGGAGACACTTGAACTTCCCCCACTAATTAAATGTGGCACCCCAAATAGAATTAATTGAACCCACTCATTTAATTAATTCAACTTTCGAATTCTTTTGATTTCAAGAAAACGATCAAATAATATACAAATATATTATTTCATTTGGTTGGAAATTCATTTGGGTGGGACTTGAGAGAAAAATTCATCCTCCCAACGAAGAAGGCGAAGAACGCTCCTTCCACCAAAGATCGATGAACACAATCTTCATCCTTCTTCGACCAGGGCATGAAAGGGAAGCTTCAAACATGAAGAACATCGACACCATCCTTGGATTCTTCTTTCCTGACGTCAATGATACGACGCTGCCTTTTCCCTCAACATTCTCAATGAAAAATTGTCAAGAATGGTAGGTTTTTTTTGTGATTGAATATTACCCTCTTTACCTCATTGTATGTCGTGTGATTTGATAACCGAATAATATCACCGTAACGAGGAGGGTTATAACCTCACGAACACGACCCAACTATCCCCTTTTTTAGGTTCTTGTTTGATGCCTACGGAGGCGGTACATGCGGCGACCAAGAACGAGCCGGCCGCGAAGAAAGACGGTGGCATAAGGACGTCGGTCGCCAAAAGAGCAGGGCACCATAGTGGCACGTAGTGAACCAAGCCATGTCCAGGTGGGTCGTGGCGGTGCCAGAGGGGTGCGGTGTCGTCACACCATGCTAGAAGAAATGGCCACAGCTAGGAGGTTCGTGGAGGTCAGACGATGGCAGGGTGCCGTCGCACCGCGCGGAGCAGCCCGTGCGGGCTGTGACGGAGGGGCTCGGCGCCGTCCTGCCGTGCTAGTGGTGCATGAACATGACCTTAGGCCGCGAATGACAAGAGAGGGCAGCCATATGATTCGGCTGCTGGTGCACACTACCGGTGGGACCTTCGGGTCTTGCAGTTACTGAGGGCCGACACCTCGCGCCAGACATTTCGGATAAAGGGGGGGTGCCACGTCCCTCCCACGCATGGCTAGCCAGGCCATGCAGGCCACCACCTGGCCACATGGGCCACCAGCCAGCCTAGCCACGCGGGCCGCCACCTGGCCACGCAGGCCACACCCAAGCCACGCGGGCCACCGGGTCGGGCCACCCCTTCGGTCTGGGCCACCCTTCCGGTCGGGCCGTACCTTCGGGTTGGGCCACCCCTTCGAGCTGGGACGCCCCTTTGGGCCGGGTCAAATTCACAAACCGGGTGAGGTCGGTCCAATTGGGTCGGACCAGACCCGAACCCGTCAGACCCATTTACACCAATTCGCCCATATCTTGGGGTATGGGCGTCCATTTGACGAACCGTTAGCGGCGCCGATATTCTTGGAATGAAGAGGTCCCTTTGAGAATACCCCACGAGAGTTCGGGGTATTGTTGATGTAAGGTCAGGATGGATCATAAATGAAACCAATAGGTCCCCCGGGACTAAAAGGCTTATAACTCACATACCGTCCATCCGATTGAAGCGCCATTTTTTGAGTTGAGACCGCAATGACGTGGCGGTCCCGTGAGATACTTCCACGTGAGACTTCATGACACTTGTTGTATGTAACAGTAGCTCGTGCACTTGATTCTCCTGAGGACGAGCAGGCCGAGTGCAGAGATCAAGTTGGTGACAGACCTGACGACTGCTTGACTGATTGGACTCATAGTGATTCAACTAGCCCAATGGGGAGCGCTCGATATTTGGCTATAGATCCATAGAGGATAGAGCGCCTGTTAGTTAGAAGAAGACCCACAGTACTGGACACGAGGAGTTCCTCAGTCGGATATTTTGGGGAGCGACTGGTATTTGGCTGCAGACCCACAGTAGACGGAGCACCTGGTAGTTGGTAGTTGACCCGCGGTACTCGACAGGAGGAGTGCCTCAGCAGTCCAAGGTTAGTGAGAAGCGCCTCAGTGTCGCAATTGGCCCAAAATACTCGACCAAGAAGGAGTTCAACAGTAGTTATGGTTTCGATAATGAAAATCTTGGTTTGAGCTGAGTCAATGACTTTTTTGTTTATCTCATGATTGAGATGGGATACTTAATAAAATAGGTATATATATGGGCATATTCCTAAGTAATGGTTATCCTTTGAAATCATACATTATGGTTTATCCGTGTTGGATTTTGTGAGTCAATGCGGGTCTCGGGGTCCCTACTCTGTATCATTATACTCACCCCTATACAGGATATGCCTGCTCTTTTTTGTGTTGGATACAGATGAAAGACAACGCTGAATGAGGCGGAGTGTATGACGACTGGACGGTACCCGGAGGTGGACCTCACGATGAGTCGGTACCTAGAGGTGACAGAGAGACATGGAGCACTGATGAGGATATATGTACCTACCCATCAGGTAGGATCTGTGGTGGATGATCCAGGAGTTGCAAGACACCTTCCAGCTGTTTTTCATTTTAGTTGTACCTGTTTGGCCTTTCCATGTACTTTACTTTTGGGCTTGTATTTCCAGCCCCATTACATGTAGCATACTTGTTATACAGTTTTTAATTTGTGTTTGCTTATACTTGTACTCTTGTAGTGTTTTTTCAGTTATAAAGGAAATAAATTCCTAGTATTAGGGATTTATGCCTTTGGTGCTAGTCACTAGCCTATGGCCTATGAAAGGTGGGCTTGGGGTAGTTACGCCACGGGCCCCGGGGGATGGGCCGTGAAAAATTGGTATCAGAGGATTTAGTTATAATGTATAACTCAAGACTATGATCATTATTTTCTTTGAATCAATAGTTTTAAGGGTACCATGTATGGTTTCCAGTTCAGGGAGTCTAGTGTTGGTGTGGTTGCTGATGTATCCGTACACCAGGACCCAGACTTCTGATTTCCGACTCAGGGAAAAAAACACTGATTGCATGTGTGTTTTAAAATGTTTTCATTAATTCAACTCAAACAAGGTCAGCTCACCTAGTATAGTCTTTTGATCATGTCGCATCTATTCTTTCAGGATGCCTCCCCACAGACGAACAACTAGATCCCAGAGAGTTATATGTACTGACATCCCGCCAAGTGATGAGGCCTCATTACAGGGCCCTCTTCCAATTGAGGCTCTAGTGGAGGCCCAAGCGGTACTACTTCCCATTGGTCCACCGATTCCACCCACCCTAGAAGTAGAGATTGCACTCCACCTGAGCGTGCTACACGAGTTCATGTGACAAAGGCCACCTACGTTTAGGGGAGAGACGGACCCGCAGGCAGTTGAGGATTGGATGGAGGTTGTGGTGAGAGTCTTCAGACTGGTAGGGACACCATAAGACTTCATGGTGATCCTTGCTGCCAGCCTCCATTACAAAGCAGCAGGAAGGCAGTGGAGCCTGATGCTCTAGATGAATGATGAGGTGACTCTTCTATGGGTAAACTTCAAGGACCTGTTTCGGGCGGAGTTCGTACCAACCACCATTCGAGCAGTACAGATATTGGAGTTACTTTATCGGTAGTAGGGAATCATGAGTGTAGCTTAGTACTCAGCAATGTTCATCGACCGCACATGATACTCCACTAATATGGTATGAGTCTGGTTATTGAGGGCCCATACCATTGAGTAGGGACTCAGGAAAGAGATCAGAGCTTAAGTTATCTCCCACAACATCTCGACGTAGATGGGGGTGTTGGAGCAATCCCTCCTAGAGTATTGTTTCATTGCAGAGCAGTCTCCAGCAGTGAGACCCACCACTAGTTGACTTGCATCGGAGTCTTCTACCGCTAGCAGTATAAAGATAACGAAGTGGTCCAAGAGGTCCAGACCCATAGGCAGTCGACTGAATGACTCATGATCGGTTGTGCGGGGCACCCAGAGTGGAGACAGAGCTAGACATGCCAGGAGAGGACAGCATTACTCCAGTGACGGGCTTGGTCACATGGCTCATGAATATCTGACCCGCCGTACTGATGATCAGCACACAGTTGAGGGACCACCAAGGCAGAGCCAGAGGTTCGATCGAGGCGGTCCGTAGGGCACATGTGGACGTGGCAGAGGATATGGTTGTATAGTTGGTGGTGGATGACGTTAAGAGGTGCTATCGCCACCACCACCAGGAGGTCCACCCCAACCACAGGGAGTAGGTGGATAGGGAATTGCACAACTTCAGGTAGCTGAGCCTTACGATCATGGCACTCTGGAGGTGATTAGAGGTACGATATGTGTCTATTCCACCTCATCTGATGTTCTTATAGACATAGGCTCTAGTAAATCTTTCATTGTCAATGCCCTCATTCGGATCATAGAGATTCCGACAGAGCTGCTGGCCTGATCCTTATGGATTGAGACTCCTATAGGAGTATACATGACGATTACACACTGGTTTCGACCTTGTGAGAATACTCTAAGAGGCGAGAGCATCGGTTGGGATCTCCTCGTAGCAGCATCGTGGCCTTATGACGTCATCTTGGGTATGGACCAGTTAACTATATTACATCCTCAGGTCAAATGTATTAGGTCCAAAGTGTAGTGTGTCTACATAGATTGGACTAGGATCACCTTCACCGGAGAGAAGGGAACCATTGCCGCACATAAAGGACTTACTCGGAGGAGGGTGAAGCCGATCACTCACAAGTTGGCTTGCCTTACCCACAGAGCAATTGGTGTGGAGAGTCTAACTTATCCTATTGTGGTGGACATGTACGTGGTTGTTTTCCTTGGAAATGTTTCAAGACTATATTCTTGCAAAGAGGTGGACCTTTACATTGACATGTACCCCGGGAAGACACCAATATCTACTCCAGCAAATCGGATGGCTCCGGCCAAGCTTCGTGAGATGCAGGTATAGTTGGAGGACTTTTAGGGGAAGAGATTTATCTGGCCCAATGTTTCTCCTTGGGCATCCCTGATTCTATTCGCCAAGAAGGTGGAAGGGATATTGAGGCTTTGTTTCGACTACCGTCGCCTGAACTAGTTGACTGTGAAGAACAAGTACCCACTCCCGAGGATTGATGACCTCTTTGATCAACTACAGGGAGAACGATGGTTCTCGAAGATATACCTTGAATCAGGCTATCACCAGCTCAGATTTCATGACGAGGATGTGCAGAAGACGACCTTCAGGTTTCGATACAGCCATTATGGGTTCTTGGTTATGCGCTTTGGAGTAACCAATGCTCCAGCAGTGTTCTTGAGTCTCATAAAAAGGATCTTCCAGCCTTAACTCGATCTCTTTGTCGAGGTATTCATTGATGACATTTTGTCTTACTTGACTACTGAGGAGGAGCATGACTATCATTTGAAGGTAGTACTTGATACACTCTGAGAGAACCAACATTATGGTAAGCTCTCGATGTGACAGTTTTGGATTCGATAGGTTCACATCTTAGGACACATCATCTCAGAGGCTGGTGTTCCAGTGGATCCAGCGATGATCGAAGCGGTACTTACTTGTGGGCCACAGAGGAGTGTGACGAAGGTACGAAGTTTCATGGCCTTGGCTATGTACTACCGAAGATTCTTTCTAGTCATCTCTAGAGTTGCAGAACCACTATCAGCCTTGAAAAAGAAGAGGCAACCCATAGTGTGGTCAAAGAGATGCCAGCAGAGCTTTCATGAGCTGTGGAAGAGGCTGACAAGTGTCCCCTTTTTAGGCTTCATGGGAGGACATAGGGTACATAGTTTACTACGATGCATTAGGGACCAGACTCAGGTGTGTCATTATTCAAGAGAGAGAAGTTAACACATATGGTTCTTAGCAGCTGAGACAACATGAGCAGAACTATGCTACACATTACCTAGAGTTAGTAGCAGTGGTCTTCCCCTTAAAGATGTGGCACCACTATCTGATGGGAGAAAATTTTACCATGTACACTGATTACAAGAGTCTCAGGTATATTTTCTCTCAGAAGGACCTAAACCTGAGACATCCGCGTTGGCTACAGTTCAATCCACTACTATGTCTTCGAGATATTCTATACTCATGGGAAGGGGAACGTAGTAGTTGATGCACTCAGTAGGTTGTCTAGTATACAGCTGCTAGGAGAGGCGACAGAGTAGCTGGCAGCTTTACATATATCCTTTATGGATAGAGATGGGGTAGCCTTTCTGCAGTCTCTCATAGTCACTCATCCACTTCTTCAACGAGTTAGGGAGACACAACGTGGGGTCGTTGATTGCGAGGCACGACTTTCTCAAATATCCATAAGGCAGGCACCTGATGGATTTTCTGAAGGAGAGGAGCACATCATCCTCTTCTGAGGACATAACTTGGTACCCATTTCACTTCAAGAGGAGGTGTTGAGGGAGTTCCACACATCCCCTCTAGAGGTACACCTAAGAGTGGTGAAGAATTACCGTGACCTTTGATGAAAAAATTGGTGTCCAGGTATGAAGAATGAAGTCGTAGAGTTTGTCTCACTATGCCTCACTTGTCAGCAAGTGAAGGCAGAGAAACAGGTACTAGCAGGCATGGTTCATCCCTTAGAGGTCCTGGAGTGAATGAGGGATGGGATATCCAGGGAATTTGTGACGTGTCTTAAACGTACATTCAGGGGTCATTATTTGATATGGGTGATCGTTGACCGACTTACCATGTCGGAACACCTCCTACCGATTAGAGAGTAGGGCTCAGTAGAGATTCTAGGACAACTCTACATTCATTATATTGTGCTATTACATGCAGAACCATCTTCTATTGTCTCCAAACATGATGCATGATTTACTTCCCAGTTGTTGAAGGGGTCACGGGAAGATTTCAGGACAGAACTTCTCTTGAGCACCACCTTCCATCCTCGAACAGATGGTCAGAACGAGAGGACCATCCAGACCCTCGAGGACATGCTACGTGCATGCTTCCTCGACTCCAGTCGCAGCTGGCAGGATCAATTTACTTTAGTGGAGTTTTCATACAACAAAAACTATCACTCCACCATCGGTATGGAACCTTTCAAGGCATTGTACGGACGACCTTGTAGATTGCCAATGTGCTGGACAGACCTAGGGGAGTCAACACTAGTGAGACCAGAGCTGGTATGGTCTACCAAAGAGAAGTTTTAGATCATAAATGAGTGGATGAAGACTGCACAGAGTAGGTAGAAGACTTAAGATGACAGGATACATAGACCTCTGAAGTTTGAGAATGGAAACCACGTCTTCCTACGGGTCTCACCTCGATGAGGTCTATAGTGATTTGGACGAGGTGGAATGTTATCTCCGTGATTCATGGGACCTTTCTATGTCCTCAGTAGTGTAGGCGAGGTGACTTACCTCTTAGCTCTTCCTCCTCAGTTGCACCGGGTGCACAACGTCTTCCATGTATCTCAGATGATGAGATACGTGCACGACCAATCCCACATCATCGACCACTGGGATATAGACATCAATGACGGGGAGACTTTCATGAAGATTCTAGTTGAGAATGAGGATCAACATGAGAGGGAAATATGTGTAAGGTCAATACCTCCGATGTGCATTCGTTGGTAGCACGAGAACCTCTAGAAGTGTACATGGGAGCGGGATTCATAGATGTGTGCTAGGTACACCCATTTGTTCCCCTAGTTCGAGTTATAGCTTACAAGGACGTAAAGCCCTGAGGAGGAGACAATGTAAATACCTTTATTTCTTGTGGAATTTTTTTAAATACATGGTATTTTTACGAGTCCATGATTTTTTACTACACTTGATTCCGAGACCTGATGTGCCTAGAATCAATTTATGATGTTTTTATCTGATATTATAAATAAATGTGTGAGCGGTATATTATAACTTTTGAACTGGTGCTCGGAATGAAATTTCGAGGGCACTATTAAACTCGCAGCATCAGTGATTTCTTAGTAAGACATTCACCACAGTTGCGTTTAAAAGGGAATGGATGTTAGTTTTTGGGGTTTTTAATTAAGTAGAATAAAAATAAAGTGTTAACTTTTTTATTTGTGGTGGTTAAATCTCCAATATGATTTTAGTGGTGGGGGCCACTACACCATAATCTCTCATGAGAGGTTATGGAGGCGGGGCTCACCCGCCTGTAACCTCCTTTTGGAGGGTATCCTTTTGTGGGGACCACCAGGGTGATGAAACCCCTTGTAACTCTCCATAAAGTAGGGGGGAGACCCTTGAAATTCCCCCACAAATTAAATTTGTCATCCCACATAGAATTAATTGAACCTCCTCGTTCAATTAATTCAACTTATGAATTCTTTTGAATTCTAGAAAAAGATTAAATTATAGACAAAGATATTATTTCATTTGGTTGGAAATTCATATGGTTGGGAATTGAGAGAGAACTTCATCCCCTCAATGAAGAACGTGAGGAATGCTCCTTCCACCGAAGATTGACAAACACCTTCTTCTTCCTTCTTCGACCATGGAAGAAAGGGAAGTGTCACCCACGAAGAATGGTGACACCATTCTCGGCTTCTTCTTTCCAGAAGTCAATAAAACGATGCCACTTTTTCCCCTAACTTAGTTAACGAACAATATTCAAACAAGTAAGGGGTTTTTTTACGATTCAATATTACCCTCCATTCCCCGTCGTATATTGTGTGCTTTGAGAACCGAATGATATCAACGTAACGAGGAGGGATCGAACCACACGAACACTATCTAACCCTGCACTTTTGTTGGTTATTGTTTGATGATGACTAAGGTAGAACATGCGGTGACCAAGAATGAGTCGGCCGTGATGAAAGCCGTTGGTGCAAGCTGCCGGGTCTCCGTAAGGGAACGTCACCGTAGTGCCACATAGTGAACCGAGCCATGGCCAGGCGGTCTGTGGTGGTGTCGTTGCACCACACCATATGAAAGGGCTGCAACCCGGAGGGTCGCGGCGGTCGGGCCATGACACGACCTCGTCGCCCCACACAGAGCAGTAGGGAGCCGCAAATAGGGTGTGGCACGGTGGAGGCGTGTGGTTCCATTGCGCCGCACCGATAGTGTAGGACCACCGACATAGGCCACGATGGACAGGAGAGGGCTGCCGGCTGAGCCGGCCGCCTGTGCGCGGTAGAGACGGGACCTTCTGGTCCAGCGGTTACCAGGGGTCGGTGCCTCGCACCGGCCATTTTGGCTAATGGGGTGGTCAAGCACCCGCCTCCCACGCGTTGCTGGCCAGGCCACGCGGAGCGGCCCACCAGGCCTTGTGGGCCGCCGGCCAGCCAGGCCACTCGGGCCGCCACCTGGCCACGTGGGCTGCCACCGGGCCACTTGGGCTGCCGGGCTGGGCCATCCCATAGTGCCGAGAGACCCTTTGGGGTGGGTTAGATTCATGGACTGGGTCGGGTCGGTCCCACTAGGTTGGACCAGACCCAAACCCGTCAGACCCGTTTACACCTTTTCGCCCATATCTTTGGCCATGGGTGTCCGTTTGATGAACAATCAAAAGCGTCGATATTCATAGGATGAATCCATCCCTTTGAGAATACCCCACGGGAGTTCGGGGTATAATAGAGATATAGTCAGGTTGGTTAGTACACAAAACCAACCGGGCACTTGGGTCTAAAAGGCTAATAACTCATAGACCAGTCATCTAATTGACGTGTCGTCTATTGCACTGTGACCCCTTTGACGTGGAGGTCCTTTGAGAAACATCCACATGAGACTTTGTGACACTTGGGGTATCTACCTGTAGCTCATGTAGAAGATCCTCCCAAAGGCTATCAGGTATAGTGTGGAGACCTTGTAGCTGACAGACAAGACGACTGCTTGACCGATTTGACTCTGAGTGATTCGACTAGCCTATTGGGGAGCACCCTTTATTTGGCCGCAGACCCATGGTGGACGGAGTGCATGGTAGTTTACAGCAGACATGTGGTACTCGTTAGGTGGAGTACCTTTTTAGGCTATTAGGGGGAGCACCCAATATTTGACCACAGACCCACAGCGGACTGAGCGCCTGGTAGTTGGATACAGACCCACGGTACTCAAAAAGAGAAGTACTTCAGCAGTCAAAGGTTAGTGAGATGTACCTCGATGTCGTGACATGCCCACTATAATCGATAGAGGTGAAGATATCCAGCAGTTGTGGTGTTGATAATGAAAATTCTGGTTTGAGATGGGTCAATGTCTTTTGTGTTTACCTCATGATTGAGATGGGTAACATGATAACATATGTATATGTATGTGAATATTCCTAAGTAATGTTTATCCTTTGATATAATACTATTTGGTTTATCCATGTTGGATTTTGTGCGACCATGAGGGTCTTGAGGTTCCAACTGAGTATCGTTATACTCACCCCTGGACAGGCTATGCCCGCACCTCGTTGTGTTTGATGCAGACGACAGACAACACTGACCGAGGAGGAGTGCACGAGGACTAGACGGTACCTAGAGGTGGAACTCACAACAAATTGGTTACTACGGGAGACGATAGACGTGTAGAACTAAAGAGGCTATCTATACCTACCCTTCAGGTAGGATTTGTGGTGGCGATCCAACAGTTTCTAAACACCTTCCTGCTGTTTGTCTTTTTAGTTATACCTATTTGACATTTCCTTGTACATTACTTTTGGGTTTTTATTTCTGACCCCTTTACATTCAACATACATGTTGTACAGTTCTTACTTAGTGTTAACTTCTGTATGAACTCTGGTTGTGTTTGTTTTCATTTGTAATGGCAATTCCTTCCCAGTTTTAGGGATTTACGCCTTTGGTGCTAGTCTCCAGCCCCAGGCCTATGGAAGGAGAGCTTGGGGTAGTTACGACATTGGCCCTGGGCGACAGGTCCTGACAGTATAGTATATTTATAAAATGGAATGATTTGTTCATATGATGAGAGAAACCCCGTTGAGATATGTTTTGTAAACAATCCAGCACACAAATATATTATATTTTTTAATGTAAATGAATTATTATCAATAAATTAAATCAACATAACTTCAATGATAATGGGTTGAAGTAATTTTACTTGTATATTAATTAAATATAAGGGTCTATATATTCTATAAAAAGGTTTATTTTCTTTGAATTATAGGATTTATAATTCATTAAAATATAGTTATTTTTAAAAACATATGATATTATATCATATTCTTGAGGTCATATATAACACTAAAATAATCTTGTATTTAAAGAATAATGTAATGATGAACTGTGTAGTATAGGAAGTTAATAATGGTTTTATAAGTCGAATTTAATATATCTGATGATAATGACAATAAATAAGTAAAAATCTACAAAATAAATTTTTTCTAGAAATAAATAACTAATAAATATATAGTCAGTTAACAGACTTCATCAATTATAATATTGTGGATGAAAATTATATATAATCTACCATATTTATCACATCTAGAGAATAGAGACATTAAATTGAATTCTATAACAGAAATTTAGTTCATGATAATGAATAATTACAATGAAAAAATATTAAAAATCTAACTTGGGAAGTTATTATAAGAATAAAAAAGGAAAATATAATAGGACCTCACAATTTTTTTGAAATATGCATTAATATTACCAAATGATCACTAGGAATAAGGAATGGATATTGTGCATGGGTCGTTATCAAATAAAATGAATTTTATTGGTTTATATATATTTTTTTTTCTTGAAACCATTATATTGTTTTTGGATATGGAATTACAGAGAGGCTCCAATGCGTTTCAGATAAGAGTGAAATGAAAATTGTTGAAAGGATTTCTTCTTGTAGTGGTTTATATAGAGAATAATAATTATTTTATAATCGATATAGATTAAAAGATGTATTCTAGTTAATGATGTTTTGAGTGGAATAAAATAAGCGGCGAGTTAGTAGTATATATATTTGGATTAGTACATAATGATTTTTAATTGTCAAATAGGATTAGATAATTATAAATTATAAAACAATAAAGAGTAATATTCCTATATGTTAGTTCTTGTTTGATTATATGACTTCAATTTTATAGTCATATATGTGTTACAATGTATTTAGTTTTGAGAATTTATTATTAGTGAATTTTAAATTACATCTACTGGTGAATTGTAATTTTTCAATGGCTTAATGGGGATTCATTAGAAGGATATTAATTTCAATTAAAAATTAATAATATAAGTATATGTTTTTTATAACTATAATTTAATTCTAATAAGATATTTGATAGAGAAATTGAAGAAATTATTAGAATATGAGGAATGAATGATGGTTGGTATGATACATTATAGGAAAATAATTATATGTTTTTGTTTTCGAAATCCACATGGTTGAAATTAGTTTTTGATGCATGTAAACCTACATAATATTAAATATGTACTAAATAAAATCATATTCATGATATTAGACTATTACATAATTATATCAACCATACATTGTATTCTATAAAATATTATCCCAATACATTATAAATAAGTCATTGGATATAAAAATAATGACTTGGTAGGTTAGATGGATAATGTGATGTCTATCTTTATGGGAGTATTCTATCATGGATGTTTTTGAACCTATATTCCAAGAATGTATCTATATTTTATTCATTTATCAATGATTCTAAAAATATATAGAATCATATCGATCTTCTACCTAGTTGGTATGGATAATTCAATAACAAAAAAGGAATTGGCTTCGTATTAGAATCACCCATTATTATGAAGAATGAAAAATAAAGTTCCATTAGTCATAGGAAATTTCAAAACACATAATTCAATGATAGAGAAAATTGAAATTAAATATAATATACTATAGTATAAGGTGGAGAAACACAATGTGATGTTTGAGTATAATTAAAAATATGATTGGGTTTATGCTTTTTTGACCAAGTCAATTCTCAATGTATATTTGGAAAAATAATTTGTCAGCTCTTAGATTCTAAATGAATCCCTCTGTCTAAATGAGTTAGATAAGGGGCCCACACAAACACATTTAAATTTCGTTTATTTTATATGTTGGTAAACCACTATAATGTTATGTAATTGAATATATTATTCTATTTTTTTTAAAATGTAGATATGTTTACGTGGGTTTTAATGAAAAATGATGAGATAGTGTTCATTTTTTGGGGATATTTTTTTTGAAGGTGTATAGATAAATGGTTAATAAATAAGAGTTGATGTTTGAAAAACACTTTTAAATGTGGATAGTGATTGAATATTCTATGATTATTTTTAAAGAGTGTCTTTTTATCCGTCTATTATTTTTCAATCTAAATGATACCCATATTGGATTATAGTAGATATTATGTGAGCCATTTGTACACTCAGTGATGGAAATATGGTCAGAGTATGTTTATATTTATATCTAGTGTTTTCAAATCTATTATAATGGCTAAAGTGATAAATATATTTTTTTGGTAGTTAATTATTTTAAATGTGGTGCTTTTTGGAAAAAATCAACCTGTAGTGGAATTTCCATTTTATATATTGATAATGGATGGAATGAACCATTGATGAGTAATATGTTAGTTGGATATGATTCTATTTTCATTTTAGTTGGTATATTATAGAAAACAACAAAAGTAAGTATAAATTTTGGATAGAATAGTATTGAGAAAACTAAACATAAGGTTAAGAAACACCATGGGATAATCCCCATATGGATGGTTCATATTCTCATAAGGTTAGTGTGTGACCTTATAAGGATATAAGAATACCTCAATATGTGGGTATATTTCCTTAAAAATTTGGTACTGGACCTCTTATAGTATGAATGTTTTGATCTTAAGGAAGGGTTCTATCCTTGAGAAATGAAATCATAAGAATGGTGAGATCTACTCATAAAGATGTGAAAAGAAATTGTAATGTTGATGTAGACCATTGTCTGTTTTTTTGAACTAGTCCTAAAGTATAAAAAATCCTCTTAATATCAATAGTGTGTTCACTCTTATTTTTACCATTGTTAAATATTAGTTAAATTTATATATTATATTTTGAAATTTTTTTTAAATGAGGTCAACTTTGGTTGGAAAATATCCAAATAGGTTTCAATGGAGAATTAAGATGACATGTTTTAAATGCTATGTGATATTATAAGACTAATATTTTGTGTCTTGTTTATTCATTGCAGCTAGAATCAAGGTTCATACAGGTGGCCTTATGGATTTTGTTCCATAAAATGGTGTGTTTATTTTAAAATAAATGATTTAAAATAATGTTAAAGTTGTTACATAAAATGAATATATTTTTGATTCGGATGAATTTTTTTATTATCAATAAATGTAATTAGTTTTCAATTTCAATATAAAAATCGATAAAAATTTAAAAGGAAATAGATTATTTTTAATGAAAAATAAAGAAAAATAAAGATATTAAATAATGATAAAAATTCATGAAAAATGTTGTCAATTTTTTTTTGGAATGAATGAGAAAAAAATAGAGTAGGATTCTAGTTTTTTCATTATTTTAATAGAGATAGGAATTGTTTTCATATAGTATGATGGAATAATGAATAATAATAAGATAAACAATTGTAATGCTATATAATTTTCTAACTCACATGATGTTCATATAGTGCACTTAAAACATAAGAAGAATAAAATATAGTTAAATAATATTGTTGGTGTAAAAGAAAATATAATTCTTTAATGAGATGAATGTTCATATTGGGAGTGATTTATTACATATGATGAAGAATTTCATTCCATTATGTATGTATTTTTTGGGTTACAAACCATTGGGATAATTCCAGATTCTCTAATGCGTAACCCAAAATAGTAATGGTGCTTCAGTGTTTTAGGTGAATTGGTTCATTTACCTAAATCATTCTTTTATTATCCATTTTGTGTGAACAATGTAAAAAAAATATTTTATGTCTATTTACTACATTAGTCAGTATAGAGAGTTAGTGACAGAGAGATAATATTGTTCATATAAAATAGGGAAAATGTAAATTTTTATGTAACTATTTTTAAGTGTCAATACCATTCTCCCCTCTGCAAGTATTATCCTTATGTAAAATAATTAGGGAATCATATAATTATTCAGAAATAATGTTCCATTGTGGGTCTCTATTTCTACTACCACATTCCACTTGATCACATTGTTTTTCATCATATTATTTGTATGTATTATGACCAAAAACTATGATTTGGGACATTTGATCTCACCAAACAACATACTCATGACGATCTATTAACATGCATTACCTCTATATATTAATTCATATATCTAGTTAGGGAATGATACTTCAATTAAATTGAAATATTAATTCAGTCAAGAAACTCATTATTTGGATGAACAAGGATAATGTTCATTATGTTAGAGTAATAATCCAGGTTCAACTGTACTACTTAGTACTTTTGGGTGCTATGAAATTTGCTTACCTATAAAGAATAAATAATTAATTAATTTTGTACATAATTGGATTATTAATTCCAAAAACCATCATTTCAGTTGTTATGATGTCTCAAACTTAATATTCCACATTAATATATCATTTAAATCATTGAAATATGTTAGTATACTAATGTATGGAGTTCTATAGGTGACTAAAAAATTTGATTAGTGATAAATTATTGGTGGGTGAATAATGATATTGATGAGATCATTGTATGACTGTAGGATATTATATTTTTAAATAAATCAATATCTGTTAATATTCATAGTGAAATAATACTAAAAATAAATTACATATATAATATTTTTCGTATCATGTTGGTGTCTGAGAATCAATAAAATTTTACCTGAGATAATTTTTTTCACTTCATTAATAAAACCATTATTTGGATATTTATCCCATGAATATAATTGAGAGGAAAGAAATTTTATTTTTTATAATTTTTCTCATAGATAAACAACTAATTTAATTTTCTCAAAAATATAGAGATCTTATTAATGAGTTGATTTGGGAATTTCATAACAATTTCTTTTCATTTCAGTGATTACCTAGACTTGGATAGAACATTAGGATTTTATATGAAGATCACAACACTAAGATTTAGGTAATAATGTCCATAAAAGAAAATTTAGATACTTCATGGTGTAGGGTACATAATTGATTATCATTTACATTGTTATAGTAATATTAGTTACAATTAGATTTGGGATATTAGAATAACTTGAATCCTAAAATTTATTTTTGAGTACGAAAACCCTTTAGTTGGATTTAGTACCCCTATTTATCAATGATTTATTAAGAGTGGATAAATTTCTCCTTATTAGGAAAATTTGGAAGGAAATGTATATTTTTTCCAGGAATTTTTATTTATAACCCATTGATATGGTTTTTCTCTATGGGTTATTATTTTCGGGGGTGTGTTTGTCTATGAGCATTACATTTAAGCGCGTGATGATATAACTAATAATTGGTATGGATTTTAATGATTAGATACTTCATTGAGTGGTGTGTAGTGATTGGTTAATGATTTTTTATTACAAATTCTATGAATTATTTATCATAAAGGTAGATGTTTTATCAATGGTGGTTTATATTAAATAATATGAGTTATAGGGTATTATTATATTCATTATTTCATTGGAACATGGGAGGTAGTTTAGTTATTCGTATTCAAATACCTTTTATTTTTTAAATTATTATTTTGTTCAACGGGTTGTTGTGGTTAATTCATTGGGGTGATAACTATGGTTGTCCTTTTTTGAAGCATTTACAGTAAGCTTTTTTATAATCGCATATTATCTTTAGTTTTCTTTCTAGGAATAAATTTTTTCAATTACTGTTTTGTGACAATAGATTTATATGAATTTATAAATTACCATATTTATAGTACATAAAATTTTATGTGTGTTAGAATTTCCCCCAATCGTAGAAGAGTGGTGTTTTGATATATGTTTTCTGGGTGAATGACACTAATGTTTTGTTCTGATTTCCTACTCAATCATATTCATGATACCCTTTCCTTTTAAAGGGAGTGTAATATACAGAAATTATTTTCATAATTATTATTTTCCATTTGATTTTTTTTATATTTACTAATATTGTATAATAAAAAACAAGAATATTATAAAAAAAATTATTTTATTAATGATAAAATTACAAATTGAATATGATGGTTTTGAATAATGACCATTGGGATATAGGAACATTATTAATGTATCCATTATAATGTTACTATTCGAGATGTTTTATATTAAGGGTAATGATGAGAGATAATTTATGCATGAGGTATATATCATAGCCCCAAACAATATAAACATCCCTTATAAACTGAATCAATCAAAAAACTATTAAGTGGTTCAGAACTAGATATTTTCATTGACCACTACCATGATCATATTAAGTGATACATGAGTGGAAACATTTATTGAAATAGTTAAATCTTATAGAGATCACCACCTTTTCAATCTTTAATCTTCAATATTATTTCTGAAATAACGTTTGAGGTAAAGATAAAAACTATAAATGATTACATGTTATACCAATTTTAATCCTCATAATAAATGACATAACTATTATGGAGAAGCTTTATATTTTTTGAATCAGTAACCCTTTGTAAGATTTATGAGGTAGATGCGACCTTTGTTTCTAGATTATCTTTTATGAATTCCGTTCTATGGTAGGACAACATTTCCTTTGTCTGAAAGTATTCATCTGAATTTATATTCCACCTATTGATTCCATAAGGAAAAAACTAGTCATTCTGGTTGATCAAATCAGCTTTCTCACCAATAAAATCAATATGAATTTAAATATCATACATTTTATCAGCTTCTACCATTGAAACATTAATATCAAAATATTACTCCACCACACCTTCCTTATAATGTAGTAGAATCTTTAGGTCACTATAGCACTTCCATTCCCACTATTGGACACAAACAGATTCTAACAGGTCAATAAATGGAAGGATCTTCATAATAATCACCTATAGTCACCTTATCCTTGTCATTAGAAACCACCGCCTTATTTTCAGGAGGTATTGTTGGTATATCATGAGCATTAATGTGTGGCCGAATATGATCCCTATATTTAATACACTTTTATGTTTATTGAGTACTCGTCAAATTTAAAATATATGAATAATATTTTGGGCCTTTTTATTTCTCCTAACATTCCTTTGATAGTCTCTAACATTAAAAGGAATTATATTTTATTTAGTCGGTCTATTTTTTGGGATAAATGAATTTTTCATCCACCACATTCTCTGAAGTTGAATGGGGGTATTATGAAAAAGTGCCTTATTTGTTGATTAATTCTCCATAGAAGATGGACCAATGTTATTTTACTTCAGATATCTCGTAATTTTTATACACCTTTTTTCTCAGTCACATCCAGTCTATTTTATAAAATGGAATCCTTATCCTGTAGGAGGACTGATTAGATGTCTTTGGGTGTTGGAATCAAATTTGGTTTCATACACCTAGAAGATCCATGTTCCTATCTTATTGAGGAAGCATAAGAAAGTGATTTAGTGTTCTGGAATGCTGATGAAATCCGAAGAGTTTCCATCACCCCTTCAGTGTATGAAAAAATGTACCAACTCTATCAACATCATAATAACCCATCCTATCCCCTGAGGTTAGAGAAGATGGAACCACATAAGACGTCACCTTATAACTACCCACATGATAAATATAGTGAACGTGGAATGGGGTATAAGATCCATGGTCATATAAAATATTCATGAAGTGAAATTAGAGGTGAACTAGATGAATGAACGATGAGTTTATAACTATCCAATACTCGAAATATACCCCCATTTTTAACTAGCTTTCATGTTGGATCCCAATCAAAAAAAAGTCAACCAAATGTTTTGAAATATTTATTTCCAAACAGATGTATGTGGACATCAGATTCAATATTGATCCAGATCTATGGTCAGAGAGAAGAAATATTAATACCAGGTTTAATGTCATTGATATAATTGAAGGGTATTGAAATGGTAACGGAAGGTCCATAAAACTAGCTCAAATTTGTGTTATTGGAGGATCTCACATAGGTGGATGTAGAAATACCAATAGAAATGGATTTATCAAACATTGTTGAAATATATTCGGCTATCCATCCAAGACGAATTATGGTCATCATCAATATCAATGTGAATAAGAAAATGGTGGAGGTCTAAGACCCTAAAACATCTGTTAAAGAATATCCCAAAAATATGAGATGAATCAGTCGAAGGTGTTAACTGATGGTCGATTCTGACCCAAGAAATCCACCAGCGAGATCCTGTGAATGTTTAATTCTTATGTGAGTTCCTATATCGAAATCAGATGCTTGGGAAATCCCATATCAAATGATGAAACCTTGGGGTTGAGCACGATTTCACGAATTGTGGAGAGATTAGATAAGTCTACAAGAGGGGGAATAGAATTGGGGAATCACAGATTTCACGTCCCCTACTCCTCATAGGTGGGGTGGGAAGAAATAATAGTACTTTCCTCTTATGGCATTGGGGTTCTAAAATGTGGGAGAAGAGAGGCCGCTCCACCATTATTAAGGATTTTTTAATCACCCCATGAAATTACCACCATCGACTTCGTCACCCATAATTCTTATCATATTTCCATAATTTACTATGTGTCTTGAAATTAAGTAGCACTAAGCTATAATTGTTTTAAAAATGAAATTTTTGATACATTGATATTACATTTTCTTCAATATATAATCCCCACATAAAATATAAAATTCACATGATTAAATTGATGAATATGTTAATAATTATTTTTTATAAATAATCAATAATTTTTTTGAAACAATATTTATATTAATTTGATTAAAATATATTTTAATGATAAAATCCATAAATATGGAGAGAAATTTATTTTCATGAAGTGGTTTTATTAAAAAATATTTATTCATACATTAATAATAAAACCATTTAAGTCAATCAATTTTTGGTTTTTTTAGGGTTAGAATTTCAATTAATAATAATGATATTGAAACATGTTATTCTACATACATTTTACATCTTAATAGGTTAATTTTAATTACATAACATCCTGATCCTCACTATAATCATTTAGTCCTAGATCCTTGAAAATCATAGACATCTAAACAAGTGGATCATAAAATATATATATCATGTCACAAATATTTCTTCTTAACTTAAACCCTGGAAATATAAATGTAAATACATTTCTTCATTATTGAGGAAGAAAAGTCATATAAAAATGGTGAAATCATTTTCTTAGTGAGGATGGAAATGGAAGATATAAATTATTATATATGAAAAATATGAGTATACATGTAATATAAAATGATCATAACTCTATAAAAACATACCTTATATATGAAATACATAGATATTATTTCACAGAATAATTCCTGAAATATTATAATATATGAATCATAAATGAATCAGAGAACATAAACTATGAGATCATAATGTAGAAAGAATAAATGCAATTATGGCATAAAAATAGGCATAATAAATAATTTCCTTACTGAAATTGGTTTAATCCACATACCAGCCTTGTTTATATAATGAGATATCTATATTAATCTATTGATTTTAGGGCTATACATTTCTTACAAATTGAATAATTAAAATCATAAATATGTGTTCCACATGATGAAAATTAATTCTATATATCATAGCTCATGAAAACAAACTTGTTTCATAAACATTATATCATTGTATAACCCCTGGAAAGTAAATTTGTTTAATAAAAATCATTTCATCTTTAAAATATAACATCTAAACAAATAATAAGAATTTTATCGCTTTATCATCTCCCTATAAATGAAAATTTTTTGTCTAATAATATCATCTTATATGGAAAATGAATTGAAAAGATCACGTGAAATATTTTTTGAGAAAAATAAAATTCTAATTTATAAATAATTTCTTATTAAATAGATGTGAAAGTATAAAGTATAAAATTTGGTTTGAAAATAATCATATAAAAACAAAAAGGAATATTAAATAAAAATTTAGTCATTATAGGGGGAAATCTATTCATGCAACATAATTTAAATAAAATCAATCAATAAATTTTATTCGAAAATGTCACAAGGTAACTCAATTGGAAAACTAAAAAATATTACATTTGGTCCATTTTATCAAAAGTAAAACATCTGTAAAGATAAAATTTATCAATAAGAGGATAATAGCTTAATTTTTTTAATTAAACAAACACACATTCCTATAAAAAATATTCCCCTATTTAGACATAAATATTAAAAATCGTGAATATTTATGAGATTGTGATATAAATCCTTACTTCAAGTTAGCGTTTCCTATAATTAAATTTAACTTCCTATATAATAAATATATCTTTATTATATTTAAAAAACATATTTATGTTCATACTTATAATATCATATATAAACATTTATAACATTTCAACACCCCATTTTTCTAATAATTCAAATTTCAAATTTATATTTTTATATTGTTACCATCTCGTTTATCATGAGTATATCAGTTCATTAGTTCTAATCCTTGTACATTTATCTTGGTAGTAAAATCTCCAGATTTTTTATAGTTATAGAAATATAATATATATTAGATATATACATATTTATATCTATCTATATAATTTACATATAGAAAAATGAATTACACCATTCACGGAGAGAGTAAGTTATACCTACACAAGAACGATGATTTAAATTTTCAACAGACGAAAGAAAAGAATGGTAAATATTAATGAATATTTAAAAGAAAATTAATTTATAATATTTATTAATCAATTTAATTCTCATTAACATGCAATTAATATATAAATGAAAACATATCACATAGCTCTGTGTATGTGGAAGTCTACACATACACATGAACGACAATATCGTTTCTCAAAATATAGGATAGTATGAATGTAGACATGAAATTATTATTATAGAAGTATAATTTAGTCATTAAATTCATATATGAACATTAATCCAAAAATATTACCAATTCATAAAATACAAAGCTAAAAATTAATTGTATTCTAATGTGGGGAAAGTATATCATACGTACATGAGAGTGATAATTGAATTCCTCATCAGATTGGAAAGAGGGTTTAATATTCCATTTTAATAATAATAATATTTTAGAATATTTATCACTCAAATGTTATTAATTTATCATAAACGAAATATATTTTGGGTAGTTTAAGAGGATTTGAAAATAAAGTGATTGGAATGGGAGAAATCCTCTTCTTCAAAATGACTTTTTTAGATATCATTTAAAAGGATATAGTAATGGTATTTTTGGGAAGACCATAACCAATATAGTATGCCTTGGTAATTTTATATAGAAAATTTTTAGATTTTAGGTGATCTTGGATGATCAAGGATGTGAAAAGAAATTCGGGAAGAGGTTCCCTTTTACAATTGGGGTGAGGGACACATTAGGAATCTTTAAAAAGATTAAGTTATAATAATTTAATTCTCATGAAAATTGATTCCAAATGGCCTTATATTCTATAATATTTCAGGATTGGGTGGTAGTACCATAATGAAATATAATCTAGAAATTTCTTTGAATAATTTAAATCATTAACCTGCTAATTAATAATTAGATATCCAATTTAAATTTTTTACTATGGTACAACCATCTTATTAATAATGGTTCTAATTTCCAATTATAAATTGAAAATTGGACAATAAATATCAAATATATGATATTTTAGAGCATACAATATCCACCATGTATTATTTAAATATATTTATTAATTTCTAATAATTTATCTATATATTTTTTATAAAATATCATAATTTTAAATTTTGATACTATTCAATAAAATTTACTTAAAATACCTCAATAAAGTGGTAAAATTTTAATATAATTACTCCGAACCACACTAATAGGTAATAGTGATCTATAAATTCATACTTCACATTAACTCATTCAATATAAAATATTTTAAATTTTTTAAAAGCATTTGTTATATTTTTTTACCAAATAGAGACGTACTACATCTATGTTGTAGAAGAAATTAAGTTCATTATATATTTACTTGAAATTGAAAAATATATAATGAATATAATTTTATTAATGCAAAAATAAATACTTTTATTCATTCATAATTCACATTTTTCCCCTCATATACCCATAAATTATTTTACAAATAATGAGAGTATATTTTTTTAATCATTATTCAATATAAATAATATATAATTCATTTTCATAGACAACTATCCATAAAACAATTCACGTTTCAAACTATGGTATTATGGGTTGAATTAATTTCAATAAATAATAATTTTAACTCTTGATAATCAAAATATAACTTATTTTTAATAGATATTAACTATAGTTATCCTTTTCTGTGGTGATAAATTTTACCATGGTAACTATTAATATCAGTAAAAAATAAAGGGATTCAATTTACCAAATTTGAACATCAAAATTAAAAATATGTAGTTTATTTTATCATATTAAAAACATATAACTAGAATGTCAAAACCCTAACTAGTAGTTCCTTCCAGACCCAGGATATATTGAGATTGACAAACCCAAGCTCACCTCCAATAGGCTAGGGGATAATAGTTCACACTAGGTAAGAATAAAATGATCATGGGAGTCATTTTCTTAATTTACCCGTTCACACATGCAAACACATAAAATAAAAGATATTAATTAAATGAAAAAAAAAACTATTAATAATAATAGAAATTGTTTAAATCAGATAATCATAGTATGAAAATAATACTTAGAAGCATAAATGACCAAATTCTAGTGCAATTTTAACAATAATGAAGTAGAAAAATATAGAGATATGGGATAAAATAAAATATGACTCTTGGTAAAAACCATAGTACATTTAGAATAATATATGATTATTTTTCTATTGGTCCATCAAGATCCCCATTGAATGACAAGTCATCTGAAAAACATATGAAACATGCGGGAAGTACCCATATAGGGGTGAGTATAACAAATGAAAAGTTGAAAACCCCAAAGTCTATACGAATAATGCCTCAAGGGTAGTCATGTAATCATATAGACATGTTAATAATAATATTACTCATAAAATAAAAAAATTATTTATTCTCATGGTTGAAACTATGTCTCAAGGTAATGTCACATCCACATTTCTAGAAAAAGATTATTCTTGGGTGGTTATAAGAACACTCACCCTTGAGAACTCATATCGTGAGTATGAAAGAAATATTGGTGTATATATGAGATGTATTTATCATCATATCTCACCCTAAAAAAGAACATGATGGATATTTTAAGAGATCAATATATGGAGAGGGATCACACCTAGTGATATGAGGTATACCAACAACCCAATCAGGATTAACCGACTATGTATGTGATTGATGCCCATTTTAAGTTGCTAACAATATTTCCATGAATTCATCATTCAGAAGAAGATGATAGGGGATCCTTAATAAGGCCATGTTGGAACCCATACAACTTTATTTACAAAAAATACCTGAGATAGGATCATAATATTTTGTCTATGACATAATGAGAAACCATACCATAATAGTTATGGACCAATGGAACCCACCCTATAGAAACTACTCTAGGATAAAGGAAACAACAGCCTCATCAAAAAATATTTAAAGTATATGGAAAGTACTACAAGTTCACTACAATTATTTCTAGACTTGGGTTTTTTCTGTGTACTCCAGGCCATTCCTTTGTACTTTTGGTTATTCCCATGTAAATCTAGATTGGTCCATGTATCCCAGCACAAGCCTATGCACTTGGGTTTTTCTATGTACACAGATCAAAATGTATTCCATAGACATGTATAAATATAAATCATATCACATGTACTAAGTCTATTTCTATGAACCCAAGGGTACACCGTGAGTAACTAGGTTAGGTCACATGGTGTGTGACACATGTAACATTGTGTGTGATCCTTTCTTCTTAGTAGACACCCAAACGTTGTAGGACGATCCCCAAACTGTGTGAATCTACATATTACACACCAAATAACTCATTATTTTTCAAAATCACACATTTATTCATACAATATCCTCATTCTAAAGATTCAACCACCAATCACTCCAATGAATATCAGATCTAGTCATTGACCAACATTGACATCCATGATGACTAGATTCTGACATCCAATTCATTCGAAATCACATCATCATTATACAATGAAAACCCTCATGAAATCATATCTAATATAGAAATAAATCATCATTTTCATATTCATAGTTTAATAACATTACCATTATTGAACTAGATATACTAAATCTATCTATTGTGTTGACGAATATGTTCACCACAACATATTACTATGTATTTGTTAAACCACCAGTCAATCTAGACACATATGATCAATTAATGAATAATGGTTGAATAAATTATAAAATTATAATCATGTAAAACATAACTTATCCAATTTTCATGTTGGAAATAATTCATTAATGTTTTAATTATTAATAATGTTACAAAATTAATCATAAATAAAATTCCACAAAACCCCGGTATTTCAAACTCATACCTGCAACACAATTGACTCGTGAATTAATAAATTGGTTTATAGATTTATTATTGTTATGAGAGAAATGAAATTGAAATAAATAAAAATATTTAATATATCGTACAATATCTATGGATTAATTACTGATGATTAACAATATTATGTCATAGTCATTGGAGGGATACTCAAACTCTATTGGCGTAGACAATTCCATTGGTATCAATCTGAACAACTGATCCATTTTTGTCTTCCAATGTGTCTCCCCATAATACACACTAGATATATTGGGTTATTATTCTAATGATAAGATTTTCCCATAATAGGGTTTTTATAGAGGATGAATTACATCACAGAGTCATTAAAAAAAATATAAATTTAGTAATTTATTAATTTTTCATTTTCAATCTCATATCATTTTTCACCTATACCCAAATATGAAATAGGTTATTTAATTAAATGAGTAAAGAACACATTACTGACTCAAATGATGTCTCATATGTTATATATGAAAATCTATTTAATATTAATTCTCATTTTTTATTAAAACTCGGTGAGTGTGATATTAACTGATTTAGTATTTTTAAAATATCCATTACAGGCTCCCTGAGAATTGGAATCTCACATCCCCTCAACAAAGGGATCCAAAAATATTACTATAAAAATATCAATGAAATACATGAAAATAAAATAATTGGATATATACTCCCAACCACAGGTATTTGCATCTCAAAATTTAAAAAAGACTACTAAAAAAGATTTGTATAATGAGTTTGCATATGTGTCTCCCATTCCTAGGTTCTCTCCAAAAGATTACAATGATACCACCAAACATTAAAAATAGAAGTAACTCAACCATGTAGAATATTTTCCATTAGGTACATGGTCTAACAAAGGTAACCTTCAATGATATCTCCAACATTTATGTCAGTCTCACACCCATGTATAATAGGTGATAGTTCATTCACAGATATTCTCAACTATGACTAATGGAAGATGTCATGTACCTAGTCTAATTGTGTTGGTAAATCCATGTGGTACACCACATTTAAAACACTTTATAATATCTAACTGAGGACAATGAATCTTATAGATATATTGACTCCATAGTCAAATCATTAAAACCCACAATGAGGAGAGACATTTAGGAAGTCATTTTCTCCCTCCTCGAACTCTAGAGGCCTCCATTTTTAGTCCACATTAGACCTATGATGGAACTATGTTTTTATCCTCAACTCTTATATAAATAAGAAATTATCTATTTTCAATTACACCATCTCTTGGCTGATGTGCTCAAAATCATCTAGATGAGTCTATTATAGTTGTGACATATAAGGTCACCCATGAAAAAACATGAATAATGCCTTATAAATGGTTTAATGGTATATTTTGTTATATAAAATCTCCCCTAATGGTATATAATTCTAAAAAATATGGCCAATTTATAACATTAATTCCCACAAAATATAAACTAGGATCGAAAGCATCCACTCTATCTGGTCATCAATCTATTTGAGAAATGATGTTCTGAAACATATCTTAGTCCCAAAGGATTCCAATAATCCTCTCCATAATCATGATGAAAAGCAGTAATTTTTATGTCATATTATTTTCAATATGAAACCATGAGGATGGATGATATCCTGAAAATAAATGTATCTCAACACCTCTATTAAACACTAATCTCATATTAATAGGATATTGGATGACTTTTTATGCATCTTATATTCACCCTCCTGGAAACATGTTTGATGGATTTACGTGGTGAAACCATGATTAATTACATAGATACAACATCCCAAATTAACTATGTAACCATAAGAGATGAGATAAAATACCAAGCATGTGGTTCTCAACCATCACCAAATAACAAGGGAGTAATCCAGAGACAGTCATTTCTACTGAATTCATTATGTATGCCCACCAAAACTGATGTATATGTTTTTGTATATATTTTCCAAGAAATTTATGTAATGATGTTGGGGATGTATGGGACACCAAAATTATATCCTCATGCAACATCCATTGTCACATCTTCATTCCTTTTAAAAGAATAACATTATCCCTCCCATCTAAAAATCCTTCAAGATCACTGCCCTTGGATATTCAAGTACATATTGTATCATAGTGGGTATCTCCAATACAATCCTCCATAACATGATGTATATGTTTTGGGGAAAAAAATATAAACGTTTAATATAATGAAACATCATTTCATATAAAGGAAATAATGCTACGAGGATAACTGCTCTAAAACCTCAATCAAAAAATGAGAACAAGATCTCCTTCTGAGAAACTATCCTACCATTTTCCATTATTAAGAGAGTAAACTATCCCAAAATCATAGTCTTGGAGGATCAATATACATCATGTTTATATCATGTTAAGATCATTATAAGAGTAGATATACATGAAACTCTTATGGTCAGATTAAATAATAAACCGCTCTCACATAACTCTGTGTTATCAAATTTTAAGAAAAAATATTCCCACTACCAACTCATGAAATATGTTTCACACAATTATACTCTTAGGGTATATACTTTAAAGACACAATATCAATAATATACGAATTCTTCATTAGAATGCAACCATTTTCAATCCCTAAAGCATACCAAAACATGACATATTCAACAGAGTCCTATAGAAAAATGAACATGTGCTTGATCTTAATTCTATGCCATATCTCTTAAATGGAATGATTTCATAATTATGTCACCATTAGTGGTTACCAATTCTGGGTTAATGTAGTTAGTGGTTACCATATCATGGAGAAAACAATAATGAATCCCCCGTAGTTTCCTGATAGCCTAAGGAAGTTCCAAACTACCTTGATTCTTGTATGTTGGTCCTAAGATAACACTATATCATCCTTTTATAGGTTCAATGATAGTATATTTTTTTGGGTTGAAATGTACCATAATGGTGACCTTTATGAATTCATAACTAAACTCGCATAGTCTTGTAATAATTTTGGTTCTCTTATAGTATGTCTTTGATAATCTTCAAGTGTCTCACATGCTATACCCCAGACACAAAGTACACTAGGATGGTGATGATGAACACTACCAATAATTTGATCTAATAAAGGATAAATGATTCGTATCCAAAGTCTCATGGTAACTATTCGGAAGTTCATCTCACATAAGTTCATTATGGAGTAATCAATTTGTGATCATTTAAATCTAAGATTCATCTTTAATGTATCCTTATTCCCTACTCAAATCTAGTGAAACCTGGATAGATTTAAATCTTTTAGAACCATCGTACCCTCTCAACTAATAAAATATGTCATCGATCCTTAGTATTCGATACATATTCATCAAGGTCTGCAAGTACGTGGATTTTTAATCCATTCACAGACTCATTCATTAATCCTACGTGGAAAAAACACCAGTTATGTTCATGTAAAACCACTTTGTCTAGAAAATTTTGTCTTATACATGTCCATTAATTGAACACTCCACTCACAAATCTCTTCTGGGAGCCAACTGATTTGGAATCATTGATATCAATTTAAAAACTTGGATATATTAAATGTTGATATCTATCTCTAACTGAGTAGGTAAATCTATAATTCTACCATAACACATCTCTATACGAAAAAATCATAAAAGGAAACTAATATCCCAGCAGTATTGATATGATACCCTATTCTATTATTTTACACCAAAATCTCTCCAATGGATCCTATATAGAAATATTGAGTTATTTTTCTAACCAAAATATTTTCCTAAAATGGGTTATTTATAGATGATGAAATTGGTTACTTCATTATTATAATAAATTAAAATAAATGATTTGTATATTTATTATTTGTACATGTGGATGGCTTTTCACAAACACCCAGCACTAAAAGTGTAGAGACCCTAAGCTTGATGTACATGGACATTACATTACTTTTGCAGAATACATAGTACATAATAAAAACACACACACAAGGACCGTAATAGTTTACAGTCTTTGGAAACTCGGAATATAATCCTCTAATCATGGTGAAAGATCTTCAACATCTCCCATAACGATCTTCCTTTTTTTACCTAAAAACTTTTTTCATATCTTGGGGAAAAGAAACCATAAAAGGGTGAGCTCAAATGCTCATTAAGTGTAAACAAAAGAAATATCAATCACATCATATACATAAGAGAATAACTTTTGGAAATCTTAACCTGCAAAAGAAATCATAATTTCAAAACATGGGATAAATCATAGTAGTCAAACGTAATCCCCATAATCATAACAGAAAACATGAAACATTGTGGCATACACACATAATCATAGAGAATCATTTATTATTAGTCAAGGCTCATTACCAATACTATCTTAGTGGACAAAGTCCATTTCTAAACCGAGTTCATTCCTCGTTTCAGTCTTGTTTCACTGAACCGGTTTAACCTGCCATTCCGTCCATGTCTATCTCATGAGATATAAAATCTTTACCCAATGCATTGGAGGGAGATATATGTCCCACCCATCTCATAATGTTACCATTTTTATGTGTGCTACAAAATCATAAATCATAAATCATTGCATAACCCATGTAATAAAAATGGGATTCTTAAACAACATGACATCATAAAACAATTCATATAAGATAAAGGAATTCTTAAAAATAATTCCATCACAACATAGTCAAATAAATGTAATAATAGGGATAGAAACAGAACCCTTTATTATCGTAGACGGAATATAATTTTGATAAAACACTTGAACTCTATTTTTGAGGAAAATATCCTTTCTACTTCAAAAATACATTTAATTTATTAACATGTTATACAATTATAAACTAAAAGAAGTTGATTAAAAATAAATTTTAAAACTTTTAATGGAATATTCTTGTAAATAATGTTTAAAAAATCCATTCATTCTGTATTAAAAAAACATTCTTCTCGTACTTTTGTCAGAAAAGTCAAAAAGTACCTCGTACGAAAAACAACAAATGATTCCTTTCAAATCATTGACAAAAAAATCACCAAAGGGTAAAATTGGATTTAAACAATTCTAGGTAGATAGAAATAATATTACATATTGAGGAAACATGAATGTGGATGATAAAATACACCTCAGTAAATACCAAAGTATAAACAATCTCGGATAAAAATGAGATTGTGATATTTCCCTTAACTTAGGACCGATTTGCTTCGTAAGTGTCTGAACCTCCTGTATAATGATTTAAATAATGTTATTGACTTATTCCTGAATCATACATATTTTTATGATATCATATATGGTCATATTATTAGCTTCTTATTAATAATATTTCATTACTATTTGTTATTCGGGTGTTTATTACTTTTTGTTCTTATGCGTGTTTTTTCGAATAAATTATTATTTTTATTTTTAGGTTATAGATACCTAATTTCTAGAATTGTATTAGTGTAATATATATCATATTAATTCATTCAATTAATTTATATAATCATTATGAAATTAAGATCATGTAGAACGAGTCACATCACATCGTGGAGACGATATTCCGTACGTATGCACGAGCGATGATATCATTCCCATGATTGTGGAATTGTATTGGAGTGTATGTATACTATTTTAGAATAAATATCACTTTACAATAATCATATATAGTTATTATGTGCACCATTATACCCATCCAAGTATGGTGGTGGTGGAAAATAGATTACACCATGGCGTGGAGACGGTATTCCGTACGTACGCACGCGCGGTGATTTCGTTTGCCGTAGGATGGATAGATGGTGAAATAGGGTTGTTTCATACTTATAATAACATATCAGTATATGAGTGATACTGATGTTATTACTTCATAATGAAACAACCTAAGAAGAATAAGTGTAAGAAGAAATAAAGATGAATGAATCGGTAATAGACATTACCTCTTCTTTGAAGCGCCTCTTTGAGATCTCCTTTTAGGGCACTAGTATTGGTCTTTGAGGAAGACCAGAACATCTAGGATATTTATAGGGAAGTGGAGAAGAGAATTTGGAAGGGGTTGGCCGAGCTTGAAGGCTCAAAGTGGTGTGAGGATGAGAGGGAGGAGGTGCCCTTTTATAAGGGAGGAGAGGGGCACCTTTTGAATAACTAATCATATTATTTTATTATAAAGCCAAATTCGGTTTTAAATAGCTCCAAATTTATTTATTTAGAAGATAAGGTGCATATGGGTCGAAATAGTCTCATCCAATATAATTTAGACAAGTTAGGTTCCGATTTTAACCTTTTCATTTATATTTAACTTTAAGTTAGATAATTTTACTTTTACCGTGTCTTTTTGTGTTCTTACACTATAAGGTTAATGAACATACTATAAGAAGACAAAAGAGCCCCAAGTTGTTTATTATTAATATATATAACCTTATCTAAGTCATTTGGCCGAACCTTAGATTTTTACGAATAAAATAACAATTAATAATATAATATCTGTTTTAAAAACTATTTTATGTCAATTTTGACACTATTTAGTAATTGATTTTTATAAAACTCATAACAGAATTATTAGTTCGAAAAAGGTTAATTAAATCATTACTAACATGTCATATTAACCTATAAAATTATTTTAATTCATAAAAAATCTCATATTACATTTATTTTGGTATATATCACATCAATAATGTCTATATTTCATTAATAAGATAATTACTCCATCATTTTTGTATCATAAATAAATTAAATTATTTAATGTCTAAAAATTACAAATAAAATACCATTATGTAGGAAATATTTTTATCTTTCTAATTAATACTTATAGTCGAATTTATCTTATGTATATCCCTATATTAAAAATGATTTTCTTATTAAACATTGATTTTAACTATTTTAACCCTTCTTTAAATAAATTAATAATAAATTTCCTAATCTAATACAAGTGGGTATAAATGGTCATATTTTATTACTAAGGTTGTTTTTGGTCTAATTACACTTATCCAGTAGAATTAGGACATGTTTTAGGGTAATAATAATATCATTTTTACCCTTAATTACCCTATTTACTTTTAACCGTGGTAAAAGAAAGTAAAAAAGTTACTATTCACCAAAAATTATTTTCATCTCATTGAACCACATTTTACTTAAGGACATCAACCATGTCTCTCGAATTTTTTAAATTCCATCCACATAAATGGTAAAATTATTTTTTATGAAAAAATCATTTTTTTATCTACCACTTAGTGGTTTCACTATTCATCAAAAAATGAAAGTTTCCAGAAAAATTCCAAAAATTTGGCCTAATCTATATTTGATATTATGAACTCAAAAATGATGTCTATTTTACCAAATACAATAAATATCAGTTGCATTAATTATTTAAATTATTAATTCCCGTCGTCAAAACAAATAGTGTGTTGTTAAGAGATAATAACTATCAAAAGATTGATAGTTGTTTATGTCTGTTTTAAATGTGAAATTACATCCAATGACCAACATTGTATTAAATTGTAAAAATATATTATAAATATACTTTAAAAGAACTCAAATTAATAATTTATCACTATTTATTATTTCTATTAAAAAGGTTGTTTTTAATTAAAATTTAGTAATTTTCACTATTCATCAGAAAATGAAAGTTATCCAAAAAGTACCAAAATTTCACCCAAAGCTAATTTCGATATTCTGAATCCAAAAATGAAGTCCATTTTGAAAATAAAATTTACAAAATTTCAAAAATTGGTTATTACTATTCATAACTGCTAGTTTTAATAATATTTTAATAGCATATCATTGTTTAGTGAAACTCGGTATTGCGTACTACACGCGCTATCGAGGAAGGTCGTGATTGCGTGTAATGCAAGGAAAGTCAAGGATGTGTGTTGTGCGAGCTTCTTTTGGAGTAGCGTACAACACAAGACATTAATGAAATTAAAAAGAATATTTTTCATAAAATCTCGGGGTGTTATAGACATATATTACGTGAAAACAAGGGTAAATCCCTATTTCTATATTCAAAACATTTTTCAAATTCTAATATGATATGATATTTAATATTTATTACATGTTTTTTTGGAAAACAATTCATCATTGATGTAAAGATATGTAATTTTTTTCCAATGTTATATTCATGTACATTAGGGATCAAAATCACATACGATCACATTTTTTAGATTCTAAAATATTAGAAGATATATTCCAAATACTTATGTATAAAAAATAATATATTATTCATTGAATAAATATATTTTAACAATATTTTCCTCAAAGTGACAAAATCTTAATTTTAAAAACAAAATTAGACATAAAATTGGAAATATTATTATCTTATTCCGAAAAAATTATTTTTTCATTTTTTAAATCATTTGGCCTTGTAAATAATATATAAATTTAATTAAAATAATTATTCAATATGGGATAATCTAATTTATTAATATAAAAATATTTTACACTCACAAGAATCCTTTTTTAGAAAATAATTTCTTTTTATTTTAAATGATTTTTATTTTTATTTATAATCAAATTATAACCAATGAGGTAATTTTAATCATATATCACAATTAATTTTTCATAATTTTTTAGTCATATTTATACCTTCCAATCCAATGGACAGGGGATAACTACCATTTTAAAAAATAAAATTTTAAAAATGTATCACATTTTATTTAAACACGGTGTCACATGTAACACAAGCTATCAAATAAATCAAATTATCATAAAAAAAATATTTAAAAAAATATTTGTCAATTAAATTATACCCACATTAAATGAATTACTACATTAAAATTCATCACTATAATAGAAACAGGTTAGTTAACCTTTTCCTCATCACATCTTCATTATATAACGTAGCTTCCACAGTTTGGCAGTTTCACCAAGAATCATTTATCAGGTGAGTGGTATTATTTTGTATAAATTTCTCTCTAACATCCAGAATCTCCATTTTTTAATCTTCTAAAGATGGATATTACTTGAGTGGAATGTAATTTGAGTTTAATACATGTGTACAATTAGGTATGTAATTTCGTAGGAGAGATACATGGGAATCATCATGAAATTTGGAGAGACATGGTGGAAGCTCTAATAGATATGCTTCTATACCGATAAAATAAATAATTTCTGAATAATAAATATTCATAGTTTTTTACATTAATTTATTTAAAAATATCATAAACCTCATTTTGGTTGTTATTTATAGGAATATATTTTCCATAACTTATAACTATGAATATTTCAAACTTTTGGAAGAATATAATTTTGGTAGACTCTAAGATACTTTTATGTGTTATTGAATAGATTTGACCTTCAATGAAATTTACTTATCTACATTGAGTCTTAATATATTTCTCACTCCAACATAATTTCATGAATTTTCAGTTCTAATATTTTTATCATATAGTTATTTCTGAAAATCTATCTGGATATTTGTGTGAAAGTTATTACTATAAGTAAATTTCATGAATTGAATGTATCAATCCAATCCACCATTGAAATCAATAGGTAATGCTCTCAACAGTACTTTATGTTGTGAATATTATTATAATACTAAACGTAATTATAAGTATGGTATCTAATGATTAATATTTACTATGTATCTAGATATTCTGAGGGCTACCCAATAATATCCACATAAACATTGAATCCCGACCATATATTATAGATATACTACAACATGAAATTGTTCCACTTTCATAATGTATAAATGAGTATGTTGATGAAGATATCGATCATATCTAACTGAAATTAATTGTTCTGAATTATTATGTTGATAGATTATAACCCATATAACCTTTTTCCGTTTATAGTTTTCTAGGAGTCCAATGAAAAAATCCATGTTTATTTTTTACAAATTAATTTTTTGGGGGAAAAGATTGTAATATACCCCTAAACTTATATATCTCAACATTAGATGTTGACATACCAAAAAAAAGAAATATACTATTTAAAATCTCTATTCATTCCATCCAACCATAAATACTGTTTCAATTTTCTATAAAAATTCCTACATCTAAGATTAATAGATAATAGAGAACTATGAGCTTCACCCCTTAGGTCCTTAAAATTAGTTACTGAATTGAAACATAATACCTAACTAAAGCATATTATTCCCAAAAAATTATGTTTGAACATAGTAATATTTTCCACCTTCTTTTTTATCTCTATATATTTTTTTTGTGCCATTTCAATGTTTAATCAAATAGATTTTTGACCAGACATATGAGAAATATATGAGTTCTCCCATTAGTTCGTGATTTCATGATACATACATTTCATTTCCAAAAATATTGGATCTCCAGTTATCCTTATAATATATCATCAAGCATGATCCACTCAACTCGTTGGATCTTCTATATTATTCATATTTTTGGTGATACCTTATTGGGGATACATTATGTTTAATCATCTCCATCCATCTTCTTTGGGGCATGTTCATCACTTTTTTAGTGAAAATAAACATGAAATATTTGTGCTCAGTATATATGTGAATATATTCTCCAATTTATTAATTATTCGATGTCTTTAATGAAAAAATATCCACACCTAACTAGAAATCCTAAGTTGGGTAATTTTGAAAATGGGAATAGAATTTTTATGATTCATAAGCTATAATCACATTGTTCTACATGAGGATGCATCAATTTCCCTCCTTTTATTCATAACAATAAATTAAAAACCCATCTCCACTATAGGTTTATGTAGTTAGAGGTCTACAGAATATACTTCTATTTAGTTATGTCAAATATTTTTCACATTCACCCTGCCAAATTAACATGTCTCCCTTCTGAGATAACATGCTTAGTGTATTAGATGGAGAAGAAAAATTTTCCACAATAAGCACATAATATCCCACATAACCAATAAAACTATGGATCTCAGTCATAATGGTTAGTATTGTCCAATGTTTAGTAACATAGGTCATTTAAGGTTTTACAGATATACACTTTTGTGATACTAGATTATCCGTGAATGAAACACTGAAAGATAATATTTATTCTTTTAATTTTTTTCTAAAGACATCTCCTTACATAGGTTTTTTTACAATTATAAAATGATGTTCATGCTATTCCATGACTATAAACTAAACAAATATCCTATATAAATTCTAAAAAAGTCTGATCAAGGTAATATCTATAGATAATACTCATAAAATATATGAGGATAATTATTGAATTAGTAAGATCAAATTGAATCACTATAAATTCATAGTTTATATACTTTGTACAGAATGTTGTCTAGGGTAAATCCTACATTTTGATTCTAAATTAATTATATCTAAAGTGAAGTTAAATCATTGAAATGTATTGAACAATATGCCAGTGATCGAACAAGTATCAATAGAGGATAGATGATACTTTTTCTTTGTTGTGACCTTATAATGTTCTCGATAATAAATATAGAGTCCCATTGATCAAAATTTCTTCTCAAAAACCATATAGGTGCATCGTAAGGTGACATAGTGAGTAAAATGAATCCCTTTTCATGATACCCATTTTTTTCTTCATTAAATACTGAATCTATATTAGGGAAATAGAATATTAATTCTTTGAAATAGGTTTATTACAATTTATTAGTTCCAATGTAAAAAAAATTCACGATTCAATGGAAGAATGTGATACTCTTTCGGAAAGACATCAATAAACTCCAAGATAATAGAAATTATAGTTGGATTTATGTAAATAAAAAGAATCAAAGGCCAAAATAACATCTTATTCAACAATTGGGTCAATGATAATATATTCAAGAAATACATTCCCAAATACATCAACTGATGAATAATTATTATCTTTTGATATGATCATATAACCATTAAGAATTTCCATTTTTATATTGACATCTAATTTTTTAGGTCGTATTTTCATACCCTTATAAATGACATTCGATTAAAATGTTTTGTCAGATCCATAACAATATAAGACATTAAATGTAATACGGTGTATTGTTTTTATACCTTTCACCACAACGTTTTAATATCCCTCATCAAAAGTACCTATCAAATGATATTTCATTTTATCCCAATGATTTAGAGGTTATTGATAGCCATCATCATTATTTACCTTAATATTTGGGCATAAGTTAGTATAATTCTAATACTCATTTCATTTAAAACACTCATGTGTTTTTTTCACTCTAAGTAGATTTATCTCTACTCAAAGCATTATTTTCATTCTTCTCATCACATTACCATTCTATTGGCCAATGACCATACTTTCCACACATAAATCATTTACTAGATGTTTTTATACAATTTCACCCATATTTCATTCCAAATTATGAGTATAAAGGAATTTAAATCTTCTTCCTTATATATTTCATAGAATGTTATTTCGATTATATTTTTATTTTATTTTCAAAACCATTGGATTGATGGGGCACTACAATATCCATCATAACATTGAGAGAATAATGAACATTTTCACTATATCTACTGAAGTAACTTATAGATAAAACCCTTAAATCACTTGGTTTTATGCCACTAATCAATTGATCAAGCTTATTATCTAGTTGGATGGAATTAGTAGAATCATACCTCACCTGTATTGTGAAATCATCCTTATACGTAAGTTGTTGCCCCACAAATGAGCATCAGAAATTTTAGGATAAGGGAAATTCCCAATTTCTGGGTATTGTTTCTCTCTAAAAATGTATGAATGCAATAGAACCAATATATTTCTATTATAAAACAAACTGATACATATCAGTTGACCCTATTAACATCATGTGACTACGTAACACACTTTGTGTGATCTGTTCATGATCATGTGGAGACCATCTAAATAACCATCTAGTTGTTAGGAACGATTCCAAACATTTGATACTTAACATGTGAAGGATTCCAGATGTGTTACCTTAATGATACAATGTTTGGGTCAATAGAATCCTCGAAATCAACCAATCCATTAATAAAATTAAAGGTTAATAGGCGATGTCTTCATGTGAAAGTGTGTTATGATATTTTAATTATGATGGACTAATGAATTTGGTGTGAATAACATATTGAACCCATGATATAAAAAGGTACATGCAAGATTAATCATTCAAAGGACATTAGACATGCCATCATTATCATGAATGGTCTTTTGAAATGTCTGTCAAATCATATAATGCTTTGAAAAAACAAATAAGGGGAGAGCTCTGTTTGCTATAAACAATAAAATATGAAAAGGTGGTAACATTATGTAATGATGAGAAATGATAGATTTCATGAAAATTGGAATCTAAATTCATCTGATCCATTTAATGAGAATGCTATGTCCCTATGATAGGACATCATGATCTCACAAAATTACTCATCCATGTATTCCCCGATCACATGAATATTTCTTTGACAGGCTATTAGTTACCACGAATAATCTTAAACTTGTTTTCCTGATCATGATAATGACCATTGACATGCCATATTTGTTGTTCAGAATCCATTTGACATGCCACATGATTGATAAATATAAAAATGAATGTGGGATTATGTTTTAACTATTTATCACATGATAGTAAGATGTCATCATGGATGACATATGGCAATTTTACATGAAACGCGTGATGTTAGACTTCATATTGTAGATCAATTCCATATATGAAATTTAATGTCTATAGAAATTGTGGTAGGTCATGGGTGGAGAGGCTTAGAAATACACCATTTTCATAAAAATAAATGCACTGAAGGCCATTGAGGTGAGAGAGGAATTCATAAAATGGAATACCACTCAATTGTTCGAGCCTTGGTATACTTATATGCATTAAATGACTCATGAGATTACAAAACAATTATATATGATTTGTGTAATAAATTTATTGATCTAGTGATGGAATTAATTTACATGGGATATATCACTTAATGGATTTTCTATAGGTTTCTTGGTCACATGAGGCCTTAATAGTAAAATGCCTAATGCTCATTAATGAATTAATGTGATTAGGAATGATAAGTATAGAAGCATTACATAGGGATAGATAAAAATTATTTTCAGGACAATGAGTCATGTGATTCATGTAACCTACTTATTAGTCATGAAATATTAACAATACATGTGAGATAGTCCATGTGATAATACCCAAAGAATTCATCAATGTCAAGTTAAATCCTTTTTACATGCCAACCATGTCATGAGAAATCCTCGAGACATATCCGGGAAACCACGTTACATACTCTAAAAATTTAATATGAATCATGAATTATCAATCCTAAATTTCTATTTAAATCACATGAATCATCATGGATATGATCAACTTTTCATATTCCACCCCCCCAAAAAATCCAGTTGGATCAGGCGACAGTCCTCAAACATGTCAGGAAAATGACCAAGACATGTCCAATTATCCTAAAAAAAGTGATATAAATTACAAGTACATGTCCATTCATCCTCAAGAATGTGAAAAGATGACCATAATAGGCCCATACATCCTCAAAATATGTCATTAAAATAGGAAAGACATGACCATAGATTATTAGATATGTCGGGTATAAATCCAAGATATATCTAGAACACATTCAATGGAATGTCAACTGTGTAATGTTCTAGAAATATGAAATGAGAAAAAATCACAACAGACATCCTAAAAAATTCATAAAGATACCAAATGACATTTCAAGTTTGTGAGGAATACAAACTTGGAAAATTCAACTTTTTTGGGTAGACAAAGAAGGAAAAAACTTCTTTTTTCAGTAGGGACACTTGATAAAACTCCAAGTAAACCCCAAGTCATGAACCTTCATCCAAGATCCATCTTTACATGGTGAATTTACTTACTGTTTTTTGGTTATTAACTATTTTTCTTTTATTATTATCAAACTCTCAAATGAGAATCCCTTTCATACGGAAAATATTTCAAAGACTAGTTTCGACCATCATCCCTCATTATCCATTATAGGATAGATGATAAATATATAACATGAGATTCTGTCCTATTATAAGTCCATAACATCACCAAACAAAAAGGTTAATAATATCCATTGAATTTTAAAAACCTATTTTAATCGATAAGTGGGTTTTTTGAATAATTGAACTATGAAAACTCTGTTTCCGTTAATAATAATTATATATTGAAAACCTTCATTAACAATAGTATCCTTATACAAAACTCTGTATATGATTCCCTAGTACACAAGTCTCATATAAATGTAAAGTGAGTATGATTTATTTCAAAAAATTTATTCTTCCAATAGGAATGACTCACTTGGGCATAGGGTCTTGTAATGATCATATCACTAGCATATCAAAACATACAAAATATGGAAACCTTAGTATTTAAGGCCTATTTTGTAATAGCGTACAAATTTACCCATGCAAGGGAATGTACTTTCATGGGATTCCTAAAGGCATTGACCAAACTCTGAAGACTATGATTCCATTACTACGAAGAATAACTAAGATGCATTAATAAGGCTCAATATCCAGACACAATGCCTAATTTCGCTCATGTATGTCTTCATCCCAAGTCATTAAGCCTCATGTTTTTTACATAAATTAACTACTTGGGTTTTGATTCAAGTTATGAATTGGAAACATATGATGCCTCATAAAGGCTTAATACAATCATTGAGATACCAATTGCCTTCATGGATGGAATTAAAAATATGATTTCCTGGTTATATGAGTTAGAAACAAAAGAATAAACCCTTTTAAAATAAATAACTTGAACTGGATTGGGATCGTCATATATGTACAAATAAACTCATTATTAGAACCTCTTTTATAATTAGTTTGATAAAACACCAAATCATTTTATTTTGATAACTAGTCCTCTATTGGGATTTCAGAGAGACTCAAAAACATATATTCAATATATACAAGAGCACAATATAATGAAATAATACCCCCCCCCCATTTTGTGATGGTTCAAACCTCACCTCTACTTAACCTATTTTGGATCCAATTCATTGTTTGGTATATAACCCCAAATTACCACCCACATATGGGTGGAAGGATTTTACCTTGATATAGATTAGATAGTCATTTGGAATTTCAATGAAAGATGTATATAGAAAACCCAACTTCAAAAATTATGCGACAAAAAGTTAATCCCCCATAATAAATCTTCTTCCCCCAATATTTAAATGGGAAATAGTGATGGTGAACCTAATGTGAAATCATGTAACCGATAATTAACTGAAATTTTATAGCTATGTTGTTCCTTTGATTCTAATAACTATAGAACCATAACATTTCAATGAAAACAGACATGGTGAATCATCACTAAATAATAGAATGTTATAATATCTAAATCATTATTGTAATTATTGTCTATGATTCTTATAACTAAGAAACTGTAGAATTCAAATGGAAACATAAGTTGTGAACCTCATGGTAATCTCTAAAATTAAAAAAAATCTATTAGCCATGAAATATTCCACATTGTTGATATGATATTAAAAATATATATACCTAATGAAAAATCTCTCAACCAAATATAAGGGTTTCCAAAAAAGAAGGTCATTCTCACTGTGAAAATTCCACATGATAAAAATGGTCAAATCAATCACAATAATGAACTAGTATGTCACATCAACATCTCTAATTGACCTTTTTGTATACATGTAGTAATGAAATGATCATTGAACTTGTTACTTGATGTATATTATTATAGACACAACTATCCCAAATATCTTGACCTAATATAATGATTTCATCATAAAAATGTTCTACAACCTCAGCCACAATTGTAAACTCTGCATGTTACAATAAAACCTCCCTCACCTTGTGCCTTCAACATCAAGTAGAGAATGGGTTGGTTTGAAAATACCACCAACATGGTACAATCATGAACCTAGAGGCTTCAAATAGAGGCACATAAATGCTAACACTAATAAGTCATTCTCATTCAGGTACAATTATAATTAAACCCATGACACATATCACTATGACCATATACATCAAAATATTATCCCAAATATGAGAAAATCATAACCTTACAAACCTATGAAGGTGGATAAAGTAGTTCACTTTGGATCCAACCCATGAAGGTTCTACCATAGATGGATCCTATCAACTTTTGTAGCTAGCATAATCTCGTCGCTGCTCCTCATCCATCTACTGAGGGATCCACTAAAAAAATTACTATCCTAGACACTCATGAATTGGAAGTGATGAGGCATAGAAAGCCATATAAAGCAATGGATAAATGAGTGTGGGATTATATAGGATCTTATAGTGATTAATCATGTCTGTATGTTCTAGTGGTGTTCATTAAGCGGGATCATAACCCTACTCACAAGGATCAAGAATGCACACATATTCCGACATCCATAATGGGGGATGCCCATATCCCTTCACCTATTCATGTATATGTTAAAAATATTATCATGGAACCATTTATAATGGAGTGGGATTGTATCCCCTCATCAATTGAAAAATTATACCAATATATCCTGAAGATTGAGAACATATTGTCTTATATTTCTGTGCATAGTAACATATCACCATTATGATTACAAATCGGGTTGTACTTTAGAGAGTGCTCAGATTATTTATCCCATCTAAGAGGGTTATTAAAATATTTAGAAAAAGGGAAAGGAATAACACCAAGCTCATATGTTCATTCTGACTAGGGATCACCATACAATTTTGGCATATGCATTTGGATAAGTGCACATTCTTGCCAAAAAAGGCTATTAGCATACTCTAAATGTATATGATCAGGCTCATATCCCCTACCAAAATGAGTTTCATTGGTATAATATGTAAATAACCTCATGATACGTTTATATCCCTACTGAAGATACTACTTTGAAAATTCCTATAGTTCATTGATGTTATTATCATATTCCAAGATCCATCGATGTTTGCTGCACCAATATCACTTTGAGGCTATAAAAGAGGAGGTTTATATCCCTTATCCCATGAAGGAGGTAATTGTTTTATATTACACTAGGGGACTCATATAGGATCTGGTCTCATTCCATAACTTTTGGAATGATTGACTGATATATTACAGAAAACACCAACAAGCATACTGATATCCTAGTCAATGATATAAAAGATCACCGATATACTCCATAAATATATATGTAGTGGGATTATATAAAAAAACAATATTATTATCCAATTTCCATGAAATCATAATTGTTCATGCTTATATCCATATTCAACCACAAAATGAAACTCATCATTTTATAACCATGACATATGATATGCCTCATATCAAATGTTTTCTCAATACCAGTATCATTGAGGGAGAATGAAGAATATATGAAACCACTCAAGGATCTATCAAATCTTCAATATGATAATAAGGTGATATATAATTGAATAGTCTTTTTTACAGTAGTACAAAGACATATTAAAAAGACTATACTGTTGACATCTTCCATGGTCAATGAACCCACGATAATATCTCTCTTAAAAAAAATCTCCCAATTCCTAAAACCGTTTTTATATATATCTAATCCAAACACTAGGTTTACCTCTATATAGTACCCTATAAACTACAAAAAATAATTTACAATGGTTAATTAGAAACCAAGATAATAAACCTACGTTTTCTAGCTTGGTGGAGGAAAATCATTCTGATAATGAAGGGTCCATCATGGATATAATTAGAGAGTCACCTGGAAAGATATCTGAAACATGTTTTGGACTACTGAAAATTCTAACAATGAGATCCCAATATAGATTAAGATGGATTTCATACCATGTGTATTTTAGAAAATTTGGGAGACACATAATCAATTCAAGGATAAAAAACTCACTTATCAAAGATATGATCATAATCTAGAAATCATTAATACTAATTTTATCATTAGGTTATGGTTTCATTCTCTATAGATCAAATAACCTAATTGAATGAGTATGGAAAAATTATGTGATGTGTTTTCCTCTATATCATAACAAATCTTCATTGACTGATTTCCATATCCTCATGAAACTTATGTATCAGAATATGGGTAATGCATGGAGCATTTCACAACACTATGTATCTAGAAAATAAAATCATCCATGATAAGGAATCCTATAATATTAAAATTGTATGAATTTTCATGGGACCAAGTAATGTGTAGGCTAGTAGGTCAATAAAACAATTATCCTTTCCTTTGAGGATTTTTAGTTTCCGTAAAAATAGATAGAGGGACACTAGTAATCACAAATGGTGGGCCCCTAAAAAATTGGGAATACGTCTCAAACTAGTAATATAATCTTTTATAGCACATAAAAAATTCCCATAAGAAGTGAATTTGTTCATAAATGTCCACTGGAAACAAATCATTAATGAATTCAATTGTACCAAATAAAAAATATGTCAATAATATCCACCATTGAATCCATCCAGGTGAGAAACTACCACCATTGAATCCATCCAGGAATGAAACTACCAACCCCAGCTTTATCACACCCGAGGAGTGTCTTAGATAAACTAATGGTTGTTCCAGATCAACCTAATACTAAAAGACAAGTGGCATTTATAAATCAACTTCCATCTTAGGATTCATCAGATCCCCAACTAGAGTCCCCAAATCCTTAGTAATAAGATCATAAAATACCAATAACATTCCAAAATCATCACTATCACATAGGTCAAGAAGAATTTTTTACCGTATCTGCACCCCCAATGGAATAAATGTTCTCCATTTTGGGAGGTAAATATCGATGATCCACATTCCAACCATTACTCCCACTATAAGATGTACATTTTTCATTTGATGCCTATTAAAAATGAATGATCAAGAATTATAGGAATTTGACTATCCATCAATGAATATTAGAACAAAATATTTATAAGGAAATCAATCCTTGTATGTTTTATTAGCCAAAATTGTTCAATATGGACAATGTTTAGAAAAATGAACATGATACTACACTCGATGGAGGCTTCGAAAATGTTTAATCACCCTATTTTAGGGAATGTGATTGGAAAACCTCCATTTCCAAATACATCGTAGTGCAAATATTCATAATCAATCCAATAAATGATGAATAAAATGAAATTTATGTAGTGGGTTTCAGTGAAGAAATAGTGCCTCGAGAGGGGGGAAAGTTAAATTCACAAACTAAGGCTACACATATGTGAAATCAAAGAATGATATAGAACTAGTAACCTATAAATGATGAACTGCCACATCCTCAATGAAAAATAACAATTAATATATGGGTATGTTTTTCTACATCCCATTCACGGTCTAGAGTTAATAGAATTCACCATGCAATCGAACAAGTTGTGTAATATATAAATGAGAAATGGAATATCATAATAATCATTATGGAATTATTCAAGGAAGATATTCCTATTATGTATCACATTATAACATAAATTAATATCCCACATCCCATACATAATTATAGTCATAATCTTCCAACAAAAATAAAATACGAGCTTAATTATGGTTCTAAATCCATGTTTCCTATTTAATAGAATGAGTTGAGAATAACCATGACTTTCCTCCACTATGGAGACAAATACTCTCATATCTGGGTGATCATTTGGTCCTATAACTGATCATGAATCTGTTGCGTATGAAAATAGTGACACCTTCTTAACCCTCTATTTCTACTCGTTGAAAATATTTAGTGCAAATAGTGATTCCTCTAAAACCCCTCAAAACCAACAAATCATTATTTTCACAAATAGAATCTGTGGAAGGCGAGAACACCCCCATTCAACCTAAAAATATACTATAAGAGGAATTGATGGATCGAAATTTTTTCCCTATCAAAAATTGAATATATTATATTCTCAATCGTAGATGGTGTAGTAGATCCATAACATCATCTATTTAACACCATATATAGATGGTTAATGATATTTGTTCCTCTAGATTAGTCGTTGGAGACCAAATAGAGATGTTTTTTGTAGACTTTGGTATGGATGACCTTCATTTGGTACAAAAATATTTTAGTGGGATCTACTGTGTGATGGTAAAACCCTCATCATAAATTAAATTACCATTTTTTCTCCATGCTATATTGAATGAGCACTTAATGCGTTAAAAATTACAAACAACATGAAAATTAGATGGTTTTTTACTGACCTCTAGATAGAACAATATAACGTTTTCACTTTGTATCTATCTCTCATAAGAGATACTTCAAGAAAATTTTTATGAAAATATTAATGACTATCTAAAAAATAATTTGATCTAGATTAAATATCTATGATGATTCCACATGTTCTAAAATAAGGCACAATGCCTTGAAGATTTCAGTCACAAACCCAGGCTAAATCAAGAAACATTCCCTCAACGTAGGTAACTTTAATAGTAAAATATAGAATGCTTCTATTACCATTAAACTAATCAAAGTTCCTATTAAAACACCCATGAAGGCCCTGAATCAACTGGAAACACCGATTGGTTTGCGTCAGTAACAAATTGTCCCTCATCTAGAATAAAAAAGAGACCAGGCCCCCCATGATTTGAGGAAAATATGATTATATAGTATTCCTTCTGAAATGAGTGTATCCATATTTATTAGCATTTAGCGATGTAAAATTGCATTTTTTAGGTACCAGATCCTAGGGAACAAAATGAGGTCAACCTCACCGATCATCCAGAATACTTCTATTTCCATTATATGCTAGTCCACATCATCCATGACTTCATTGTATTTAAATAATACCTCTATATCATGGTTGATTCTGGTCAAGGGACAGATGAGAAGTCCCACAAAAATAGGCGACCTGTCTAATAATCATTCCATTGGTAGAAGTGGGTGAATAGAATGATTTTCCAGCTACATGGGGAAAGAAGCATGATAATTGGATAACTCGGAAGACAAATGATCATTATCAAAAACTTCAAAGTGATAATTTTCCAAAATAAAATAAAAATCCTTACACCTAGGGTTGAATCATTTAATACTGCCCCGATAGGCAGAGATAATCATTTGAGATAGGATGATTTAAAAGAGAAAAATAGATAAATAACTCATATAAAAACTATAAATCCTATAATTTTCTTCCCTTAAACATATGTATAATAAGAATCACCACACCTAAGGGAACCCTCATATAATGATGATGTCATTTTTTGTTCTATTATCATAGTTCACATGACATATCCCTTCACAGATTACAAACACACCCATGATTATGAATTCTGCATACCTATTTGTGGATTTGGAAGCCGAGTATATGGGGAATGAAACAATCATCTACAAACCCAATATATCAATCACATACTTGTAGAATCAATATACATAGTGGAAAACCTTGTCAAATCACATAATTAATCACAATATAGGCAAGGATATTCATCAAATCTAATTGTATTCCATTCAAACTGAGTGTGTTTATAGGATTGATTGGTGGGGGTGCGATTTTCTGATCATCTGAGACAAAGGGGAAGATCAGTGTGACCTATAACACTAGGAGAAGCAGCTCGATCAATCTCTAATAAAACACTTAAACTATCAACCTCAATCACATCATCTCATCGGCTACAAAATTGGGATACACCCCACCATTCCAATCACATACATTTGGAACAAAAATTTGAACTTCTAAAACAATTTTTAGTTATCCCATTCAAACTCTAAATCCAATATGATTTACATTTTAAAAAATATATATAAAAACACATCATGGAACATTACTTATCATAATAATTTGAGATCTGATTTACTATATCTAATTTCAATGAGCCAATGATCATTTTACAAGATTTTAACAACACAATCTCCTTCAAATAACATTTTTAGAAGGATGTTATAAAGATACATATGAGACATATTTATATTTTAGGAAAACTATATAGTGATGAATTATGAAGGGATATATTTTTCAACAGTTCCTCGATTAGCCTCATCCCAATTCAGACACTCCATACTTATGGATATATTATTGGGGACTTATCACCATTGAAGAAAACAATTCTAGGGTATGTTATGATCCCCAAAATGTATCTTGAGATACAAAATCTGAAGGATTTCATCAATTATCTCTTGTAAATTTCAAATATTATAGTTATCTAGATTGATAAATAACATAATTCCCTCCAGGTAAGTACTCAGATTCATAGCCATATAATGGAACCATCTGTATTTCATAAATTCCTGAAATACACCATTGATGTGAAGGCTGAGCTACTACATGGTGACAACTTCCCCCATTCAGTATTTCAAATCCATATATGATCAAGTAGTTTTCTATAATAAGTCATGTATAAAATAATATAGGGTGATGATATGTAGTTTCCAGCTCCATATCTCTTTGGTACCACCCATGTGAATCCTTGTAGCATGATTATCAGTGATTAAATGCATCGATAAATCTAATTGAAGAAAAAGATTCAATTCTAGTGAGCGATATTGAAACATAAAAGTCACTAGATTATTTTCATGTGATATATATCATGTCAAGTAGAATGGATTAACCAAAGGAATGTTAGACTATTGTCATACTGGTATCTGGGTGTTTTTATGACATTATCTGATATCAAAATGACCCCACTATTATAACTACTAGTCAATATTTTCATATCAATCATTAACCTGATTGTAGTTAAAAATAAGACAAAAATCCACCAAATCACTCTATGACTCCCAAATAGATCATTATGTTATTGTATAATCCCAATGAATCTCTTATATCAATCGGGATAACGATTCCCATGAATTATAAATCATACAATATGATTTCTCCATAGAATCGCATATGGAAGAAAAGTAGGATGACATTAAGATTACTCATACTCTGCATGTATAAGGAATATTTACCACCATTGATGAGATTATCCTATTTAATGTGGGAATATATGAAGAACCATGACCTATATTGATTAGTTATGTTATAACTCTCAGAGAGTGGGAGATTCATATTGGAATTATAAGGAAACATAGCCATGTTTTATCTTCGAATTATACAGAAATGCAAAAGATAAACACTTATGTGTATACACATCACATCAAATTTCAATGATTGTAAACAAAACAAAAAAATGGATTATTTTCCAATTATGTTCATAAAACATGTGTTCAATGTAATGGATGGATTCAAATCCCTTTATTTCATTGATGGGTATTCATGGTATAGTCAAATAGATAAGGATCTAAAATATTTGGATGCCTCCACATTCATAGAACCTCAGTGAATATTTTTATATAAGTCCATACATTTTGGACTATGGAATAGTGGATCTAAATACCAAAAAACTATGAATCATATCATTATTACCTTCTTAGGTAGAATATATTAATGTAATGTTAATAATTAGGTGAGTAAAATATAAATAGTGATATGGTTACCTCTTAGATCTTTAAATATTATTTTTCATGTTAGATTATCTTAATTTGAAGATGAATCCTCTGATCTATGATTTATGGGTAATGATACGAAAATTGCTAAGAAATTCTTTATGCCACAGTGGAATTAACATTTATCCAAAAATGGTTATTTTAATCCAATAAATTCCTCCTCTTTAGTATCTTAATTACTCTTGGAGACCTAGTGGAACAACTATTATATTTGACATTTCATAGACTACATTGCAAGAAAATCTCCCCATTCACTATGATAATAAATAAGAGATTCAGGTTATGATGGGATTATAAATAACAAAAAGCATTGAAGAATCTCATGTAGTATTTCATCTCCCAGACGTTTCTATGGAATATTTCCATTAAAAAATTTAATTTCCAATAGATTGTATTTCACACAATCATAAGTTTGAATTAATCATGAGATTACATTAGTTTAAAATGACCATTATAACCTAGACATTATGTTAGCAGAAAGGAATATAACTAGCTTATGAAAATGTTTGTCTAATTCTTTGGAATACAATTATTTATGAAAAATATAAATCAATTAAATGTAATGAATGGAGTTTTATTTGCTATATCAATATATTATGTGCATTAAAATTATTAAATGAAATTATTGAAATATATATGTTATATATTTATGAAAATATTCCTGATATTCATCCAACAGATATTTTTATCTTAGGATACGAATATGCCCAACATTATTTATAGAAAGCTATTTTCTCCAAAAGGGTAATTTTAACACCTTTTAATGTAGAACCCATATTCAGTAAAAAAATTTACACATTAATAGTTATAAAATGATAACAAAAATATTGTTTTTTAAGCAAGATATAAAAATTTAAAAATATATATGTTTTTTATATTTTATGGATAACATTCAAGTTTTGATTATTAGTAAAAATATATAAAATTTTAAAAGAAAAAAAAATCATCAAAATTATTTAATTAAATAAATTATATTATTGAGTGGTCATAAAGTATAAATAGATTTTAATTTTAAAATTTAATATAATATAGTTCATTTTTAATAATTGAATATTTAATTTAGATGATGAAACATTTTTATTTTTTTCAATGTTTTATCTTTTAAAAATCGTATTTACATTTTGACAAATAGAATAAGTGAAAAGTATTTACTAAAACTTCTATGTTTTTAAATTTGAAAATTGTATTCTATATTGGTAATTATTAAGCCCAAATTATTTTAATAAATTTCTTTAAATATTGGGTATCATGAATATTATCTTCTTTAATCACATTTATTAAAATATTTTCCATTAAAATAATAATAATCATTAAAATAAAAAACACTTAACCAAATATTCTTCATCGATTATTTCTCAAGAACAATCATTGAAGGGTTGAGTTATTGATAATTTGGATCCATGTGGAAACAAATATTACAGACATAATATTTTATTTGAAATTATTTTATTGTTTTCACATCATGTTTTAATAAATATAACATTATTAATGTTAAATATTCTAGAAAATATATTCGACAATAACTAATCTTATGAAATTTATATGATTTATCATTATCATAGTATTTAATTTTTAATTATTATTAAAAAAAAGTATATTAAATAATTTCTAAAAACTAATGTAGTAATTGTTTTATTAATGGCGATAAAAAATAAATGTTTTTAAAAATATTAAAAAAATTGTTGGATAATTAATATATCCTAAACAAATTTATAGATGACATAGACATCAGAAAAACATAATAAAATATTTGGTTATATGATATCTTTTAATGATAAAATTTTAAAAATAAATTAATCGAATAGTTCCAAATAGAAACCATTTATTTTTTTTATATAAATAATGTTTTATTAAATTATTTAAAAATGTGAAAAAAATTTTAAACATAGAAAATAATTACTATATTTTTGAAAATGTTATAAATATTACATTTATGGTCTAATTGACATTATATAAATAAATATATCACTATTTTAATATTTATTAGTTTTTTTCCATAGTTAAAATTAAAATGGAATATTTAATTGTCAGAAGATGTGCTTCTAGCTGGACATGTCTGGTTAATTTAAAATAAAGTAACTAATGGTTAATTAAAATGATATTGTTTAAATTGATATAAAAAATGTCTACAATTTACTGGTTAATGATAATAAAACCGTATATAATCTCATATTCAATGATAATACATTTTTTCTATTTGGGATAAAGTTCTGTTTTATTATGAATTTATATTTTTGGGGATTTGAAAAGTGATTCCCACCATAATTATAAATGGGAACATCATTCCCCACATATTAAATTCACTTAGAGACTTAAACCTCATCCATTCTATGAAAATTTCTATTATCAACATCCCTTTTTACATTATAAAGTATATGGTATTCTACAAATACAAACTGTAGTTCTTTAAGTGTATATCAAGAGAGAGCTCTTTGACGGAGAGGTAATATCCTCTAATGGTTCTTTCATAGTTATTTCACTTTATACATCTTCTCAATGAGATTTTTAAATAATATTGTAATAAATAATTATCACTTATATACTGATATGTTATTATGACTATGGAACTACTGTATTCAACCTTTTATACATCCTACGAAAAATGAAATCACCAATCATGCATACATGTGACTAACTATCTCCACAATGTAGTGTAATCTTTTTTTCACCACCACCTTACATGGATTAGTATAATGATGGAAAAATTAGCTATATATGATTATAATAACTTGTTATGGATTTTGGAAAAAAATATATGATCCACTCCCCTGACATTTCACAATTATGGGAATGACATCATCACTCATGTGTACGTACAACCAATAATCTTCATGATGAAATGTCATTCATTCTACATGATATCCATTAAATCATTATTATATTAATGTACGGAATGAATAAATATTATATATATTATATTAGTAACATTTTTTAAATGATATAACTCAATACAAAGAAGGAAAATCCAAACTTATTGGAAAAACATGATTAAGAAAATGAAGTAGTTAATACCCGAATAATGAGTATTAAAGAAATATTATTAACCAAAATATTACAATAATATAATTCATGAAATCATTAAAATTACAATTATTTTAAAATAATTCAATGAAATTATTTAAGTAATTATACATGTGGTTTGGATGCATACAAATGATATCGTACTTTAGGTAATGTATAACTTCACAATCTCGTTATTATCTAAAATTGTTTATATGTATGTATTTACTATGTTATATTTATCGTCAATGAAAATTATTCCACAATATATATTATAAATTATTTTTTCAATTAATCCAAAATTCTTAAAATTCAATTTTACCCAAAGGATAATTTTAATTAAACGGTTATAAAGAATTTTTTTTTCTTTTTTGATATGAGGTACTTTTTGACTTATCTGAGATAATTATGGATGAATGGTTTATTTTAACTTACACCACCTGAATGGTATTTCACATTTTCATAACATGTCATTTCAATGAATCTTACTTTATATTATTTAATTGTTATTTTAATATAAATTGTTTTATTTAATTATTTCATGGCATTTTGAGAAAATAAAATGTTTTTTACGAATAAAGTATATTTTCCTGAAGAACTAATTTGAGGTGTTGTATAAAAATTATATTCCATATAAAATGGAATTATATTATAGGTTAATGTTTCTAGTATACTATCTCTATTACTACAATGGAATTATATTTTTTATGATGGAATTGTATTTATGAAATACATTTGTTTTACATGGATTATGTTATGATGGAATGATGTTAATGAAACCCATTTTATTCCATCGGTTATGATATGATGAATGATTTATGTTTTTCTGAATAATGTAACAGTGAATTCATTATGAGATAGGTGGTACCAATATCTCCCTCCAATTCATTTCATAATGTGTTATATCTTATGATATAGAAAGGTCAATAATGGATAGTGATCTGAGTTCAGAAATAGTGGGATAGAACCTGAAGTAAAATTGTTTAGTAATACTAGGTTGGAATGAGGAGTTAACATGGTTCTGTAATAGAATATTTCTACTATGAATGTGTTTGAAATCATCCCTGAATAATATAGAATTATTTTCTATGTTTATGTGTATTCCAAAACTTCTATTTCTTATTTTATGTCTATTTCAAATATGTCAATAGATTCTTTATGATCTTTTATGATTTATCCTATTACATGATATCTTGATAGTTCATATTAAGGATTATATTTTCAAATGTTATGTTCATATGAATTATGATTATGATATGAATGATATATCCCATGATTAACTTTAATGATAATTATATCTCACCTTTTATTGTGTTTTTTCTCTAAGTTATGATAAATTTTATTAGCTAAGATATTTCAAAAGGGGTGTATTTATGAATGAATAAGCAAGAGATAATGTAGATATATTATTAACTAGTTGTTTATGTTTCTTGGATTCCAAATGCACTATACCTATATGTTCATGGGGTGGTCTTATTATGTTTTATGATGAATAATTTTCAATTTTTATGTAATATCTATGTTTGTGATGTATGGGACATTATGGTTGTAATTAGTGTAATGGTATAGTTAATATTTGGAAACTGAGATGAGAAAACTTTAGTAAGTACCCTATGGATATGTCAAAGTACATGTTAGAATCATAGTGTTTTAGAAATTATCATGAATAACCTATGATAAAAACTAAAGTGACTTAAAATTGAAATTATGTTATTGATTATGTGGTTTTCATGTTATGATTTGTGTTTCTGGCATTATGATTTATGGTTTTAATCAATGTATGCAACCTGAAGAAACCACATTAATGATAAATTTGAAGGGAAATAAAATTACATTTCTCCCAAGAAACAAACAATTATGGGGAATGGAGTGAAAAATATTATTGGTATTCTCACACAACATTTTCAATATTTTAATCATGGAGGACATTCGAATGAGAAAAGGAGGGAACACGATTTTATAGAGTCTTTCATGAGGTAGTGTAAACATTATTTTATTGGGGTTTTTGTTCCACTATTGTAGGAACAATGAATTAGTATCACTAAAAATATATTTTAAATTCCATAATGATTAGAGCATTATTGAGCAATCTTTGTAGTCTATTGATTAGAAGGTAAAGGTGATAAATGGTGGAATCTTATGATGAATATGAGGAAAATATATGAAATTGACACTATGGAATCAGATTATTTCATGAACATATTTTTGAATAAGTACATTCATCACATTCTTGAGAAACATATGGAGAGGGAGTTCTATGATCTAAATAAAATAATGAAGAGTCCATTTGTACCTATGATGAAACTTATACAAGACATATAAGGGACACTCCTGAAATTATTACCATACCATAGTATAAAATTGATCGACACTATAGTGGATTAAAAACAAGTATCTGAATGACACAATCCATAAAGGAAATCAATATAAATGAAAAAATCATTCAAATTTCTCCGACATTTGAGATAACTACTAGAGTAACCCATCAATCCTATGGGTTTATAAGAATATAAAAATGGAATTCAAGGGAAAATCAAAAGACCAGGATAAAAAGAAGATGAGTTTAACCACATTCTCAATGTGTTGAAGGTGTCATAGAAGAAGTTGTAATAATGGGACATGAAAATATTTTATGTTTGGGAGGGATGGACATCAGGAAGTTGATTGCTGATGTGAAGGAAAAAATATGTCTATGGATGTGAATATATGAAAAGATATATAGAAAGGACCTCGCACACTTCAATGATACAGGTTCAAGGAAATGGTACATTAGGAAAAAACATCCTAAATCTAAATGTTATCAATGATGATCAACATCCAAAATATCAGAAGTCCAAATGAAAAGTCTGGTCACACGTGAACACTATTGGAGATGTGGATTATGATAAAGAAGTGGTTAATGGTACACATACCATCCTATCTAGAGTGGAAAATGTATTATTTGATTTTAAGTTCCACACAGTCATTTTTTTATGAAAAAGTTTCGATGTTTATTATTGTATTTTATCAACAATTAGATGTTGTCTATGATGTTATTAATATTAGTGGAAAAAATGTCACATTAAAAGGTTATGATTCTTATATAGTTGATGTTTGTGGGAATGTGACTCCTAAAAATCATGTGATCCTCTATTTAGTGAAATATTATGTTAATATTATAATGGATTGGATTTCTCTATACGATGATCATATTAATATTCTAGGAAGGAAATTTCCATTTCATATTCTTAGCCAATCTATGATCTTGTATTGATGCAAGTATAAATATGACCTTTCACTTGATGTTTCATCCATATTATATATATTTATCATATCATCAATTAAGGGTGGAGAAAGAGGATATTCCGAGGATAGTAATCCACACTAGGTATGTAAAATACGAATTTATAGTGATACATTTTGTTCAAACTAATTATACATGTTATCTTAATGGATCAAATGAATAGAGTCTATAAAGAATATCTTTATCAATTTATGGTGGTCTTTATAAATGTTATTTATTTATGTTTATAGAATAGTTTGAACATGAATATCACAATAGAATTGTACTTTTGTACTTAAAAAAGAGAAGATATATAAAAAAATTACCATGTTTGAATTATGGATTCAGAATGTTTCATTTTTGTGTCACAGAACCCCTTGAGAGGGAATATCTTTGGATCCAGAAAAAATAGAAGTTATTTATCTTTTTCATAGACAAACATTGAAAACTATGATATTATGATTTATTTATTTGGATTGATATATTTTATTGATTTACAATTATTTATTATGACTATATATTACACATAGCAAGTTTCCATAGAAAATAGTTTAGTTCTTGTGGATGGAGGAATGTGTATAGAATTTCAATGGGTTAAAAAGATGGATAGCTAGTGTACTTGTTCTCACACTGTCATGTAGTGGAGAAAACGTTTTTGATATATATTGATGCGTCCATGAATGGGGTGGGATGTGTTCTTATGAAAAATGATATGGTGAACGATTATGCCTCATGATAGTTGAAAATCAATAAGAAAAATTACCCAACCCATGATTTTTAGTTATCTATGGTATTTGTTTCATTAATTATATAGAGACATTATCTTTGTATTTAAATTTGAGATATTTATAGTCATCATGAAATATTAAAGTCTATTTTCTCAGAAAAGGATATAAATATGTAGCAAGTATTATCTTTGGAGATTATTAAACATTTTGACATCTCAGTATATTACCACTCTGGGTAAGCGAACATGGTTTCATATGCTTTTAGTCGAAAGACCATACTAGCCTATCAATAACGAGGAACACAAATGATCTAATATTTAGGGATTTACATATGAGAAATATTGAAGTTCTAAAGGATTTAAAAAAAATCTTTCTCAAATATATGTTCAGCCATATATAAAAGTGATGAATAAGGAGATGCAAAAGGATGATGTAAATCTATAAAATTAGGTAAATTATTTTCCAAAATTCAACATTTATTATGATTGAATAATAATGTTCATGAATAATATTTGTATTCTCCTATAATAAAATGAAATAATTAGCTCTTTAATTAGGGCTATAATTTTTAATTCTCTCATCATCCTAGAAGAAAAATGACATAAATGAAACTGAAAGTTAATTTATGGTGGGATGGAATGAAATGAGATATTTCTGAATATTTATATCAGTTATTGGCTAGTAATCATGTTAAGGTTGAGGGAATGAAGCCTAAGAAGATGTTACAAAAATTATGCATACCAGAATATAAAAGGGGAATAATCCCTGACGACATTTTCATTAGTCTTCCCAAAACATATAAAGGCCATAATTCTATATGGGTTATTGTTGAACACCTTTTGAATTCCACACACTTCATTTATATTATGGAGGATTTCACTATTGATCATCTTTCCATGAAATATTTAAATGAAGTGTTAAGATTGCATTGAGTACCACATTCCATTATATATAATTAGGTTATGATGTTTACGTAGATGTTTTGGTGATGTCGTCACTAGGATCCAGATACATAGTTATATTTTAGGAAATCTTATCACTGTTTGACAGATGGTCAGTCTGAGAGGAAAATTAAAAATCCCAAAGACATTTTGATATATTTCACTATGGATTGAAATGGTGGTTGGTATTGACACCTACCATTGGTAGAAGTATAATACAACAAAATATTTTCCTCTAGTATTCAGATAGATCCCTATGAATCCCAAATTGTAATTAAGTGACTCCTATATTCGTTGATGAAGTTGGTGAAATAATGATATTAGGACATGATATTGTAAAAAAAATTCTACAGAATGTCATATTTATTCAATAACACATAGGAGTAGCACATAGCCAAAAAAATAAATACTAACAACCAACGAAAATGCAATGACTTTGAATTGGGTGAAAATATTTTTCTACAAATATCTCCCTTGAATAGAGGAATGAGATTTGGATGGAAGTGAATGTTGATCCTTAGGTATAAAAGTTCCATTTAAATTCATGGTCACGTTGGTAAAGTAGCATATTTATTGGTGCTTCAACTAAATCCCTCTCATGATCAGGATGTTTTCCATGTATCTAACTTGAGAAACTAGATACATAGTTCTTCACATATACTAAACATTGATGTTTTACCGTTGATGAAATGTCTTTCTAATGATGAAAAATCAATAGAGATTATGGAACGTAGCGAAAAACTAAAACAAAAGAAAACTACTCGCTTGGTAGATATTTTATGGGGGAGCCACCAATTTTTTAGGAAATGACATGGGAACCTAAGGATGCGATGAGTAAGATTTATCGTTAACTATTTGTATCAATGTGTCAATATTTCGAGGGTGAAATTCAATTTAAGTGGCATAGAATATAACAAATGGATGTTTTTAGGAAATATTATCATCAAATAATCTTAATTCTTAAATTGGATGCATTAAACTCAATCGTGAGTTTAATAGAACCACGAGACTAAATTAGTATAAAATGACCATTATAAACTTTTCATTATGTTACCAATAATAAATATAACTAATTTATGAAAATTTATGGTGAATTCATTAGCTACCAATTATTTATTGAAAATAAAAACCATTTAAATGTAATGTATTTTTTTTTTATTTTTATTAATAATTAAATTGAATTACAACTATTAATTGAATTTTATTAAATATATATGTTATATATTTAATACAATATATTTTATGTTTGTCCAAAATATGTTTTAGTCATAGGATACTAATAAACCCTATTTTATGTTTAAAACCCTATATTTTTAAAAAGTTTATTTTCACTGTATTTTAATAGAGAACACATTTAATATTAATGTTTTGAAATTTTAATAATTTTCTATATGAAAAAATAATCTTCATTTTTAGAATAGTGAATTAATAAATTACATTGAATTAAATTTTTTTCTCATAATTTTCTTGTTTTGATGAATTGTGACATTTTATTTAATTTTAATTGATTTATTTGTTCATAAAAATAATTTATGAGGAAAAATGATGTTATTGATTAGTTTTAAAGTATTAATGTACTATATTTTTATTAGTTAATAAAATTATTTTCAATGCGATTAATTTTACATTAAATTTAAACGTAAAAATATTTACATCTTTTATACAGTTTTATGTTTTAAATCCCATAAACTGATTCTGAAAATGAAGTTAATTTTCAGTTAATTACTGAAACTTCATTATTTTTTATGATAAAAAATTTATTCAATGATTCGAATCAGTAAGTCAAAATTATGTAAACATCTTGCTTTTTTTGGGCATTATGAATTGCATCGTCACTAAGTTTTATTATTATAGTAAAAGGTTAAATCGAGTATTTTAGGGTAAAACTAATATTATAAAATTACCATAAAACTTGTAATAATATCATTTTATCAGTTTATTTCAATGTAAATTACATTTAGGTCAATATGGGATCCTTTTTATTCCACATAGATGATGAAAGGACATTTAATTTATTTTTTTTAAAAAAATGTTAAATAATTATTACTCAATTTTTTATATAACTATATTATTTTTAATAAAACATTATATAGAATATATATTAAAATATATATACTAATTTTAAATAAAAAATTATTTTATTTATCTAGGTAATTTATTTTTCATTTTTTTGGAAAACATAATTACCTTAAATTCATATTAATTGATGATGCATAAATTATTTAATTGATGAAAAATCAATAAAATAATTTTTATTGAAATTTTAATTACCAATAAAATGCAATAAAACCTTAAAAAATCTTATTCATTGATAATATCATGACCATAATCATCCAACTGTAGAGTTATTGAAAATTATATGTTATATGGAAAAAATAAGGTGAATTATAATAATTTATTTAATGTGATGTTAATGTTGTAACATTCGTGTTTTAATAAATATTACATTATTAATGTAGAATTTTCATAGAGATATATTTGACAATAATAATTCATAAATATATAGAATTTATTTTCATCTTTTGTATGAATTTGTAATCATTATTCAACAAATAATTATATTAAATAATTATATAAAAATGTTGTTTTAATTATTTTATTAAGAGAGATAACAAATTAATGCCATTAAAAAATTTTAAATAAACATAATTTTAGATAATTAATATATCCAATGAATTTAACCGATGAATTCATCCACATAGTAATATAGTAAAATATTTTGGTTGAATTTTACTTCTTATCCTATATTTATATAAATAGGTGAATTGAATGGTGTCAAAATTGACATCCCTGACTGTTAATAAAATTAATGGTTGATTAAATTATTCAAATTCCCAAATACATTTTAAAAAATAAAAACTAATATTGATATGGTTTAAAATGTTATAAATATACCATTTATGGTCTAATTGACATAAAATAAATATATATTTTATTCTTTCTATATGTAATAATTTTTTACTGTAGTTAAAATTAAAATAGAATAAGTAAGGGTTAATTAAAATGATAAGGTTAAAATTTTAAAGAATACTTCTAAATATTTCTTTGGAGGTTATTATAACCATATATCTTCTAGTATTCAAAAATATTTTATTTTATAGTTTTTTGGATATGGTCTTATTTTATTATAAATTAATATTTTTTGAGATTACAAAAGTGCCCCTTCTTTCAATAATAAAAGGGATCTCTCCCCCTAACTATTGTGCTTAACTTCGAGCCTTGATGCTTGGTCATACCCTATGAATTTAATTTATTCACTTTTATAGTACCATTATATATGTTCTGGTCTACTTCAAAGACAAAATCTAGTTTTTTAATAGCAGATCTAGAGGGAGCAAGTCGAAGGAGAGGTAATCTTCTCAACCGATTCTGTCAAACTTATATCTTTTTATACTTCCTACTAATTACTTTTTTCCATTTTAAAGTATTAAATCCAGTATCATAAATATTCTAACATGTTATTATGATTGTGTTTCAATCATCTTCCGTCTTTTATCCATAAAAAAACAAAATCACCACATGTGAGAATATATGGCTTACCTTATGCACTTCGTGGTGTAGTATGTTTCCCACCACCACCTTAAATGAATGGGTATAATGATGGATATAAAAACTATATATTATTATTAAAAAGGATATTGATAATGAAAAAATATATATACCTTGCATTCAATACCATTTCAAAAATTATGGGAATGATATCACTGCTTGTGCGTACATATGTCCTTCGGTTTATATGATATAGTGGGATTTATTCAACCTGATATCAATAAAAGAATGATTATATAAATGTATAGAATTAAGAAATAAGATATATATTATGTTAATATTTTTTAAAAAAATTATACAACTAAAACTAATATGTATAATGTGAACTTATTTGATAAAACATACATAAGAAAATGATGTATCTAATATAGAAATAAGAAGTTAAAATGTAATGTGATTAACAAATGGATGAAAATATGATAATATAAGACATCATAAAATTTAATATGATTCTATAATATGTTAATTAAGTTATTTAAAAAATTATAAAGGAGGTTTAGACACATACAAAAGATTTTGAACATAAGGTATAAGATAAATTCACAATCTCATTATTATGTGTGATTGTTTATATGTAAGTATTTGATATGGTATATGTATCATCAATGTACATGTTTCATTAATATTTATTAAAAAATATTCATTATATTTGTCAAAAATTGATTAAATTCAATTTTACCCATTTTTTGGTTTTTATTAAAAGAGTTTTAATGAATATTTATCCATATTAGATAACAGGTACATTTTAACTTATCCAACAAAATATGAGACTAATTTATTCATTTAACCTTAATGACATGAATGAAATTTTACATTTTCATAACACCTTATTTCAATGTGTATTTCTTTAATTGATTTCAAGGTTATTTTCCATGAATATGTTTTCATTTAAAATTTTGTGAATTTATTATAAAATAAAATATTTTTGAAGAAGAAATAATATTTTCCTCAAGAATTAAGTGTTCTATCAAAATAATTTTTCATGTAATATGGAATGATATAATATGTTGATATTTCAATTATATTATACCTATTATTACCATGATTTTATTGAGTTTATTATTTAACAGTATTTATGAAAACCATTAATTTTCATATATAATGATATGATAGAATGTTGTTTAGGAAACCTATTTTATTTCTTAGGTTAAGAAATGATGAGTTATTTATGTTTTTTTGGAATATGTAGTAGTTTTTTAATAATGAGATAGATAGTAACTATATATATCTATAATGAATTAGTAAAAGGTTTATATCTCATTTTATAGAGAGGTCTAGAACAAGAAATGATCTCGAATCAGTAATACATTGCTGGAATAGGAAATGAACTCAATTTTGTAATACAGGGTTTGAATGAGAAGTGATCTTAGTTAACTAATAGACTATGTTCACTATGATGGTCTTAGAAATGATACTTGACTAATATGAAATGTTATTTATGCTTATCTGTATGCCAAAAATTCGAGGTATAATGTTATAACTTTGGGGAATATGTTCACTGATACTTTATTAACATTTAAGATTTATCCCATTACATAGTATAATGATATTTTATAAGAAGTATAACATTTCCAAATGTCATGTTAACATGTATTATGAATATGATATGACAGATATATCTCTTGTTTACATATAATAGGTATATTATGTCACCCTTTATTATGTTTTTTTTTATATGTTATGAATAAGGGTATTAAGTAAGATATGTAAAAAAGGGGTCTGGTTATGAATAAATTTTTGGGAGACAATGTAAATGTATTATAAAGTAGTTGTTTATGTTTCCTAGTTTCCCGAAACATTAAATATATAAGGTATTGGCATTGTTTTGTTATGTTTTGTAATAAATATATTTTATTTTTGAAGTAATATCTTTGTTTGTAATGCATGGGCCGTTTTAGTGGTTGTCAGTGAAAAGGAGTAGTTAAACAAGAAGTCTGTAGTAAGTACCCTATGGATATGAAAAAGTATATGTTATAGTCATAGTGTCTTAGGAATAATGTTGAATAAACCAGGATAAAAACTATTGTGTCCTAAAATGGAATTTTTTTCTTGATTATGTATTACTACCATTATGATTTTTTTCTGTAACATAAAATATCATGGTTTTAGTCAATGGATGGAACCCAAAGGAACCACGTTAATGTTGAATACAATGGGATATGCAATTCTTTTCTTTCTAGGAAAAAATGTTACGGGATATGGAATGAAAAATCATGTTTATTTGCTTACACAACTTTATCAAGCAATGAATCATGAAGGACTTACAAATAAGAATAAGAGGGGAAAATATTATATGGTGTCCTTCATGAGTTATCATCCACTATCTTTCAGTAATTTTTATGACCCACTAATGAATCAATAAAGGATTAGTATTACTGAATAGATGTTTTAGTCTCCAATGTTTATAGAAAGCTAAATTTATCATGGGAGTATACCGATTCTAAGGTAAAGGTGATCAACGATATGATAATATCAGGAATATAAGGAAAAGAGAGGAAATTGGCTCTATTGAATGGGAAGAGTTCATGAATTTATTATTCTATAAGAAATATATTTAAATTCTATGAAAAAATATGGAGAACATTTTACTTGAGATTAATAAAAAGGATTAAGAATTCATTGGTAACTACGAATATAAAATTTAAAGGCATGCAAAGTATGGTTCTGAAATTAATAACAAAACTGAGTGTAACATTTGTTGATTTTATAGTGTCTTAAAACAACGAATCTGAAAAGGAAATACCCATAGAGAACATCAAAAGATATGAGGAAATATTCTAATGTTCTCATAAGTTTGAAATGGATATTTTAGTAACCCATTTGTCCTATGGGTTTTATGAGAAGAGAAAATGGAATTCAAGGGAAAATGTAATAAATACACATAAAAGATGATGATTTTTACCATATGCTCAAAGTGTAGAAAGTTAAAAGAAGTAAATTTTCATAAAGTTACTAGAATTTTTTTTATTTGTGGTAGAGAAGGTTAACAACATGTGGAATGCTGATTTGATGGGAAAAATTTGTCTACTATTTTGAATAGATAAAATGATACATAGAAATCCCCTCTTGCACATTATTTATAAAAGTGAAAGAAAATGTAGAATTATTCAAAACAATGCCCTAATCTAAAGGGTGTCGGGGATGATAGATGTCTAAGTACTATTAAGTAACTTTAAATTGCACATCACATGTGTTCACTATAAGCGATGTGTAGTATAGTATTGAAGGGGTGAAAGTTACACTTACTATCCTATCAAAAGGATAAAATGTTTTATTTGATACTGTATGCACCCACACTTTTATTTCAGAATAATTTCCAAAGTTTATCATCATATATCATAAAAAAATAGATGTTTGGTAAGCATTGACAACTCTTAATGGAAATGTGGTCGCATACAAAATTTTAAATTCTTCCCCAATTGAATTTTGAGGGAAATTTCTTCCTAAAAATCATGTGATCCTTTCAATTTTGGAATTATTTGTGATTCTTTACATTTATTGGATTTCTAGATATAGCTCTCATATTTATTTCCATAGAAGGGAAGTAGTATTTCATATTCCAGATCAATCAATGAACATCTATCGATGAATGTATGAATATGACCATCTAGTTAAAATTTCATTCATATTATGGGTTTTGGTTCTTGTACGTGAATGATATCTATCTCAAATGACTAAGATTAAATTCCCTATTAAGAATAAACCAATTTTAGGAGTGTATTTATCTCATTTTGAAATAATTTACATGTCTTCCAATGAATCTTGAAGCTCAGTTTTCTATAGAAAAAATACTTAGTGGTACGCCTATCTTTCAGAAACCTTTTAGGTTATTCATAATTGAGTTGTAGGAATTTTTGGAGAAACACCTTGATAATTGATACAAGTGATTAATAAGCACTATTATGTCCCCTTGGGGTGAACCTGTTCAATTTTTTAAGAATAATGGGAGATCAATGGGACTCATTATTGATTATTTAGAACAAAACAAGATCGCTATCAAGATAAAATATCCATATCCTCACATTGATACCTTATTTGACCAAATATTCCATGATCATTATTGTTTCATGATTTATCATCATTTTTTATATAATCAACTAAGGGAGGAGAAGGTGGATATACCAAATATGACATTCGATACATGGTATGGACACTATGAATTTATAGTTAGACCTTTAGGTCTTTCTAATACCCGCACAATATTCTTGGATCTAATAAATAGAGTATTTAGAGACTATAATGGTCTATTTATTGTAATCATTATGGGTGATATTAATGTATATTTTAAGGGAATGTAATAACATGAATATCACTTTATAATTATACTGAACACTGTTAGAATAGATAATTTGTATGAAAATAATATAACATCTATGAATTTTGGACTCATAATGTTTTTTAGGGAACATAATATCAAGTGAGGGGATATATGTGGATCCAGTAAAAATAGTAGTTATTTAAAATTGGACTAGATCAACAATGTTAACTGAGATACAATGTTTTCTTGGTTTGGATAGATATTTTCAGTGCTTCGAGAATGATTTTTCTTGACTACCAAATCCACTCACAAAATTGTCTCAGAAAGGAGTTATTGTTGTATGGATGGAGAAATGTGAAGAAAATCTCGATGAGGTAAAAAGATGGTTAGCTAGTCAAATAGTTCTAATACTAAATTTTAGAGTGGAAATATTTCTTATCAATAGTAATTCAACCATTAAGGGGATGATAAGTGTTATCATGTAAAATTATATGGTGATTTCTTATGCACCACGAACATTGAAAATTCATGATTAATATTACCCAATCTGTGATTTGGAGTTCCCTGTGGTAATAGTTTCATTAATTTTAAGGAGGAATTATCTTTATGGAGAAAATATTGATATTTATAATCATAATATAAGTTTATACTATATCTTCAAACAAAGTGCTATGAATATGAAACAAATAAGGTGTTTGTAGTTGATTAACCATTACGATCACTCAGTATATTAGCACCCTTGGAAGGTGATCAAGGTGGAATATTCATTGATTCGAAATGATCATTCTAGCCTATTTATTATGAGGATCATGAAAGATCCAATATTTATGGATTTATGATGCATCAATCTGGAAATTTAAAATATTTTAGAGAAGTCTTATCATTCTCAAATTAATTTTCAATTGTCTATTCAAATGATGATTTAGGAAGCATAGAAGGATGATGTAGATATAAAAATGAAGTTGGGAAATGTTTATAAATCCAACATTGATTGTGATGGAATAATAAGGTAAAATTATCATGTTTTTATACCTCCCATATGAATATTATTGAAGTAGGTGTTGTATGAGGATCATAGTTCTTAATTATATATTAATACTAGGAGAAAAATTATGTACAATGACCCAAAAGGGAATTCCAAGAGGGATGGAAGGGAAAGAAATGTTTCTTAATATTTCTCTCAGAGATTGGTTAGTTTGAAATTTATGGTTTAGAGACAAATTCCTAAGAGAGTGTTACAAAAATTACCCATACTAGAATGGAAATGGAAAAACATCACTAAGGAATTTTTCATTAGACTTCCTAAAAAATCTAAAGGGTTTAATCTTATATGGCTTATAGTTTATAACCTTGTGTTGTCTGAAAACATCATGTATATTAGATTGGTTTTCCCTCTTGATCCACATTCCATGATCAATGTAACAGAAGGGGTAATATTCCATTGAGTACCACATTCTATTATATCTGATTAGGTTATTAGGTTTTCCATGATGTTTTGGTGATTTCATTAGCATGATCTAGATATAGAGTGATATTTTAGCACATATTATCATCCTTAGTTAGATGTCTATATAGATTGTACAATTTAAACTCTAGAAGACATTTCTAGATCATTCTCTATGGATTGCAATGGTGGTCGGAAAAAACACCAACCTTTGGTTGAGTTTTTTACAACAACATCTTTCACTCCATCATTCAGATGGTGCCTTATGAATCCATCTATGTAAATTAATGAAAGAAACCTTCATTTTGTGATAATATTTGTGAAAGAAAGATATTAGAACATAATATTTTGAATCAAATGGAAGAGATGACCATATCTATTCAACAACACATAATAGTAGCTCAAATTCAAAAAAAATTATTACTGACCACCAAAGAAAAGATATAGAGTTTGAATTTGGTGAAACAATGTTTCTATATATTTCCCTTGAAGAGAGTAATGAGATTTGAAAGGAATGAAATTATGACCCCTAGTTTTTTCATTTCTTTTCAAATTCTTGATCAGGTTGGGTAGTTATCTTATAGATTAGAACTTCCCCAAAATCTCTCTTCATTACATGATGTGTTATTTTTATATCTCCTGAGAAACTACATACACAGTTTGTCAAATGTACTAAATTCAGATGTTATACCTCTTGAGAATGATCATTATAAAATGAACAATTGATACTAATTCTAGACCGTAGTGAAAAAGGTCACCAAAATAAGACCAATCACATGGTTAATGATCTATAGGGGAACAAAAAATTAGATGATGACACATGGGAATTTGAGTTTGTGATGAGGTTGATTTATCCTCATCATGTTTTATCAATGTTAGCAATTTTGAGGGTGAATTTAATTTTAAGGGAGTTAGAATGTAACACGCTGATCTTTTAATGAATTATTTACATTAAATAATATGAATTAATCAATAGCTTGAATTGCACTCAATTGTATGTTCAAACAAACCAAGAGATTTCATTATTATAAAGTGACCATAATAACCTTTCTAGTAATTTAATGTAAATAAATATTACTAACATAGGAAAAACGAATGGGGAATTCATTAGCTACTAATTATTTTTGAATAATATAAACTAATTTAAGGATATATTTTTTTATTAATAAATTATGTGAATTACAATTATTAAATAAATTTAATGAAATAAATATGTTATATATTTAACAAAATATATTTTTTATTTTTATCTAATATATATTTTAGTCATATGATATGAATATACCCTATTTTACATATGAAAACCTATATTTTTTAAAAGAATACTTTAAACCCCTTGTAATGGATAACCAATTAAAAACTATATATTTTATATGTTAATAATTTATATATGAAAAAAATATACATCTTATTTATTTGATAAAAATAAAAAAACGTTTTATTAAATTTTTTATGTTTTTTCTGATAATTTTCATGTTAGGATAAATAGTAAATAAATTAAAAAATTTAAATGAAATTGTTTTTGTCGAAATAATTTATATGGTAAAATTACGTTATTGAATTGTTGTAATATATAAATATATTATATTTTGATCATATAATATATTTTAGGTCATTCGTATTAATTAAAAATTGAATTTACATGTAAATTTGTTTTATTCATTTGCAATGTATTAACCTTTAAAACCCATTTTCTCTTTCTAAAAATGAGATTAATTATCTATTAATTACTGGAACATATGTGTTTTAAATTTTGAAAAATTTATTCCATCTTTGGAATCCATATTTCAAAATTGACTAAATAACATTCTTTAATTTTCTCCGTTATAAATGGTATCCTAACTAATTTTTATTAATTCAGAAAAAGGGGAAATCAGGTAATTAAGGGTAAAAATAATATTATAAAATTACCCTAAAACTTTTTAAAATGACATTGTATGAGTATTTACTGACTTAAATTATATCTGGGTTGAAATGGTATCATTTTTAAGCCACTAAATGTTTAAATGAAATGTTAAATTTTTCTTACTCAAAATTAATTTTAATATCCTTTTAAATTTAAGGTTATATAGAAGATAAATTCAACTATAAATACTAATTTGACAAAATATTATTTTTTATTTATCGTGAAAATTATTTTTATTTTTTAGTAAATAAATAAATAGATTAAATGTGTATAAATTGATGATGAAAAAATTATATAATTGGTGAAAATTCAATAAAATAATTTTCTAAAAAAGGTTAAAACTATTAAAATAAAAAAAAAGAAATAATATTACTGGTGGATTATATCCCAACTGTAATCATTGAATTATCTAGTTATTGAAAATTTGGAGCCACATTGAAATGATTATGTGACTTTTAATATTTTATTTAATGTGATGTTAATGTTGTCACATTTGGGTCTTAATTCTTACATCATTTTTAATTTATAATATTCAAAGAGGTATATTAAAATAAAATAATTATTATTAAATCTAGATGATATATCATCAAAATTTTATTTCATATTTAATCTTCATTAAAAAAATAAGTATATTAGATAATTATATAAAATTGATGTTGTAATTATTTTATTAATATATATATATAATATGTTTCATTAAATAAATTAAAATAAATATAATTTGTGATTATAAATTTATCTAAAAAAATTATTGAATACATTGAATACTTAAGAATATAATTAAATATATTCTTCAAATATGACTTGTTGTATTAATATTTTTAATCATCAATTAATTGAATGGTTTCAAAATAAATAAACTATTGATTGTTTATCAATATGATGTTTTATAAAATTATTTTAAAATCACAATACATTTTTAAAAAAAGAAAATAATTATGATATGGTCTAAAATGATCTAAAAATCCCATTAATGAACTAATTGAATAAAAATAAATATATATTTCACTCATTAAATAATTAATAATGTGTTACCATAATTAAAAATAAAATATAATAACTAAGGGTAAATTAATATAAAAAGATTCTAATTTAAAGAAACAATTTTCTATATTTTATTTGTTGATGATATTACAAAATTATCTCATATAATATTCAAAAATATTAAATTATTTATGAATTTTGATATGGTATTATATTATTATAAATTTTTGTTTTTATAGATTTCAAAAGTGCAACATATCTGAATTATAAAAGAGAAAATCCTCCACCACTTCTTCACTTTACTATGATCCTTTATTCTGAAAATTACAATATGAATATACATTCTAAACTTCCATATTCACACTCTATAGGTTCTAGTCTTCTTCCATGACCAACTATAGTGATTTAAGAGGAGTTCTAGAGGGAGCCCATTGAGGGAGAAATAATATTCTCAACTGATTCCCTAAAATTTATTTCCTCTTATATATCAAATTCTTGACTTGTTTCTATAATAAAGTAATAAATACATTATAAAACATATACTGAGAAGTTATTATGATTATTTAACAATCGTATTCCTTCTTTTATCTTTTATACAAAAAAAAAATCACAACTTGTACGCATGTACGACTTAGCATCTTCATGACGTGGTGTAATATTTTTTATACTACCACCATACATGGATGGGTATAACAATAGAACTAATTACTATATATGATTATTATAACAATATATATATTTAAAAACAAAATATATACCATCCTATTCCATACTATTTCAGAATTATGGGAATGATAGCATCACTTGTGCATACGTACAATATACCAACTCCACGATGTGATGTGGTTCATTTAACATTATATCCATTAAATAAGGAATATATAAATTTATAGAATAAATAAATATGATATATATTATATTAATATAATTTTAAAAATTAAATAACTATATTCTTAGAAGGATAAATAGAGCTTATTCAATAAAACATTAATAATAAAATGAAGTAGTTAATACATGAATAACAAGTAATAATGAAATATTATTAAAAATAATGATTATATGATCATATATTACATCATAAAAATTTAAATGATTATATAATAAGTAAATGAAATATTTTAAATCATTATAAAGGAGGTATGGATACATAGAAAGGATATCATATCTATGGTAAGGGATAATTTTTCAATCTCATTATTATCCTAGATTGTTTATACATAAGTATTTGCATGGGTATTTTTACCATGCCTTAACATTAGTACAAAATATGTATTCCAAAATATTAATTAAATTCTCATACAGTGGTTTAAATTCAATTTTAACCATTTTTTAATTTTTCTTAAACAATTTGAAAGGAATCTTTTGTCATTTTTGATATAAGTTCCTTTTTGGATTATGTAAAAAACGTAAAAGAAGAATGTTTTCATATATACTAACAAGACTTGAATGAATGTTTAAATATACATAACTTCTTATTTACATGAATCACAATTTATAATATGTCAATGTTATTTTCAATTAAATTATTTTTGTTTAAAGTTGTTTGATATTTTTGGAAAACACAATTTTTTGAGAAGAATAATGGATTGTTTCCTCAAAATTAATTTTTGGAATTATGTCAAAATTATTTTCTATATAAGATTGAATTATTTAATTAGTTATTTTTCAATAATTTATCCCTATTATTCCAATGGGTTTATTTTGTTTATTATAGAATTTTATTTATCAAATCCATTTTTAATGTATTATGTTTTGATGGAATGATGTTTATGAAACCCATTATATTCTTTGTGTTATAATATGATGAATGATTTATGTTTTATTGGAACACGTAAGAGTGATTTCATTAAGAAATTAATGGGAAATATATCTCCCTCCAATGCATTCGGTAAGGATTTATATCTCATGAGATATACATGACCGGAATTGGAAATGATCTCATTTTAGTAATACATAGTTGGAATGGGAAGTGAACCCATTTTAGTAATACAGGTTCGGGATGATGATCTAACTCGGATTAGAAATAGACCTTCTCCACTATAATTGTTTGGGAAATTAGACTTGACTAATATGAAATGATTTTTAATTCTTATGTGTATTCCAAAACTTCAATGTCTATTATTATTAGTTTTGGGAATATGATCATGGATACATTATGAAATTTTATGTTTTACCCGTTTACATGATATCAAGATCTTTCATAAGAAGAATATGACTTTCAAATGAAATGTTATTACATATTATGATCCTAAAATGATTGATATATCCCTCGTTTAACCATATTGAACATTTGGTCTCACCCTTTATTATGTTTTTTCATAGGTTATGAAGAATGCTATGAAGTATGATATGTCTAAAAGGGGTCTAGTTTTTGAAGAAATAATTGTAATACTATGTATATTTCTTATTAATTTTTTTATATTCCCCAGTTTCTAAATACCATGAACCATTATGATCATGGTGTGCTTTTTAATGAATATTCTATAATTTTGAAGTAATATATAAATTTATATACTGTACTGGTTGTTATACTAATGGTATTGATTCCATCCATGTCAATAAATCCCCCTATCATATATGTGACTACCTTGGGAAAATCTATTCTTTCTCTCCTCACACAAAAAAAATGATATGGGAACTTAAAACTGCCCCTATTATCTCATTCTAAGAAATCGAGGCACTAAAAATCTATATTCCAATATCAAGAAGAACCTCCACACACTCTTGTTTGTAGTGAAAATGATGAGGCATTATTGTAACATCACAAAGTCGACATAGTCTCTCATATTGACATATTATTGTATATCCTCTGTCTTTATATATTGACTAGGAATTTGGAATGATTAGTGGTTATTCTACAATGTTATGAGATATAGTTGTTTCTACAAAAGGAATTTGAAAGGTACCTATGGAGAATTTACTAATGGTAAATACAACCCAGAGAGTACACTAGTGGACACAGAAATTCTAGACGATGAGGCTTTACATTCCCATGAAACTACCCAAATATTGGATATATATTTTTCTGATTGCTCTAGAATACCTATAGGAAAAATGTATGTAAAAATAAACGCTCAACTGAGGTGGTCTACGGATTATAATTCATTCCCTGAATAATGAAATTATTCCCTATGATTTTTGTACACTCCCAATGATGCAATAATTAAGAGGTAGAATACCATTCCCTTTTTATTCACTTTTGACAGTACCTATAACTGTAGATATCCTACGTGACAACAAAATGAGATTCATAGAATAATTATATTTCAAACAAGAATTTAATCATGTTCTTCAATCACAATATGCTCACACTAATGTAGAGGCAAATACAACCACATTCTTGGTTGATCTCGATCAAGACAAATTGGTTTTCCACATCAAATATCAACGGGAGGTCTCATTAGTTATCGTATTTTACATGGATAATGTCATTTTTGTAAAAAATTACCATAAACATGATGAAAATATATAATGACTGATATGGATGGAAACCATAATTGAATAACTAAAAAATGGTAATCATTTATAGGATCGTTCCAAAAGGGAATAGTCTTGACATAGAGAAGAAAAATTCATCATTCAAGAGTGGCCAAATGAGTTGGAATCCCTCATAAAATGAGGCTTCAACGTATTCCTATAGATGTGTATTATAGAATAATATATTCTTATTACCTATGATGAGGTTCATGATAGTTCATGTGGTTCCCATCATTTTGGGACCAGACTCTCCCACAAAATTGGTAATAATTGTTAATTTATAAAAACAAATAATTTTAACTATATATAATTCACAATTAAATGTAATGAATTATAGATTTATTATTCCATCATCCATCAACCCACTAGTTGGTACATATGTATAAATATTCTTGGACAATTACTGGATGGAGAATGGGTGTTGTGGGAACATATCCCCCAGCTATAAATAAGTTGTTTCAGTACACATTACGACCACATACTAGTTTTCCAAATGGAATGAGGCAATTCCCCTCAAGGATTTTGGTTAGCATATTATCAGAAAATTATTGATTTTAAATATTATCACCCTATTCAGTTTCAATAACCCTACATTGATGGTCAATGCCCGAACTTCTGTTCTACTGAATTAATGAAATTGTACTAGAAGTACATCATTGATTCCAACCATTCATTTAGATACAATTAAATAATAAATGGATATATATAGGCCCCCATTAAGTCTTGGAATTTTTTTTCTTCAGAAAATGGAATATAATTACATGATTTATGAGCCATATATGCTATATCTTGTTTTATGGACCATGCATACAACTACATGCACTGCCACCCAAGCGACTCCATATTCACTATTTTATGGAACTATATCATTGTTTCACATAGACGTCCATGCTTCCTAACTCTGAAATTATATATCTAAAAAATCATAGATGATGAGAAATCACTAAAGTGTATGGATGTGCTAGAATTACTCAATAAGAAAATGTTTCAATCACTGAACAACCTTATAGTTCATTAGAATAAGATTTCTTGATAATTCAATAAATTGTTTTTCCCTTACTTGTTCCTTCATGGAGAACTGGTATTGGTTTATATAACCCCAATGATACCAATAATGATTCATATAAATAAGAAACCCATGTGGGATGATCCTTAAAAAATATGTAATTTCTGCACTAATGGAGTATAATTACTGGAGAAAAATTAATGGGCTACACATTAAACCCCCAATAATGTGAGTTTTATCATGAAGTACTTTTCATGGATCCTATCACTAATAAATTTTCTTATTATCAATACATTATTCTAAATATAATATAGTGTTTTACAATATTCTTTTAAACAATACAAAAGATTTTATTACTATATGATATTAATATGCATTGAAGATATCCTTACCACATGATGTTTCACTGCATTGAGTATTTCCTTACCGCATGACATTAAAATATATAAACGAATTTCCTTATCAAATTTTGTTAATAAAACCGAAATAAATCCATACCACATGGTGTTATGATACACGAAGGATGTTACTTCACAAATTATTAGATTCAAATGAGATGGAAATGTGTGAATGAAATATGAATTAATCCCATCATTATGGGTGAGTAACATATGATTAAGGATTTTTCCATTCATGACCTAAATTGGGTTATAATTATTATTTAAATTGGATACATTGTAATTTTATGATCATAATTCTTATTTCCATATATAATATAATGGAAAAAGTCCCCCACTCTACATATAGGTTAGAACCATACTTGGAGTGTTTCATTAAAAAAACTACATGTTTCTTGATTTCAATTAGTATTGGATATATTTTCCCACATATGTCGTCATTTATATTTATATATGTAATCTATGAATGTCTACCGTACCTGTGTGCATGTTATAAATATATAGGTAATAATTTTGAATAAATAATTTTTGGCATGATTCTTGTTTACATAGGATACATAGAGACTCCTAGATCAAAAAACATTTCTTATAATAAAATATAAGTATAATAAATGATTTCCCATAACATATTTACCTGAGCTACATGGGGAATTATAATTAAAAATATAATTGTGGATGGATTCATGATCCTATAGTATTTTTAGTGATTCTCAGAACCCAAATCTTGTGTCCATCAATAATAAAAAAATATCCCTCCTTCTAAAATATGGTCAAAAAATATAAAGGCAATTTTCAATTGAGAATGATGTGTGGTTTGATTCATTCTCCAATAATATTTGTAGTTATTCCTATATTCTAAATCCTAAGTATATCAAATATATATATATATATATATATGCAACTCGCCTTGCATATAGGACATACCAATGAATGGATATGTCTATGTACAATGTGTGTCTTGATTACTTTTACCAAAAGCAATGTAGTGATTCCCAAATATAGTGTAATGAGCCAAACTACAATATATTAAAAATTCCATCTCACCACATAGATACTCAAGTAGTGAAAGGAAAGCATTTTTATGAACTATGTATGGCTTGATTCCCATACTATTAGATACATCGTGACACATTGATACAACATTTTGGACAAAAATGTGGGTTTTAACAACTCCTTCCCATAACACTCGATGGGAACCAAATATGAGTGGTGATATTCTCTCAATACAATAAGTAAATACCCCAACATATTAAATATCTTGAAATCCCTCAAAGTTTTGCCAACCTTCAGTTTATCTATTTCTACTCACACCGATCATGACTAATGTGAGATTTGGGAACCTAGAATGTCACTTTGACCCTTGTGATTATGGTTTATTCTATGTATAGATACATAACCATGTCTTAGTATCATGTAAGTAACTAAAATACAATATCTCAGTTTCACGAGGTTGAACTACAATACAACACCCTTTCCACAATAAGATGAAAAACAAAAAAACATACGAGTTTCATGACATTAAACTGCATGTAAAATTATTAGTAATATGATGTTACAATATATAAAACTGGTCTTCATATTGAAAATATAGTCCACTCTAATTTATATTTTCCGAAGAATAACATGTTCAATATTTTTTCCATGAATTCTGTAAAATAGAAGATTGTGTAATTTATATGGTTCCTGAACCATATTAAATCATAAATTATCCAAGAAAATTCTTCACATCATAAATATCTGGGTCGATATCAACAAATTCCTTGAGATTATATACAAAAATTGGAACCCCATAGTCCTTGAGATTAGTTTCTCAGTATTATCCCATGTATCAAACTAGTCAGATCAACTCATTAATCTAAATTGACACTAGTATAATTCGATGATGGATAATGAAAATGACTAATAACCTTTAATTAGTGGATGTTATACTATAAAAAAGGCACTCTATAAACCCCAGAGTTATTTTCATGACTTTATTGAATACGAACATCCATAATTTTGAATCTTTTATATGTACACACTAGTTTCCACCTCTAGTTAACTGAAATACTATTCACTAATGGTATATAATTTCCATAACCAAACTATTCAAGAAGACATAGATACTATCAAATCTATACATAATTATATTGTATTCATTTTCTAGTGAATATAATGATATCATATTCTCATACCCTTCCATTTCATTGAATTCATCTTCTACGAACATCCAATTCCATCGAGTTATTAACTTTATATATAGATATGTCCTAGTTTTACTACATTTAATCCACACAATAATATTACCATCACATGCTAATAAACTGAATGACAATGTCCCGGTTTCATGTTGTTAAAATACTTGAAATAACAGTAAATTATACTAAATGACATATGGTTAAACTTATAAGACCAAAAATTTATTCAATCTAGTCGTATTATCCTTGATTCAATGTTAGAGATAGATTTTCACCTTCAAACAAGAATGAAATTTTGAAACCTGATCAATGTAGAAGGCACTTTACCTGTCCTTGATGTTCAGACTCACTATGGGAAAAAGATTTTTAACATACATTTTCTTACATGACTATTATATAATATTAATGATAAACAAAATAATATCATTATTGATATAGGATATAGAGGTTTAGTATCATGGGATGTTAAGATCCTGCATAACTTTTACATAATAAAACAAAACCATTTATTTAAATATGTCTTATTTTTCCCTTAAAAATCTTTTTTTCTCCTTAGTACATGTAATGACATGATTTTATACATCAAATAAAGGGGCTTGAAAAGTCCTTGTAAGAGGATGAATAAGGGACATGAATCAATATAATAATTTTGAGCATAAAAATCATCATCATATAAAAATAATAGGATAATAATAATGATCATGATGGTAAATACTTTATAAATTCATAAAATGTGGCAATTAGAAAAATGAAACATCATATTTTATTTGTAAAATACCAAATGTAGTTGTGAAAAAAGATTGCATAGTTTTCACACATTACATATGTGCATAATTATAACATCACCTTTTGGAAAATAATTGTATCAGGTTTTCTCATAATGAACATTATCTAATGAGATACACCACATTACCTAATTCACTAGAGAGCTATATAATTTCATTCCCACATGTGAGACCATAACATTAACATAATCATGTATCCTACATAGAATATATATCAATCAAAAACATGAAGTAAACTATGTAATGAAATTGGATTCATAAGTATTTCACCAATCATGATTTAATGAATAATGTTTTTGTTTCGAGATAAAAATATTAAATGAACATATTTTTTATATGAAATATTGTTTTTCATAGTGAAAAATATTTCTCACGGGGGTTCAAGTTGTGTTTTGGAATGAAGTGTTATGTTGTAAAATCATTGTTTTTCTCAAAAATTTAAACTATGAACAAGTATATCAATTAAAAATTAAGGGAAATGAAAATTAAATTGTATTTTAGAAATATTAAATGTATATTCAATCAGAAATTAGGATTGAAATTGGAATAACTGAAAAAAGGGTGTAGGGTGTCAAAATCCCCTTACGTTATGACTGAATATGTTTTTTACATGGTATTAAAATAGTAGATAATAAAATTAGATTCATTAAATACATTATTCATAACCTTTTTATACATTTACATGATTTATTTTAATTTTATTATGATCCTTTATATTTATTTTGATGAGTTATGGAGTTTAATTTCTTCATTCTGGGATCATTTATTAATGGATTCAGGTTTAGTTAAGTTATATATCATTGTAGAAGTTATTTTAAATTAAGAATAATCAAGTAAAAGTGAAATTATTTTATTTTTCACATCATTGAATTTAAATTAACTCATACGTCATTTGTTTTTTTGTTATGAGGAAGATCCATTTGATAATATATTAAGGAGACATTCTTGGTTTATTTTGGTGGTTTTTATGACAATCATTATACAGATTCATTTTAATTAATATTATGCTTATAACTTAGTCACATAATATTTAAAAATTATAATATATATATTTTATCGGGTGTAACAACAATAATGGTTTTATGGCCATCCTTGATGGTGGTAATATGAAAAAATAGAAACTCATCATCCATGTAGGGAGCGAATCCACATGTAATTTGAACTATTTTAAATCTATAATAAAAAAAGAAGAAAACATATTAGATTATGTATATTACCTTAACACAATATAATTCAATTATATATATGATACCACAGTTAGCATACCACTTTGATGTTGTCTTTTTGAGAACCTTCCTAAGGCATTTGTGTTTGGTATTTTTTAGAGACCAGCTACTCCTAGACAGGGTAAGTGTATTGGGAATGGAATTAAGAATAATTTAGAAATATATAAGGCATATAAGTTGTTACTGGAAGATAAACTGGGGGCCTTATTTATAGTTGAGAAAGATTGGTCTTTTTTGATTATTTTATTAATTTGTTTATTAGTTTCGTCTCAAGACTACCAATATTTTTGATTACCACATATAAATATAGTAAATGCTTTAGGGGAGTTTGAACATAAGGGTTTTTACATCATCCATAAATCATCAATGACTAAACAATTCAGGTATTTAATTTATATCACAAATTATTGTATTTCTTTATTAACAAAAAATTCATTTTTTTAAAAATTTCCAATAACTCACCCTAAATATTTTATAATTTAACACCCCAATATTTCATAGTACGTTATTTCTTCAATTTAATTCATTAACTTTCACTACATGCAACACCTATTTTAAGCGCACCACGACTTACCAAACATGCCGTTCAAAAGCAGTTATGATTAGTATTAACTGAGTTTTGAACTTTATATAATGATTATAATTTTAGAATCCATATTATGAGTTCCTTAGACATAATGTAAGAACAAATTCAATTTTTATTTAAAGGAAGTATTTTTCAGAAAATACAATTTTATCGCCTTTGGAGGGAGAACTTTTTTTAAATCCAATATTTGACACTTTTATATATACAATATGGAAAAATAAACTTCTTCTTTAGAATAGGGCGATATAATTTTATTTTTGATAAATTTTAGGTTTTTTTATAAATTTAATATATTTGGGAATAGTGAAAAACACTAAATTTTAATTAAAAATAGCATTTTTAATTGAACTAATTTATAGTGTTAAATTATACATTTTAATGGTTTGGAAGTATAAATAGATTATATTTTTAAAATTTAATCTAATTCTGGTCATTGTATGTAGTTTCACTTTAATGTTTGTCATAAACAAGTGTTAATCATTTGATAGATATTGTTTCTAAAAAATAGGCTTTTTGGTTTCAACAATGGGAATTAGTTTATTATTTAAAAAATGAAACATATAAGTTTTGAATTTGGTAAAATAGACTTTATTTTTGAATTCGGAATATTAAAATTAGCTTAGGTTGATTTTTCGGTACTTTTCTGAAGACATTCAATTTTGGATGAATAGTGAAAAACACCGAGTTATTGATTAAAACTGATTTTTTTAAGAAATTATTTATTTTATTTAAATTAATTTATTTTAAAATAGATAAATAATACCTATATAAGTTCAATTTAATACATTGGAGTCAGTTTATCAAAATTTTAGATATATAAAAATTTTATTGAACTTTTCACTGTCTTTTACCAACCTCCTAGAAGAATTTTCAAATTTACATAAAATATAATTTTACCACTTCTGTGAGTGGAATTTTGAAAATCTGAGAGAAACGGTTAATATCAACAGGTTAAATGTGGTTTAAAAAGATAAAAATAATTTTTTTATGAATAGTAACTTTTGAGTTTTATTTACCGTAGTTAAAGATAAATAGGGTAATTTAAGGTAAAAGGAATAATGTAATAATTCAGAATTACCTTAAAAATGTCCTAACCATGTTAGATGAGTAATGGCCGACCATGGGAATAATTGGGTTTAATTTATGACCCAATGGAGCCACTTATGAATGATAATGACACTCTAGATTAATTAATTTAAAGTAAAGGAAAAATTGACAAAAACAAAAATCATTTAGTAATTAATTTTTATATGTAGTTATATAATTGATATATTTGACAATAAACATTCATTGGAAAGCTAAAAATATTTCCTAAATCATGGTATCTTTTTTATAATTTATAGAAATTTAATAATTTTATTTATTTATGTCACAATAATGATGTAGTCTGTACCTCATTAATAATTGATTCGAATAAATTAGATTATAAATATTAAAATAATATCTGAAACGTGTCCAATTTTTATTTGATGATTTTATTTCGACCATGAGTCATCTTATCTTAGACTCTAATGATTTTTGGAACATTATAAACTGAATATAATTATATAATAAAATAATATTTTTATATTTTCCAAAAGATCCCCTCCCCCACCTTATAAAAGGATACCACTTATATAAAATTTCTCACACATATCAAGCCTTTAGGATCGTCCAAACACTGCAAAATTAAGCTTCCTACTTCCCTATACTCCACCTAGAAGCCTTAATTTAGGCATAAGGAATTTCGAGATGTCCTTTTCGTTCAATCCAAAGGGAGTCACCCAAATTAAATGTAACTGTTTCTCTTAACTTCATTTCTTTTATTTTACTTCTATAACCCCTTAAATCTTTTTATTACATTATTTTATAAGAAAACCAGTATCCTCAATATACTAAGATGTTTTTCTGAGAATGGATTCGAATTAAACTTACACACACATCCAACTAATTGATGAAGAACAAAATGTTTTGGTGGATGGAAAACTAACGCCTCACGAAACGATGATTATTCAATTACCTCATCCCGCCTCTCATGGTGGACGTTATGATGTCACTATATTTATATATGATATATATTATTTTTATGTTTTCTTCATGTTTCTGTATTTTTATTTTATATCATACCTTAATGGTTTCCATTTTGAGTAAACGTGATAATTTCATTTGAGGAAGTGTGAACTACCACCCCTTCAATGTGATATGACTCGTTAATAACATACTTGGGATGTATAAAGGATGTAGATAACAATATTATATATGATATTATATTGCAATTATAATATAACTATGTATAATTATGTTTTAAGACCATTAAAATAAGAAATAGAAATGAAACTAGCGTTGATCACTACGTACGACTTACCGTCTCCATGAACGGTGAATTTCATTCTGACCCAAAAATGATATCTAATGTTATAAATACATGTATATATTGAATATATATGATATATATGATATATAAATCATGAATATAATTCTGGATATAATGAAATTTTGACCATGAGAACAACTTGTAACTATTAGGTGTTCATTTTTTACTCAAGTGCCAAATATCGATAAAACGAACGTTATTAACATAAATGATTACATAATGTTTATTACATGGTAATATGTGATATAAATGGAATAATAAACATGAATAATGATCTTAAGAAAAAATAAATTAACTTTAGTTTATTATTCAGGATATTAAAGAATGAACGGGTCAAGTTGGACACGAGGTAAGGGGTTTTCAACTCACTCATTATTTCCATGAGATTCTTGTTATATTGTCACTATTTCCTTTTGTGTGGTGTAGTACTACCAATAAACGTATTTTTTGTATAATACACATTAATTTATGTGTATTTAAATCTTCATTCTATGATACTTATTTCATGTGGTGTATGTTTCATAAGTTACATAATTGGTATGGGTTAATTTCACAATCTCTTCATTATCTGAGGTTGTTTATACATAATTATCTACTAAGAACTATTTATCATCCACATCCATGCTTCTTAAAACTTTATTTCAAAACATTATTAGTATTTTATAGATGATGGGTTAAATTCATTTTACCCTTTTTTGACATTTTATAAGTTGTTTATAAAGGAATATTTCCATCATTTTCTAAACAATGTACATTTTAACCTTTTCAACAAAATTATGATAAGAATGTTTTTAACTTATATGACGGGTGAAACTATATTACGTGGTTATAAAATCATAGAAGCTTTCATTATAAGATTATAATAATATTTTCAAAATAAATTTTTTATTTATAATTATGTTACTCTTAAATGATTTCAAAATATAAAGAGACATTTATATAAAAAGGTGTGGATTTCATCTATGTCAACATCCATTGATTGATTTTATGTTTTTTTAACATGAATTATTATGATACAAAACATCCATATTTTATTGAAGGTTTTGTGATATGTTTGACTGTGGATGTTCTATTTGTATACCAATCATATTTTATGGTTAAAGTATTGACATTTCATATGATTGTTTTAATACGAATGTTTATATTATATTTCAACCTTTTCATATGAGGAATATATTGGACTAGTAAGTGACGAGTGGAGCCCTCTATAGATCCTAGATGCATCAGTAGGTATCATGAGGCAACTAGACTTAAATTGGCTGAGGACTTTCCCAATTTTGATATGTAGTTCTTGACGAATCCTTAATCATTTTTAGACTTATTTGCTGAGGCCTTCACAAAAAGTTTCAGAATGTCCAACATTATACATTCCCTCATTATGAAAATAATATTGACGGTTCATGTGGTCATTTGACTAGTACAATACCCGTGATTCTGTTTTATTGTGGAATTATTTACTCATCTCATATTCCTTCCATAAAAGTATTCATTTTTATTATTGGTAAAGGCATGTGGTTTCAATTATTCACCATGCTTAATATTTATGTTATCTTCCGCTGAATTGATTACACTTATAGAGCATTTGAGCTCACCCCATTCTATTTTTTATTATTCCCATGATTCCAAGAATTGTATTGTGTTTGATATGTATGGTTAAGCTAAGGAAATAATGGCATTCATAAAGGATTATTTATGTTGTGTTTTATGTTACAAAGTGTAATGTAACATTCTTGTATGTAATCTATTTTCCAAGACTGCTAAACCAATCGGTCCTTTGGGACTTGATTCCTTGTAATCGTGCCAATGTTATGTAATAATGCACCGACTCAGGGTAACTAGGGTCGAGGTGTAACATATAATGGGTAGGATTCAAAAATTATGCCTGTTTTATTGAAATAATTATCTCAATTAGATAAAATAAATTTTTAAATAAAATCCTCTTTTATTTGAAAAAAAGTGATTTTAATAATATCATTAATGTTATGAACCATAGAAACATTAATTAACGTCTAATAAAATTATCTTATATTTATAATACAACATAAACCTAATTTATGAATTTTTTCAACAAAAATATACCTTTTTAAAAAATATTATATATATTATAAAAATATAAATAAACTTTTACATTTCAAAAAAAAAACAACAAATAATTTATCATTTAAAAAAATATTAATATATAATATGGTATAATTATATGATACTTTCATATATACAATTAAAAAATTTTATTTTTACATTCATAGATGATGTTACTATTCTAATGATCGGACTACTATTCCCAATATTAATTTTACTATTCCAATGGTAAGGTTTATGTTTGAATGGTAGGGGTTTCTTATTTTTTTTAAAGAACATATTTTAATGTCCATTTATAGGGCATGTTTTCTAGTGGGATCAATATTTGATTCATTGGATTTATGAAATAATCACAAAATGTAAAATTCCATTGATAAAATTTTTATTTTTTAAATTCCTCAACTAATGAAATTCCATATTGAATTTTTTTTACATAATATCATGATAAAAATTTAGGGTATTTACCCATTATTTAATCATATAGTTCCCATGTCTCTTAATAAAACCTATTGTTTCTCAATAAAATCTTTAACATGTCATAATTGTTATTGTTATGAACCTTTTATTTCCGATCAAAACTCATCACCATCTTCTCCTCATTAGAGAGATCATTTACTTGATGTACCACTTCTAATGTTTAGTATATATAAGGAATCTGTTGTTTACTTCCTCAGAAAAGATATATGGAATACATCATGCACATGATATAAGATTTTTTTTAATTTAATGATGATATGATACTTCTTATATGAGATCTATGATCTCAATGGGGCCAATGAACCTTGGGATATTCTCTTGTTCTTTCCAAACCACATGACTCTCTTCCATGGTGATATTCGTAGGAAAAATATGTCTCTAAAATCTCTTTAAAAGTCCCTTTGATGGGTTACCAAAATTTCACATTCCATAATTTTCTCATTTATGTATTCCACATTTCTTTATTCTCTTTCTTGATCTAATCTGATCCTCCTCAACACAGTTGGTGCTGATTTCGTGGTTCATCCTCATTAACCCTTCATGTGGAGTTGATCAGATGTTTCCTTACTACTACCTAGTGCCTTATCCGAACGATGGTGTTCAAAGATCAATAATAGAAGTTATGATCATGGATTTGGAGGGAAATTTTGCAATGAGATCGACTACACTGTTTAATTTTATTGAGCATTTCACAATGATTTTTACTTCTTATGATCTATGAACGGAAAAATTCAGTTTTTGAGGTCTCAGGTGGAGGCTGAGGGAAGTGGTTTTCTTGATGTAGTAAGCTATGACTTTGGATGTGATTTATTCTATTTTTTTATTATTTTCATGATTCTTCATTCTAATTAAAAGAAACTTCATTCTGGTTTTTGGTCATCCATGTTTCACATGGAGCGGCGCTGCATTTTCTAGTGTAATTGGGTGGGAGACCTTGAAAGAGGGAGTTGTGTGATGACACCCTTAATCCTTCTATGCGTCATCTCTTTGATGGTCGTATGGGTTCATTGGCATGTCATTTACTCAGTGTTTTTCCATATTTTCATTGTGTTGCATCATGATGACATTTCATAAGTTATCATAATGATATGTCAGGTGGGTGGATCGTAAGAGAATAAGGTGTCCTGGAAACTTTCATTTGGCTCTCCTCCACACTTTGTTAGTTGGAGAGGTGCTCTAACATGTTCTGTAAACTTCACTATGAATCATCTTTGCAGAAGGGAAGATGTTATATCTTAATGGATCTCACAGTTATGATGACTGGCAAGGGTGGCGATGAGGATTTCTGATTACTACATGGAAGTTTTTTTTGGTCTGGTTGTTATTTTGAAACACTTTTTCAATGGATTGTTTCCTTTCATGTAATGGTTTTCCTCTTTCCCATTACTAAAAGTGGATCTTCCATTATATATTCAATAAAAGGGGTCTTGATCCTCAACCCTTAAATAAATTCCCTTAGATTATTTTAGCATATCATTTTGACTAAATATATGTATATTTTATATGTTTTTGGATGGATGTAACCATCTCGGTCATCAATTGCATAAGATTATGCCCAATCAGATTTCATTCACTAACTTCATCCAAATAGGTTGGATTTCTCTATATCTTCACATATAGAGGTTCATTTGGATCCATCTAAATACATAAGTATAAATTGTTGTTGTGTTAGAACCATATTAATGGGAGAAAATGATCCCATGAACATTTAAATTCAAATGACCATTATCATAGAATTTACTAAACCTTCTAAATAGTTATTTTTCATTGGACATCATTTTAGGTGTTATAATCCTTGTTGAAATTAAATTTAGTTATCAAATAATGATGAATAAATTCTCTGACTTTAGATTTTAACTTGGTTCATGATTAGATTTGATCGAAATAGGAATCCCATGTAGCATAACCACATTATTTATGTATATCTTTGATAGTTGTTCAATAATGAGAAATTCATGAATTGAAATGAAATGAGAAGTATTGGTGGTTCGATCCAGCAATATCCATATCAGGTTGTTTCATTTAGATGTATTAGGGAGACAAGTGATGAAGTACATATTTATATTATCTTATTTCCAAGTGGTCATATTAATTGTTTACATCATCCCTTTGGACTTATATTATTGATATTTGACTTACATATCCTCTACCATGATATGTACTCAACAATATCCTTCTTCGTGTTGTCCAAACAGAAGTTATCTTGAATATCACGATACATCTAGGTACCTAAATTATTGATAAAGAATGATTATATGTGTGCATTATCCAATATCTCTATCATTATTATAAGTAATAAAGGTACAGGAATCCTAGATCCATATTAAATAACAACATCATTATCCATGTGGATTTCATGTGCCTTTACTTCAATCAATTCTTTCACCTTATTTTTTACTTTTAGATCATCCCGTTCTTCTTCCTAGGTCTTCTCTTTGATATATGGTCTAGAAAGAATATTCAAAAGGATGGATCAATTATCTTTTATTATGATTTTTTGAATCCATCCTTTAGATATCCATGAATATTATGCCTTTCTCAATTAATGTCATGAATAGAGTAGAATATATTTTTATACTAAGAGAATCATCAATCATGTTTTCCATTTCTATAATGTAAATAATAGAGAAATCATAGTCTTTGATTAGATCTAACCATATTATTTTATTCATGTAGATCTTATTTTTTTATAAAATATAATTTAGACTGTTATGATCAGTATATATGTGGCTCTTATAACCATATAGGTATCGCCTCCCAATATTTAATGAATGTATTATATCTTCTAACTCTATATCATTAGTCGAGTAGTTATATTCATGGATCATTGACTATTTTTTTGGTGCATGATATCACATATATTATTTCACATGAATAAAAAACTGAATCATTTCTTTTATGCATCCCTGTATATCTCAAAACCTCACCCACTGGTTTGTAGTCTGAGTAACGGTACATTGATTAGACTCATATGGAGCTACATTAATTATTACTCACATTCTTCTTTATGAAAAACATTAATCCTTTTCTTGCTATCTTATTTACAAGGCTATAAAATAATGTGAAATTTCCCAAAAAAATGTCTTTAGTACCCATATATGATAAGGAAACTATGAATTTTGATGACATTATTGGGTCTAAGAATCCTCCCAATTTATTTTTTCATTGATGGGTGCTCATAAATTCACTCAGTAGTTATCATATCCCCTATGAATGTGACATGCTGCACAAAAAAATCACACTTGCTAAAATTCATGTACAATGTATCATTCATTAATGTCACCTGGAAAATCCTTAGAAAATATACACGTTCCTCGTTTATCTTAGAGTATTTGAGAATATCATTAAAGAAAAATACATATTGTTTTTTCCTTTTTCTATATAAATACTATATTCATCATATACATGATGAATTTCGAGGAATTAGTAAGTTCGAATGTCATCACTAATAATTCATAATGCCCATACTTAGTACCCACAACAATATTTTTAAATTCTTCATTATTCACCAATAGTTAAAGAAATATAGGATAAGGATCCACCTTGGAAAAGTACTGAGATTATTGTGTTTTATCGAACTAGTCATTAATCCATAGATTATGATACATTTTCTCTATGGTTATCTTATGGAGCTCCCGTTAATCGATATACTACTACATTGATCCCTCATTTTTCATTGTGACGAGCACTATAGAAACCCAATTTGATGAAACCATTCATAAGAACCCTCCTTCTAAATTCTCTTAAATATACTTCTTTATGTCCCCAAGTTTGATAAAGGCCACCCAGTAGAAAAATATTCAGATTGGAGTGGTTTCACGTATATGTTCTATTGAGAACCCTACCTCATGATCATGGGGAATTATAATTAACTCTTTAAGAAATATATCCTCGTATTCTCTCCTAATGGAAATTTCCACCAGGATGATTCCTTTCTTTGACTCAATGAATTTATCAGGTCATTGTTCTTCATAGGGAATCAACAACCACAACATTTATGAATTTTTCAAAGAATGTTATTTGTCATCCACTAATTTTAAGATGAGCGTAAAATAGGTTGAAATTTGAAAATATATTTCCTTTTATTAAAATTTGATATGTTATATATATAATGAGATCCAATCCATTCCCATTATATAGTGTAATTCATCCAAGGGAAGTAATAAAAGATTCATTAGTGAATATTCTAATATACACAAACAGTGGAAGGGTCCAACACATGGGATGTAGTGACTGCACCAATGGGTGTTTTTATAGATATCTCCACTTCATGGAATCCGGAATTCAATTAAATATTTATATAAAATTTACAGGATATAATTGAATGTTTATAAACAGAATCAAATAAATAATTAATTCTTGATAAATAGGATGTTTTCCATTTATGACATTTTTTTACTCCAATTTTGGTGTAGTGATAGAATATTATTTCTTCTTTTTCATTGGGTTTGGTGGTTTTTAGTGATGATTAAACTCTAGGATTTATGGTTTTGTTCACTGTCTAGTATATTTCCCTTTATCCTTAATGTTTAAGCTTTGACCCATGGGTGGTGCTCTCCCTTCCTCCATCATTTTGTTTATCTTCATGATATCCCGAAAAAATTCATGAGCTTGGTGGACTTATCACCAAAACTTGAATCATTTTACCACCCCTTTAATGAAATTCCCATAACTCTTCTTACTACATTTTTTACATGTGTATCTTTGGAACCTCTTTTATACATTTTCAATTAACCCAATGGTTTTGAACTCCATTCTTCTTTTCTTACCTACAGAACCATTGAACCATTATCCGAACTCCATATCTACATTGAGAACACATAAAACTAGTTCATTATAACTCACAAAGTCATAGATATATATATCCTTTCAAAGGTGATTTTTAAAACCACTCATTAATATATATATTTTTATATAATTATTCCTCAAAAAAACCCACTGAGTTTATTTGAGGCCTTGTGCAGTTTCCATCATAAGTAGTAACATATTCCGCAAAATTTTTCTTCACCTATATAAATTCTATCATACACATTATTGAAATATATATTGGGTCATAATTATTAAAAATATATTTTCTTATAGTATTACTGGTTCTTATCTTATATTTTATCTCTCTACTTGGTGTTCTTTATCAACTACCAATATTAATTGGCTTCTCCATCGAAATGATAGATGGATGTTGTGACCTTCTCCTTATGAGAATAGTGAAGCACAAAAAATATATTCTCTATTGATTTCATGTAGAGACCCGAAGCCTGACTTACATGAACATTACATTATATTTGCGGAATACTTAGTACATAACAAAAACACACACTAAAGGATCATAATAGTTTAGTGTCTTTGGAAACTCGGAACGTAATCTTCTAATCGTGGTGAAAAATCTTCAATATCTCTCATAAAGATCATACCCTTTTTTTATACCTAAAACCTTTCTTTATATCCTGGGGAAAAGAAAACATAAAGGGGTGAGCTCAAATGCTCAGTAAGGGTAAACAAAAGAAATATCAATCACATCATATACATAAGCACATAACTATTGGAAATCTTAACCTCCAAAAGAGATCATAATTTCATAACATGGGGTAAATCATGTCAGTGAAATGTAATCACAATAATCATAACATAAAACATGAAACTTTGTGGCATTCACACATAATCATAGAGAATCATTTCTTGTTAGTCAAGACTCATTGCCAAGACTATCTTAGTGGACAAAGTCCCTTTCTGAATCGAGTAACCCTCGTTTCAGTCCTGTTTCACTGAACCGGTATAACCTACCATTCTAGCCATGTCTATCTCATGAGATATAAAATCTTTACCCAATGCATTGGAGGGAGATATAGGTCCCACCCATCTCATAATGAATCCTTTCTTATGTGTGCCACAAAATCATAAATCATACATCATTGCATAACCCATGTAATAAAAATGGGATTCTTAAATAACATGACATCATAAAACCATTCATATAAGAGAAAGGAATTCATAAACATAATTCCATCACAACATAGTCAAATCAATGTAAAAATATGGATATAAACAGAACCCTTTATTATCTTAGATGAAAAATAATTTTGATAAAACACTTGAATTGAATTCTTGAGGAAAATATCCTTTTTTCTTCAAAATCAATTTCTTTTCACAAAACATCATGCAATTATAAAAGAAATATATTTTATTGAAAATAGTCATGAAATATTTTTGAGGAAGGTTCATTAAAAAAAGGCTTTATAAAACCGTAAAAATCAGTTCGTGCCGTATAAGTTAAAAAAAACATTCTTCGTACTTTTGTCAGAAAAGTCAAAAAGTACCTCGTATGAAAAACGACAAAAGATTCCTTTCATATCTTTTACTAAAAACTCACCGAAGGGTAAAATTGGATTTAAACAATTGTAGGTGGATGGAAATAAAATTACATATTGAAGAAACATGGATGTGGATGATAAAATACACCCCAGTAAATACCAAAGTATAAACAATCTCGGATAAAAATGAGATTGTGATATTTCCCTTACCTTAGGTCCGATTTGCTTTGTTCATGTCCGGAGCTCCTGTATAATGGTTTAAATAATGTTATTGACTTATTCATGAATCATACATATTGATATGATATCATATATGGTCATATTATTAGCTTCTTGTTAGTAATATTTCATTGTTACTTGTTACTCGGGTCTTTATAACTTTTTGTTCTTATGCGTGTTTTGTCGAATAAATTATTATTCTTATCTTTAGGTTATAGATAATTCATTTAAAGAATGGTATTAGTGTATTATATACCATATTCATTCATTCAATTCATTTATATAATCATTATGAAATGAAGATCATGTAGAACGAGTCGCATCACATCGTGGAGACGGTATTCCGTACGTACGCACGAGTGATGATATCGTTCCTATGATCGTGGAATTGTATTGGAGTATATATATATTATTTCAGTATCAATATTACTTCATAATAATCATATATAGTTACTCATTACACCATTATACCCATCCTTGTAAGGTGATGGTGGAAAATAGATTACACCACGGCGTGGAGACGGTATTCCGTACGTACGCACGCGCGGTGATTTCATTTTTCCATAGGATGGATAGAAGGTGAATAAGGGTTGTTTCATACATATAATAACATATCAGTATGTAAGTAATACTGATGTTATTACTTTATCATGAAACAACTAAAGAAGAAGAAGTTGAAGAAGAGAGAAATTGAAAAGATCGGTAATGGATATTACCTCTTCTTTGGAACGCCTCTTTGAATCCTCCACTTACGGAACTAAGATTGGTCTTTGGAGAAGACCAGGACCTCTAGGATTATTCTAGGGAAGTGTAGAGGATAAAATGGAAGGGGTTGGCCGAGCTTGAGTGCTCAAATTGGTGTGAGGAGGAGGGGGAGGAGGTACCCTTTTATAAGGGAGGAGAGGGGCACCTTAGGAATATCTCAAAATATTATTTTATATTAAAGTCAAAATCGTTTTATAATGGTTCCAAAGGTTCTTATTTCGAAGCTAAAGTGGGGATGGGTAGAAATCCTATCAACCAATAGGATTTAGACAAGTTTAGGGTATTATTTTAACCTTATCAATTAGATTTAACTCTAAGTTAATTAATTTAACTTTTACCATGTCTTATTGTTTTCTTTCACTATATGGTTAATACCCTTACTATAACATGCCAAACGAACCCCAAATTGTTTATTATTAATATATATATCCTTATCTAAGTCATTTTGGCCGAACCTTAGATTTTTAGGAATAAAATAACAATTAATAATATAATATTTGATTTAAAAACTAATTTGTGTCAATTTTGACACTATTTGATTTATGATTTTTGTGAAAGTCATAACAGAATTATATGTTCTAACAAAGTTGATTAAATCAACACTAATATATCATAGTAACCTAGAAAATTAGTGGAATTCATAACAAGTCTCAAATTACATTTATTTTGGTGTTTATATTATCAATTATGTCAATATTTCATTAATAAGATAATTACTGCATCATCTTTGTGTCATAAATAAATTAAATTATTTAATGTCTAAAAATTATAAATAAAATATCATTATGTAGGAAATCGTTTTAGCTTTCTAATGAAGATTTACAATCGAATTTATCTTATGTATAACCCTATATTAAAAATGTTTTAGTAAATAAACTATGATTTTAACTCTTTTAACTCTTCTTTGAATTAAATAATAATAAATGTCCTAATCTAATCCAAGTGGGCCTAAATGATAATATTTTACACTTAAGGTTGTTTTTGTTTGAGATACACTTGTCCAATAGGATTAGGACATGTGTTAGGGTAATATTAATATCATTGTTACCCTTAATTACCCTATTTACTTTTAACCGTGGTAAATAAAAGTAAAAAGTTACTATTCACCAAAAATTATTTTCATCTCATTGAACCACATTTTACTTACTGACATCAACCGTGTCTCTCAGATTTTTGAAATTCCATTCACAGAAGTGGTAAAATTATGTTTTATGCGAAATTCAGTTTTTAACCTACCACTTAGTGGTTTCACTATTCATCAAAAATTAAATGTTTTCAGAAAAATGCCAAAATTTCATCCTAAGCTATATTTCATATTACAAATTCAAAAATGAAGTCTATTTTACCAAATTCATAACATAGAAATTGCATTAATTAATTTTATAATTAAATCCCGCTGTTAAAACAAATAGCGTGTTTTTAAGAAACAATATCTATCAAAAGATTGACACTTGATTATGTCTGGTATAAATGTGAAATTACATCCAATGACCAACATTGTATTAAATTGTAAAAATATATTCTAAATATACTTTAAAACCACTCAAATTAATGATTTATCACTATTAATTATTTCGATTAAAAAAGTTGTTTTTAATTATAATTTTGTAATTTTCACTATTCATGAGAATATGAAAGTTATCCGAAAAGTACCAAAATTTCACCTTAGGCTAAATTCAATACTCCTAATCCATAAATGAAGTCCATTTTGAAAAATAAAATTTACAAAATTTCAAAAAGTGGTTATTACTATTCACAACAGCTATTTTTAATAATATCTTAATAGCATATCGTTGTTTAGCGAAACTTGGTGTTGCGTACAACACACGCTATCGAGGAAGGTCGCGATTGCGTGTAATGAAAGGCAAGTCAAGGATGTGTGTTGTGCAAGCTCCTTTTGGTGTAGTGTAAAACACAAGACATTAATTAAATTAAAAAAAATATTGTTAATAAAATATCAGGCTGTTACATTCTACCCCCCTTAAAATGAATTTCGCCCTCAAAATTCGTCGGGGGTTATAAATGGTTTACTATTCGAAAGTTTCTTTAATAAAGATCCACATCGTAAAAAGGAATACCAAAACTTGGCTTTAAAAACTAAAGTATGAAATGTAACGATTACCCAAATAAACTAATCACTGGGTTTCCAGAGAGGTGAAAATATGGATATGGAATAGAAATCTAACCATCATGTTCTGATGGAGAGTGGTAGAGAACATGGCTATGGAAAAGCCAGTAATCACAAATCCATATATTTGTGATGATATAAGGTACCATCTGATTCATCAGGTATAAGATCACTAGGACAACATTTTTGGTTTTCAAGATCATTTCCCTAAAGTTGAAAATTTGCTTAGAATAAATACTTACTTTATTTTGGTACAATCTCACTGTTGTTTGTGCCTTGAACAATTTCCTCTTCATCTCTTAAATAAATGAAGTTGAATTTGTTATTTGTGAAGTGTTAGCAGATTATGTGATAGAATGATGGGTCATTCCATCTGTCTCAAACAAAAGGTTAGAAAAAGTTATTAAATATACATAAGTCATTCTATAGTGAGATTAATCACATATGGTTCTTAAAATGGACTTATACTTCATATATCATACTGCTTAATATAATAAAACTAGTTTCTACTAAACAGGGACTTCCTGTAGGCTAGTGGTAGGCGATAAAGGCCAGTCGCACTTCAGTTGTGGGTTCGATTCCCACATCCTTGTCCGACGCGATGGGATGTCGCCCGTCCTGCAGGTTGTCCTTTTTCTAAAACTACATTACTATAACATCCCATCAATAATATCGAAAATCTTCTATCCTTAAACAATACTAACTTATGTCCAACATAATTCATTTTAATCTTTAGGCTTGTCCATAATACTGCAGTCCACTCTCATAATACAGTGAAAACAATTACCAGAGATTTAATACCATCGATGATCCCCATATATCATAAGATATGTTTTGTTGGTCAGATTCCAAACATTCAAAGTCCTTAATCGTGTATTCTCTTGAATATCTTAGTGAAAACATGAATGTAGTTAAAAGTTAACACTTTCCACATACCAAAATCCTCAAAATTCTATATACTCAAACCATGATATCACTTAGTCCTTATATCAATCATGAGCTCATGAATACTGTCATACATTTCGTTTTCTCGTTTTCCCTTCATTATGCACATATCATCTTATTTCCAAAAAAATATCTCAATCACTTTGAATTCCACATTAGACCAATACATAAATATTCCAATACTTTATGATACAACATTATTTTGGAATCCCATTACATAAACACTTAATCATTCCACCACATCGTTGTCATATTGAACATCTCCAATAGTGATCGCATGTGACTTCCCTTTGTCCTTTGCCTTAAGAGGTTGCTCACGTCGATCATCACTAACCCTTGGATTAGGGCATTTATTAGCATAATGCCCCATTTCCTTGCACTTGAAGCATTGAAGTGTTGGTTGTGCGTTCTCTGTAGTGTTTTCTTTATTCACTTCATTAGAATCCCTTTTTCCATTACTTCGACACTCAGCTGCTCGATGACCTTCTTTTCCACACTTAAAACATTTTCTAGTCCCTTTAAGACAATCTCCACCATGCTTCTTTCCACACTTTGTGCATAAGGAAACATTCATCTTCTTTTCGCCATTATTCTGAGATTTCTCCTTGAACTCCATCTTTCGTTTCTTGTCAAAACCATGAGATGGATATGTAACACCAACTCCCATTTCTACCTTGATAGCACAACACACAATTTCTTCATAGCTACTGAAGTCTCTTATAGCTAATGCCCTTCGAAGACTTGGTTTTAAGCCACTGAAAAATTGATCAACTTTACTTTCAGGTTGGATGATAATGCCAGATGAATACCTTGCAAGTCTTGTAAAATTCGCTTCGTATATACCAACAGATTCATCATCCTTCTGTTTCAGCTCAAGAAACTCCTTTTCCATCTTCGTTCGAAGAATACGAGGGAAGTACTTACTGAAAAACAAGTTCTTGAACTCGTCCCATTCCATGGACTCAATTTCATCTCTTGGCCTCGTATTCTTGATAAGATTCCACCATTGATCAGCTTCACCTTCCAAACGATATACTGCTATGATGACTTTATCATGTTCAGAACATTGAAGAACTGAAAATATCTTTTCAGTAGTACTAATCCATTGTTCAGCAACTAATGGATCAGTAGACCCACTGAAAGAAGGCGGACGCTGCCTCATGAAGGATTCAACATAATGTTGCTCCTTCCTTTGCTCGTTTGGAAGTCATGCATGATTCATAGCTTGAGAAAGTTGTGTGAGCATGGCTACATGATTTTGCATTCCAGCTCCCATATCGTTTGGTTGCTCCGGGGGACAATCATTGCATTGTCCATTGCATTGATCAACACAGCTCCTTCGGGTTCCAGCCATCGTCTAAAACCCCAAACGAATAGTGTGAGAGGCAAAAATCATGATAGGGAAAACAACATAATAAAGAGGTAGTACCCTCAATATCTAACATCTTAGGTTAAATTATAAGATCGTTAGTGCAATTCTAGGACTATAACCTATACGTATACTTAACCTTAGAGACATCCCTAGACATACCTTAGAAATATCTCTAGGGATCTCACTAACGTTTTCGCATCCTAGTTTCCAAAGGTTGACTAAACCTTTCCTCTGATACCAACTGTAGAGACCCGAAGCCTGACTTACATGAACATTACATTACATTTGCGGAATACTTAGTACATAACAAAAACACACACTAAAGGATCATAATAGTTTAGTGTCTTTGGAAACTCGGAACGTAATCTTCTAATCGTGGTGAAAAATCTTCAATATCTCCCATAAAGATCATCCCCTTTTTTTATACCTAAAACCTTTCTTTATATCCTGGGGAAAAGAAAACATAAAAGGGTGAGCTCAAATGCTCAGTAAGGGTAAACAAAAGAAATATCAATCACATCATATACATAAGCACATAACTATTGGAAATCTTAACCTGCAAAAGAGATCATAATTTCATAACATGGGGTAAATCATGTCAGTGAAATGTAATCACAATAATCATACCATAAAACATGAAACTTTGTGGCATTCACACATAATCATAGAGAATCATTTCTTGTTAGTCAAGACTCATTGCCAAGACTATCTTAGTGGACAAAGTCCCTTTCTGAATCGAGTAACCCTCATTTCAGTCCTGTTTCACTGAACCGGTATAACCTACCATTCCAGCCATGTCTATCTCATGAGATATAAAATCTTTACCCAATGCATTGGAGGGAGATATAGGTCCCACCCATCTCATAATGAATCCTTTCTTATGTGTTCCACAAAATCATAAATCATACATCATTGCATAACCCATGTAATAAAAATGGGATTCTTAAACAAAATGACATCATAAAACCATTCATATAAGATAAAGGAATTCATAAACATAATTCCATCACAACATAGTCAAATCAATGTAAAAATATGGATATAAAAAGAACCCTTTATTATCTTAGATGAAAAATAATTTTGATAAAACACTTGAATTGAATTCTTGAGGAAAAAATCCTTTTTTCTTCAAAATCAATTTCTTTTCACAAAACATCATGCAATTTTAAAAGAAAAAGATTTTATTGAAAATAGTCATGAAATATTTTTGAGGAAGGTTCATGAAAATAAGGCTTTATAAAACCGTAAAAATCCGTTCGTGCCGTATAAGTTAAAAAAAACATTCTTCGTACTTTTGTCGGAAAAGTCAAAAAGTACCTCGTATGAAAAACGACAAAAGATTCCTTTCATATCTTTTACTAAAAACTCACCGAAGGGTAAAATTGGATTTAAAAAATTGTAGGTGGATGGAAATAAAATTACATATTGAAGAAACATGGATGTGGATGATAAAATACACCCCAGTAAATACCAAAGTATAAACAATCTCGGATAAAAATGAGATTTTGATATTTCCCTTACCTTAGGTCCAATTTGCTTTGTTCGTGTCCGAAGCTCCTGTATAATGGTTTAAATAATGTTATTGACTTATTCCAGAATCATACATATTGATATGATATCATATATGGTCATATTATTAGCTTCTTGTTAGTAATATTTCATTGTTACTTGTTACTCGGGTCTTTATAACTTTTTGTTCTTATGCGTGTTTTGTCCAATAAATTCTTATTCTTATCTTTAGGTTATAGATAATTCATTTCCAGAATGGTATTAGTGTATTATATACCATATTCATTCATTCAATTCATTTATATAATCATTATGAAATGAAGATCATGTAGAACGAGTCGCATCACATCGTGGAGACGGTATTCCGTACGTACGCACGAGTGATGATATCGTTCCTATGATCGTGGAATTGTATTGGAGTATATATATATTATTTCAGTATCAATATTACTTCATAATAATCATATATAGTTACTCATTACACCATTATACCCATCCTTGTAAGGAGATGGTGGAAAATAGATTACACCACGGCGTGGAGACGGTATTCTGTACGTACGCACGCGCGGTGATTTCATTTTTCCATAGGATGGATAGAAGGTGAATTAGGGTTGTTTAATATTTATAATAACATATCAGTATGTAAGTAATACTGATGTTATTACTTTATCATGAAACAACTAAAGAAGAAGAAGTTGAAGAAGAAAGAAATTGAAAAGATCGGTAATGGATATTACCTCTTCTTTGGAACGCCTCTTTGAATCCTCCACTTAAGGAACTAAGATTGGTCATTGGAGAAGACCAGGACCTCTAGGATTATTCTAGGGAAGTGGAGAGGAGAAAATGGCAGGGGTTGGCCGAGCTTGAGTGCTCAAATTGGTGTGAGGAGGAGGGGGAGGAGGTACCCTTTTATAAGGGAGGAGAGGGGCACCTTAGGAATATCTCAAAATATTATTTTATATTAAAGTCAAAATGGGTTTATAATGGTTCCAAAGGGTCTTATTTCGAAGATAAAGTGGGGATGGGTCGAAATACTATCAACCAATAGGATTTAGACAAGTTTAGGGTATTATTTTAACCTTATCAATTAGATTTAACTCTAAGTTAATTAATTTAACTTTTACCATGTCTTTTTTTTTCTTTCACTATATGGTTAATACCCTTACTATAACATGCCAAACGAACCCCAAATTGATTATTATTAATATATATATCCTTATCTAAGTCATTTGGCCGAACCGTAGATTTTTAGGAATAAAATAACAATTAATAATATAATATTTCATTTAAAAACTATTTTGTGTCAATTTTGACACTATTTGATATATGATATTTGTGAAAGTAATAACAGAATTATATGTTCGAACCAAGTTGATTAAATCAACACTAATATATCATAGTAACCTCGAAAATTAGTGGAATTCATAAAAAGTCTCAAATTACATTTATGTTGGTGTTTATATTATCAATTATGTCAATATTTCATTAATAAGATAATTACTGCATCATCTTTGTGTCATAAATAAATTAAATTATTTAATGTCTAAAAATTATAAATAAAATACCATTATGTAGAAAACCTTTTTAGCTTTCTAATGAATATTTAAAATCGAATTTATCTTATGTATAACCCTATATTAAAAATGTTTTAGAAAATAAACTATGATTTTAACTCTTTTAACTCTTCTTTGAATTAAATAATAATAAATGTCCTAATCTAATCCAAGTGGGCCTAAATGATAATATTTTACACTTAAGGTTGTTTTTGGTCGAGATACACTTGTCCAATAGGATTAGGACATGTGTTAGGGTAATATTAATATCATTGTTACCCTTAATTACCCTATTTACTTTTAACCGTGGTAAATAAAAGTAAAAAGTTACTATTCACCAAAAATTATTTTCATCTCATTGAACCACATTTTACTTACTGACATCAACCATGTCTCTCAGATTTTTTAAATTCCATTCGCAGAAGCGGTAAAATTAAGTTTTATGCAAAATTCAGTTTTTAACCTACCACTTAGTGGTTTCACTATTCATAAAAAATTGAAAGTTTTCAGAAAAATGCCAAAATTTCATCCTAAGCTATATTTCATATTACGAATTCAAAAATGAAGTCTATTTTACCAAATTCATAAAATAGAAATTTCATTAATTAATTTTATAATTAAATCCCGCTGTTAAAACAAATTGCGTGTTTTTAAGAAACAATATCTATCAAAAGATTGACACTTGATTATGTCTGGTTTAAATGTGAAATTACATCCAATGACAAACATTGTATTAAATTGTAAAAATATATTCTAAATATACTTTAAAACCACTCAAATTAATGATTTATCACTATTAATTATTTCGATTAAAAAAGTTGTTTTTAATTATAATTTAGTACTTTTCACTATTCATCAGAATATGAAAGTTATCCGAAAAGTACCAAAATTTCACCTCAGGCTAAATTCAATACTCCTAATCCATAAATGAAGTCCATTTTGAAAAATAAAATTTACAAAATTTCAAAAAGTGGTTATTACTATTCACAACAGATAGATTTAATAATATCTTAATAGCATATCGTTGTTTAGCGAAACTTGGTGTTGCGTACAACACACGCTATCGAGGAAGGTCGCGATTGCGTGTAATGAAAGGCAAGTCAAGGATGTGTGTTGTGAAAGCTCCTTTTGGTGTAGCGTACAACACAAGACATTAATGAAATTAAAAAGAATATTTTTTATAAAATCTCGGGCTGTTACATTTCACATACTATTCATTAACAAGTTTATTAGATGATATACAAAATTTCTTTGATCATTATAGCATATGTGACTCAATGAATAGTTTCCCCTTCTTTGGTGAAGTTGGACATTCATCACGGTTTAGGATATTTTTTATAACTTTATTAAACTATGTAATCATTTCTCGGGGTGTCTAAACCCCACCTCCCATTAAATTAGTTATATTGTTTGATAATCCATTGAATAGTTCCTCACATGGGTTGTTGGACTTGTTTTTCCTTGATCCCAATATTTTTTTAATAGAAAATTTTGAAAAAAAACATAACTCAACATGTCATGAATAAATAATTTATTCTTTTGAAAAATTATCACTAATGGTGTGTCATGAGATCCCCATGATCAACATTTTTCCTAAAAAAATAATTCTAGGATAATTTATATTCATAGACTTATCCTCAGTGTTTTCACTAATGTTCACAAAATTTAAATTACCAAAATAACTAAACTATGCATTGATACCAACTATAGCGGCCATAATTTTCATCATTTGTCTATAAAAACATTTTAAGTATAAAAAACCTAATATTATTAAAAAAATATGATCTCAATTTTTTTTGCCTTGGGAAATATGGATGATAGATAAATTTTATATAATAAAACATAAAATTTAATTTAAATACATCTTATTTTTTCTTGTAAATATTGTTTTCTCTTGAGCTCATGTAATCAAATAAATATATATATCAGTATAAGAGGTGATATAAAATACTTTTTAGAGGATGAATATGGGACATAAAAAATATAACATGGGTAATCATTGATATCATCAACAAATAAAAATAATTGGATCATCATCAGGGCCTTGATGGGAAACATAATATAAATTCATGTAATATATAAATGAAAAAAATGAAACATCATTTCTAATTTGTAAAATATCACAAATATTTGTGGAAAAATAAAGCATCATGTTCATGAATAACCTATGTGATTCATTATAAAAAGATTATTTTGAAAAATTATTGAATCGTGTTCACAAATATTACACATTATATCATGAGATAGATCACATTACCCAATTAAATTGAGGTCTATTTAATTTTTGGCCCATCTGTCACATCATAAAATTTATATAATCATGCAATGAACACATAATATTTATCAATCAAAACCATGAAGTATCACATATAACGTAGCTTGATTAATAAATATTTAATCAGTCAAAATTTCAAGAATAACCATGGTGTTCACAAATTGGAATGGGAAAATAACATATTTGAATAAGAAGCATCATTTTTGAGTGAAAAATAATATACTCAAGAGGGATGATGATTTATTTTTGAAATAAAGAGTTACTTTTTAAAATCATTCTATTTGTCATAAAATAAAATTATAAACATTTACATCCCTGAAAATAAAATAAGGAACAATGAAATTATAATTGATAAATGTTAAGTTAATATTCAAACTAATATTTGTTATGAAAGAGGAATACCATAAATAAAAGGAGTTGTGTTTAAGAATCCCTTTAACTTTTGAACAAGTGTGTTTTAAACTCTCTCATAATATCTACTATAATCAAATTAGATTAATTATTTAATTATCTAATAAAATATTATACATTTATTTAATTTTTTGTCATTTATGGTTATTTTTTTATTTTGATTAAGTTAATTTATTGTTATTTTAATGAATTATAGAAGTAAATTTATTTATTCTGTGATTACACATTTTCATGATTTCATGGTAGGTTTTGTTATGAATAATTATTGAATTTCTTATCAAATGGGAATATATCTCCAAATGGGAAATTATTTGGTATTTTTTCACTACAGAACAATTAAATAGTATGATATAGAATTTTTTATCGTATTTTGATTAATCATTAGATAAAATATTAATGATAAATGTTAAGTTTATTTTGGAGGGTTTTCTGGCCATCCTGAACCAGTTATATTTTATTTGATATTATGTCTATAATTTAGTTCTAGAACACTAAAAATGTTAAAATATATATCTGGAAATCTATTTTAACCCAAATAATTGATTTATTACATACCAAGAATGTGGTAATGGAGAAATAAAAACTCATCATCCATGTAGGTAGTGAATCGACATATCACAGAAAATGTTTTAAATATTAGAAAAAAGAATATCAAATGTGAATTGATGGTGGATATTAAATAAATAAATTTATATAATATTTATGATAATGGTGTTATAAATAAATTTTATAAATGGAAGTTGAGGAGAGTATATGAAAATAAAAGGAATTAAAATAAATGGTTTGGGGATTTTACATCTTGAATGTTGTTTGTCTGAGACCATTTGAAAGGAACATAGTTTTGGTGTTTTGTTGATACTAGAAACTCATGGATGTGGGGAAGATTATTGGAAAGGGTATTGGGAATAATTTATAAATGATACATGGCTTTATATAGGTGAGACGAAGACGTGGTGATGGGTGTTATATATAGGGGAGGAGTGGGGTCTTTTTTGATTAATTTACTCATTTAATTACTGATTTTTCTCAAGATTGTCTATAGTGATGATTATTATTATTAAATACAGTTAATAGTTTAGGATAGTTTAAAAAACTAGAGATTAAATAATCTATTAATTATCCATGACTACAAAAAATCATGTATTTTTCTTACACCATAAATTAACCATGACTACAAAAATATGTGCTTAAATGGGTGCTTAATAAATTCAGTTAATAGTTTAGGATAGTTTGAAAAATGGGTTCTTAAATAATCCATAAATTATCCATGAATACAAAAATCATGTTTTTACCTTACAATATAAATTATCGTATTCCACTATTTATAAAATTTCAACTATATTAGAAAAATTTGAAAAATTAATGAATTGATTACATAATATATATAAATAAAGTTTATTTTATTTTTTATTAATTAGAATATTATTTTATACAAATATTTATGTATTGAATATATTTAATGACATAATTAAAAGAAAAATAATTCCATTGATAAAATTTTGGGTTAGAAAATTCTTATATCCCTTACAGGCATGTAAAATCTACAGAGGGGGATCCCCTTCATAGAGCTAATGTTAGAATGATTTATTCCATTTCAATGTGAATTAGGAATCCCATGGAATTCCAAACAATAAAATAGAAATTGTTTCTATTTTTAAAGTATTGAGTCATCCAAACTCATTTTGCATATGTACTAATCAGATATTCATATATTTTTCTTGTAAATGAGATAAATCTTTACTAAAACTTATCTATCATATCGATAAGAATATATAATCATATGTGTTGATAAAAGGTGGTTCCACCTTTTTAATTCCATTGACCAATGAAAATATTCCCCATGGATATCATTCAAAATACATCATCGGTCCTTTTTCCATTCATAATGAAACCAAACTACAAGGAATGCGTCCTCATTGAATAATGTTAAACTACATGACTAATGTGTCCCCACAACTCGATGTAACTTTATAAACACCATATTCAATCATCAGTCATTATTAAGGAACCATAAGAGGCAGACCCTGGTCAACCAATTTTTGTGGAGCATATTTTATCATTCCAGTAAACTTAGTCTATAAGTGATACATCATGTATTGACATTCTTTAATAGACATAAACCATATATTGCCTTAAGGGACAGACACTCAGATTTTATGGACCCTTAGATTGACAATGAAAGTCTAACCATGGATCTATCATACGATAACATGATAATCAAATAATGTTATCTAGCATACAAGAAGGGCTTCAGATTCTTGAGATCTCTAACATTGTCATTGTGAAACTTGACACCATACAATAGATTGAGATTATCCTAAACATGAATTTACATTAACATTAATAATGATTCATGAACATTGTTCCATGATTTACTACATTTTCACCTCATTCAAATAAGGGTGTCAGATTACTCTTGATCATGGGAATCCTAATTTGGTCTTTTTGAGACACCCTGGATACTAGATCTATGAACATCATGACCATAAACCATAATAACCCTATCAAAATATGTACAAAATAAAATATTATAATTTGATGGTATAAATAAAAATATCCTAAACTGCTAGTTAATGAACATAAAATAGGTCAAGATGAAAACTCATAAAGAGTAGTCTGATAAAAATTAATGTCTATGTTTGTTAAACATTTCAAATCTTGTGGTATGGAATAATCGATAGAGTAAATAAATAATGGAATGTAATTTATGAGGATAATCTTGTGACCATTGAAAATATATATCAATACTCACTATACCCCCTAGGCTAGGAAAAAATTGGAGTCATGATTTATCACAACTCGTCCTTATAATAATGTGTTCACTAAGAGGAAACACAGCTTTAAGGGTCCACAAACCATTCCTGAATATAAATTTTTCATCACAATTCTTTAATATATTCAATTCCTAAGTTTATACTAACCAATAACTTGAGTATATATTATTCTCAAGGAACCCCTTGGTCCTTGTAATCCACTACACTTAATTCTCACTAATATAATATTGGTATAAAGGACTGATAAATCAAAGGAAAAACCACTAGGATTTGATCATGAAAAATGAAATACCTGAGAGCATGCACCTAGTGTGTGTGTATGTAAAATGGGATAGACCCCCTTAAAACTATTAAATATTGTCCTACATATATGCAATAATATTTTCCAAAAATATTAATGGTAAACCTATATAAATTTTCAACCATTTTTAGTTGAATTAGTTATTTCTAGACAAATATTTATAACACCATTACAAGAATATTCCTGTGGAATTGAAATTCTATATCGTACATAATATTTTATTGTAATCAATATCATAGCTAGAATTAAATATTCAATTCCAAAACCATTTTATTGCCACACCATGTGACCCAAAATAACATAGTGAAACTATTAAACCACCTGGTCATAAACCAATCTTCCTTGGGGTTATAGTACTATTCATTAATATATCTTTTCCCTATATACCACTTCATCCGAAGAACATTTGAGTCTCCAAAAATAATTTACATCCCTTGGAATAGTGTGGGGACCCCATCTCCTTGTCCCTGAATGTATTCTATATGGGCTCATGCATAAGGGTACATGGCTCTTTCACTAGATTTGTGTTCTCAATGCTAAAAATAACCTCCAATCCCCACTCACCCTGACAACATGAATAACGAAAATTAGATATCTTAATTTTTTGTAACCATCCCTTGTATTTTCTCCCAATATCATCACATTCTATTCCATCTATTAGGGTATGAGTTACAAAACCCTTATTTCTACTACCCATGTGGATTTTTTTTCCTAATAATACACTATCTTATATCAAATCAAATCATATCAAGGATGAATGGTAAACTAACCCATCATGAATACACGTTCATAACAACTTCTATCAGAACATAGGGGGTCATAAATTTTCATGAACATTCATTCTTTAAAATATAAATTAATAATAGCTGGTTTTCAAACACATAATGGGTATCATTATTTTGAACCCCAACATGAATTAATGAATCGTAAACACTATATATATATATCGACCATTCAGTAACATCAAATGGCATCCCAAGATAAAATACCATTTACAATAGTTATATATTGTCCAATATATAATATCAAAAACTATAAAAAATGTTGTTGTGAGATGGAAGACCCTAAACTATAGTAATAGACTATTTTTTGATAAAAGAGTATCAACTATATAAGCATATAGTCCAAGCTATATTACCCTAACATACTATAATAGTTTAGTTTTATAGGCTATAAATAGACAATCTAATGATTCACAATGCTCACTAGTTTGAAAAAATATAATGGGTTCCCTAGTCATAATTCAAGCCTCTACTCTCTATAACCACACCTTTCGTAATCCTTACATTATTGATAAATTATTAAATAAAAATTGTAAAATTTTATTCGGTTAAAAACCTATAAAAGGGGGACCATAGGAAAATTCATGTCCACATCAACTACAAAATCCCCATGTGAATCATATACAAATGTTAGGAGACAAAAAAATTTACAATGCTAGTATGAATCATTATCAGTACATATAAGATAAATAAATCCTTGATCACATTTTCTATTTTCATAGGAAAACAGTAGAGGGCTTTACCATTTGTACATATTCATTTAAATTGTCCTTCTAACTTGGTGATCCTTGGAGGGAAGGAGACTAAACATTAATTAGTATTATTATGTCAACACTCAATCATAGGAAATTATAATTAGAACTTAATTATGATTTAATAATTCAAAATCATTTGTATAAGATTACTTGGTATTACACAAAAGATGAATGCTTTCAATGAACTATATGATACCAATATAACCAAACATAATTTACATGATGAATGAAATAATTAATAACATAGAAAAGTGATCAGAAGATCTATTAATGGATGATATTAGAATTATTTAACAATCTATACATTTCAGAGTCTTTCTAGGGTTCCATAGAAAAATATAGAAACCCATTCACAAAAAATTCAAACAAAAGTTTGGTGGGTTTTGTTTGATAAATCTTCCAATGTATGGTGAGAAGTATCAATGGACTACTGAAGGGTAATTACCTCCACCATCTCTACCATTTCTAATATATACAGTGTCTTTATGTAAAATAATAACCCTTCCACAAATTTTGTGTGTTGTATCTAATATGGATTATGGACACAAAAGATGGTATATTTCTTGATAAGTGATTTCTTCATGTTCTTATATCTACACAAACATGACATCCATCTAAGTTAATTTATATGAAACTTTCTAATGTTGTTGTTCAGTTACATGTACACATTCCATGATAAATTTGACTAGAGGACACCTTCAATCAAAACCACACAAGTCCCTATCAATACTAGATAATTATTTCCAAACTAGTCCAATCTACAAAATGATATCATATAATTTCATATAGCCAAATCCACCAAATACCAAATAATGAAACAACATGAGAAGGCATTACCCTTGGTCAAAAATTTTATACAAGGGATTCTCTATAACCAGGGGATGTATTCAATACAAACGTCACCTTCATTGTTCTAATATCTTATTTATTTCCTAGGGGTTCCATTGTAATTAAGAATATATAGTGGAATGTTTTTTTTTGTATCAAACTCGTTGAAAAAAGTATTGGATGAGATAACAAGAATGAAAGAGAAGTATTATATTGTGTTTCTCCATCGACCAGTGAATCATGTATCACCAGAAAAAATGGGAATTCTTACATAAAAAACCATTTCCCATTGATGGGATACATGTCTCTATTGTGAGATAAGTCCTTTGAAGGACCCCCCCATGTTTGGAATCATATCCATTGATTCCATAGATGTTGGGCATACAAAAATAGGTTTTATATCAATAAAAACTAATCAATTTATAATGAAAACTGGGAAATAATCCACTAATTATTGTGGAATGTCAAGAGATCGCTTGGTTGGGGCATTGGCAGGTGGAAGACCATTTACATCATGTGTATCTTTATCTTCCATCAGAATCCCAAATTGGAGAATGAGACCAAGATGTTGTTATACCCAAAATCTAGATATGGAAAGAGGATAAAAATCATAATAATTTTAAACTATAAATAAAATTTTTAGGGGTGTAATGATCAAAAATTATCAACTCATATATCTAAGATTCAAGAATACCATCCCTGATGATGATTTTTTGGGACATCTCATTAATATAACAAATATCGTTATTAACAATTAGCCCAACTAGAGTATGGAATGTCATTTAGTTGAAATTTTGTTACTATCATAACATATTAATAACCTCATTTCCGCCTAATGGAATTGAAGATTCCCAATAAACATTCTATAACATGGGGCATAATGTAGCATGAGGTAATAGTATTATGATATTTGCAACACATGAAATGTTTTCATATCCAAACTAAAAATAATTATAAAGGTATTACAATATTTTAGGGGATGTTTTCTTTTTGGTATATGACCCGAGAGATGATAAATATTGATAGTATTATTCACTAATGGAATAGATGGTTTCACCTTTTCTAATCAGGTGTGAGTCACCAATGTGTATACTCAAACTCCCATGCGTGCATCACCTACAGTAAAAATCCATCAAATCAGAAACATAAAAACAATCCCTTATAAATAGAGAGTGAAGGATTCTTCCAATATCATCCACCATCCCCATGAGGAATTCTCTCCAGCTTCCAAAATGTACCAAAATAGACTCCGATGGCACAAAATTTTTAGGAATAATAATGACGATGAAGTATGTAAGGTGGATAAATCCAGTTATGAAAAATGATTATAATGAACAAAACCTAGAAATAATTATTCAATAATACGTTATATATATTATTTATTACACCATTAATAGCAGTGAAAATATATCATGCTATTGTCAGGGTTTTTTATTGATTATCCCATATATATGTTTGAGGAAGGGAATCAGTATACATCACTCAATGTGGGGGAATTCTTCCGAAATGATTAAAATTTCCTAAGTTGATAACTAATTAATCAAACTAAATATCAAAATTGGTCATGGATGAACACCTATGTATAATAATATCTGTATAGAGTTCTGATTAATGGTACACAATAAATTGTAAATCTATGTCGATTTAAAAATATGGATAGAATACTTTTGATTTGAAAATTTTGTACAACTCTTCCTGGCCCAAAACAGACATGTAAATTCATCAAAATAGTTTTCACAAGGTGGAATTTATTGATTTGAAAACAATGTTTTTTAGATCATTCAAAGATTAAACCAGTATTTTCAAGTAACTCTGTGTAATTAGTTTTTGGATTAGATCTCACATATCTTATAGTATAGTGGTGTTAGAAAAATATATGACAACCTCTAGGGTAGTTCTATGATCAGTTATATTTCATTATAAATTAACGATTGAATGAAAAAATGAGAGGATCAAACCCAATGAGGTGGAATAGTGTATTTGGATGAAGGAATTGAATAATCATCTAATATACTAAATCTGAACAACGGTAGTCATTTTGTCAAAGGTTAGTTTAAATGATTAGTCAAAACAATCAAATTCAAAAAATTATTATCAGAAAATACCTCGTATTTAGTGTTCTTTTTTTGGTTTCTAACAATCATAGTCCACCATCCAATTTCATGATGAGACGTCTATGAATTGGAATCTACATTCAATAGTTTACAAATCATATATGATATAGATTACATTATATAAAATGGGATTCCATAAAAATAATTGTAGAGATGGGAAACATCATGAAAATTCCATGACCCATATAAGAAGTCATGATCATATGATCTGTTACTGGTCTCACTGATCATACACCACTTTAAACACTCATGATCATAAGAACATATTTTAATCACGGTGACCCCATGACCATATGATGGTCACATGAATTTTAAATGGAATTGGTGATAACATGATAATCCTAGAAATTTCATAATGAATGTGACTCTACTATGTGGTCAATCAGATGTATTGTAGTTCAACCAAAATATATTGGCCAGTTAGAAATTTAATTACATAAATCGTCAATTCAAATTGATCAATCAAAATAGATCATGTGGAGATATCATGTTATTGGTACATGTGAATGATTATTATGGAATAGAAATGTTGAGTAGTCTTGTGAAGCAATCACAAAAAATTTGAAATCGTGAGGGATCTGGATGTCTTAGACACCGGTGAATTGAATTTATCCTCTTTTCCTCCATTTTAAGACACCATGTCAAATAAAAATGGTCACCCAAATTTCCAAAATAAAATTGGAAATTTTTAATTTAGAATACCAAGGGTATCAATAAATCATTCACTACCCAAAAAACTGATTCTTTTTACTCACATGACATTGATCTAAGGGGTGAATTTGTTCACACCCATGAAATTAGAATTTCCAATTTTAGGATTTGATTAATACCCAAATCATGAGTATTATTTTATGTATAAAGGTATGATAGTATTAGAATGGATATATTGGGAATATTAACCTGGATCAAATGAATTGTGTGATGCTAATGATATCACATGAACAAACCTGTTACATTTCCTGATCTATTCATGATCACATGAACAACATCTCAATAGACTTTCTGCTATAGTAAATGCTTCAAGAAAATTGGTTATAATCATATGATGGATTCTAGAAGAGTTTATCTAATTATAATATGTGTTGCAAAATAGACACATGAAAACCACATAATTTATTTATAAAATATAAACTAAAATGCAGGATTCATTTTCAGATAGAATGTTGTAATAAATTATATTCCATGGGTTGATGTTATCCATGTATCCAACCCATAGATCACACAAAATCCCTATTTAACTTCTAACTTCAACATGTTAATTCCAATATACATTTCACATTTATCATGCGAAGGAATTTGAACATTTATATATGATTGTGTGGAACCATGATAAAATTAAAGATGGGTGATGCCCCATGGACATAAAAATTAAATCTAAAAAATGTGTTATAGTTATTAGAAAGAAATTTATATTTTTAAAAGTGAATTATAATTTAACATCACATGATTAGTTTATAGATCATGTGTAGTTATTATGATAATCCAAAATGATTATTTGAAGTTCATCAACCATGTGTTTCTCGGTCACATGATATCCTATTTGAGAAAAATATTGATCTTGTGAAGACATCGATACATGTATCAATAATCATTTGAAGGCCCTTAATAAAAAAAATTGATTTTGGGGACTCCCTTTAGAAATCCAAGGGTTTTATAAGTAACCCATTTATGGATTGATTATGAATGAATTTTTCATCATTTGATAGAAGGATGAAACCATAGTTGACTCATTGACATGTAAAGACTTTCTGTTAGACATGTAATGATATACCCTATTTAACCCCCAGATATTATCATTTTATTTTCAACTCTCTTTATAATGGGTCTGTCCTTCATGGGCCAGAGGTACGCTCCCATAAGACCTTTCTTCTTCATACATTAGGACATTACCCCATGGTATAAAAAACATAATTGATTGACCTTTCAGGATCATCATCTCTCTTTATCCACCATCGGATAGAGGGTATATGTGTATCATGGTCTTCTATCTAGGTATAAGTCACAAGATTTCACAAACAATTATGGTCATAAGGATCCATTTGTGTGTAATAACCAATACCGAGCCATCAGTGATAATAGGATTAATTAAACTAGGTGAAAAATAATTTATTTTATAACAAGGATACATATTATGTATTCCGAAGGAGTGAGATCCATGTCAAACACTCCCTCTTGAAAACCACAATGTACATGTCCCATATCTAATTATAGTGAGTCTTATTTCTTGATATCCCTTGCTTCTAACAACGAGAATTAATCAGATGGGCATAGGGATTTGAAACCATAATATCACTAGAATAATAAATTTCATCAACCAATGAAACAATATTGTGTTATCCAGTTATGTGAAATGATATAACATTTTCAATGAATGACCTTTTACTAGAGTATAAGTCCCAAAGGCTTTGGTAGAATTATAAATACTCTAATTCCTATAATAAGTAGGATATATATAATGGATTCCAATGGAATGATCTCCATACCCAATTCATAAGTGAATTAATATATTTCATCCTCCCTTGTTGTTAAAATACATGATTTAGTCTTAAAAAACTATGTTGGTTTTGATACATGTTATTAAAAGGATACGATGGAAATCTCATGAAGGATCAACCCCATCCTCAAAATTCTAATCTCATCCCTAGATAGTTATAAACTTCATAGATCCCCATTATATAGAATCAAAATAAAATAATAAGTGAATTTATAATAAATAATGAGAAATAAAAGGAGAAAAGTGGATTTATAAATATAGTTTCATTAATAGAACCCCATATAGAGTAAATGTATTCAATACATGATCATTTAATTTGGGAATCTTGTCCTATATCAGAATTTTGAAGAGATTCAGGCACATATATTATCTATAACTGATACTATTTTAGTTTGAAATAATCACTTCCTAAAATGATGTTATGGGCCTAAAATTCCATCCCCTAGGATAATGTGAGTACCTAAGAGTAATTGGGTTTGACAATCCAAATGATATTATAACACTAGAAAAAATTTATGTAATTTATTAAGGAGGATGTATCCATTTATTTTTTTCATTAATTATTATAATTTTAATATTCCTGTGAATATATATGTGACAATACATTAACCCAAAACAATAAATCATTACGCATCAGTATTCAAATGGGAAAGAACTATGGTGTACATGATCTTAAATAATGTATGGGAAGAAATAAAAAATCATTATAGGTGTTGGGTACCACATTTCCTAAAACTGTGGAACCATACCATTACATTGGATACAATTTACTAATAGATTTATTTATATTATACATTAAATCAATGAATTTTTTATCCATTCTCATATGATTAATATGAGGAATTAAATTATTTAAATATGATATTATAAATTCATCCCATTCAATTGATTCAAATTATTCTGGTTATCTAATGTTCTGGATAAGGGCCCACAACTGATCTTCTTTTACTTCCATGTCATAATCATTCCAAATAATTTTTCCTTTTATGAATATTGGAGAGATGATAATATATATATTGTCGTACTAGTTAATTTCTATGTAATTAGTGGACCATTATACCAATTAAAATAGTTCACTGTTTCCTCATGAAGGGTTCGAAATAATATTGTTCCTTCATTTTCTTATTTGGAAGGAATATGTTATTTATAGTTTGATAACAATTTCTAATAATATAACGTTGATTTTCTATACTAACTTAATTAACATTAAATTTATTAAAAGGATAATAATTTCATTTTCCATCACATTGTGCACTCTCATAATTCCAACAGGTTCTTGAAATTGACTAAAATAAAATTATATACTGTTAAAAATTATTATCAAGTTAGAAAATAATATATTCATTAAAAATAATAAATAGGAGGAATAAATCATGACACATTCTTCTATTACACCTTTGTTTTATCCTAGTTCATTCATGATCATTACTATAACAATAGAATTCTACACTCTATTTAATCATGTCCCTAAGGATCCTACAATTGTTTTACTATCATAATTTCTAATGTCTAGCTAAAACATGTAGTGATACCAAATATATCGACCAGAACACTTCATTAATAAATATAAAATCTTAATAGTTTAATATTAATTACATAACAATAAAATCCACATTAGAATATGATGGTCTAGTGAATTTTGAAACATGAACACATAAACAACTGGTTTAGAAAATATCTACCTCATATCCAAATTTTTTCTTTATAAATAGAACCCTTTTTATACAAAATAATACATAATAATTTTCAACATAAATTTAAGAATGTATTCATAAGGTAAGGGTGATAATATATGACGAGTATGGGTAAATGAGGGTGATATTGATCGTGAAATAATAAAAATGAATGAATATTGGTGTAATAATTTGATATTTACATTTAAAATATATTACTTGAAAATAAAAGATCATAATATTTTTTTAATAGCATAAATCATGGTAGTTCAAAATACACTATCATAAGGGAATCAATGAACATAATTATTGAGATCATAGTATTTAGATAACCATTGCAATTATTCTATACACATAAAAATAGAAATTAATTTCCATAGTATTCATGTATCATCGCTAAGACCTCAAAAGTTGAATGAGTTCACTCCCCAACCCATTTTATCCATCAAGGCTCACTCCCAAGATTATCATTTTAGATAGAGTCCCTTAATGAACTATTTTTATCCCAATTCTAGTCTTGATTGTCACATAGATATCAATATTTACCGAAAAATTGGAGGGATATACATGTACACCAATAAAATAATTAAATTTATACATATATGTTCCATATAATTATATATCCATAATAATATCAGAACCCATTAAAAACTGAGTATTATCAACATTTCATTATTGTATGACCCTTGGAAAAGAAATGGATTTCATAATCAATTTTTCTTCATAAAAATAAACTATCCACCAAAAGAATATGAATAGAATCTTTTTATCATATCCCAACTAATGAATATTCTACATCAAATAATTTCATATTATATGGGAAATGATTTTGATATGTGAGTGGGAATAATAATGGAGAAAAAAACATTTCTAATTCGAAAAAAATTCGTTTTCAAATGCTACAAAATTATTGAGGAAAAATATTTAATTAATATGATCATTTTAGCATATATATAAATATTGAATGAACATTTATTTCTAACATTAGGAAAATATTTTAATGATATATTTGTTAAACATAAATTCATTCCATATTTTTTTCCATAGCAGTCACAATGTTCCATGTTTGAAAAATTACCAAAATATTCCATTAATACTATTTTGTAAAAACTAAAATGCGGATAAAAATGAATTTAAAAAATAATATGGGAAATGGTAAAATATATATTTTGAGGAAAATTTTATATGGAATAAAAATATTTCCTAGAGGATTCAAAAAAATTTGAAATACCATGTATTGATGATATTTTAAAATAAACCCTCACCTCATGTTTTTCATTTCATTAAAAAAACTCTTGCCACAAGTATAGTAAATTTATATTTTTTATAATTATATAAATAGTCATATATGTAATTATAATGTTAAACATGATCCCTTTCAAACATTTTAAATCCCCATTGTGTCAATATTTCATTATTAAAATTGTTATTATCGGGTGCTAACTGTTTCTTTTTTACATTAGAAATTTCGTCTAGTGGTTCAGATATTTATAATTTTCACTTGATTTCATCATCTAAATACTATTTATGATGATATAAATAAAATATAAAATCATTATATAAATATTTACAGTCATCCAAAAATTTTATAGATAGAAAAATGTAATAAACTGTTCATAGAAATTGTAGGTCATACTCACACATGAACAACGTTTTCATTTTACAAATAAATGGAAAAATAAAGGTAAATATTAGTTCCCCATTAAAAGATTATTATTATAACAAATATATAATATATATAATCATTAAATTTTTCCTCATTAAAATCCAAGTAATATGTAAATGAGAAATTAATCGCATCTCTTTTTAGATGTGGAAGTACATATGTACGCACGAGCGACATAATCATTCCTCAAAGGTTTGATGCAATGTAGGTAGTCATGAAATAGTTATTAATTAAGTATAATTGTTTTATTAATATAATATATATATATATATATATTATCACCAACACTATACCTATCCATAAAATATGGTGATGAAAAATGAATTGTGTCCCTATGTGGATACAGTATGTTGTACGTATGCATGAGTGATATTTTCAAATACCGTTTGATATGAAAGAGTGATTGTAATGGTTTTTGAAAAATATAATGAAATTTATGAATATTTAAGTCAATTAAGTTCTTTTTTATCATTCATAGCATATATTTAAATTAATTAAAAATGTTTAAAAATGAAATTTATCGATAAGGTTGATTACCTATTAGTTGGAATTACTGCTTCAGATATCCTCTAAAGGGCTCTAGGGATGGAATATTGGGAAGACCAGAACATCTTCAATGTGTAAATGGGAGTTGATAACATAAATTAGTAGATTAATTTTGATGTTTAGGAGGTGATGTGGATTAAATAATTGAGGTAGGAGGTCCCCTATTATAATAAAGGTGAGGAGAACTTTTGGAATTTCAAAAAATATTAAATTATAACAAATCCATTCTCTAGAAAGGTAACATAAAATTGAAATTTTTTGGAAGATAATAAAAGATAATGTTTCAATCTATTTGACCAATATAATTTAGATATTTTTTTGTTTTATTTTAAAACACATCATTTGAATTAGGCCTTAGTTATCATATTTTATTTTTAACTATGGTAACTATAATTTTAATTATATAACAATTAGATAATAAATAACATAATTTTGAAATTTTATAAAATTTCACATTCACAGAATATTATATCACTATTTTTATTATTTTTAAATAATTTAATAAAATATTATTTTTAAAAAATATAATTGTTGTTAATTCTGACAGAATTTTGTTAATTAAAAATTAAATACAACATGAAAACTACTAAATTCGAATAAAATTATTTAAAACCTCCAAAATATGTCATATTAATATATAAAATTCATGGGACACCTTAAATCATTCCATTTATTTCACATTTATGATTTTTATTATAATTTTTAATATTTTTTCACAAAAAGAGACATACTACTTCAATGATGAATAATAAATTAAATTCATTATATAATTACAAAAATTTTAAAATAAATTTAGACAGAAAAATTTAAATATATAAAAATAAACACTTATATTAACTCGTACATTAATTTTATCAATATAAGTAAACATAAATAGTGGGAAAAAGGATGATAGTGACATTTTTATCTTTCATTGACTTAAATAATGTACGAGTAATATTGATAAAAATTGTTCATTACAAATAATCAATTTTTATTAAAGTGTTAATGATAAAATTAATTTAATCAAATAATTATTTTAATTAATAATTTAAGATTTATAGATTATTTTTAATCTACATTAATCCAATTTTCCTTTTATATTGTTGATAAATTTGACCATATTTACTATTCATTTTAATAAAACATACAATGGATATATTAAAAAAATTACCTTATTTATTATTAATATTTAATTCATTTTTTGTAGTTGAGTACATATATATAGAATAAATTAATTATAATTTCAGTTATTTTTTAGAGTAACTACTTTTTTGGATACATACATTTTTATGCAAAATACTACATTTATACTTATCATATGTATCGAAAACCATTTCCTTATTATTTAAAAAAATTGATCATGTAAATAATATTTATATTTTCTTTAAATTAATTAACAAAAATTATTAAGACAAAAATAAATTACACATGTTAATAATTTTTTCATTAATATGTTTTTTATTCTTTCAGTGTATTTTTTTCATTTAAAATCAATTGATATCTAATGATTTATTTTTATACATATATAACCATAAAAGCTTTATAATTTCGATTTTCCAAATCATACAATAAAATTAAATGGATAGGTGATAACATTAATTTTATATATTAATATTATAAACATACATCATGGTTTCATTAAACTCGTTGTTGCATAAAAAGAAAGAGATCAAATGAATAATGACATTTAAAGAGAAAATTTTCATGAGAAACTCATTGTGTTACAAAAAATTATAAATTCTCTAAAAATTATATTTAATATTTCAAAAACTAAATTTCTCATATACGCAGTATTATTTTGATAAAATTGGTTTTTTCTGAAATGTTCATATTTAAATTATCTATGGGATTATTTTTTATAATTTAATGAGATAGTTAAATTTTTTGGTAAAAAGTAAAATACTCCATAAATATATATTATTTATCATGAAATCAGAAGTACATAAAATTGATGTAGAAAATAAAATAAATTATTTTACATCCTAAACTGTGTTTTCTCATTAGATATAGTATTAAAATGTAATTATATTGATTTTCCAAAATTATAAAGAATTTTACAAAACCTAAATTATATTTTTTGGTTTAAAAAATATTATATTATGAATAAGTTTCTCATCCACCTCAAAGATGATATTATTTTATTAAAGTTCACTTAAACAATATCAATATACTGAAAAAAACTTCCCCTAGGAGAATACCTTTGGAAAAGCATTGGAATGTCTTTAGAATTTCATTTTTATTAACATTGTCTATAAGTTCATATTTTAGAAAATAATAAAATTGTCCCCCTTTGGTTATAAATAGTCAAACATTATTTAATTCATATTCACTCTTTATTATTTTTGATTGATTTTACCATTACCATCTATCTAAAATGTCTTACTAATGTGTTTCTTTGGTTACAAGGATATTCTCTCAATCATTAATATAAAACATCATTACGTATGGAATTATCTTCCATTATATTTTAATCCAAGTTGTTACTTTCTTATAAGATTTATAAACTTCATGTTTTCAAGAGGTTATACAAAGATATTTATTCTTTTAGAGTCCAAATTATATTAAATTTAAGATAGATTTACATTATCTATCATTAATAAAATTAATTAATCCATTTTATATAACGCTAAAACTGTCAAAATCATTGTTTAATTATCCATGAACAATTTTATTCGTTTTCAATACCCTATATTATTTTCATTCAAGGTTGATAACTAAATTCCATGAATGTATTATATGGTATTTTGATGGATTTATTTAGGTATTTAAATGATTATTATTGAAAAAAAATTAGTACTTAAAGTCATTATGTGTTTTATGGAATGATACAACAGATAATTGGAACGAACAAAGAGACACTTAGCACCACGAGAATCACTCATGGTGCGACGCCAGATTTTTGAGGATGATAATGAAGCACTACAAAGAAAAAGAAATTAAGAAATAAGGAAAAAAATTCTTCTAAACTATAAATCTGACATTACGTCTGATGAAATCATTACATGTCCTAAACAAGTTCATGTCGTGAATGAGAGAGATTTGATGAAGTGGGGAAAATCAACAAGAATTAAAGAATACATTTTTCATGGAATGAATCAAAATTTTCATGTTATGACTATAGTGGTGATGCCTATAAATTATCCCTTTCATGAAAATGGTGCACTTGGTTCTGTATTTACATTTGGTGAAATCACTAAAAGATGTATATAATGTTTAGATGAGGTAAAAATGCCAGATTCAACATATAATAATTTTTTGAGATTTTTTAACACCATGGACCCTCCCATGATTAAATTTTCAACTTTTCTTTAATGAAATACAGTGGTTCATGAGTCAATGTAGAGACTATAAATTGAGGTCCAACGTGTAGCATTGAAGAAGATCCTGAAGACCACAGCGTAGAGTGAAAAGCTATGATGTGAAGGGTCCTCCCTTATTTCTTATCCTTTTTCAATATGCTTTATTTTTATTTATTCTTTAACTCTTATTCCATCATACATTGGATTATGAGGAAATGTTTCCTCATTCCTGGGATATATAATAAAAAGTGGATGGTGTCTTTTGTTGGATTTCTTTTTCTTTATTCCTGTATTTGGTTTGTTATGATTTATTTAATCAATTTCTACACAATTTAATTTAATTTTTACATGAATATTGATATCTAAATTACAATCAAACCATAAAATTAAAAAAATTACATCCCTATAGGAGTAATGACAATTTTTAGATTTTTTGGTATTCATGTTTAAATATGTTATCAAATTAATAATGATTTGGTGAAACCATAAATTACCTAACCAAGGAAAATATTACATTTTCACATAAAGGGTGGGTAACATAACCATTTTATCTTCCATTTATTTAACTAAAACCAATCATGGATCAATAAAATTATATTTTTAATTCCAATATTACATGATCCCTAAAATTTAAAGTCACTTGAACTTTTATCAAATATGTTATCAAACCAATCAATTAATCTTTTTCTTCATCATTCTGTTTTCCTAAAATAAATCCAAATAATATTTTTTGGCGTCCATAATATATTTTAAAAACTAATTTATTTTGAAAATAATTCAATATTATTCATAATATATATGAGTTCATTTTTGAGGTTTCATAATACTACATTTCAATAAATAATGTATCAAGGTTTTAGTTTTGATTAAATTTTTATTTTGATTAGACCCATTAGGATGTAATTACAACAATTTTTGGACTTCGTAGGTTATTCATATAAATTTAATTATAATTAATTCATTAGGTAATTCAATTTATAAAATATACACTCTGTACTACTTGGATAGACTGATGAAAATAATTATTCATTGATATATCTATATTTAGGGATCCATAGAGTGCCTTCTTTAGGGATCATCTGAGAGATGGGGGAATTTGGGGACATAGTCAAATAATCAGATATCTCTTTATAGGTAATACATTGATGGTATATTCATGGAGGAATTTTATCTGGCTACATTTTTATCATTATGCTTATTTGTGCTTCAATGTCGATAATATGGTAGCATGAACATGGTGGAGTGATCGACGTGGTTTACAGATCTCCTGCAATAGAATATGTATATAGTTATGGATTTAGTGTTCATAGAATAAGTTTTTGAGGAGGTATTATGTCAATATATCTGGTATATAGTGATATCTCTTTCAATTACCTCAAACAATAGAGTTATAGAGAGGACCCCAGTATTAATGTTCTTTTTGGAAGATAATGCGCCAATAATGGGTGCTAGTAGTGAGTACCTTGGAGCTAAGACCACATTTATATGTATCTGATGGATTTCATATTGTTTTGGGAATTTTATTAACTTATGTATATGATACAAGGAAAAAGGATTGTTGGTGCATAGATCTTAGGGTGTGTTGAATAAATCCTAGAAAAGATTTTTTTCCTCCTACATTATTTAGAGACATCTTGCACATGACTGTCTGACCCATTAGAAAGATAATTATGAGACATTTAAGATACCACCTTAAGAGATATAAGGGATTCGAAATGGAGGAATATATGATGAAATAAATTGTATAGGTGAAGTTAGTGTATAAGGGGTGGTCATAGGTTTTACAAATTTCCACAACCATCCCAGGTGGGATACACTTGGTTTAGGGATATAGTGGTCTTGGATAATTATATATGTAGGATATATAGGCATATGACCCTAATGATATAGGGATAATATGGGGTATCATATATGTATTTTCGACATTAGAAGTAGTATTGAAATACAAAGGTATGATTATTCGTTTTCATATCACCTATATGGTTAAGAACATAGATTTTACATTTAATCCTTTAGATCAACCCCTACACTTGGATATTCCAACATGAGCTAAATCACTAATTTCATACTTCTTACAGTATTGGGATATCATTCTTTTGAGAATTTCAAGAACTTCACCCAAGTAAGATCTAATATTTTGCATTGGATTACACCTCTTGGAGACCACGATATCTACCCCATGATATCAGAACGATCTAGTATAGCTCTATGAGATGAGGGTGAAGTAATTTATCTTATTGTATAAGGACATCGTGAGATATAGTGTGTCCTCTAGGTAGCCCTAGTTTTTTTCCTAAGAAATCATACATGATCTTGAGGTTATTTGTTTAATAACAATACATGAAACTTGTGTTAATGTAGAATATGTATCGTTTATCAAGGACTGATGGACTCTAAGAATTATATTTTTCCACTTCCCTAGACCCATAATATTATGTGTAAGAGTTGACTTAGACCTTGTGATATTTTAGTCATTGATATCTTGGGATTCAACTAACAATGTGTCCAAAGTGAATTGGATCCTTGGTATTGAATGAGTTATACTAGAGGTGTGTACATAATTTATCCATATTTAAAGAACCTTGGATATCATTTACTTTAAAGTGTAATCCTTTCATGTGGAAGGAAGGGTGATAACATTTTTTTCTTGATTTTAGGAAGAAGTTGAAGAGAATCTCAATCCCAAGATTACTAGAAGAGGGAGTGGTTGCCTATGGGTCATGGTAGTTTATATAGTATGAGAATAAAAATCTAAATCATGATCTTCAGTTATAGGTGGCATTTTTTTCCAAAATATGTGCCCACACTACCTTGATATTTAGTGATTTTTCATCTATTCTCGCCAAAAGAGTCTCAAGTATATATCCTCTCAAAAGGATAATATCATGAGATATAAGATATGATTATTGTTTCTGTAACATCCCTAGTAAGTAATGAATAATTTATATTATTATATATGTCTATTTATGAATTATATAGTCTTTTAGAGGCTTAAAATAAGAATAAATCCAATCTTAAGCATGGAATACACTAGTATGTTTAAAAGATTGTTTTACAGCCTTTTGATGGAAAATACTTTTTAAATAAAACTTTTGATAATTTTATAAGCATTATTTGTCAGACTAAAATTATTCTTTATTATTGGGGTATTTAAATTTACATAGGATAAATTTTTGGTATTTTTCTGACAATATTCATTTTTTAATGAATTGTGAAAAATACATCATTTTACATCAAAACTTCTTTTTCATATAATTTAATTATATGGATAGATTATATTTTTAATTGGTTTTAAAGTTTATAATATATATTTACCATTTAATCCACTGGTGGTCATTATAATTAATTTTACTTTGGAATTGTGCATAAACAAGTGCCAAACTTTTCATATATATTGTTTCAAAAAACCCCGCTATTTGTTCTGACAATGAGAATTATTTTTAAATTAATTATTGAAATTTCAATGTGTGTAATTTGGTAAAATGGATTCCATATTTTTAATCAGAAGGTACAAATTATGTAATTATGACTCTTTTGTTTTTTTGACATTATGAATAGTAACGACGGTAATTATCTTTAATTATCTTGATTAATTAGTAATCAGGTAGATAAGGATATTAAAATAATATGATAATAATAAAAAATTACCCCAACATGTGTCTTAATTCTATTGTTTGTGTCATGGCAGACCATGGGATGCCTTGTGCCAAACTTAGGGACCCCATGTAATCACTTTTGGGTGAAAGTGACACTTTATCATTTTATTTTTAATGAAAAGAGAATATCGCTAAAGAATGTATCACCTGAGTAAATATTTTTTAATATTATCTAAATAAATTATATCATGGAATATAAATAGTCATTGGAAATATTAAAAAATTTACTACATCATAGTATTTGTTTTATAATTATTATACATTAAATAAATTAAATTATTTATGACATCATGATAATGCAGAAATTACCTCATTAATGAAAGATTTAAATAAAATGGAAAGATAATGTATAATATAAGACTTAAACATGTCAAAGACCTATTGGATGAGTATATTTAGAACCCTTATCACCTTATCTTCGAAATATATCAATGTGGGACCTTTAAAATCCGAAACCCATTTTAATATAAAGTAACATTTTACAACTTTCAAAGAGTGCCCCTCCTCTCCTCTTATAGAAGGCCCCAACCTCTACCTCTTTACACACTCCTATAAATCCATTGCCTCGGCAAAGATAAGATCATTTTATCTCTACTCATCCCTCTATTCATCCTATAATCCTTACATTAGGCAGAAATATCTTCAAGAATCCCATTTGGTTGAAACCAAGAGGAGTTACCCGATTTAAAGGTAAAGACTTCTCTAATGTTCTTTTGTTTTATTTTGCTTCTCCAACCCCCTAAACTCTTTTTATTAATTTCTTTTGTAAAAACACCAGTATCTTCAATATACTATTATTTTTTTATAATTATTATTATAGCTACACTTACACACACCTATATCTAATTGTTAATGAACATACAGTTTCCGTGGATTGCGAATTTCTGCCTCACGAATTGATGATTGTTCAATATTTTCTAAAACCTTCAAAGGTGGACATTAAGATGTCAATATTTTAATATATTATGTATAATATTTTTATAGTTTCCTTAAACTTCTTTATTTTTCATTTATGTCATACCTTTATGGTTTCCATTATGGGTAAACATGATGTCTTCATTTTAGGAAGTGCGGACTACCACCCCCTCAAAGTGATTTGATTTGTTAATGCCATATGTGGGACATATAAAGGATATAGGTAATGATATTATATATGATATTATACTGGAATTATAATATACATTTATATCATTATTATTCCATTCCATAAAATACGAAATAGAATTGAAAGTAGTGTTCATGCATACGTACGGCTTACCGTCTCCATGAATGGTGAATTTTATTTATTACCCTTAAATGTTGTGTAATATTATAAATTCATGTATATAATGGATATATATTTCATATATGATATCTACATCATTAATATAATTCTTGATATAATGGTTATTTTACCACATGAATAACTTGTAATTATAAAGAGTTTATTTCTGACTCAAGTACCAATGATCGAAAAAATAACCATTAATAACTTAAATAAATACATAGTGTTCATAAAATTGTAATTAGTTATATGAAAGAAATAATGAACTTTATAAGGGTTCTTAATAAAGTTGAAATCAACTCATGTTTATTATTCAGGATGTTAAATAACGATCGGGTCAAGTCGGACCCGAGGTAAGGGACTTCGTCTCAATCTCCTTTCATTGAGGCATATTTTGTTTTATAAAAAACATTCTTTTATACGGTGTATAAACTCCATTTACTTTTATGTATATTCAAAAAGAATATTTTTTATATGAAGCATCTTTCTAAATGACAAAGGGAATATTTTTTTGTCGTACATATGCGGCGACAACGACTTCTCTGCCACTGTGACCATTATTTGAGTTTCAGCTTCCTCTACAAGCCATAATTTTTTTTAAAATTAAAAATAAACACCATGTTTTACTTTTCATTTATTTTGGTATTGAAAATTGTTTTCATAATGTTTTAATTATAGAAATTTTTTGTATTGATATCTTGTTATTAAAATGTGGAAATGTTATATTTCTTATATGCATGTTTTATGTGATACGATTATGTTATGGTTCTTGTGAATTGATATGAAGATGGGTGGTTCCGTGATAAACTAAGGGCGAGTGAGCCCGATATAGATCTCCAATGCATTGGGTAACGCGAAGGAGTTAAACGTTATGGTTTCTCTGAATATATTAGGGAATATACTTTGATGGTTATTCCAAACGTAACCATGAGGGCTACTCCCTACGTAAGAATGTTATGAATGCCGCACGTTTCCTTTATGTCATCTAATTTCTATGAGTTATTCATAAATCTTATGATTGCATGAGGTATGTTAACGTGCTTATGTTTTATGAGTAATGTATGATTTCATTGATTCTTATGTATACATGTACTAATGTTTCCTTCCATATTTTTATATCCCTTACAGAGCTTTTTATGCTCATCCCATGTTTTTGAAATGTTTTTCACAGGTCAAGGGAAATGTATATGATGTGATGATAGTATGAAGGAAGTGTCATGAAAGAATCCATTTTTTGTTTTAAATATGTCTCAGTTGATGGAGAAAATTGAATATTATCTTTTATGTAACCACTTTTTTTAAATTTGGAATGTAATGCATGATTTATGATCTAATTCTCTAAAACTCTAAACCTGAAAATATCCTCAACGTGTATTCATGATATATCTCAAGATTAAGTAATGTCTAAGGCTGGGGACTTATAGTTGGTATCAATGGTCTATTTAGATAACTGTAGGAGTTAGAATTATATTAAAGGATTATCCAAAAAAATTAATTTTATAGTCAAATTGAAATGATATAGCATTTGTGGATTACCATGTCACTTCATCTAAGAAATGTTTTTTCAGAATGATTTTCCGCAGAGGAAACATGGAAGTAGTGCTAGGATGGCATACAGAAGGAAATGACCTTCCGAATCAGCATCCTGAGATGGTAGGAATTGGATCTAAACAATTTGTTGCATTAATGGCACAGTTGACCCAAGTGATAAATGGTGGTCATATCTATGCATGAGATCATCTAGATCAACGGTAGAGGAACATGTCAGTGGTGGAACATTTCATGAGGCAACATCCCCCATCATTCTGAGGATCAGCTAACCATGTGCTAGCTGAAGGGTGGATTAAATCACTGGAGAGGATTTTTGATGTCATGGGGTGTTCAGACAATCAAATGTATAGTCTTGAAATTTACCGTTTGGAGGGTGAAGCAGATCAGTGGTGGTTTATGGTTAAAAATATCATGGACGCTGATGAGATTGATGCTCTCGACTGGGATGAATTCAAAGGTATGTTTCTTGAGAAGTATTTCCCTAAGGCTTTTCGACTAAGGATAGAAAAACAATTCTTGGAATTGAGGCCAGAGGAAGACTCAGTGGATGCTTATGAAGAAAGGTTCAGTCGATTGGCAAGGTATGCTCCAAATATTATCCGAGACCTTGATAGTAAAATCAATCATTTTTACTCATGATTAAAGCCAAAATATCAAAGTGCATTGGCTTCTATTGAGTTCAAAAGTTATGAAAATCTTATTCGATGTGATGAGAAGGTGTAAATGGAGTTTTTCGATGATCAGGTGTTCTATAACAAACAACAGAAGAAGAGACTGATGTGGCAGGATAAATGGAAGAATTTTTCAAAATGGTCTGATGGTAAGAAAACTAAGTTTCTAGTTTGTGATAAATGTGGTAACAGGCATGTGGGGGAATAACTTTTGAATTATAGAAAGTGCTATTGATGTGTTAATATAGAACATAAGGATCAAGATTGCACTAGAAAAGATAAAGGTGATAGTAATAACAAATTTTATTTATAGTTAGTGAAATGTTTTAAGTGCGATGAGATTGGTCACTATGAAAACGAGTGTCTGAATAAGAGCTCTAGTGATGGGAAGCAGTTAGACTACAAGAATAAAGGGGTGGTGAAATCCAGTGCAACTACTTCAGCTGATGTTGGGCCATCAAATGAAGTGGTATCAGGTAATTTGTTTGTTTTTTCAGAGTATTCCAGTGTGTTGTTTGATTCAGTGTCTACAAATTCTTTCATCTTTAAAAATTTTTCATGTAAATTTGGAATTCCATCTCATGAAATGACTCTTGAAATTGTGGTAAAAACACCTGGGGGAAATGTTGAGGCAAAAAGAATTTATAATAATCTTCCTATCCTTATTTGAGGAAAGAACATACTTGAAAAGTTTATTGTTTTACTTCTAGTAGAGTTTGATTTATCCTGGGTATGAATTTAATCTTTATTTACCATGCTAAGATTGACTGTAGATCTAAAGAAGTTTTTTTTTCAGAAATACTTTCAGTTTGTGTACAAGAATGAACCCTTACTGTTGATAACATATCAAGAGGCTGAGAAACTTGTAAAAGTTGGAAATGAATGTTACTTTGCACATATTGTTGAAAACAAAAGAACCATTCAGATTAATGATGTTCCAGTGGTAAATGAGTATCCTGATGTTTTTCTTGATGATTTTCTTGGAATAATACTAGATCGTGATGTTGAATTTACTGTTGACTTATTTCACGATGCCAAGAAAATTTCAAAACCCCCTTATCAAAGTGCTCAAATTGAACTTTTAGAGTTGAATGAGAAATTGGATGATTTATTATAGAAAGGTTTCATTCTACCTAGCACATCTCCATGGTGTCCTCCTGTCTTATTTGTTAAAAATAAAGATGGTTCTATGAGACTTTTCACTGATTATAGAGCCTTGAATAACTTCACTATTACGAACAAATATCCTTTTCCTCATATCGATGAATTGTTTTATCAGCTCTAGGGAGCTCAGTATTTTTCAGAGATTGACTTGATATCAGGGTACCATCTGTTGAAGGTAAAGGAAGCTGATATTCCAAAGACTGCGTTTCATAAAAGATATGTCCATTAAAATTTTTTAGTAATGCCTTTTGGGTTAACCACTCCACCTGCTGTATTCATGGACCTTATGAATAGAATTTTCAATGAGTTATTGGATAAGTTGGTGGTTGTTTTCATTGATGATAATTTGGTGTTTTCTAAAATTAAAGAGGAGCATGACAGACATTTAAGGGTTATTTTACAGACCTTAAAATAATAGAAATTTTATGGGAAATTCAGAAAGTGTGAGTTTTGGTTGCAAAAAATTTCTTTCTTTTCTCATATTGTCTCCAAAAATGGAATAACTATTGGTCCTAAATAAACAAAGGTTATTGAAGAATGGCCAAGACCCAAAAATGTTACTGAGATTAGTAGCTTCCATGGTTTGGGATGATATTATAGAAGGTTTGTTAAAAAATTTCGCTATTATCTAGTCCAATGACTAAGCTAAATCAGAAGGGTGTTAAGTTTATCTGGACAAAAGAATGTGATGATAGTTTACAGGAACTGAAAAGAAGATTGATGAATGCTCTAGTTTTGGCACTACATTTTTGAAATGGGAGTTTATTATCTACAGTTATGCATCTTTGAAAGGACTTGGATGCGTCCTAATGCAGAATGATTAGGTAATTTCTTATGCTTCACGACTGTTGAAAACTCATGAGGTAAATTACCCTAATCGTGATTTTGAATTAGCTACTATTTTTTTCACGTTGACAATTTGGAGGCATCATTTTTATGGTGTAAAGTGTGAAATATATACTGATATAAACAGTTTAATGTATATATTCACTTAGAAGGAATTTAACATGAGATAGAGGAGATGGCTAGAATTAATCACATATTATGATTGTACAATTCATTACCATCCGGGAAAACCAAATAAAGTGGCTGATGCATTGAGTGGAAAATGTAATGCTTCATTAACAAAGTTGTGTTTTGAACGTGATCCTTTCGTTAAGGATTTGATGAACTTTTTCATAGAAGTTGTTGGTGAAGGATCTCCTTCTGTTTTGTTTTAGGTATCAGTGAAATCATCTCTATCAGAAAGAATTTAGAAAGCCTATAAGCGAGACAATGAGTTGCAGAAAAAGGTATAGCTGGTTCAGAGGGGTAATTTGCCTAAATTCAACATTGATAATGATTTTGTTTTGAGATTTGGGAAGAGATTGTGTGTGTTGTGTGATTCATAGTTGAAGAGAGAGTTATTATATGAAGCACATAGTTCTCCATTTTCAGGTCATCCAGGAAGAACTAAGATATATAGAGATCTTCGAGAGTATTACTGGTGGGATGGAATCAAAGAGATATTGCGGATTTTACTGTGAACTATTTGACTTGTCAATATGTTAAAGTAGAGCGGTAGTTACCAATAGGGATGCTTCAGCCTTTACTAGTGCCAGAGTGGAAATGGAGGAATATATCCATAGACTTTGTTGTGGGATTGCCGAAGACACCTCGAGGTAATAATGCAATCTGGGTTATTGTTGATCGCTTGACTAAATCTTCTCATTTACATGCTATACGAGATACTTTTTCCCTAGATCAACATTCCAGTTTGTATATTAAAGTAATAGTCAGGTTAAATGGAGTTCTTTTCTCCATTGTATTTGACCGTGATCCCAGGTTCACTTCTAACTTTTGGAAAGGCCTTCAGATGTCATTGGGTACTGAATTAAAATTTAGTACAACTTTTCATTCTCAATCATTTGGGAAGTCAGAACAAACAATTCAGACATTGGAGGATATTCTACATGCTTGTTCGATGGATTATCAGGGAAGATGGGACCAACATCTTTCTTTGGTTGAGTTTTCTTACAATAACAGTTTTCATTCCAGTATACAGATGGTACCATTTGAGGAATTATATGGGAAGCGGTGTCAAAATCTTGCTTTTTGGGATGAAATGGGTGAAATCAAGTTAATGGGAATGGAATTGGTAGAAGAGATGGCAAAAAAGTTCATCTGATATAGAAACACATGAGAACATCTCAGAGCAGGCAGGAAAGTTATGCAGACAACAGGAGGAAGGATCTCTCTTTTGAGGTAGGCGATCATGTTTTTCTCAAAGTATCACCATGTAAAAGTGTGATGCGATTTGCTAAGAAAGGAAAGCTCAGTCCAAGGATCATTGGAAAATATGAAATTCTGGAGAGAGTTGGATCAGTTTCATACTGAGTGGCTTTACCTCTGAGTTTATCTTAGTTACACAATGTTTTTCATGTTTCAATGTTAAGGATGTACATGCCAGATCCATCTCATGTTTTGATTCCAGAGGTAGTTCAGTTGGAAGTGAATATATATTATGAGGAACAACCAGTACAGATTCATAAACATAGGGATCAAGTGTTATAGAATAAGTTGATTCATCTAGTAAATGTTTTGTGGAAAACCAAATTATTTAAGAGGCAACATGGGAATCTGAAAATGCAATGATGGATAAATACCCCCACTTATTCGATAAGTAAATAAATTGCGGGGACACAATTTTCTAAAGGGGGAAAGGATGTAAAATTTAATTCAAGTAATGAATATGATATATTCTTATCTATGTATATTTATGAATTAGATAGTGTTTTAGAGTCTTAAAATGAGAATAAATCCAATCTTAAGCATGGAATACACTAATATTTTTAAAAGGTTGTTTTACTGCCTTTTGATGGAAAACCATTTTTAAATCAAAATTGTGACAATTTTTTAAGCCCTATTTTTCAAAATAAACTTATTCATTATTATTGGGGCATTGAAATTTTCATTGTAATAATTTTTATATTTTTCTGACAATGTTCATTTTTTGATGAATAGTAAAAAATATTGTATTTTACATCAACACTGCTTCTTCATCTAATTTAATTATAGGGTTAGATTATTTTTTTAATTTTTTTTAAAATTTAATTACAATATATTTTTACCATTTAATCCAATTTTGGTCATTATAATTAATTTCACTTTGGAATTGGTCATAAACAAGTGCCAAACTTTTCATAGATATTGTTTCAAAAAAACACGCTATTTGTTTTGACAACGAGAAATATTTTTAAATTAATTAACTAAATTTCTATGTTTGGAATTAAGTAAAATGGATTCCATATTTGGGATAAGAAGGTCAAATTTATGTAAATAAAATTCTTTTGTTTTTGGACATTATGAATAGTAACGACGGTAATTAACTTTAATTATCTTGATTAATTAGTAATAGGGTAGATAAGGATAATAAAATAATATCATAATAATCCAAAATGACCCCAAAATGTGTCCTAATGCTACTTGTTGTGTCATGGCCGACCATGGGATTACTTGTTCCAAACTTAGGGACCCCTTGGAATCACTTTTGGGTGAAAGTGACACTTTTTCATTTTATTTTTAATGAAAGGGGAATATCAGTAAAGAATGTATCAGCCGAGTAAAACATTTTTAATTTTGTATAAATAAATGATCTCTTGGACTATAAATTGTCATTGGAAATATAAACAGATTTACTACATCATAGTATTTTTTTATAATATTTAGACATTAAATAAATTAAATTATTTATGACATCATGATGATGCAGCGATTACCTCATTAATGAACGATTTCAATAAAATGAAAATAAAATGTAAAATATAAGACTTAAACTTGTCAAATACCTATTGGATGAATATATTTAGAACCCTTGTCACCTTATCCTCTATATATATCAATTTGGGAACTTTAAAATACAAAACTCATTTTAATATAAAGTAACATTTTATAACTTTCCTAGAGTGCCCCTCCTCTCCTCTTATAAAAGGCCCCCACATCTACCTCTTTACACACACCTCTCAAGACATTGGATTGGCCAAGATCTGCTCATTCTATCTCTCCGCATCGCTATCTTAATCCTAGAATCCTAACTTTAGGCATGAAGCTCTTCAAGAAACCCATTTGGTTCAAACCCAGAGGAGATACCCATTTTAATAATAAAGACTTCTCTAATGTTCTTTTGTTTTATTATTCTTCTACAACCACATAAACTCTTTTTATTCATTTTTTTGTAACAAAACCAGTATCTTGAATATACTAGGATGTTGTTATAAGAATTATTCGAGCTTCAATTACACACACCTATATCTAATGGTTAAAGAACATACGGTTTCCGTGGATGGCGAATTTCTTCCTCACGAAACGATGATTGTTCAATATTCTCCTAACACCTTAAAAGGTTGACATTGTGATGTCAATATGTTTATTTTTTCCTTAACCTTCTGTATTTTTCGTTTATGGCATACCTTTATGGTTTCCATTATGGGTAAATGCGATATCATCATTTTTGGAAGTGCGGACTACCGCCCCCTCAATGTTATTTGATTCGTTAATGCCATATGTGGGACATATAAAGGATGAGGTTAATGATATTATATATTATATTATACTGGAATTATAATATACCTTTATAAAATTATGATTCCATTCCATAAATATTCAATTAGAAAACATTGAAGACAAGGAATTTAATTTTTAAATGTTCTTTTATGTTATCCATTAATATTAAAATTCATTATATTTGAATTTTATATAACAAAAATCTATTTAATTTTTATGTGACATAATTTACACCGAGATTATAATTTATTATGTCTGTATAATTTTTAATTAAAAATTAACAAATCATTTTTTAAGAATTCTTATCATTATTTGAACATTCAAACTCATTATAATACTCGTTAATAATTTAATATGTATATGTGATAGAATTGTAATCTGTATAAAAAATATTTTTTACACTGAAATAATATTTTTGTTCTGAACATTTTTAATGAAATATTTAATCGGAGTGAAATGATTATTTCTAAAATGAATTAAAAATTTAGTATAAATACATAAAAATTAATTAATTGATAAAGGAGAGTTGTATTTGGTAGATAAATGAATCAATTGTTAAAAATTTTGAAATATGGTAAAACATAGGGAATTTGACATTATAATTGCATAAGTGTGGGAAGATCCTATCAAGATAAGGATATTTTCATAAACATGGTCCAAAGAATGATGGAGGGGAAATAAGGGATGTATATGTAAACGCCTGAAAATTCCAATTAATTTTTTTAAAATTTATTTGGGATTTTTTCGAGTTTTTGAAAATTGACGGCGTGTGATTCTGAGTCCGGGTGTGCCGAGAATATATTTCTGAACATCTCTAATGTATGTTCAGTAAACGCGCGGGAATAATTTTTATTCTTTTGAACCAGTGGTCAGATTAAAAATCTGAGATCCCCATCGAATCTCTACCATAATGATTTTCTTAATGGAATATTCAAATCAAGCACAGCTGTATGGGATAAAAAGGTAGTTTTTGGATTTTTTAAAGAAAAATAAAATATCATGAAATTATTGTTTTATTATCTTTTTCTCCAATAGATTAGCAGTGGTGGCAGGACTGGTGACGTGTCCATCTATATAATGGCTTGAATCAGTTACATCATAACTCCACCATTGTGAATTAAATGAGGTTCATTAATTCATTTAATAGATCTCCTTAATTCCTCAACGTGTTGCTCACCTTTTCCCCTCCTACTAAAATGGAGCTCAGGGTGGGGTTTTGGAATAACTTCTTCAAATGAGGAATCACTGGCGGAGTTCTGCGGCGATAACCTCTAATGAAGGATGGAGGCTCTGGCAGCAATGATTGGGGATCGACGAACACTGATGACTCCATCCAATGTGGACACTCCTCCCATCACGATAGTGTCACCTACAACGACACTTGTGGTATGTGGTTTTTGTTTTGTTTTGTTTGAATATTATTTAAATTAGTTTTTTTAATATTTAATGATAGATAAATATTTTCCCGCATGTTATCATGTTAACGTGGATGGTACGTGATGAACAAACAAGGCCCAAACCCTCTGTTACTTCATTCATGTTGTGTTCTTCAGGGAAAACATTCTCAATTTTGATGGCAACACGAGACATAGGCTCACGTTGTGATGGTGGTAGTCAAATATGCTTATAGGAGCAAACTTTACCATGAACAGACCACCGGAGCACATCCGGTGGCCCGCGAAATGAACCTTCAGCACGCCAGGTCGACGATGGTGGCTAGATGAGCCGCGCGGAAAACGGCTGCGGACGGTGGGAAGTCGACATGATGTTGTGCTCCGTGGTGGCCAGAGGAGGAAAGGCCAAGACGACAACACAAGTGAAGGGTGCCACCCATAGGCGTCGCCTGTGAGAGAAGCATTGGAAAGCGGGCCATGGTAAGAGGGGCCGGTACAGCCCCGCGCCACTCCATGTTTGTTAGAGAATGATTGGACCCCGGGCTGATTGTTACACACAGTGGGGAAATGCCCCAAAGGTAGGATGAAATGGCCCCGTGTCCGCAGGGCCAACTGTAGACAGTGGTCTGCCTTCAGGCAGGCTGAGCCAGACACGGGTTGGACGACCTGCCGGACCAGCCTAGCAGGCCAGCATGGGTGGATCATGCCCCACCCGGTGGGAAGGGCCCACCATGACCCTGACCTGCGAACCAGTCAAGCCGACCCCGATGGGCTGGACCTAGTTAATCGGTCGACCCTTAATGGGACGGACTCGAACGTGGTCAGGTAGACCCCAGGACCCCTTGCATCGGGCCAGCCTGACTAAGTTGGACCAAGTCCAGACCCAACCGGACCCCAAATAAAGAAACACCCATAACTGATGAACTCAGTGTCTAATCGACATGCCGAGATAGAACGAGGTGCGGTTACCCCTGTTTCTAGAAAAGGGGTGTAACTAACACACTAAGCATCTGATCGACGGATTGTATGTGGCACAATTACCCTTGTGACAATTCAGTCATTTAGAGATACCCTAAGAGTGTTGTGTTGGAGTTTTAAATGTGACCTAGGTTTGACCAGACTTGAATCTAATAGGTCCCTTTTTACAAAAGTGCCCCTATCTCATAGATCGGATGACTGATCGACGCATCGTCTATCACTTTGGGACCCCTATGACTGGGATATCACTTAGGAATGATTATTTTGAGACATAGTAGTTGTTGAAATTGAACTGATGGATTGAGGGGAAGCGTCTTCTAGAGATCAGGCATGCTTTAAGCGGGAATCTAGTGGTTAAATGTGACATGAAGAAGAACAACGACCAATACAGTTCAACGTAAAAAACTCTAGAGTGGGATGATCTAGCTGTGAAAATAATCATCCCTACCGCTGTACCAAAGACATGTGTGGGTAGCACCAGCGACCAATACGTGTGAGAAAAAGTGACCAATATTGGTCAGAAATAGTGACAAATACGTGTATGCACCAGCGACCAATACAAGTGAGCACCATGGCCCAATACGAGTCAACATCTAGAAAACAATATGGTTTATCTTACAATTACCTATACAGATCAGCCATAGAGTTTTTTCAGATAGGATGATATAGCTTTATGACTAGTCATCCCAATCCCTATAACCTTGAGGTAATACATTTAGAGTGAGGTGTCTTTTTTTCTTTTTGCTGCTTGACATAGATCAGGCATGTGATATTACATTTTTGGTATTTATTTTGAGGTTTTCCATTTTGTTTTACTGAGAGACCATTGGGGTCTCAGGGTCCCCTACTTAGTTTTTATACTCACCCCTGCATGGGATCTTCCCACACATGTGTGTTTGCGGTGTAGACTACTGACACACCGAGCAAACATTGGAGGTTCGAGAATTGGTGAATCTTGATGTGAAGGGAGATGTCAAGAACCTCTTCTTCGACTTTAGACTTACAGCTATTACCCTCCAGGTGGATCTCCTAGGTCGATGCGATATTTTTTTCTTCTTTTTAGTTTATAGGGATTGTATTCCGGTCCACTGTTTTTTGTATATAGTTGTACTTGTGGTTGTACTTTACCCTCGTGGTTATAACTTACTTTTGTTGGTTTTTTACTTATGATTCCCTTTTTGAGTGTGTATAGTGCCCTAAGTCAGTGCCATCCCTATTCAAAAATGACATTTGGTGCTAGTCAACTACACATAGCCAATGGAAGGCGGGCTTGGGGTTGTCATGCCTGGGCCCTGTGGGATGGGTCATGAAAAAGTGGTATCAGAGGGTGGGTGGTTCTACCTGAAGATCTAAGTGTCTAATTTTATTGAGGTAATAGTGTAAAGTGTCTTGAGTCTTTTTTATTATAGGGATACTACTGTTGGTGCAATGACTGACATATGCATACACTTAGACCCCGAATTCTATTTTCTAACTCGATACATGAAAAAACTTGTTTCTAGTGTTCAGAGGAGTTTCCTTGATCATTGTTGAGTCAGCTCACCAGGTATAACATGTTGACTGTGGCACGTTTATTTTTTAAATGAGACATCCACAACGATATCCTACTAGGAATCTGGTTAGTGATCATGATGGAGGCCCACCGAGTGACAAGGTGACGGTACATGGACCCCTCCTTGTGATGACACCTTTGGGTGGTGTACCAGATGTACAACCACCCATCGAGAAGAAAATTCTACCAGTGGATCATTTATGCTAGATGATCACGTTTCATGACATCATGTGATAAAGGCCTATATGGTTTCGATTCAAGGTGGACCCCCAGGAAGCAGAGGACTAGCTTGAGGATGTTTCACAGGTCTTTTGTTTAGAAGAGACACTCGTCGAGTAGATGGAGATCATGGATGATAGCCTTCTTAAAGGCTTGGTAGGACCATGGTGGAGCTCGACACTCCATGTGCATGAGGAGATGACCCTCACATAACCAGAAATCAAGATTCTTTTCAGTGAAGAGTTCATGCCAGCGACACTACGTTCTGTGTGTATTTAGGAGCTACTGCATCTATAGTAGGGATGCCATAATGTGTCTCAATACTCATTGATATTTACTGACCTCTCTCGATACTCCACCGAAATGGTACGAGACCCTTACTTTTGGGACCAGACCCTTGAGCAGGGGCTATGATGATATATCAGAGCTTCAACAGTTTCTCTCACCACCCCGATGCAGGACAGGGTGAGAGAGTGAGATTTGATGATTGAGATATTCCTTACTGATCCAACATCGATAGTGAGAGCCACTACTGGATGAAAAGTAGAAGATTCATCTGTAGCTGGATGTAGATAGATGACAAAGAATCCCAAGAAGGATAGATTTTCTGGATGGTGACCCAAGGTTGCAGGGATAAGCGTGCGTGGCTCGAGAGGCCGAGTGATCCACCCATGATGCATGATAAGTTTTTCTTATGGTGGACAAGATCACTGAGCTCTTGACTATCTGACTCCCCACACGGATGACTGGTAGACGGTGGAGGTTGTATTGAGGAATGTGTATCAGCATGATCATGAGATTTAGAAAGGTAGCAGATGCGACAGGGAAGAAGGAAATGCAGCGGGAGGTGGTTGGGGTCACTAGGAACTACCACCACTACCACAAGGCAGTCCATCACGGGCTCAGGGAGTGTGTGGACGGGGACATGACCAACTATAGGTAGTATAGGCTCACAATCATGACGTCCCTAAGATGATACGAGGTACTATCTATATCTTATATAATATAGACTCAGTCCTTATCAACAATGGTTCTAGCCATTATTTCTGTTCCATGGACTTAGTTCGGGACTATGAGATTCTGACTGAGTTTTAGCTCAACCTTTGCGTTTGGATACTCATAATAGTGGTTATTAATTAGTCACACACTGGTTCTAGTAGTGTAATATTACTCTCGGATGAGAGAGTTTCGGATGGGATATTCTAGTAGTGGCATTGAAGCCCAACAACATCATTCTAGGCATGGTCTGTCTATCAACAGTACACACACAAATTGAAAACATAAGATGTACAATGCGATGTACGTGTGGAGATGAATGTAAGTTTTCCTTTGTTGGTGAGAAGGAAAATAGAGCATAACGAGATGGAGTTACACTTATCAGGGTGTGGTTTATTACATATCAGCTGGCTTCCATGACCTTTGACGCCGTTGATGAGGCGAGTCTACAGAATCCAGTAGTGGTGGATGAATGTGAGAACGTCTTTCCAGAAGATGTCCCGTGACTACCTCCTCCTAGATAAGTAGATTGCTGTATGACTTGTACCTAGGAGAAACACCGATATCTACACCAGCATATCATATAGCCCATATGTTGCTCCGGGAGCTAAGGGTATTATTGGATGACTTATAGAGAAAGGGATTCGAAAGGCCCATTGTTTCTCCATGGGCAACCCCAGTGTTGTTTTCCAAGAAGTCAGAAAGAATTTTTAAGAAATGTGTGGACTTCCGGCACCTAAACTAGGTGACAGTGAAGAACATGTATCCTATATCGAAGATTAATGATCTATTGATCAGTTGAAAGGAGGGAATTGGTTCTCAAAGATAGATCTCAGATCAGGTTATCATCAGCTCATAGTATGGGACGAGAATGTACCAAAAATAGCCTTCAGATGTCGGTGTGGCCATTATGTGTTCATGGTGATTCCTTTTGGCATGACCATTGATCTAGTATAGTTCATGCGTCTCACGAACATGATCTTCCAAACTTGATTAGATAGGATTGCAGTGGTCTTCATCGATGACATATTGTTGTACTCAGTGTCTGAGGAAGAGCACGTTGTACACATAAGAATTGTTCTGGACACACTTCAAGAGCACCGGTTATATGGGAAGCTCTTGAAGTGTGAGTTCTATATACAAAAGGTCCACTTCATAGGACACATCATCTCAGAGGCTTGAGTTCCAGTGGATCCGGTGAAGATTGGGGAAGTACATGCTTGGGAGCTACCCAATAGTGTTACTGAGGAATAGAGCTTCCTTGGATTTGTATGATACTGTCATAGGATCATATATGATTACTACAGAGTATCAACACCTAGTAATACCTTAGAAGAAAAAGGTAAACCCTACTTGTGATTATATACATACCATAAGAGATTTCGACTACTATGGTAGAGCTTGACCAACTCTCCCATCCTGAGGTTGCCGGAGGATGGAACTAGATATGTGGTTTACTGTGATGCTCATGGACATCACTCAGTTGCTTCCTCATTCAGGGTGATGCAGTAATTTATAATGGCTCACAACAGTTGAGGCCTCATGAAAATAATTATAAGACTCAGGACTTGGTTTTGGAAGCATTATTCTTCGCACTGAAGATGTGGAGACACTACATGATGGGAAAGGGGTACATTGTTTACTCAGACCACAAGAGTATCTGATATATCTTCCCACATAATTATTAGATTCTGAGATAGCGACATTGGTTAGAGTTCCCACAAGAAATTGACTTTGAGATTGTCTATACTCTTGGTATTGGGAACTTAGTAGCAGATGCACTTAGTCGGAGATCAATATCACAACAAATAAACGATTCTTCAGAGTAGTTAGACTCGCTTAAAATATTCTATATGGATAGTGATGAGACAGTATACTACATGTTGATGGATGTTTCTTCTCCAGTCCTTTAGTGAGTCTGGGAGGCATAACTCAGAGATAGTAGCTGTGAGAATATACATGCTCATATATCCTGAGGCCATGCACCTAACATATATTTTGAATGTGTAGGGAACATTACCCTTTTCAGAATATGTACAGATTTACCAATGGCACTGTTAGAGGAGTTGCCGAGGGAGTTCCATACACCCCATTTGGAAGTATATCCAGGAAAAATGAAGATGTATCGGGACCTTGGGTTTCAGTACTGGTGGCCTAGGTTGAAGAATGCTACGCCAGAGTTTCAATCTAGATTACTAACATGCCAGCAAGTAAAGGCTGAGCACTAGGTACCAGAAGGCTTAAGCCAACCCCTCGAGATACCAGAGTGGAAGTGGGAAGGGATATCGATGTGAATCGTGACTGGGATACCACGTACTTCTACAGGGCACAATACCATCTAGGTTATCGTAGATTGACTCACCATGTCTTCCCCCTTCATTACTATATGAGAGAAGGATTTGGTAGAGAGCTTGGGACATCTCTATGTTCAATAGATCATTTGAATTCACGTGGTGCCTTCGATTGCAGTCCCATCCCATGATGCACGCATCACATCCTTGTTGTGGAGAGTATTGCAAGAGGTTTTCAGGACTCAACATTTCTTGAGCACAGCTTTTCACACAAAAACAATTGGGTAGACTATACAGACCATAAAGACCATGGAGGACATGATTCGTGCATGTGTCCACGATTTTTGTCATAGTTGGGAGGACCACCAACCCACACCGGAGTTCATGTACAACAAAAGAAATCACTCCACCATTATTATGGACCCTTTTGAGGCATTATACGGATTACCGGCTAGATCTCCCTTGTGCATGACGGATCCAGGAGGTCCCGCACTCCTGGGCCTATAGATGGAACCAGATCCCATTGAGAAGGTGCAGGTCATCCTAGAGGAGACGAATACAGCATAGAGTAGATATATGTCCTATGCGGATAGGAGAAGGAGAACACTAAAGTATGAGGAGGTGGACCACATAATCTTGAGATTATCCCCTCAATGGGGACTATAGATATTGGGCCATGGCGGAAAACTCTCACTGAGGTTCATCCGACCATTCTAGACACTTTAGAGCATTGGCAAGGTGGCATACCGTATGGTACTACCACCGCTGTTGGTGAGGGTGCATGATATTTTCCACGTATCACAGCTGAGGAAATACGCGAATGACCCATCTTATGTTATAGAACATAGAGAGTTTGAGATTAACAATAGGGTGACTTTTGCAGAGTACCGGGTGGAGATATCGGACGGGTAATATCCGATCATTCATGGGCGATCGATACCTCTAGTGCATGTTCTGTGGAAGCATGAGAATATCTTGGTGATCACAAGGGAGTGAGAGGCTCATATTCATTCCCAGTACCCCTCTTTTATTGTGTAGCCTTATTTGGATTTTGGGGATGTAAATCTCTAAAGTGGGTAGTATGTAAAGACCTGAAAATCCTATGTATTTTTTTAAATTATTGGGGATTTTTATGATAACCAAAAATTCCATGTGTTTTTTAAATTATTGGATTTAATTAATCAATACTAGCATATGATAATGGATCTTTTAATCATGTGGTGTATCCAAATGTGATGAAATAGGTTGAAATCTATAGAAATGATCAATATTTCATGTTGTGATCATCGAATTCTGACTCCTCCCCCATTTTCTATTGATTATCATTTGAGTTCTGAGTAAGAAATTTAGAGTTTTAGATAATGATATTTTATTCATATGTGTTTATAGTGTGTGATTTGAAGTATTATCTTTTGATTAAGATGAGAGATATTTGATCTAATTGTTATGGTCATTGGGACATAATATGTTTCACACTAACTCATTGGTTAAATAACTTAGTCTGTTTATAGAAATTATGATCATGATTGATAACTAATGTGATCAACCTAATACTGATGAGTATGTAAGGCCACACCTTAATATTTTGTTCATTAGATGATCATTAAATATATAATGGTGTAACTAAAAAATAATTATAAATCGAATGGATGAGTTAAGGATATGTTTTAATCTAAAATACAATGGATACATAAGATATTCTCTGAAGAAGTTGAAGTGTTCAGTTCTAAATAATAGGAATCACGAGTTAGTAATCTTGTCAACCAAACTATAACTCATAAAGATGAGATGGTGGGTGGTTATAGGTTTAGTTTCTAGAATATTAACACACATTGAAGATTGGATGACCCATTATTTAATGAAAAAATTCATTATATTTGATGCGGGGTAAATTTCTTATATTTTCATGAAGGATATATGATACTGAAATAACATCTTGATAGGCCTATTTTGAGTTAACCCAAAATCACATTGGAGAAGATACATTCTCATAATTTATTCTTATCATTTCATATGGAGAGGTTACAACATGGTTAAGGTTGAAACATGGAGTGATTTTATCTCAATTTTTATAATTACTTCATTGACCATTAAAATATATATACGGGGTTTATGTGCACCCCAAAATCTATTACAAACACTTTATCCCTGTATCAATATCTTCTTATCAACCTTATCTATTTTTTATTTCTATGTTTGTGTATAATTTTTTTCTGGTTTCCCTCTCTTCATGTTCATCTAAAGCCACTGTAAAGGGGGGACTTAATCATGGAGCTTTTTCCAAGATGTGAATCACATTTTCATGTATATATATAGAATATTACATTAAAATATCCATATATAGTACACACTATTTAAATTTTATATGTTGTTAGTGGATTTGTAGGACATAAAAATTGATAAGAAGAATTCACTATTTTTTTGATTATCTATTTTTCATTTCGTCACCATGTGACTAGAGGATATTAGATTGATAAAATTTTCTGGGAATACATTTTATGAAAATGTGGTTTTATGTTGTGATTTATCTCTTTGTTAGGATAGAACATGTGTTTATTAACTCATTTAATGCATGATTGTTGATAGTTTTAGGAGTGGTATGTGTCTTTGATGAGAAACTGAGCACGGAATTGGTGAGGTATAGTGTTTTATATATAAACAGTTTAGCTCAATTATAGGTTGTATATACTCTATAATTCTAAAATTGGTTATCATTATCATTAAAATTCTATTCTTCTACTTATTTCTATTTTCATACATATTTATTTTCCCCATCTCATTTTCATTATTAATGTCTACACACCTTTAACATTGTTTATTATGTTAATTTACTACATTCAATGATATTGAAAATATTGACAGATTTTTTTAGGAGATAAACATAATACATCATTGTGATTGAACCAGAGACATTATATATGTCACCATGTTATTAAAAGGGAATAAAATTTTTGATAAACAATTTGACATGAATCAGTGAACCCAAAGAAACCATGATTATTTAAAAATGACCATTATAACTTATCTGTAACCTTTTTGGGTATTAAAAAGAATAAATAATTTATTAAATATATACAAATTTACTTATTAATTTATATAACATACCATCATAGGTTCCACACAATGGTTCCCCTAGTTGGTATGTCACATGACCTCAGGCATGCCTCCCCTTACACCAGAGGCTACGAAGTACCATCGAGGGTCATGTAATTCAGTCATGGGGAGACTATACCATATTTTATCAGAGTAAAACTCCATTTCAAGTAAATTAGTATTAAAAAACAATATATTATCGTAAATAGTACCATTTCTACAAGATAACCAATACATGAACTTATGTACTCAACTGAAAGGGAGAAGATGACATTCCAAAGTACGCGCACATGTTTCTTAAATAAAACTAAAGGTAATGACACTAGAGAATCTGAAGAGGGTCGAAACCCATTTATGGTTGTGTCATTCATGATACATCCACAATAAAAAATCTTATATTTGGCCTTTACCCATATCCTTTCATCCAACAATAATGTTTATTCGGGTACCGATCAGCCATCCCACATGGGTTGTGAGTATGACTTAGTAGGCCACCACTAATAGTTTCTAAAATAAACCCATCCAACAAAATGTTCTTATGTTTTTATAATAATAAGAAAAATGAAAATATTAATTGATTATCAAATTTTTTAATAATCTCTATTTAATCACTGAAACACCATGGGGTCCCATAGATACCGATTCCTCTATACCTGCTTCAGATGATGTTGGAATATGATATCTACTCAAGTTTTACCTTGTGTTTGAATGACCATGTAAACATTCTTATTTCAAAAATGAATTATTTTTTTACCATTCATTTACATACCACACTTTGAATGACCATTTTACCATTCTTATTTCATAGATGAATGACCATGTCACTAATTATTTAATAACACAATTTGAATAACTATGTTACCATTTTTATTTCACAAATGTATGACCATATTAATAAACATTTAATTACACAATTTAAATGACCAAGTTACTATTAAAATTTGAAAATTATATGACTATGTCACAATTCATTTAATCAGAACATTTTTATGACCATGTTACAATTTATTTAATCACATAATTTTAATAATCCCTTAACCATTAAAAATAGTTGGACGAATGAGCATGTTACCATTAACCATGTCACACATATCACATATATATCATTTATTATGGTCAATAAACATTGACCAAATTATCTCATTTAGGATATAGTCCCTTTGTGTAAAAATAATCGACATTATACCTCCTTCTCCCATATCACATTAATTAATTTATCATTAAATTGATTAAATCATCATCATTTCCAATTCAATAATTGGTATTCAAATAAGAATACCTTAATTAATTCCCTGATTAGTTAGGAACATCAATCTCTTTTGTTAATTAAACTATTAATTAATATCTCACTCATCATTAATGCATCAATTAATTATCTCTACTTTTAAACTCAACATATCATTGGTAATTAATCAATTAATTATCCATTTCAAGTGATCAATATCCCATAATTATTCCATAATTATTTATCAAAAACCATGATTTCATTTTCCCATAATTAATTTATTATTTAATTATCCCGATTCGCAACACCACAAAAGAAGAAACTAATTATACAATTAATTACCAAATTTAACCATCTCAAATCCAACACAATTAAATCCAAAAATTAATTATTAAAATTAATAATATAAAAATCACATAATAAATTTCACAATTTATTATCTCGTTAAACTGTCCCAAAATCACACAATTTCAAAATCATCTCAATTAATTAATTTACCGCATTAATTAATTCAATTAGTCTATCTAATTACTAAAAAATATATCAACTACATAAAATGAATAAAAATATTCAATTTAAAACTATGGGATTAATATTTTTGACCACATAAATCAATTCATTGGTGGTAGTTTGGTGAATAGAAGTCCCCAAATTCTTTACAGCCTGACTATAGAGATATGGCATTCAGATCTAATCCCAAAACCAAAATCCAAGATATCATGATATAAAAAATCTAGATTTAGATCTAAAATCCCAGATCTAGATCTCACCAATTAGGTTTTGATCTAAATAAAAAGTAAATAAACTATATGAAATGATCAATATAAGAATGAAGAATATATAGAATAAATATTGGGATAAGATTCACATACTGAGAAAAGATTGTATCTTCGATTTGGGGGGTGAATCTTGATGAACGGAGGTCGCATGACTTGGAACCCCTTTGGAATGCTCTGAAATTGACCTAAAATGTTATGCCACAAACCATTGTCTAATCAATGGTGTTTCGGGGGTTTGTGGTATTTAAAATAAATTTTCTAGAGAAATAAAACCTCATCCATAGTTTTTCTTTATATGGGTGCACAGTTTAACAAACATTTTTCTAACCATGCAACCTTCTCTGTTAGGGGTCTCATGGTTCCCTATTATTGGTTAATAGTTTATTCTACCCATGGAACAACCATGAACAATCCCCTTTCTCTATGTTTTCTTAAAACACCACCCAAATTCACCCCAAGTCATAACTCTAACCAAAGGTACTTAAAAGAAACAAAAAGTTGTGGAATTTTAACCTGATATCACTCCATAAAACGTATAGATCATAAAATCTACCCACCTTATAATAGAACACCCCCAAGATGTATATCCATTCTTGTCTATGATTCATAGAAAAATATAATGGGCCATTCATCCCTCACATGTGCTTCCCTTTCCCATCATTCCTCTTGAACAATCTAGGTTTCCATAACACACTATCTATCCTCACAGTGCTTCCCTACAATAATTTTTCACTATAATACAACACACAAATCAGATTCTACTAAAAGGATGCATCAACCACATTATCTACCTTATCCACATCAACGACATGAGAATTTTCTGGGAGATTCCTTCGTAGTTGTGACACAAGGAAAACATCATGCATTGCACTGTATTTATCTGATAGAGACAATGAGTATACCACTAGACCAATTCTCTCTATGATCTCAAAAATTCAAACAATATGTGTTGATATCATTTCATGTCTATGTATCATTTTGTGACCGATCCTAATTGACACCCGATGGAACGTACAATCACTCTATGTGAACTCTAGAGGACATCTCATTCTATGAGAAGAAAAATTATTTCTACTCTATGTTGTACCCATATTTTTCATAATAAATAGTATTTTCTCTGATGTCTCATGTACGAGACTCAATCCTAACAACTCCAACTGACTATCTTTTATCTTTTATATCATTGATCTACACGATCAACCATAATATGATAATATGGTTCCATTTGTATGGTAGCTTTATAATTTTTATTAAAAGTGAACACCACTAGAGTCATGTGTTTATCCTATGTACCATTAATGTCTTGAATATATGTCCATAGAATATAATCAGTCATTTTTATAGTAATATTTGACTAACCATCCATTTGTGGAGTTAAATCCATACTCAATAATACTTGTATACTAAGTGACTTCTAAACCCATTCATGAAGTCTGAATAAAAGCGTAAATCATGATCCCAAACTAGTTTGTGGAACACCATGTAGCCGAAGTATTACCTGAATTTTCGGTTTTACCAAATGGTCTAATGAAATGGTTTCTTATATTGGATATACATTTTCTACATGTGTAAATCCATCAAGAAAACCAAGATTGAATTATTCTTTCTATGAATATTTGTATGACCTACAACAAATTCCATAGTCATGTCATATTTGTTCCTCTCAAGAATGGGTAATGATTGTTGAACACCTCCGTGTACCTGATGCTCCACCTAATCCTACTCGAGGGTGAAGCATCATGTCACGAAACCAGCTATCTCTTTTTTAATGTTTTCCCATGAAAATTAACTTTGTGGGTCACGGTAAATTTGGGTCACACATTGATATACCATCCAATTTGAGGCATTAAATTCCCACATGAGCTTCTACCACAATTATAAACTACTATGTAGGTGTCTTCCCACCTCAAAATAATTACCTCAAGGATAATCACTCAGTATCCCCTAACTATATGTACCTAATCCGTCTCTGAAGTTTATACTCCCCAAAAGCTAAAACCGGATTCACCTTCTCTTGACTCTCCTGAACAACCACATAAATCTTATCCAAAAAATTCAACATATTCTTCTAGTCACATGACTCATGAACCATATGAGTCTTAGATTTCCTAATCAAGGAAATAACTTCACTATTTCCATTCATATACTTATATTCCAGTTAAAATTCAAAATGCTGCATATATTTAAATCATCACATCTTCCTAAAATTTAAATCTCTATGTATGTTGATATATCTCTAGATATTATGGGGAGTGAAAACTGTAAAAATTTTATATATGGATAGTGTCACAGACACATAAAATCATATACCACTCCTGCCAACTCAAGGTTGTGTATAATGTAATTATGTTTAAATGGACTCAACAGCCGAGACCCATCTTCCAAAACTTGAGCTTCCTTCATCATCACAACTCAGATTCTGATCCTAGAAGCGTCCCAATACATCGTGTACTCCTCACATTACTCAGGTATGATCCAAAAAGGTGTCAACGTCAAAATTTCTGTCATATATTAGAAATAATTCTCACATTCATCGATACACTCAAAATGTTTCACTTTATTGGTCAATCCATAAAGAGGTGCATCTAATAAGGAAATGTATGGGATGAGCCTCCTATAATATCCTGCTAATCCCAAAAAGCATCAGATATCAAAAAAATTCTTTGGATACTACCAATATAACATGTCTTGAACTTACTCTGGGTCTACTGAAACACCTTCATCTAAGATGATGTGCTCCAAGAAGTGTAACTGTTCAATCCAAAACTCAAACATAGATAGCTTAGCGTATACTCAATGCTCTATATGTTTAGTGAGGACAATGTAAAGATATTGGGCATGATTGTCCTGAGTCTTGATGTACACCAACATATCATTCAGAAAAACCACCAAAAGCTAATCCAAGTACAAATAGAATATTTTTTTCATCATATATATAAACACTACATGTTCATTTTTCATCGAAAAAGGAATTATTATGAACTCATAAGGGTTATACGTTCTATAGAAATCATTACTCAGTATATCAG